>OU785234.1:11200000-12400000 GCA_917051295.2 Erebia ligea
GTCAAAGCACCTAGGTCTTAAGGATTACATTAATTAGCAAAGATTTAACGATTGCATTTTTATGTACGCGGCTTTCATACTTATTATAATGACAACAACATAACGAAGTATCTAATACAGATACTAGAACATTTAAGTATATGTCCCAAGATTAGATTGTTTGTTAAGAATAAGAATCATGATTTCTTCGTTGTCCAATTAATCATAAGCTACACAGAAGGAAACAAGGTTAGTCAAAGGGTTACAAATCAATTGATCAACTCCCTCGCCAGCTACTTGCATGCCTCTCACGCTCCGTGCTAATACAGCGGTGAATGAATTGCGCCTATCATAAACAACTACCCGGTTAGGGCACGCACCTGCAATATTAATTGCCTCTGTTCATTATTAGACCATATAGTTAACTTAAGTTGTAGAACCTTATTCTTACTTATTGGAAAAGGAATTGTGAGGTAGGTAATTAGCCATGACAATCGTGATGAATTTATTACCATTTATTAATGTGACTACTTCTTTATTTTATTTAGGCAAAAGCAGTTACGACTAATTAAAATATGCTTATTAGGGTTGTATTTCCCATGTGTTTATATTGTAACGAAATATTTAATTGTATTGTTCTTGCCTTCCAAACAAATTAATCAGGTCCTGAGGTGATCTTTAATTGCCTAAGCCAGGTGATTACAGGTCACCTAAGGAGAGAGCCAGGCCTTAGGCACTAACAGACTGATTGACAGATAGATAAAGTCTGCATAAGTTTACTCCGTCAAAAATCTTGAATTATTAATGAAGTAGCGAATAATTCAGATATTGTTTAGAAGACAATATACATTACATAAGGTAATTAAGTAGATTACCTTTTTGTCAGCCACAGCATTGGCTATACATAGGTAAAAAAGCAGGACGCCTTACTAACTTGTAGGTAATCAGGGGATAAATCGTGTCAAAAAGTAACACAAAACCCAGATTCTTTCGGTCACGCCGCCCTTGGCAACAATAACGCCACTATGTCCATATGTCCCACCCGGGTTAATTCCGCCCCATACCGCAAGTATGAACGATGACCCCTTTATTACTTATTAAGGAGCTTCTGCCCGTACCGTCGTTATTTATGTTCTCTAATAATAATTTGTATTAAATCACGGCCGCTTCCCGCTGGACATACGGGATTTGTAGCCTATTGTTGTTGCTTACGGAAAACGGAAAAAAATACAAGTATGTATGTAGAAGGACAAATACGATTCTTTATATCCCAAGTTATTTCTGGTCAGTCGTGACTAATTGTTGTTAGGCTAAAATACATGATAATTATCAAGAAAATATAAGCAAATAAGTCAACAAACATTAAATTACAAGAAATGATTACTTCGTACAGCAATTGTTCATGTATATAATGTATTATCATAAATAACTTAGTAGGTAGTCAGGTATGTTGTAGGTACATATTTGTACCTACTTAAAAAAAAGACTTCTGATTAAGTAATAAAAAGACAACTTTTTTATAAAATATGCTGGATTCTACGTTAAATGTGTGCAAAAGTAAACCGAACGTTTATGAAATTAGAAGTGGCCAAGTGGCCTCTGCTGTCTGCTGATGTTATGAATGAGGAAAGAAGACAATTTTATGTAATTCTTCTTTGCCTGATTACATTTTACCCAATATGAGGTAACTGTAAATTGTAGATACGAAAATGTTAAAGGCGCCAAAATAATATGTTTGCTTCCATTTGCCTCATCAATGTGCAAACATAGTCATAAAATTAAATTATATTCAACACGACTTGTCGTGCATAATTCAGACTTTTTTGCAGTTCATAAAAAGGGTTAAAATTGTACGTAGAGCAATAAGTTGATCTTGATATATTCCCAATTTCATTCATCGATTTATAGTGGCCAATGTAAACAAAATTTGTAAATTTATTCCTGCCATTAGATGGTTAGTGTAAACGTTATTGTTGGAGAATGTAAATCGCACAAAATAGCTGTTAGCGATATTTTATTGGAATAGATGTAAGTAGGTAATAAAGATAACGTACCTAAACAATTCAAATTCGGCCATTATAATAAATAATTACTATAATGTAAACATTTTTATAACTTCTATAACCGTCGACCACAGTCAATAAAATATTGTGTAGGTATATCCTAGGTCTGGTTAAATTTAAGCTACTAGAAAGAGTCAGTCAATCATCAAACTTAAATACAGTAGACCAGGATATTATTTGTACTAAGACAAAATAATATGTCCTTTATAGAAGGTTTGGAATCCCATGGATATTATAAACAATACCCAAACTTTCTTAAGTCAAAATCAGAGTCACAAGATTTTTTACTCAAATAAACTATAACATGTGCTTTGAAACTCTTAGCTTCTGAAAATAAACAGAAAGCTCACTAGTTACAGGATATCAATAAATCGGCAAGAGTTCCTCACTGACTCTAGCGTAGGTAAATATACTCGTATATTAACAAATATATAGTAAATTATTATCATTTCTAAGCTATTGATTGACCTATCGATAAATTACTCGTTGTAAATATCATTTTCCATTTAAGAAAATATGAACTTTTGTTCAACGATATCACATCAAGGCGTCTCCTATGGGTTGAATGCTCGCAGCTGACAACACGCCATTCAGAAGGAAATCTCAACGCTCAATCAGAAGGTATCGATGATAGATAGGCCAGGAGTGGGCACATATTAAATCAAGTATCAAGATTCTTCAAGAGCTACGACCAGTTATAGGTACACAAATCGAATGACACTTTCAAAATGCAACTGTCACAGTAAACTATGACGGCTGCTGAAATAATAGCGAGCAAATGACGAATTTCCCATTATTAAGTCACGGTAACGTGCCAACCGAATCACGGTATTCGTTTTCAATCAGAGAATTGTGAAGAAATTGCTATGAAAGTATTAGTCATTTTTTTAAAGTCTAATTTGGTTTTAATACCTCCATTATGGTTTCGCTGCACGCTACTCTAAAAAACTGTATCAAACAGAAAACTAAAGGAAAATAAGAGACTTTTAAAATATGTACTTACATAGAAAGAAAATTTTGCATTACATGTACCTACCTACTAATATTTATTACCTACCTACATATCTGACCTACATGCGCTGTTTTTTGACGTGTTTTGTTCCAGGATGTTTTTAAAAATCGGCTTTTCATCAAAAGCTATCTTTCCAGATCTGTAGGTCGATGAATCTATAGAACGCGACGTCTAAGCTCGGGCATAGAATAAGAAAATTATATTTCTTATCTCTGATTCGGGGCTAACCACTTCATATTTTATTGCAATCAATAAATATACCCTTACATTGTTCCCTGCTACATTAAGCACTGTTTTCCCAGTGCCATTAATAAGCTTTAAAAATTTAAATCACGTGCCAAAAAATGCCAATTTAATCCCTAATTATGGCTCAAAAATTTCAACGGCACGCATATTAAAAGGAAAAAATTAATTTCATCTCAGTAAGTAATTAAAAGGAATTGGGTAGGTGTAAATTATTTAATGGTGCCTCGATAAACGAGTCCGGGACACCCCAAAAAAATAATCCACGATGTTGGGTCAACGAACGGTACAAGACATGACACGGCGAAGTGTAAATCTCATGCCCTTATCTGTTGCCAATTCGCATACATTACATCGCAACATCAAAACAAAAGTGGCTAAGTACAAAAACTTCTAACCAGAGTTAAATTTTCAAATTAAATTTAAACAAGATTATGCCTGCGACTTCGTCCGAGGGTTAAGATTTTTAACAATCTCGTGGGAAATCTTTGATTTACCGGAAATACCGGACTTCTTGCAAAAAAGTGAACTATATTATTGATGGATTTAGTGTCAAAAATTCAAATCAAATTATTTTGATATCACGTTTGCCTTATTTTGCAGCTGCATATGTTTTCCTGAATCTAAAGTATCTATAGTGCCCTTGGACAAATCAAACACTAGTGCCTCTAGCCCTCTACCACCACAAGTAGGTACCTGCCCACCGTAATTTGCATTATGAAAGGTCAAAGGATGCTAGAAATACCTATGCCAATGTAAGTATTTAATTTACAATTTTTACTAATTCACATTTTTTAATTATTTTCTATGGAAATCTGCAGAAAATTCAACTTTACTAAAAATTCTTCCTATGTGGGCACATTAAAGTGATTATCCCTAGGCAGCTGCTAAAATATAATTTACTCTATGAAATAGGCCACTGATTATAATATTATAGAAATCTCTACAACAGAGGTGTGTCCACCAGTCCAACGATTGAGATGACGGGCGAGGATGACTGATATTTCCAAAAATTTAAGGCTTATGTCATTTTGGTACTGGAGATGCGACAAGTTGAAGACTCTGCGGGCGACAACATTTGCATTTTAAGCACCGGGCAGTAATTATTAGTGCCTTTAATTATTTGCCCGGTCAAGGCGGTGACGCGTGGGGAATGTACCATAATTTGTTTTTGTAATCTAAATGACATGAGAGAAACGCCGCACGGTTGTACATGTTGCGGACTTAGTTTGTTGAGAACTAAATTATGTCCGTGATTTCGTTCGTGTGAGTTTGTTTTCAATCCCGTGGGAACTTTTTGATTTTGCCAAACAAAAAGTAGCCTTCCAAAGCTTATTTCTAGGGTACAGGTAAGGTACTATTTTGGATCTGTGCTACGTTAACACATACGGCACATACCTACTTAAGTCTGAGATAACTTATTTGCATGCTTGGAATGACAGACCTAAATTAGCCCTTGAGTGCGATCAGACCAAGTTGTAAATAGTAAGAGATGATGCAAGCTAAGATGGTAACGGGCTTACCTGCTAGGGCTATATACCCTAGGTATGCTATGAGGTATGATATGCTAGGTATTCAATCCATACTTACTCCTAATCGAAATTTCTACACCATTAGCTTAGCGTACACCAAAGCTTAGCATCACGTCTTTGCCGGTAGAGTGGTAACTTGCCACGATCTAAACTTCCCAGCAGACCAGAACAGAGAAAATCCTGAAGTTATAAATTCTCAAAATGACCCTGCCGGGGGTCTACCACTGGATCTCCTACTTATGAGACCACAGCACTAGCCACTACGCCAGGGTCAAAGAAGTTAATTAAGGAAGTGCCAAATTCATTACGGCTCGAAAGTACCTAGACATGTTTTCTCGAAATCATAAATATTATTAATAACGCGCATAAAAATACTTTGCGCAAAAACATCATTCAAGCATTGCTTGTACAACGTTCAGCACTTCGCCGCGCAAGCGTCAATTTAATTTTTAATTATGGAACTGCCTAACGAACACCTCTGGCTCTCGGGATGAATATGACTTATACGAGAAACCAAAGTTTTAATTTCAACCTTGTGTGATAAATTGTAGAGTGCATATTTGACTGACGTAAGGTAATCCCACAGACTCTTGAAGAGAGCTCGAATTAGCATCTTGAACTACCAAGCCTGTCGGCGGTCATCGAGCTTCAACTTTAGTAATGAGGTATGACTCCAATCCATTGCATTTAACGCGCTCTTATTTATATTTAGTTGAGTCTTACTCACGACTTCGCGGACTTTAGAAGGAATGATAAAGGCTATAAACATCGAACAACTACACGTTTTTGGATGTCTATATTAGCAGGTAGGTACCATTAAATTCAAAAAAATTCAAAATTCAAAAGTTTTTTATTCAAATAGACTTTTTACAAGTGCTTATGAATAGTCGAATGAATCTACCACTGGTTCGAAATGCATAGAATGCATATAAACTTTCATTAGTAGTTTTTTTATTAGTACCTTGCAGTATTGTACTTACTTACTCGTATGATATAGGTTCACAGTACAATAATTCCTCCACAGCATGATTACAAACACGAACCTCATCGAACATAGGCACTGTACGTAAATGAAAACTCGCCTCATCACGTTCAAAATTGAAATCCTTCGTTCCCTCACTAATGTCGGCCGCACGCTATGTCTTTGTCTTATTGTATCGCTCGGACTACGATTATCCGAATTATGTTTAATTCAGATCCATCTCAATAGTAATGCTCACCGTTTATGTTGCCTTAGTAAGTAATAAGAAAGGCCGATTCGATTTGAAGTAGGCATTCCCATAAAGAGAGCAGTTTAACAAATTTATAACTCCTGAATGGTACCTACTCTACTACCAAAATTACCCACGCCTTCTCCGTGCCACATTGTATATTTAACGCTGTGCGTGAAATAATTACAGATAATGACACTGTTAAGTGTTTCGAGTGATACGTTTACTGCAAACGATACGCACGAAAATATATTTTAACGATAACAAGTCGAGTTATGGTTATAGAGACCACTCGGATATAAATTAACGCGAAGAAAGGCGACCATTAACGGCAATAAATGCGGTTACGCAATACGAGGTGCCTGACTGAGGGAGTTTTATTATTAGAAACGTGATGACTGTATTTGTGCCGAAATCAGAGGATCCAGAGCTTTGCGGCCGCCGTACCTACGTGATGACCGAGACACCTTCCGGCCGGTGTGAAAAATTATTATTTTTCGATCGCTCAATACCCCAATCTGTATACTGTAACGTGTAATTGCCTGTTTAGCGGTTTATACTCCGACCAAAAGATAATTTCTCGGTATCTTCCCACCCTTTGTGACGGTTAAACTGATTTCCTGCCGGGCTACGTGAAAGTTTAACCGGCTTAATCCCCATCGAGCTTTTAATGACATTTTCTCCGAACGAAGATACACCACAACAAAACAACGAATATGGCCGAAGATGGTTAGCCGCAAATCATAGAAAGATTTGCTGCATTGATAAAAATAAACGACGGGCGAGATTACGAAATCAATATGAAATTGCATTTCCTAATGTCAATTGTTAGTTACGGAGTGCAATAAAGTTCCAATAATCATGATATGAAATAATTCTTGGGCGATGTGGCCGTGCTGCGTGCGGCTCTTTCTTCTTCACACAGTAGGGCTGCCTCATCGCGACTTGACTGGACTGGAAGTTGGAGCACTGTTTTACGATGGAACCTTAACGAAGTAAGTACTGTATTGTGCATATTGGTGTCACACAAAAAAAATATTACATTTATTTATTTAGTACCTACAAGAAAGGAAGGAAAGGAAAGGAGTTGTACAACGACAAATTTATTTCGGCAACTCTTTTGATAAATATTTTCTAAAGGAGACGGTCCAGATTTGTATGGAGCGTCGGTCCGGTCCATAAAATCTATGTATTTTCCTCTATTCATGGTAGAGTGTACAAAGAGTACACCGAAGGTGAACCATATCCTTTATTGCTTCCTGGAGACTAGATATCTTGGACCTTACCGTTGACGGACTAAGGGTAGATTTTAGAGTATAGGTAAGTAGGGCTACAAAATACAAATCCTACATCGTTGAAGAAAATAACTGTATCTACCTGTGTAGCATGTGCTATGTGCACAGCGCAAATAGGAATTAAAGTAGGTAGGTAGATATTTTTTCAGCTTTTTGCTTCAATAGTTTAATTACATGAGTACCTACCTAATTGAGCATACCTTTCTCGTAGCATCGTGCGTCACCTTCATAGTTTGCGATCGAATCATTGATGATTCTATGATTATGAACCTACCTACTATGTAAAATACCCTCAGCTACGTAAACTGAAACTAACTTAGCTATTTAACTCTTGGTAGCTCATCTAGACACTATTAAGCATTGGACAACCCTACAGTTTAGGTAGGTATCCCCTTCTCTGTCTACGCCCGAGGATCGCACGGGGTATGATGAACTCAGTAATGATCCAATCAGAACTGAAGTGCATCAAGTCGCCGCTGTGAGAATGCGGTTGAGGGTGCAAAAACTACGAGCACGGATTGAAATTAAACTGACCAATTGCTTTTGTTTCGAAACACCTTATCATTAACCTCAACAATAGGAGTAATTATAATCCAGGCTGCACGATATACCTACCACCGATTCGGCCTTACTCGCCTCTGTAGAAGTTAGCAACAAAGTTTGTGAACAAAGACTGAAATGCCGTAAGCTTGGGAAATATGTAAGTACTAACCTATAATTACGAGTATATACTGTGCAGGTGCTCCTAAAAGGTTAGTAGCAGGAAAGTAGAAAATAGAAGAAATCGGATGTGATACTAACTGGGAATATGGTGCCCAAGCAGACGAAGTTGCACGTTTCAAGCTTATGACCGGAGAGCTAAGCTGACCCGTAATTATACCTATTGTACTAAGTGAATGACGAAAGCGACGCGACGCAACGCAACGCGATAGGACTCCATATAAAATTACAAAGACTACGCGATACGATAGACTACGCGATAAATCAACTATACTGTTTGATGCCATCGCGTTGTCACGTTTGTCGCTTCTTGGGCAATGCCTGACAAGACTTGGTATCGCCTGAGTCCTGTCCTAACTCATATTCTGCAATTTAAATAGGTAGGTAATTATGTTAAAAGATTCTGTTGTTTTTGATCAGCTTTTCAGTCAGATCAGCATTTAATGCTCAAAATCTGCTACGGTTACATACATCGGTACCTAACTTGAATAAGACACGACTGAGGTTTTTACAAAATGAATAAAACGGAACAATTTTCTGCAATATAAATCAGTTACGAAATTGCTCAAAAGTATTGTCTCGTTTGCCGCATAGCACTGAGGCACTAAGTGTGCGCTTTTAAAACATTTTTTTGGAATTAAAAAATAAGTAATGGTCTCAAAACACTGGCTGTTACGTTTCTCCGATGGCTTGTAATTATTTTAAATGTCCCGCGCGCGCAGGCGCAAGCCCAACTTGCTTCGGGCGATCCGCGCGTGATCGAAACACCATATTGAACTTGCACGAAATTAGCTATTGTTTTCATTTTTATTTTAATTGCATTTAGATTGCTTTGTTACAGGTTACAGCCAATAGGTTAATGCATAGGTATAACTCCGGTTTATTGATTTATGGATCTCCCATAATATACCTATTACCATCAATGCTAATATTATAAATGCTAAAAGCGAAAGTGTGTCTGTCTGCTATGATTTCATGACTGGCGATTCATCTATTTCGACGGGTACAGGCACAGAAATAGATCGCATCCCGGGGACATTTGTTAGGTACCTACCTACTTACCCACTTTTTATCCCGAAAAATTAAAGTCTCAAGCAGGAATCAACAAATCTTACTCATTATCTGTTAACTTAAGTACCTACCTAGACCTACCAAGGCAGATTTCACTTGTTTCCCAATATAAGCAGCGGTAGTGACAAGTAACAACCATCTCACCAGCGTGAGGTTTTATAATAATATTCTGTTCATCTGCTGATCTCAACAAAATCAGTGAAAAAAGACCACCTTGTGCTACTCCTTACATCTCGTTGGCACGCGTTTTAAGAACGCACCAACAGAACGTTCCACACTGTTTTCCTGTTTGATTATATCTTTATTATAATACCTGTCATTATCATATTTGTCCCAGATTTCAAGGTTAGTAAAGACAATGATCAGATGTTATCATTAAAATACGCGATGGACTTTAAAAAAACTAAATCCCAAGCAATCGCTCTTATCAACCTAGTCAGTAGATTACTAAGTATGATACTTAGTGCTGGCTATGGTATATTATCTAGATACATACAGGGCTGGGCAATATACATGCTTTGCTTTAATTGAAATAGAAAATTACAAAATACTTTATCGCAAGTAATTAAAATACGAAATACAAAATACCTTTAAGTAAGGTATTTGAAATATAAAATACAAAATACAGTATTTTAGCTATTTTTAATTGAAATACGAAATACAAATTACAAAATACAAAATAAGAAGTATGTATTTCATGTTTTTTGTTACTTGTCTCTAAGGCATGAATGGCAAGATTTTGACGTACAGTCATAGCGTACAAGTACACTGTATTATACTTAACAGGTGCAGTGTTGCCAACTCTTAGCTGCTTTACCATCATTATACTCTCGGCTCGCACTCACACTCACGAAGGTAAAATGTATTTTATTCAAATGTATTTTTAAGCCTCAAGTATTTGAAATACTAATTACAAAATACCTCGGCGTCAGGTATTTGAAATACCAATTACAAATTACATTTTAAGTAAGAACTTTAATTACAAGTAATTCAAATACTGCCCAACCCTGGATACATTACATACCTATTTATCACTTCACTGCTAAAAATGCGATATTGTGTAACGCGGCGAGACTATCAAAACGCTTACATCATTTCGAATTCGCCACTAACTTCAACACGTTTGGAAAATCTTAACCCATTTAACATAACCTAAGTACGTCTAGTGTTTTGTTTTAAATACATAAATGTGACTAACTAATAGATACTTAAGTAGTTTCTCAGTGATGGAAAGCTTTCATAAGTTAAAAGTGCCTGAGATTCAAGAAGACGTAAGTAGTTAAGTACCTACCCATTGACTATGACCAGCACTCAACTTATTGGTGCTTACTGCACTTGTTTAGATTAGGTATACTTTTATTTAATTTATAAAATAAATAATATTTTGTTACCAATTGGTGCCTAACTGCCTAGTGCCTACTTATCTAATACCTACCTGCCACACACACTTTTTCAATTTTCACGATCCTCTAGCAGCACTATCGGGACATGGGGTCGATTTTTGGAAATAGAATAAAACTTTTTTTACCAAGATTGCCAATTATTGCCATTTAACTATTGTAGATAGGCCTACCTAACATCGAAATTGTTATTGAATTGTTAGTTTACTTAATAGAGACCTTAGATAGTACGTAAAATTAGATAGAAGTAGGTAGGTAAGTACCTTTTTGACGACCTCCGTGGCGCAGTGTTGAGCGCTGTTGCCTTAACGTGCGGAGGTCCCGGGTTCGATCCCCGGCAGGGTTTGGAAATTTATAATTTCTGAATTTTCCCTGGTCTGGCCTGGTGGGAGGCTTCGGCCGTGGCTAGTTACCACCCTACCGGCAAAGACGTGCCGCCAAGCGATTTAGCGTTCCGGTACGATGCCGTGTAGAAACCGAATAGGGGTATGGGTTTACTATAACTGCCATGCCCCTAACAGGTTAGCCCGCTACCATCTTAGACTGCATCATCACTTACCATCAGGTGAGATCGCAGTCAAGGGCTAACTTGTAGTGGATAAAAAAAAAAAAAAAAAACCTACCTAGCCATCGGTAAATAAAAGAATACATACCGTTTAGTTAACGCACATCGAGATTCTAAACCATTAGGTACGAAGTTGCCTGCCTGCATAAGAAACATTTCAATTTGCAAAGGCAATCGTTTTTATAACTTCTAACGAAATCCCTAAGAAGTGGTCAAGCACAACGGTGAGACAGTGAACGGTCGGTCACGGCCAAGGCTGAACTGAGATTCGGATTTATTGAACCTCGCTTACTGCAACTAAATTATCTTATCTAAAATAAACTTAGGTACCTACCTAACTATTTTAGTGATTTTTACAAGCTTTTCCTATAAATCGCAAAAGTTCAATCATTGTGCCGGTGCGTGATAACATTAATCTAGTGATTTAAATCAACATTCTACATAACGTGTGGCGTGAAGTTTGTGATACCAAATGATGAACACCGTCTTACGAGAAATTGTGGCGAGCGCGTCAGTTGAATCGAAAAAACACAAGGTTTGTTTTTGTGTTTCTTTTAATTATCGAACGGTGCTCGAACGGCGAACCTTCCATCACGGAAAGCTTTAAACGAACTCAGGTAAAATACCTACTCAGAGACGAAGACAAAGCTTAAATCATCAACTATTAAAAAGCTGATGATCTTCAAACGGCTGAACAGATTTTCATGAAACATGGCTAAGAACATTTTGAAAGAAAGAGAAAGAAAGAAAAATCATTTATTCACCTTGTGCCTCGTACATAAAATCAAACTTTAAAATTAAGCTATGGCTTTTGCACCCACATGGCACAAGATGAAAAGGCCCCCGACTCAGCATTAATGCTGCAGGTTTTGAGAGCAAAACCTGAGCGCTGGTATTCTGCCGGAGCCCAAACGAGTGACACGCACGAGCTCGACAGTCTTCGCAACGGGATGAGTGATCTTCCCTTGAGAATAAAATGGAGTAAAATAAAATATGTAATTTGTGCAGTGAGTGTACCTAGTGTGTATAACTAAATATTACAGATAGCGATTTAAAAGATAATAATAAAATATAAATAGATTAATATGTATAATAAAATATAATAGGCATATTATGTGAGTACATATAGCAGCTTCAAACCACCAAGCTAAATAACCTGGAACTAGTTGTAGTTTGTTGTTTTTGATCGTTTAAAAGTTTCTTTTTTAATGTGCTCTTAAACGCAGGAACTGAGCTTAAATTCCTCAGCGGAGGAGGGATATTATTCCAGCATTTAGTAGCCAGATATCGAAAACTTCCACGAAAAGCTGCTGATTTATGACGTGGCCAAGTCAGCCTATTTAGTGGCCCTCGAGTATTAAAAGCAGGCGTATGCCAAGATAACCTATTATAAAGATAATCCGGCGTTTTGTTCTTGATAACACCAAACAATAGTGTGCTGAAATGCAGTTTAATACGCGACTTCATATTGAGTATATTGGCATCATTTAAATAGGGAGTCACATGGGTACGGGGAGGAATATAGTAGCAGAATCTAGCACACGCGTTCTGGACTCTTTGAATAAGTCGCATGGAACGTTGAAGTAAGCATGGACCATAAACACTAATGCAATAATTCAACTTGGATAATATAAGTGCCTCGCACAACTTAGTTCTCAGATCGGTATCGATATAATTTCTTATGTTGTATAAAATCCTAAGTCGATAGAAACAGTTACGGGCCACTTCTTGTACATAATTTTCAAAATGAAGTTTCGCATCTATAGTAAGTCCCAAATTTCGTGCTTCATAAACTCGTTCTATGGGAGCTCCATTTATATTTATTTTGACCGTATCAAAGCCAACGTCTAACACTTGCTTTTTGGTTCCCAGAATCAGAAATTTCGACTTTGAAGGATTTAAAACTAATGAGTTTTTCGATGACCATTGACTAATTTGCTCTAAGTCATTGTTAATTAATTCTAAAGCACAGTTAACATCCTTAGGCAAAAAAGACGTATAGATTTGTAGATCATCGGCGTAAAGATGATATTTACAATTTTTAATATTTTTGACTATGTCGGCCGAATAAAGAATAAAAAGAAGTGGTCCTAAAATAGAGCCCTGAGGCACTCCTCTATCAACTGGCTGAACCATAGAATCAAGGTATGAGCCATCCGCTTGCCGCAAAGAAACTAGTTGTTGTCTATTAGTTAGATAACTATGGAACCAGTTTACACTATTTATATCAAACCCATAATAAGAAAGCTTGGATAGGAGAAGTGTGATGTTTATTGAATCGAATGCTCTAGAGAAGTCTAAAAGAGTTATAATAGTGGCCATACCAGAGTCTTGGGCAGCTATAATGTTGTCAAAAACATCAAGCAAGGCAGTCGCAGTGCTGCGACCCTTCCTAAAACCGGATTGTAGGGACGGTAAAATTTGGTGAATTTCTAAGTATTTTTGAACTTGCATATAGACAACCTTTTCTAGTACTTTCGATAAGAATGGCAGTAGACTAATTGGTCGCAACTGTTTGACTTCAGTCGGATTACATACTTTAGGAATAGGGCGCACAACGGCTGTCTTCCATGATTCGGGAAAAACACCTGTAGAAATAGACTTATTAATAATAGATGTAATACTTTTTAGTGATTGGGGTAGTGTTAATAAAACCATGTCCCTTGATATTTGATCATTACCGAGTGCATTAGATTTTATGTCAAGAATGATCTTACCAACCTCAGTTTCACTAACGGTAGATAATTTAAAGGTACAGTCACTAAATCTATGGAATTCAAAATAGGTGAGGTGAGACATGGTTGTATTAGTGGTGCCGGGAACATTTAGAAAGTGTGTATTTATGCTATCAGGATCATTAAAGTCGTTAGGTAATTCTTTAGCTTTGTTTAAACTAGTTAAAACGGTTTTTTTAAGATTGTTCCAAAGGTAAAATGAGTTTTTTGCATGAATATTTATAAAAAATTTAAAATAGGCACACTTTTCATAATATAGACTGACGTTAACAAGGTGTTTTAGGGACTTATACTTATTTATGTTGTCTTCCGTGTTGCTTGTCTTACGATTGTCCGATGCTTGATTGCGTAGAAGCATCATGTAACGGACATTGCTCGTAAGCCAAGGCTGAAAATTTTCCTTGATAGATGCTCTTTTCAGCGGTGCAAAAACGTCGTATAAGTCAACAAATATAGTGCTCAAAGTATCAACCATATCATCAACAGATTCCTTCTCACAGATGCCGTTCCAGTCAATTATTTCAAGGCAGCCATTAAAATTGTTTAAATCTATATTTTTTAATGGTCTGTACAAAAAGTGTTGAGTTTTGGGCTTGTTTTTTTTAACTTTTATCTCGCCGTATAACATTGCATGTCCCCCAAGGTCAGGAATATGATCGACAACAACATCTGAAACATTAACATCCGAGCAAAATAAATCAATAAGTGTATCGCTATGAGACGTGAAATGGGTAGAACTGTGGATAACATTTGTCAAGTTAAAAGAGTTTAGGAAACTGCTAGCACGCTTGTACATATCACAGCCTTTTTTATGAAAATCAATATTAAAATCGCCTAATAAAACAGTATGGTCATGGACTGGCAAGGTAGTGATGGTTTCCGTCAGCGAATCAAAAAATAAGTCACAATCAAGCCAGGGAGGACGATACGCCGTGCCGATGACTAAGCGCTTCGAATTCATACTTACCAATAACCACATTTGCTCCACTCCGGGGAGAGCGGGTGACGGGTGTCGCAAAGTGCGGGCCGAGATTCCCTGTTTCACATAGAAGCCTACGCCGCCACCGCGCGCGCGGACTTCCCTAGGTCGCGGTATATGTCGCAGTCGGTCATTTGGGATAAAATTATCTATGACACAAAAAAAACTAAACGATAATCGGTTAATCATCCGTTTGGGAGCTACGATACCACAGACAGATACACAGACAGACACGTTAAACTTATAACACCCCTCTCTTTTTGCGTCGGGGGTTAAAAATACGCACCGAATTGAGAACGTCCTCCTTTTTGGAAGTCGACTAATAATATTCTTCTCGTCCTAGAACTTACTCAATGTCATGCGGTCTCCCGGCCTCTACCTTGCTGGAAAAATTCCTTCATGGTTCATATATAATATTTTTCCACTATTTTTCATACACAGAATCACAGCACAGAATAGATATGATTGAATTGATAAATATCTATATAAAAAATATTTTTATTGAAAATACTTCCTTCGTAAAAAGGAACGCACTTTCTTTCCGAAAATGTGACGTCCGACTTGCTTGACGTTGACAGTTGACAACAAGATACTTGTCTATTGTCAGTTTGACGGTGACAGTTTTTAATAATTTATCAAAACAGAAAACAGAGTTTTCACTCTGTTTTCGTCCTTGAAATATAAATTAACAATGAATTTTTACATACTTAGTATTCCAATTAAGTTAACGTAATTTTATTAGCTTTCCAATCTTGTGATATAGCTTACCTAGGATCTTTACAAAAATCTCATTGAGGTTATAACACAAAAGTAGCTAAAAGATTTATACATTTTATTGCTGGGTTTTGTTCAAATCTCAGTCGATGTCAACTATTCTTCGTATTTCCGTAAGTTTACATATAATATACCCAGTGTTATTGTTAGAACATTGGCACACATGTTCAAAACTTGATATTTATTCTCATCACATCAAGGAGTATGACCAGATCTGTCGGAGGCATGGATACACTGAGTTAAACGAGTCAGATTTGGATATTTCTATAAGTAATTCGTACGAGGATGAAGATATGGCGAGTAATTCGGGGTTGAATGGATTATATCGGCCCAGAAGTGCGCTGGCCAGAGCCTTGTATGAGAAACAACGAAATGATAGACATCTGCAGGAGTTTGACCAGAATGAGGTAAGCTTATTGTTTAATTTTATCTATACAAAGAAGTATCACTACTTAAGTATAATAAAACAAAAGTCCTATTGCCAAGATAAGTTATGTTCGTGATAAGTGATTTTTTTCTTAAACAAACTGTATGTGTGTTCATCTAAAACAAATGAATATATACCAATATTATTTATAATTAAGTAAGTACTGTACATATTTTTAAAGAATAACTCTAAGTAACCAAAAACATTATCAAAGAATATACTTAACTAAAAATATGTGGAACTTTTACTACTTGTGTGCAGTCAGAATGTAGCAAGCCGGAGCAAGTACCAAATACAAATCAGTCAATTGGTTAATTAAAAGACCAGTCTAGTAAAAGTCCAGCCTATCCAATACTTGCAACTTATCCTATATTTGTTAGATTTAGGACCATACAAGTAAAATGCTAGTTATGTAACAATTACTTAAATATATCCTTGTGAATCTCATAATAGTATCAAACAATTAACAAAGTCACTTTCTTTGTTGTTTAATTATTATTATATAAATAAGTTTGGACAATAATCAATCTTCAAGTGATCTTTGAATGAAGATTTTTGGCAGGTTTGTTTAGAAAATTGCAGAAACTAGTCCTACATTAAGGAAAATAAAAAACTTCTAACCGATAGAGTATGCTATTTTCTAATGTTTAGGATATTTTTTAAAGAAGATGATTACTTATTTAGCACATTCATATCTCCTTTATAAAATTGGTAAGCCCACCAGGGTAAAGCTCAGGCTTTACCCTGGTGGGCTATAACTTTTAATGACAATAGTTGATGGCATCGGTGTCAATTTAGGTTTTTAAAAATCCCACTGGATCTTGGGGATGAAAGCTTTCTCTGTATCAAATTTGATTTTTCAAAATTGGATGGCTCTGAAAAGATGTCAGATAGATAGCAAGAAGATTTTACAGATACAGTACATGTTAGGATGATGAAGATATTCAGCTGCAGCCGTTCTCTTGCCTCTTTTACGATCTCACCCCTTTGAGCCAGTTGGACTATTGGTTCAAAATTAAGCTGCACAGAAATAAGTATGGCACTCTATAGATACTGCACTTGCAAGCAATCTAAGTGACTCATACTAAACATATGTGCTTGAAAAGTGCTATTTGATTATATCCATACTAATACTGCCTCGTTGGTCTAGTGGTTGCGCCTTCGTCGGCTGCGGCCATGCGGCCGACGAAGGCCCGGGTTCGAGTTCCGGGTCGGGCCATAATTAAGTATTGAGATTTTCTGACTAGAAATTCTCAGTACTAGCCCAGAGTTAGGGAGTTGGTGGTGTTTCACCCCCGTGCCACGGAGAGCACGTTAAGCCGTCGGTCCCGGCTATTATCACTAACATCATAATAGTCGTTAAAGCCCACCAACCCGCATTGGAGCAGCGTGGTGGGTCTAGGCTCTAGTTCCCTCTCTCCTATAAGAGTGGAGGCCTGTGCCTGTTAATGGGCTGTAGTGGATCAATACTATTATTTTAAATGCAATAGTGTGTCAGTCTGTCTGCTACGTTATCACAGCCCATCTCTACAACCGCCTTTGACGAAATTAGGTACAGAGACAGGTTGCATCCTGGGATAGGACATGTTAATTTTTCATCCCAGAAAATCAATGAGTTCCCACAGTTTTTCCAAAAAATCTAAATCCACGACGGAAGAAGTCGCGTGCATCATCTAGTAGATTATAGATGTATGAGACTCCGTACTTCCAGAATCCATACTTCCATACTAACTTTCTGTCTGTCGTCTGTCTATTTACCTATCCGTATAAATAGCAGTGTAGCGTAGCAGACAGACAGACAGACACCCTGTATGTATGTCGGCCATCAGTTCAACCGATTTTGATGAAACTTGGTACAGACTCCAGAGATAGGTCGCATATCGGAGGAGGATATAATATTCTATCCCGTAAAATCTAAAATTTTCCCGTGGGAGTGATCAAAAATATAAATTTCCGCGCGGACGGAGTCCCTTGCATCATGTAACTACATATAAGTATATATGTATTTTATCGTTACAATCAAAAGATAAGTTATATGGTTACGAAACTCTATCCTGAGTAATACAAAAATGTTCTGTCTCAAATTTGATTCGCGACAAAATCCCAACTAGGTACGTTGATTGGTAGAAACACTTTCCCTCGCAGCCTTAGATGCCGGGACTTTCATCTGTAGAATGTAGGTACATGCAATCGGGCCTCACGTGTGCTTCAGTAACGAGGATATATTTGCGTATGAAAAACACGAAATACCTCTGAATTGTGGAGGGAATAAGACATTCAACCCTCTCCCCCGCCTCGTCCCTTCTCACCCGCGCGACCCTTTTAACTTTCATCTCTGTCGAGTGCTCGGTCCACATACTTTTGTTCTATTTGATCAATGTTATTAAAATGTCGCGAGCTTGCGGGATTACAAACATCTGACTATCGTATAAGCCGCTCCATAACAATTGGGAAGCCAATATAACTATGTATTTCGCGACAACCTTTCAACTTCAACAAATTCAAGATCAATGAAGAACCCGGTAAGTACCAGAATTTTGTACGCCTATTACAGCGACATGGCTGGAAACTTGAGTGGACTTTTCCATAATTACTGGCACAGATTATTTTGTACGTTTCAGACGTTTACACAAAGATATCTTTGAGCAATTTGTCATGAGAAGGGCTGATTTAACCAATATTGGATAGAATCAGGCGTTATTTTGCGGAAGTCCATGATAATGAAGGAACTAGAAGTTTAATCCGCTATAATCCGCCACAATAGTTAAATCTATGTGGTACAGAGTGTATCTTGCGATATTTACCACACCACAGAAACTTTCCAAATTATTCTCAACGTACGTTTCACTCCGATAACGGAGCATCTTCAGGAGATGTTGACTCGACAAAACACGATTGTAAAAGACGCTTTAAAATCGTGCATTGTCCACATAGATTTACCTATTGCGGCGGATTTTAGCGAATTAAACTTCTAGTTCCTTCATGATTTAACGGTTAAATCTTAATTTTTTTAGATTTAAATTAATTACTCATTAGAAGGGTTGATTTGGTTAAATTTTAACCAAATCAACCCTTCTCATGAGTAATTAACAAATGTTTTTTTTTAAATCATGCCCTTTTTAGGGTTCCGTAGCCAAATTTGGCAAAAACGGAACCCTTATAGATTCGTCATGTCTGTCTGTCTGTCTGTCTGTCTGTCTGTCTGTCTGTCTGTCTGTCTGTCTGTGTGTCCGTCCGTATGTCACAGCCACTTTTTTCCGAAACTATAAGAACTATACTGTTGAAACTTGGTAATTAGATGTATTCTGTGAACCGCATTAAGATTTTCACACAAAACTAGAAAAAAAACAATAAATTTTGGGGGTCCCCATACTTAAAACTGAAACTCAAAACATTTTTTTTCATCAAACCCATACGTGTGGGGTATCTATGGATAGGTCTTCAAAAATGATATTGAGGTTTCTAATATCATTTTTTTTCTAAACTGAATAGTTTGCACGAGAGACACTTCCAAAGTGGTAAAATGTGTGTCCCCCCCCCCCCCGTAACTTCTAAAATAAGAGAATGATAAAACTAAAAAAAATATATGATGTACATTATCATGCAAACTTCCACCGAAAATTGGTTTGAACGAGATCTAGTAAGTAGTTTTTTTTTAATAATTTAAAACTTACTACAGGTTTGTACGGAACCCTCGGTGCGCGAGTCCGACTCGCACTTGCCCGGTTTTTTGTATAAATTATTTTGGGATAAGTTTTAGGTAAACGAGTACCTACTACCTACTTCGTAGTAAAACCTAACATAACTCAGCTCCAATTTCATAATAAGTATAGTATTCTGGACGAAGTAAATAATAAACGTTTAAGCACAATTGCATAGTCAATAGGTACATATTCGTCGTAGGAGTAGGTAGTTACATAAATCATAGAATATAGATCACAGGTCCATTATAAAATATTCCATAGTCAATTTAATAGGTCTGGCAGAGAGCAGTTAACACTTGGCACTAAGGCCGAATCGCTTCATAAAGGAAGCCTTCATAGCAAGCAATCAAAACACAATCACCCTAGCCTTGCGTGACACCGAAATCGTCCTCGTTCATAAGTATAAATTAATCCATTTAGAACGGTCGCCCGGCACCGGCCGCAACCGACGATTAACGGAAGCGTCTACTTAACTAATTTATCCCCGGGTGGTTTTAACAGAATGGATAGCCGTGATTACGGATGATGGCGAACGTCGTGTGACGATTGCGCGTACGCAACTGCACAGAAGTGGAACGGAAAATTTTGTATGATCTGCTCTCTTAGCATGGGTCTTCCACACACCGCGGTCTTGCTTCGCCTGGATCCAGTGACTCTTTGCGACTCGCTTGATGTTTAGCGTCCACCTTGAGGAGATTGCCAACAATGCGCTTATCAGAGAAATCACCTTAAGAGGATCGTCTAGTGACGAAACGCGACGCGAGTAGGTATTTTCAATAATGCAACGCTTCGCTGCCTTCCCCGTATCGTGCGATAGAGAGAGTTGCAAGTCCAGTAGGCATATGCCTACATTTTATTCTTGAAATATTGTTTCGGGTGATAACGTTTTACACGTTATCACCCAAACGTTTACGAAATTAGACAATTTTGGTCTCATTAGATTCAGTACAACTTAATCTCGGCTCGTACGTTTTATTTTTTTAGTATATTAGTTTAGTTAAATTTAAAATAATTAAAATACTCGAGGAAGTTTTTAGGTCAGAAATATGGATATTTAGACGCTAATAACTTTTAACATAAGCAATATTTCTTTAAAATTAAAAAGTACGAGCATAGTTCTTCATTGTATCTGCAATATTTCTAAAAATTATGAAAATGTGACAACAGTTACGGGAAGAAAAACGTTATCGCGTTTTGTATGAAAATTTACAACTAGACGATCCTCTTAGGATTCCAACGTCTATCGATGCTTAGGCCTATCTACCCGCACTGATTCACAACCCGTTGACTATTGAGATTATTCTTTACTTCTTCTAGTTTTATAGGTGAGTATTTCGTCAAGTTCATCCAGGAATCTACTTACACATTTTCATCCATGGTCCGACTACCTATTTCAGAAAAGTCTATAACCTATAATTTTTACAAATACATAAAATTTTATAAACATCCTTTATGTCATTTACGTGCACCTACTCTATAGGCACTTCTCTAGTATCTACAGAGTTGAACATAGAAATGAATAGAGGGTAAACACAAGGTTTTTCAAACGTAGGTACATATACTACATAATATTATACAGTTATTGTGCATTGGCGATACAAGAGGCGTGATGTCCGCACACAGCTAAGACACCTGAGTCGCGCTGGGCGCATCGCTCACTGCAATCTGTACATTATTTCTCCATTGTTCGCGTAACGAGCCCCCTCCCCCCACCTCCGCCCGCTCACCCTTTGCTCCACGTACCCACCCCCTGCCCCGGGGCGGTGGGACCTCTCTCGCGCCTTTCTTTTATCATTCCTCTCTTTATTTCCGAATGCAAATAATCCTCCACACGTGTGAGAACCGAAACCATTGTTCTCGCTTCCACCCCCACGGGGGACCTTGGTGACGCAATCTTCAGCATTTACATAAATGTACACTATCCAAGAACTTATTACGTTACGCATGAAACATTAATTTCTTATGCATACACAATATAATTCTCCTTAGTATCTTGTAAATTTTCCCTGTAAAGAAAATAATATAACAATAGTGATGTTCATGCAGCGTAAATCATTTTGTTTCTTCGAGCATTTATACTTCACAAATATCGGAAAAATAGCACTTGGTCAATAATTCGTTGAGGAGCAAAATTAACCTAAAACTCCTGGACAAACTCTTCTTTAACTACTCAGTTAACTCATCATACTTCAGAATAACCCTACAATTCTGAGCATTTTACTATTTTTAGTATTTTACTTGCAGTTATTGTAGTGTTAGTGCCTATATATTGTATTGTTTCACATTGCTTTCAATTCAACCTCCTTACGATGACGTAAAAGTAACCAAACGTTTACGGCAAGGTACAGTCGGTTTAGTAGCACATTTCTGATTTACGAATTCGGTTCACACTTTCTTTTCCTCATGAAGCTAATCTTGCAGCTTCCACTATCGGCGTTGCTGAAAAGAATAGAAAGAGTAGAATACAAATTGTAAAACGAATTACAAAATTAGTTGCAGTACAACAACCTATTTACTAAATTATCAAGGCCATAATTAAATATCTTCTATTTCTTCTTCGTTATACTCTTGCAGATCTTTCTTCTTTATAGAGCAGCCGACAGCCTGTTATACACTCGTGCAATGGACCGCCTACTGCAGCTGGCGTACTTCCTTGCCTTTTAAATTTAAAATACTGAAGACTTAATTGAACAGCGAATAGGCAGTTGAAATATTTAGTGCCAAATAATACCTACATTGCTAGCTACTAAAATATTTGTAAGTTAATGCATTTCCTTTTTCACGCCTTGTTAAATCACCGCCATTGAATTAGCGGAGGCGAGTAGTGTCGACGCTCATTGGGAGTGGAGGACAAACAGCTCGTTAAGCGTTAGTCGGACGGAAGGGTGGAGCCTTTGCTTCCCAAGAAAAACGCTAAGTGGGAAATCAATACGTATTAGGCGCGATATCGGGCCCGGCTACCCGTCACACTATGATGGATGAACGCAACCAAACTTTCCGCACTGACTTTAATAATGACAATATACAAATTGACGTCCGCCCGACGCTTCCGAAACGCGATAGCACACTGTCGCCACTCACATTATATAAACAAACATGAAAAAACGGATCGGCTACCATCAATTTTAGTAATAGAAATCTCAATTACGTTTATTTTTTGAGACGCTCATCTATCATGCGTCCCAAACTATTGGTTCGATCCAATCGTCGCCTCGAATAACAGCACCGCCTTCGTGACGTGCGACGATATTGGAGTAGATCGACAGGCGGGAGTCAGTGGCACCTCTACATATTGAAAGCTATTCGGAATTTGCAAATAAATACATGCACACGACGTGCAACCCGCCTCGCCCAGCGCCTCACTACTCCCTTTAAAATTGAAATCGCATTCGGGGACTGTCTCTTGAAAGCTACCTATGGTTTCCGACGGTATTGAGGATTATGAACACGTATTAGAATTCTGTATACACGATACAGCCAAGTTGACAGAGTAATATTATTTTGTATACATTATAAATATAATATAATGTATACAAAATATGTTAGCAATTGTGGTTAATGCATAAATGCTTTTACAAAAATATTGATTTTATAATTCATGCACTCTACACGACCGCGCAAGTACCTTTAAAGAGTCGTTTGCGATACACCCACCTGAGACCAGTTAGCACTTACCGAGTCTTAGCATTGTATAATCCTTTCAAAGCTTCTATAAATATTAGGTACTCTTAGAAAAAGTTCTGAACATAGTAGGTGTAGTGACATTTTCCTTATTATTAGTTGCTAACACGAGATTCCTTCCAAACCTTTAACTGAGTTAGTATTTTCATAAGCGAATTTTGTATTGCAATGAAAGATTGCCATCTGACCTTAGCAACTCTTTATCGATAAAAGGCGGAATAACTTTCGTTATCATCAAAGAAAATCAGTAAGTTGGGAACTGCCGTATAACGTGCTCTCCAAGAAAGCTATGACTTATTTATTACCTCTACCGTTACATTGCACAGATCCAAATTGTTAATTGGGACATTGTATTAATATAATATACATAAATACATTCATATTATATACGTATAGTCTTTGTTGCAACTTACAAAAACCTTGCCAAGTTATCATCAGATTCTTTAGAAAATTAACCAACAGTTGCCAAAACATATCTTACCTTATAGTCTTACATGAGATTAAAGCCGGAGTAGTTGAAAGCGTGGAGTGTGGGGGGTGTATTTATGTCACCTCGGGGACGTAAGCTCTCGCCCCTCCCAATTATACCGCAGTAAAAGTCATAAAAAGACACCCGAAGTTTTTACACGAGGCTAGAAGAAGAGGCTCACGAAATTAAGAGGGGCGCCGAAATGTGAGATGAGCATGAATTTTTTATAAGAACAGATGATGGTGCCCCGTTTATGATGTCTTACGGTGGATAATGCCTACGCTGCACGCGTTGCTCTCTCTGAATCATTGATGTGGCCTTTATTGCTACCGCAGACAATGTCAAATAATTAATTACCTGCCTCAAAGGAACCTGACTTGCTCTGCGGTCTCATGCGGCCGAACTCAATCAAATGCCAAGGCCTCGTTTATTTCTGAGGTGTATAATTAATTTTTAATTACATTTTTATTTTCATTAAGAGATATATTTTTATGACTGTTAATTACCTTTGAGTTATTACAGTAAAATATGATGTTAGTAATTAGATTTTTTTAATACAAGTGTTTTATAGATGGCGGAAAATAAAAACAACTTTATGCATTTTTTTAATTTTTATTAATTTAGGTAGTACTTACTACTTACCTAAATGTTTTCTGATAAAATGACAAACACGAGACAATTTTCATATCAATCCTCGAAATTTTATGTCTTTACCGTTTCAAACACAAAAATATCAACATTTTGGAGCATTCTTTGCAAAATGCTTATGTATTTGTATCGATAAAATTGTGGCCAATCGTGTTTCTGTCAAATAATAAAGATAGATTAAAGACCCAAAAAAGCACTTGAAATATGGCCAGCTATTGTATTATTAGTTTTCAAATAAACAGCTTCAATATTTATTATTGTAATAATTTTCATATGGCCCGTTATTAGTTAGTAGTTTTTGGTCACGAGAATGGGTTGAAAACGACCCGAGACCTGGTTAACGCAACAGTGATTTTCGTTTTGTGCACGCTTTTATGAAACAATACATTCTCACGTTTAATTTCTTATGGGCCTCAATTGATTTTTTTACGAGTGTGTTTATTATGCTTCCAATGTGCGAAATGTCGATTGTGATATTCGCTTTTAAAGACTTGCCAGATTTATCACCTGCAGTAGGTACCTACCTTTAATTCTTGAACTTTTTATTAGGTAAGGTTCAATAAACTAAACCCGAATAAACTGAAACGTAATGACGTAACTAAATTTTTTGAGAAACGAAATTTAAGAAACACGAAAAAAGGAAAAAGCTTAGGCATTATACTTTATACAAAGGGTCGGATCAAACTTTAAAGTGATACCATAATCCGTCGCAGTGAGTGTTTACGTAACCGCTGCCGTGTAGTCACATCGTAAGGTTTGAACGGAAGTGTCACGCTCTATGCCGAACTGTCCTTACGGTTGAACAGGGACCGGGGATACCTAACCCTGCGGTGCGTGCGTGCCTAGTCGACCTCCGGTCGCAGCTAATATGATTATGACAGTGCTACGTGCCAACCCAGCTCCGGGAATCCTCGCACAAATATTCATTAATCTTTCACGGTCCGACGTCCGCCGCGATGGAGATTTAATCAGATTAAGGATCATCTTTTTGCGGGAAAAGTCATGCCCTTTTGTTGCTACTCGGCCTTCGCTCGCACTTTTGTGCTGAATTTATGACAGGCGATGTTTGATCTGAATGTAAATTACGTAAAAGAAAACGGTTGCGCCTACCATTTTTCTTCTCCGAGTGTTTATTGTGTACCTACGTATGGAAGAATGTGGTGCGGCATCGCACGCAGGGCGTGCATCTGTGTTCGTAGACGGCGCCAAGACGACTGTTGGTGCCCGTGAACCGTGCGACCTCGCCACGCAGTCTGCTACAAGCGGATTTTCCCGATCGAGTACGTTTATAAAGCGAACGCATTGCGCTTATACGACAATTTGAAATAGTAGAAGCGATTGTGAAAAAAAAGTAAGAAAACCTTTAAACAAAACATGTATCATTGATCACAGCTTACGATACAGAAAATCTTGAAGAAAACAAAAAAATGACCGCATCTTTAAAAATATTAACACTTAAATGGCCCCTCGTTCTGTCCGTTTGATTCATAGATAGCACGCGGAAAGCCAAATAAAAAGTAGAATTAAGCGCGGCGAAACGCGCGTAAAATTATTTTACCATTGTATGCAAATCGACGCCGCCGCCGTGATTATTTTATTTCCTAAGATTCCCAGAATATAAATCTTGGTTGAAAAACGAAACCAGTCTGCAGTTTCTCAATTGATTTGTGTGTGCTGTAAAAAAATGAGCGGCTATTAAGCAAATACAAACAACAGCAACGTCAAAAAATACAAACATCACGTTTCTTACGAGGAGCTTAGGTAGGTACATTTTCAAAATGGAACATAAATCGACAGTTATAAAAGGAGCCACTGAGGCATAAGAAAGTAATGAATGTGAAAATAAATTCGACTAAAGTTGGCTTTACGCGCGTCCACATTAGAGAAAAATATTTTACTTAAAGTTAAAATGTTTCTACTCAATACCTATTGCTTCTGAAAAACATTGATGGTAGGTAGGTACTGATCCGTAATAGGCTAAAACACTAATAAAATTAACAAATTGCAGAACATGTTGCACGTTAAAACACTTGGTTATTAGTCGGTCGGCACTTATTTTTTCAGGGCTGCCTTCTACATAGTATACTCGTATATTATGTAAATTGATTAGTTGTCTGTCTTCATTTACAGTTTACACCATCTCTTATGGTTACGAAATAGTATAATTTCATTTAAGTACTGACCTACTTATAAAAAACCTTTTTGTCCAATAAACAGAGAAGTAAGTCTCTATTTCGTGTTAGCGGCGGTATTTGTCCAGGCGGTGCGGTTTCTAATCCAAGTTGGGCTACAAAAACCGTCGCCACGTCGGGAATGTGTCGCCACCGCGTTCTGGAGCCCGTACAGGCTATAAAAATACCTTCGGATCAAGCCTCGCGCCCCTCTCCATTTCTTTTAAAATCAATTCAATCAACCGCCAGCACTCGATTGGCCGCCGCTAAATATTGTGACGTCTCAAAAATTCAAACGCCGCACGTCAACCGTGAAAGTCATAAATATAAATTGCCAAAAAGCAGCTTAAATCATAATTGAGAATCGTTGACTGACAGGCTTGTTGGTTCCCGCGGGAACTCTTGATTTTTCCGGGATAAAAAGTAGCCTATGTGTTATTCCATAATATAAATCTATCTCTGTGCCAAATTTCGGCCGTTCTGGCTTGATTGAGTAACAAACATCCATCCAAACTTTCGCATATATATACCTATAATATTAAATATAGATCTCGCTGTCGCTGATAACTAAATACGTTTGTTGGTAAGATAAGTACTTCCTAGACCGCTGTCAAGGAAAATGTAAAATACGTCTAGATGAATTAAACATTGTTCCTTAAAAATAGATTCAAGCTTATCACTACACCCGCATCTTAAAGGAAACAAAACTACGTACACAGAAGATTGAATGTGAATAATCACATGTGCCAAGTTGAAAACAAAGTAAGAGCTAATAAATTTTATATGAAGGTTTTGTGAATTTCTTTCTGTGGTAATACTTACTACTATTACCTATTCTGTGGTAATACTGTGGTACTAATTCAACCCATATACCGATTAGTGTCTGGCTAACGAAAGATTTACCTCGCAAAACGTGGCAAATAATAAAAAAATGGGATGGTGAATTTTATACAATATTTTTGTCATCGTGAAAGAGATCTACGTTGACTTGCTAACGTAGACGTTCAAAGGCAGCCGCTTTTTGTCGGTACTGTTAATTTTATTGGACAAAGGACATCGGACGCCCGTTCTTACAATCGGCAGTCGTATCGGCTTAATTACTCTCTTGATCGTTCAAAAATCCTTTTGTCTTTTTTTATTCAAATTACTTAAACACACTATTAATAGTCAATAACGCACACCACATGGGTAAAGTGCTTTCGACGAGTGCAAGCCAACATGCAAACGTTGCTGTTTGCAAATTGATTTCAGCAGGCCGAGTGGGAGTTTTTTTAACGTATTCGATCGAGACAACGTTAACTACCATTTATATGGAACTAGCTGATGCCCGCGACTTCCTACGCGTGGATTAAGGTTATTTGGTTCCCGCGGGAACTCTTTAATTTTCCGTGATAAAAAGCCTATGTGCTATTCCAGACTATAATCTATCTCTGTGCCAAATTTCATCCAGATCCGTTCAGCCGTTCCGGCGTGATTGAGTAACAAACATCCATCCATCGATCCATCCATCCATCCATCCATCCATCCAAACTTTTGCATTTATAATATTAGTATAGATTGATCGACCGCCAACTGTCTAGCTATTTACAATTCCGTACAAATCGTAGTTGAGGTTGTCGCGATCGAATGGAAACAAAATCTTCCACTAGGCACAAAGATCATAATAAGTATTTTGATATAATATGTGACCTAAACAGCAGACGGAAAGCACGGTTTTACACATGTTCGTCGAATGCGTATAGCCAACTTAAACTGGAGGTTTTATATAAAAATAAAAAAATTGCTTGTCACCATTGTCATGTCAGTTTTTCTGTTGGAAATATTGCATTTTTTTAAATCCATGAATGTAACAACATACATACCTACTGGATTGGTTTTCTAAAGGGTTTTCTAATGTAGAGCACTCGTAAACTTTAATCAGCGACCCAAATCTACGTTCGATGTCTTTTCGAATAAAGATTCGATATTTTATTAAAAAGCTTCGAATTTATTAGGGCAGCCGCGGCTTGAGGCAAACTGAGGTTTCTCAAATGGATTGTCTTCTCTTCGGAACTAAAACATGGGATAGAGAAAATCTACAAAATAAGTTGTGGCTTGACGAAGTCGTCAAGGTGCGGTAACTCAGGTGGATACAACGTCTCCTCTTTGCCGTAAATCGAAGGACTGTAGACCAGCAGTCCTAGTAGGTATACTAGATGTAGATATGAAGCTGTACAGCCAACGCATATTATAGTAGTAGAGTCGAGCCCACTCTGATTGAAAAGAACTTAAATCTAACTTAGGGCTCCCACACTCAAAATCAATAAAATAATCATTCTGTATCATGAATCAAGAGAACTCGCGATATGAAATGTCAGTTTTTATGCTGTTTGTAACATATTGTGTATTCTCAAATGTGGGTAGGCATTTAGTATGTTCGTTTATTTGTTAGTATTTAGGAATAGTTATAGTTAATTAATAATAGAGACTTATTATTAATGCTTATTAGTTAGTAATTAGAAACAGTTATAGTATAGTTTGTAATAATTATATTTATAATAAGTATTATTTATAAGTCCACCTAATGTCGAGGGCTCGTTGGTGTACAGAAAAACTCAGTTGAGTTTATGCGACACCAAATAGATTAAGTTTGTAACTTTTTGTTTTTATATGAATAAATGGCTCAGCAGCTTTAGTAGGTATACACAAAACAGCGATGCGATGCGATTTCGTGCGGCAAGGCGTTGGTTCAGCTGACCATACGCTCGACGGTAGTCTACCGTACTGACGTGTTTTGAGAAGTAGTGACATGGATCGAAAGAAGCGTGTTGCAGTGCTATTATTGTTAAATAGATATAAAAAAAAGAAGATTTTGGGTTCATCCCCTTATTACAATAATGAACGCTGATGGGAACTATTTTTTTCGAAAATTCAATGGTTTGAGAACAGAGGAACATACATTTTTTGATTATTTTAGAATGAGCATATCTTCATTTGTCCCAAAGAACGGAGCGCTCCTCAATTAACGTTATTAAAAAATCCACGTCAACGTTTGCCATTTTTCCACACAACGACGGCGGCGCCTTGCCCACACGCTGTCTCAGAGCAAACTAAAAATGGGGTCACCAAGTATGACGTAACATCGCAGGAATGTGCGATGCGAATCAAATCGGAGGTTTTTGCGATGCGTCCTGCGAGCTCGCAGATTTTTGCGATGCGATGCGAATTCGCAGTTTTGTGTGGGAGCCCTTAATGCACTATGAGAAACGGTTGAAATTGGTGCGGGAAAACAAAACAGAAGACGTGCGTGACAGTATACGCTCGGACGGGCCACGTGCCGCCACAGTTATGCCAAAATATCGTTGTGCTATCATTAGGTATTACCGGACTGCCTCGTTGGTCTAGTGGTTAGCATGTTCGACTGCGGCCAACGAGGTCCCGGGTTCGAGTCCCAGGTCGGGCCATAATAAGTACCTATTGGGTTTTTCTGACAAGAAATTCTCAGTACTAGCCCGGAGTTAGGAAGTTGGCAGTGTTTCACCCCCGTGCCTCGGAGAGCACGTTAAGCCGTCGGTCCTGCGCCTGATCTCTCTCCGGTCGTGTCGGATCTTCCGTCCCATCGGGCTATGAGAGCAAAGGAACAGAGAGTGCACTTGTGTATGCGCACACACTTGTGCACTATAATATCTCCCGCGCAGATGGCTAATCTCTGTGGAGATTGGCCGCCGTGGTCGAAATTCGATCGGGAGGACATTATTACCGGACTGCACCAGCAGCGCCTCGACTGTACTGCACTCTTCTGGTGTGTACTGCGGCTTAGACAACCTACTTAGCTATTAAAGAATAAATAATGATGTATCAATGAACACACCGCTGTATCTAGAAGCTTGAAGGTTCTCTTTATAAAGTACTCGCAGAACCTCAATAAGAATTTTCGGAGATGCCACCCGAGCAAAGCTAGGTCAGCAAGATGTCAAATAAAGCTGTTAAAAGTTAATCTCGCACATAAAATGTGAAATCAATTCGGGCACAAACCTGACCTATAGTTAACCCGCGCTTAATTCACCATTCGGCCTGGGTGGTAAGCAGCTACGATATTGTCTCGAGAAATAACGGCTGATTTTACGATCAAATCGCCTCAGTTGGAGCTTAATGTAAAACCAGTTTAAATACACCCGTAAATCTCTCTGACGCGTGCCTACGCCTCGAATCACATTGCATCTCAAACGAATATGGCACAAGAAGAATCCTATACCATCCTTAGGCCAAAATGAACATCGTTGCATCTTATTGGGAATAAGAAATTTATCTTATGCCGGTTTTTACCGATACTTATTCGTCAGCCCGATTAGCAACCTACCTATTAATACCTACTACTATTGTGCCTATTGGGCTTAGGTGTTCTCTGAAATTAAAGCATTGTAGGTGAAAACGGTTATTACTTAATCTTCTTTTTAACACTCTTTCATTATAATGACCTATATGTAATGGAATATTTTAATTCAACTCTCATACACTTCCAGACATCTCGTACCTACGTTTCGAAAACAAATGACAATACTGTATTTTTCGCGTATTACGTCGGCCTAGTTTCATATTGCTACGAAAAATTATTTTCAAAGGTTTTTTAGAAACCATCGGTTTTTATTTGTTAGTCTCCATATTTAATCTACCGAGTCTGGAGATAGACTTCCTCACACGACAAACTTCGGTATACTGAGCTAAAACCATCCAAGCCATTCTCAGTTCTCACAGATTTCGCTGTCGTCCATCACCAAGATGGTTGTCTTTCTCACATTTTTTTTCTCCATAGAATTTCTAAAAATAAGTGTAAGCCTTAGAGACCACAATTATATACTTAAATAACAAACAGAAATTTCTTTCTACAAGAAATATTAGTAATGAAATTCAAGTTAAGTAAACATAATATTATATTTTATCAAATAGTTTGATGTAACGAACGAAAATTGTTCGGATGTGTGATTACAAAAGAATCTAGTAGATTCTTTTGTAGAGAAATGATTAGAAATCACGAAACTTCGTAATGGCCGCACAGAGTTACATAAACAAAACAATGGATTTCAATTATCCTAAATGTTAATTCTATTGGCTAAGAGCGAGTGATCTTTGATTAAAATTGCTATTGTCGGGATTAATACTGATGGTCCGGCGTGCGGAAATAATGGTGGAAATGGATTGTTGCCGCAATTGTGATTTACCAATCGGAATCGTATGCATTGTAATTCCATTATCAGGTACATAAACTTTAGTAAAGTAAAGAATTTAAACACATTCATTGAAATAGATGTTCATTGTTAATTCGATACTATGTCTAAATCCATAGAATCTACTTGCTGCTTTTAAAGCTGATAGATAATGATCATGCCGATACCGGCTGTTGAATAACAATTGCCCCAAAGAGTGTCTTGGCTGGAGGTCACGTGGGCCCATAAATCCGATCCCTCGATAGAACAATTAAAAGACGAGCTCAAAACAATTACGCAACAGTTGCCCCCAGGCGGTCGTGATACCATAGAACAAAAGCACACAACATCCATCGCAATGAATTTGACTAGAGGTAATAGTTGGCATGTCTTAAAACAGTTATTCAAAATGGGGTTTAGTTCATTTTTAGGGTTCCGTACCCAAAGGGTAAAAACGGGACCCTATTACTAAGACTCCGCTGTCTGTCTGTCTCCAGGCTGTATCTCATAAACCGTGATAGCTAGAAAGCTGAAATTTTCACAAATGATGTATTTCCGTTGCCTCTATAACAACAAATACTAAAAATTAAAAAAAATATATATATATTAAGGGGGGTCCCCATGCAATAAACGTGTTTTTTTCGTATTTTTTTGCTCAATATTAAAAACGGTAACAGGTAGACGGTTCAAATTTTCACAGAATATTAACTTGTATATTACCTTTCAAAATAAATAATTAAATATCAATAAAGTAAATATTAAAGGGGGGCTCCCATACAACAAACGTAATTTTTATTTTTAATACGTCATAAATCGTAAAACTTACTACAGGTTTGTACGGAACCCTCGGTGCGCGACTCCGACTCGCACTTGGCCGGTTTTTTTAAAAGAGATTTCTTGATTAGGTTCTTCGTTTAAACGACTTCGTTTGACGACACATCACTTATTTTTAAAGTGGATAGAAGCAAGGACAATTTTGACGATGTAAACAATGCAATATCACACGTATCACACTGGTTTACTGTCAATAATTTGTTATTGAATGCTAAGAAAACCAAGTGCTTAGAGTTTGTTCTACCTAATGTAAAGAATATTGATAAAACTATAATGATAAATGGAGAAACACTAAAAATGGAGAACTCCACAGTTTTTTTGGGGGTGACCTTGGATAATAAGCTTCAATGGGGCGCTCATATAGAGACACTAGCGCGAAAACTTAGCTCGGCTGCTTTTACTGTCAGGAAAATTAGACAGTTTACCGATATTGAAACGGCTAGGCTTGTCTACTTTGCTTACTTCCACAGTGTTATGTCGTACGGCATTTTATTGTGGGGCAGAGCAGCTGATATCCAATCAATTTTTGTATTGCAGAAAAGAGCCATCCGTTCTATTTATAAACTCGGATCACGCGTATCACTTCGTGAAAAATTCAAAGAGATTGGTGTTCTTACGGTGCCTTCACAATACATATACAATAATATAATCTTTGTTAGGCAGAACATTAATCTTTATAAGCAAATAAGTGATACTCACAATCGATGTACTAGAAACCGCCATAAGCTTGTAACAGCGTCATATCGCGTGCGCAAGGTGCAGAAATCCTTTGTGGGGTCGAGTATACGCTTTTATAACATGGTACCAAAAGAGTTTCTGGAGTTGCCATTACATAAATTTAAAGACTGTGTTAAGGTGCCTTATACGGATTTCATGATGTGTCATCCTTTTCCAGGTACACTTTAAAGAATCGGGAGTCACAGCTGTGGGGATGTCATGGTATCAAATTAAAGGTCATTTCTTCATCTCTCGTTTGACCTTATAAAAATGCACACTCCAATACAAATTTTCTGCATAAATACGTTTCTCCGAACGCAAGATCTGCTGAAAATGACGAAAAATGGGGTCCGGATAGGTACCCATAAAGCTAGATCCGCTGCATATTTTAACTTGAATATTAACAATAAAGTGGGGCTTATATAGTCCTCTATCCATGGTGCAAAGCATTAAGCATACAAATAAATATGTTTATAGTTTATGTGGCAAAAAAAAAATGTTTCATACATTTTTCTATGAAAAGAAGCCGAGCGCTAGGCGTTTGGCGCTCAGTACGCGCTGAGACGCGCTCGTGGACGGGTGGGTGTATCGCTTTTTTGCACGAAATTTATTACGACAAAATGAACACCGTGTTGTGTACTGCCATAGAGATATAATATTCTCTATGTGTAAGAAACGCTTAGAAAAACTTGATACCGACATCCACAAAGAAGGAAGTTCTCAAGTGTAGGCGTATTTTTTTTACCCGATTACGGCAAAGCCACAAGGAAAGGGTATGTAAGGAATATATATGTATGTATGCATGTATGTATGTATGTAATAAAAAAAAATGTGAGCGCCATTTTGATTTTTTTTGTTATCGTCCCGATTTCGTTCAAAATCGATATCTGGGGTTCCCTGGGATCACAAAACAGGAAACTGTTACCAAAATTTTAAAAAAGTCAGCGCCATTTTGATTTTTTTTGTTATCGTACAGATTTCGTTCAAAATCGATATCCGGGGTTCCCTGGGATCACAAAACAGGAAACTGTTACCAAAATTTTAAAAAAGTCAGCGCCATTTTGATTTTTTTTGTTATCGTACCGATTTCGTTCAAAATCGATATCTGGGGTTCCCTGGGATCACAAAACAGGAAACTGTTACCAAAATTTTAAAAAAGTCAGCGCCATTTTGAAATTTTTTGTTATCGTCCCGATTTCGTTCAAAATCGATATCTGGGGTTCCCTGGGATCACAAAACAGGAAACTGTTACCAAAATTTTAAAAAAGTCAGCGCCATTTTGAAATTTTTTGTTATCGTCCCGATTTCGTTCAAAATCGATATCTGGGGTTCCCTGGGATCACAAAACAGGAAACTGTTACCAAAATTTTAAAAAAGTCAGCGCCATTTTGATTTTTTTTGTTATCGTACCGATTTCGTTCAAAATCGATATCCGGGGTTCCCTGGGATCACAAAACAGGAAACTGTTACCAAAATTTAAAAAAAGTCAGCGCCATTTTGAAATTTTTTGTTATGGTACCGATTTCGTTCAAAATCGATATCTGGGGTTCCCTGGGATCACAAAACAGGAAACTGTTACCAAAATTTTAAAAAAGTCAGCGCCATTTTGAAATTTTTTGTTATCGTCCCGATTTCGTTCAAAATCGATATCTGGGGTTCCCTGGGATCACAAAACAGGAAACTGTTACCAAAATTTTAAAAAAGTCAGCGCCATTTTGAATTTTTTTGTTATCGTACCGATTTCGTTCAAAATCGATATCCGGGGTTCCCTGGGATCACAAAACAGGAAACTGTTACCAAAATTTTAAAAAAGTCAGCGCCATTTTGAAATTTTTTGGTATCGTACCGATTTCGTTCAAAATCGATATCTGAGGTTCCCTGGGATCACAAAACAGGAAACTGTTACCAAAATTTAAAAAAAGTCAGCGCCATTTTGAAATTTTTTGTTATGGTACCGATTTCGTTCAAAATCGATATCTAGGGTTCCCTGGGATCACAAAACAGGAAACTGTTACCAAAATTTTAAAAAAGTCAGCGCCATTTTGAAATTTTTTGTTATCGTCCCGATTTCGTTCAAAATCGATATCTGGGGTTCCCTGGGATCACAAAACAGGAAACTGTTACCAAAATTTTAAAAAAGTCAGCGCCATTTTGAATTTTTTTGTTATCGTACCGATTTCGTTCAAAATCGATATCCGGGGTTCCCTGGGATCACAAAACAGGAAACTGTTACCAAAATTTTAAAAAAGTCAGCGCCATTTTGAAATTTTTTGGTATCGTACCGATTTCGTTCAAAATCGATATCTGAGGTTCCCTGGGATCACAAAACAGGAAACTGTTACCAAAATTTAAAAAAAGTCAGCGCCATTTTGAAATTTTTTGTTATGGTACCGATTTCGTTCAAAATCGATATCTGGGGTTCCCTGGGATCACAAAACAGGAAACTGTTACCAAAATTTTAAAAAAGTCAGCGCCATTTTGAAATTTTTTGTTATCGTCCCGATTTCGTTCAAAATCGATATCTGGGGTTCCCTGGGATCACAAAACAGGAAACTGTTACCAAAATTTTAAAAAAGTCAGCGCCATTTTGAAATTTTTTGTTATCGTACCGATTTCGTTCAAAATCGATATCTGGGGTTCCCTGGGATCACAAAACAGGAAACTGTTACCAAAATTTAAAAAAAGTCAGCGCCATTTTGAAATTCTTTGTTATCGTCCCGATTTCGTTCAAAATCGATATCTGGGGTTCCCTGGGATCACAAAACAGGAAACTGTTACCAAAATTTTAAAAAAGTCAGCGCCATTTTGAAATTTTTTGTTATCGTCCCGATTTCGTTCAAAATCGATATCTGGGGTTCCCTGGGATCACAAAACAGGAAACTGTTACCAAAATTTTAAAAAAGTCAGCGCCATTTTGAATTTTTTTGTTATCGTACCGATTTCGTTCAAAATCGATATCCGGGGTTCCCTGGGATCACAAAACAGGAAACTGTTACCAAAATTTTAAAAAAGTCAGCGCCATTTTGAAATTTTTTGGTATCGTACCAATTTCGTTCAAAATCGATATCTGAGGTTCCCTGGGATCACAAAACAGGAAACTGTTACCAAAATTTTAAAAAAGTCAGCGCCATTTTGAAATTCTTTGTTATCGTACCGATTTCGTTCAAAATCGATATCGGGGGTTCCCTGGGATCACAAAACAGGAAACTGTTACCAAAATTTAAAAAACGGCAGCGCCATTTTGAAATTCTTTGTTATCATACCGATTTCGTTCAAAATCGATATCTGGGGTTCTCTGGGATCACAAAACAGGAAACTGTTACCAAAATTTTAAAAAGTTCACTTCTGACTTTTTTTTTGATTGACTGCTGTTTTGTGATCCCAGGGAATCCCAGATATCGATTTTGAACAAAATCGGTACGATAACAAAAAATTACAAAATGGCGCTGACTTTTTTAAAACTTTGGTAACAGTTTCCTGTTTTGTGATCCCAGGGAACCCCAGATATCGATTTTGAACGAAATCGGTACGATAACAAAGTATTTCAAAATGGCGCTGACTTTTTTAAAATTTTGGTAACCTTTTCCTGTTTTGTGATCCCAGGGAACCCCAGATATCGATTTTGAACGAAATCGGGACGATAACAAAAAATTTCAAAATGGCGCTGACTTTTTTAAAATTTTGGTAACAGTTTCCTGTTTTGTGATCCCAGGGAACCCCAGATATCGATTTTGAACGAAATCGGTACGATAACAAAAAAAATCAAAATGGCGCTGACTTTTTTAAAATGTTGGTAACAGTTTCCTGTTTTGTGATCCCAGGGAACCCCGGATATCGATTTTGAACGAAATCGGTACGATAACAAAAAAAATCAAAATGGCGCTGACTTTTTTAAAATTTTGGTAACAGTTTCCTGTTTTGTGATCCCAGGGAACCCCGGATATCGATTTTGAACGAAATCGGTACGATAACAAAAAAATTCAAAATGGCGCTGACTTTTTTAAAATTTTGGTAACAGTTTCCTGTTTTGTGATCCCAGGGAACCCCAGATATCGATTTTGAACGAAATCGGGACGATAACAAAAAATTTCAAAATGGCGCTGACTTTTTTAAAATTTTGGTAACAGTTTCCTGTTTTGTGATCCCAGGGAACCCCAGATATCGATTTTGAACGAAATCGGTACGATAACAAAAAATTTCAAAATGGCGCTGACTTTTTTAAAATTTTGGTAACAGTTTCCTGTTTTGTGATCCCAGGGAACCCCGGATATCGATTTTGAACGAAATCGGTACGATAACAAAAAAAAAACAAAATGGCGCTGACTTTTTTAAAATTTTGGTAACAGTTTCCTGTTTTGTGATCCCAGGGAACCCCAGATATCGATTTTGAACGAAATCGGGACGATAACAAAAAATTTCAAAATGGCGCTGACTTTTTTAAAATTTTGGTAACAGTTTCCTGTTTTGTGATCCCAGGGAACCCCAGATATCGATTTTGAACAAAATCGGTACGATAACAAAGAATTTCAAAATGGCGCTGACTTTTTTAAAATTTTGGTAAGTTTCCTATTTTGTGATCCTACGAAACCCCAGATGTCGATTTTGAACGAAATCGGTAAGATAATCTTTTATACATTATTTTACAATCTCAAAAACTGAGTATTATTGTAGCCGCGAGTATTGTTTCGGCGCATAAATAGGTACATAATATTTACCGCGGCCAACAGCGTAAACAAGTACCTAGTAAATAATTAATAATCGTCTAATATTTTCAAGTAACAAAATTGGTTAGTTGGCTATAAAATCGAGCGTCTCTACGCTCTATAGCTCTACGCTCTCGTAAAGCGTGCATATATATGCTGTAGTGTGACGAGTTTTATACCTATAGTTGAGTTTTTTACCTATAGTTGGTCGCGGGGTAAATGTTTAAAGGGCCTTAAACAACATCTGTTAAGTCGAGGGTATTATAGTATAGATGATTTTCTCGATGACAAAGTTGCATGGAAGCAACCGGCTTCGCATCCAGCAACCCACAAGTCAGTGTAATACCTACTTGTAACGTAGCGTATGCATTTTATATTAAGTATGTATATACAAATTGTTACATTTTTCTGATTTTGAAAAGAGCAACTGCTGAGTTTCTTGCCGGTTCTTCTCAGTAGAATCAGCTTTCCGAACCGGTGGTAGATTCTTACGACTTATCATAAGTGACACTAGTGATCCTACATGAAATAAATCATTTTCATTTTCAAAACATTTTATTTGGCTTTATCTATTTACTTATTCTGGAATTCTGGGTTTTTTGTCAATTATTCAACGTTCTTCTAATATCTGTTAATTCTATTTTGTTATTGCCGTTCATAGATAACTGTGTTGCCCAGCAGTTCTATAAGTCTGTCATATTATTTTCTTTATTAGTGGTTTAGAAATTAAAATTAAACTTAATGCAATGAAAAGGCAGTGAGTATCTTATATCATATTCTTTGGCCAGGCCAGACTGATATTCCTTATAGGCATATAAATCGATTTAAATCTATACAATTTAGATTTATCTTCTAGTAGCTTTGTCTAGTGTTAATCGAACACAATTGTTTTACTGCCATAAGTCATTTTAATCTTTAATTGAGCTTCGCAGACGTATATATTTCCTCAAGGCTATTACCATAGCATATTTATGCACTAGTAATATCAATGCTGTAGATCTATGAAGTCTAGATCTGAATCATTAGAATTGGAAATAGATATTATTAAATAAAGATCATGAGGCATTGAGATTTACTTACCTTACAATTAATTCAAAATATTTGTAACTACACGACTATTGACGTACTTACACGACTATTGACTACTGGATCTGGAAGTCACTATTCTTATTATTTTAGTGATAAAAGTTCTCTTAGTTATAGTAGATGGTTTTATATCAATCTAGAATCAAAGCATTGGCGAACATGTTTTATTTTAATACACCATAGATATGTTTATGATACTTACTTAAAAGTTTAATTTAGACACCAAAGTTTGAAGGAGTGTACCTAAGTAAATCACGAGTCACGATTGCCCGTTCATACTATGTCACATCAACGCTCAAGGGACTTTCACTAATCTTCATATTAACTTGAAAAGTTTAAGCTGAATAAGCGTTCATTAAAACGTGAAATGTGCTCAAGTCTCAGTAAACTGCAGATTAATACAGTAAATATAAAGCACTTAAACTGATAAATTTATTTAGCTTGTAACATGTAGCGCCCTATGTATTCTGTAGAGCGTAGAGAGTCCAAACGGCGTGGCGCGGCGGGCAGCAGGCGGCAGGCAATCTGCATCAGGCTGATCCCATTTTAATGGAGCGCCGGCAAACAAGCTCCCGAGCCGCTTACCGGCAAATCCACCGAGATCCTATGCGCCACTTAGTTACTACATTTTATCTTTTATAGCATCTACTGCCCAAATAAATGTTAGAACTTTGTGCATCTTATGTGTGATTCCATTTATGTACTGAGATTCTTCTTCTTTCTGTAATATATTATACCAGCGCATGCTATAGTCCTCATTTGGAATTGCTGAGATTTATATGTAAGTTTAACTTGCACGATTGCTTTCGCTCGAATCGCATGTATAGGTATTCGCGACTCTGTAACGGTTCCGTAATCTCATGGTAATTATATCCCAATCAAGTCATTTTCTTATTAAAACACAATCAACATATTAACAAATAAAAACCTAATTATGTAAAAGAAAGTTTTTAAACTGACTTTCTTTTGACTTTACTGTAATTACATTTTGATGAGTATAGTTAGTTATATAATGGCGTGAGCAAACAGAATATTCTGAGAGAGTCATTAATTGTTAATAATGCGATATATTAAATAGTACCGCTGGAATGGCGGCTATTCATTGTGCATTAGAGCTTGGAAGTCACAGCTCTCAATGCACCGCCATTTGCCTGTGTATTGCCGCTCGTCACCATTTATTTCACACACTTAAATGGGAATTAATCTGGCATTGTGCAGGTTGAACGCATTCAGAGTTAATATTTCGCTCCGTATTGACAATATGCTCGCACAGGTCTTTGATTCATTAGCCGAGAGGCGAACGACCGGTGGATAAAGGATCCGCATCCCTCCATTCGTTCCATCGATGCACCTTCGTTGACCTAACCGCTAACGAGTCAACGGAGGATAATGATCGCATTCAAAGGGATATGACAGCTCAAGTTGAAGAGCAGAAGACACAAAGTATGAAGTAACCCCCGTTTTTCACCAACTGACCCGTTAACCAGTTCTTAAAAATCGGTAACCCACATAAAGTCCTTAAAATAAACAAGAGTCATTTGGCCTCAATCGCGCGTCGAATTGAATAAATCATTATCGATTTGACTTACATAGCAGGTAGATTTTTGAAATAGATATATTTTTATTAATGCAAACCTAGCTTTACACGAGCAGAAATTGAATCCTAAGCATCGGTCTCATAAATAATATTGAGCCGGGCGCCTGTAAGACTACATATTGCTTAAAATTCAAAAACAACAACGCGGAAGTCATTTCGTTAGGTCTCGATTACACTTGTAAGTTTTACTCGTGTAAGTCGAATATATGAGTAACTTACGAAATGTAAACAGTCTTGTAAGTCGCCTATCCTATGCAAATGTTAGTTGTGCTTATGTTACTTACGCGCACTACTTACATCAAAATTTACAAGCGTAATCGTGGCCTTTCAGTTAGGTATAATGTTGCCTCTTGACTTTTCAGAACATGTTTGATCCGTTTAAAAAAAAATTACATTTAATTTCATAATTCTTTCTTTTTATCAAAACATGTCAAGTATCGAAAACAAAAACTACACTCGCAACTATATCGCAGCTTCCGTGATCGAACGTCATCGAGCTACTTCCAAATATATTTGAGTATTTTGAGGCCCCATTCCCCATCAACCAAATTAGCTGAATTTTGTAAAATTTAAAGACGAGTTGGTCAGCTAAAGTTTAAAAAAATCCTACTTTGAGAAACATCAACACCATCAATTTGTAACCAATATCAATCAAAAACTGCCTGAATTTGAAACACTTGATGTCACGTTGGCTGTATTAACATTTCCGTATCTGTTTACTTCGTCTAGTTACATCAAAAAACAGCAAATTAGATCATCGTTCGAAGAATAATCTGTAAACAGTGTATTTATTATCAATGACTACGGCATTCAAAATTTTCCACGATTTGTATTCCGTCTGGAGCCTTCGGAGCCCGTAGTTCTGATGCAGGTTACTTTAAAATATGTAAAGACGGGACATTGCATAATCACCAACGTGATTCGCCATCAGTATTCCCTTAATAAATATTTATTTGTCTCTACTTTTTGTATAGGTACTTCGTAATTGTAGATTGTTTCTTATTCATTGCTTATTTTGTATTAAAATAATACAAGGTACAGTCGACGTCAAAAGTGCATATAGAATAAGCAAAAATGTTGCTTTGCATGCGGTCGGACACCCACACACTTGCAGTAGTATAATATAAGTCGTTCAGCTTGTAGGTATTGTAATAGCCGATTAATATCGATAATTTCACACTCCAAGTAAGTGAGCTCAATGGCGAGGCGTGGAACTGCTCAGATTGCGCAACGCAACTGTTGCCGGTTCAAATCTCGACCCGTGTAAGCATTTTTTACTGTTTTTATTTGATGAGTGATATTTTTATACCAGCAATAGCATATGCGGGTAGTTTAAAAAATCACTGAACAGATATGGTCACTGAGTACTGACGGAGACGGAAGATTTGACAATCGTTAGTCGTTATTAGCAAATACTACACAATTATTATAATTTACTAAGTTTTGCTGTTTCTTATCTTCAACAATAATGCAAGCTAATATTAATATGCAGAAGAGGATGCATATTATTAATGAGCTAAATAATATCGGATACAATATACTTAGCTCAAATTTGCAATGGAACTGGTTTCACCGTGAGTATTGTTTTTATTGTTAAAAAATGTGTGTTCATAAACTTAGGATTAGTTACATATCGTTTTATTAGTAAATATCTATAAAATTTAGACAAGATACTTAGTAGTTTCAAAAGTGTTTATTTTAATCTCGCTGTTTGGTTTTAGTGGACAACCAAGCGTTGGATGTCGCATCCTGACGAAGAGAGTAATGCTTCACAACGAAGACATAATATTATAGTTGAACAATACGAGTCCAGCTGTTGATGTGCCACAACCAGGCCACAACTATCATTTGTGCATGTTATTTGTTGTCCTGTGCATCGATCACATATAGTGCGTAATTGGTTTAATCAAAACCCAGACAACAGTTATTCCCTGGCCAGTAAGATCACCAAACTTAAATCCTATAGAATATTATGAGGTTTGATGGTGCAAAAGTAGGATATGCGAAATGAAAGGACTGCAGAGGAAACGGAGGCTCACTGTATGGAAGTATGGGAGAATATATTTAGAGGAACGGATAACTGTCCCAATATTACAAACGTCAACAAGACAAGAACCAACTACGAGTAAACTCAGATGATGTGGACATCTATAAAAAGCTAATATCTGTTATAAGAGAACAAGGCCTAATTGGTCATACATTTAACAGAAAAGACAACAGGGGTTGCAGACTTGTGATTAAAAACTTGCATCATACAACACCTATTGAAGCCATAAAAGAGGAAATAGAAAAATCGGGAAACACGGTGACTGGCGAAATAATTAATGCTAGATATGGTCCTGAGAAGAAGCCGACATCGACATTTTTTGTTAACCTTCTTCCTCATGCAAACAACAAACTTGCTAAAGAAATCAAGTATATCTACCATCAATCTGTCCAAATCGAAGACCCGAGGAAAAAGAAGACGGTAGTCCAATGCCAACGGTGCCAGCAGTATGGCCACTCTAAGAACTACTGCATGAGACCCTTCCGCTGCGTGAAGTGCGCTCAATCGCATAAAACATCTGAGTGCCCAAAACGTGACAGAAACACACCTGCAAAATGTGCACTGTGCCTCGGCCCGCATCCAGCGAATTATAAAGGCTGTGAAGTCTATAGAGAAATCCTGGCAAGGAGAGTTACTAATCAACCAACTAAAAAATCTGCTCGAACCATGCATAAACCCTTTGAAGCGCCTTTAACGCAACAATTTGAACAAATCCGCCCAACAGCTGCGGATAAGATGCACTATGCGGAAGCCCTCAAATCGCATAATAAACCACGACCTCAAGAACCACATACAACAAATAATATGACTAACAATTTAGAGCAAATACTTATAAAACAGAGCGAGAAATTCGATCTAATCTTACAACAGATGAGCACTCTAATGAGTCTCATTACAACGCTTGTTGACAAACTAGCTAAAAAATAGGTTTGCGAGTAGCTACGTGGAACATAAATGGTTTAAGCCCCAATAAAGAAGAGGTTGAGCTATTACTAAAAGAACATAAAATTGACGCTCTTCTTATTACCGAAACTCATTGTACTACTAACAGTAGCATTAAATTCGATGGGTTTAGCACGTACTTGACCAATCATCCCGATGGAAAGGCCCATGCAGGAACATGTATTATTATTAAAAACAGCATAAAACATCATCCCCTTCCAGACTTTCAGACATGCCATATCCAAGCCACCATAGTAGCCGTGACAGACAAATGCGGATACTTTAACATAGCCTCTGTCTATTGTCCACCAAAGCATAATGTTAGTGAAGCCATGTTCACAGAGTTCTTCACAAGACTTGGTGACCGCTTTGTCGCAGGTGGGGACTGGAATTCGAAACACACCTACTGGGGCTCAAGACTGACGACAACGCGAGGTAGACAACTAAATCTAGCCCTAATTTCTAATCACCTTGTGCCGATCTCTACTGGCGAACCAACATATTGGCCAACAGACAGCAATAAAATACCTGATCTCTTGGACTTCTTTGTGGTCAAAGGATTATCTCAACATTACTTCAAAGCGGAATCCTGCTATGATAGCTCCTCGGACCACACGCCAGTCTTGCTGACTGTTAGCATGACGATAATACATAATGAGAAACACGAAGCCCTGTACAACAAATACACAGACTGGGATGCATTCCGAGAGCTCTTAAATCGAAATATTAAACTAGATATAGCTCTGAAAACACAAGAAGATATCGAGAATGCAACTCACCATATAACGAGCACTATTCAAGACGCATGTTGGAAAAGTACTCCTGCTCTGAGAAACGATGTAACTACGAATATCCCTATGCAAGTGAAACTCCAAGTTCTGGAAAAACGACGCTTACGACGCGTATGGCATACTAGCAGACACCATTCTGATAAGACAGCTTTTAATAAAGCGTGTAAAGAGCTAAAAGAGAAGCTACAAGAGATTCAGGACAGCACTATAGAGCACAAACTAACAACAGCTACACCAACCGCCGCCACGAATTACTCCCTGTGGAAGCTGACAAATTCAGTTAGTAAGCCCATTCAAGCAAAACCGCCGTTGAAACTAGGAAATGGCACCTGGGCAAGAAGTGGCCAAGAAAAAGTAGATGCCTTTGCTGAACACCTAGCCTCAGTGTTCACCCCCAATGAAGCAGGGAATGGCAGCGGCTTTGAAGCCTATTGTGACTCGATTATCAATGCGGCCTACCAACTTGACGCCCCGCCAAAATCAATATCTCCTCGTGAGATTGCAAGACTAATAAGAGGCCTAGATAACAAAAAGGCACCTGGATTCGACTTGATAACCAAGGAAGTACTAAAAGAGATACCTAAAAAGGCACTAGTCTTCATAGCCTACTTGTTCAATGGCATATTAAGAACTCAGCACTTCCCTAGCCTATGGAAGGTCTCCCAAATACTAATGGTACATAAAGCAGGAAAACCACCACAAGATATCAAGTCTTACAGGCCTATAAGCTTGCTGCCAACTCTGTCCAAGCTATTTGAGAAAGCTCTGCTACATAGAATAACACCAATATTAACCAAAAACAACATTGTGCCCTCCCATCAATTTGGTTTTAGGCAAGAGCACTCAACGGTGGAACAAGTCCACAGAGTTTGTGATAAAATTCGGAATTCCCTAGAGCAGAAATTATATTGCTCCTCTGCATTTTTGGACATACAACAAGCATTCGACAAGGTCTGGCACAAGGGCCTCCTCTGTAAGCTAAAATCGGCCTTACCACACAGTTATGTCCCACTCTTAGCTTCGTATCTCTCTGAAAGAATATTCCAAATAAAGGAAGGAGACACTACATCAAATTTCTATAACATCAGTGCTGGAGTGCCTCAAGGATCTGTTCTTGGGCCTACTCTGTACACAATATACACTGCAGATCTGCCAACCATGCCGAACATTACTACAGCAACTTTTGCAGATGATACAGCTATCCTAGCTAGTCACAAAAATGCTGCAACTGCCTCTGCACTATTGCAACACGGACTTGACCAGATCTCTACCTGGCTACAGAACTGGAGGATTAAGGCAAGCGCTAATAAATCAGTGCATGTAACATTTGCGCTAAGACAAGGAAACTGCCCACCAGTAACTTTGGGTAGCAACACACTGCCTCACAATGACCACGTGAAATACCTAGGCCTCCATCTTGACAGAAGACTGACGTGGAAAAAGCACATCAAGACGAAAAGAGAAGAACTTAACATCCGGTACAAAACATTCCATTGGCTACTGGGTAGAAACTCCAAACTATCTGTGGATAATAAGCTACTAATATATACGTCAATCTTGAAGCCAACCTGGGCCTATGGCGCACAACTGTGGGGCAGCGCATGCGACTCCAGCCTTAACATCCTACAAAGAATGCAAAATATTATCCTACGTTCAATTGCAAACACGCCATGGTTTATCACAAATGAAGAACTCCACCAAAACCTGCAAATAAAAACAATAAAGGAGGAAGTTCGGGGGTTAGCGAAGCGCTATAAGGAACGGCTCCTGACACATCCAAATTCACTAGCCAACAGGCTCTTGGTGGACGATTGCCCAAGACGCCTGAAAAGAAAACGCATACTCGACCTGGGTTAAATGACTAACGAGTCCTGACTCCTATATGAGGATCAGCTCTAAGCGACAACTTACTCTTACAACTCATTTGCTTATAGTCCTTGGACTGATCGCAGATTACACCAATAAAAAAAAAAAAAAAAAAAATATTACAAACGGATTCACCCGGCGCCGCTTGCTTGCTGTTATTGAAAAAAGTGGAGGTTTTATTGAATAGTAATACTTTTAAAGCTATATAAAATTTAATTTTTAACGCTTTAAATATGAAACATAACGTATATTCTTTTCCTAACTTGTATTAATTATTATTAGTATATCTTATCAAAAATAACAGACAAAAAGCAGCGCCGCCCTTTGGTTACTAGATTTTTAAGGTTAAGCTTCAATTTTCTTTTCTTTATGAAAACGATTACTTAAGCTATAAACCTTAAAAAATGATAGAAAAAGTAGCTGAAGTTATTAATTACTTTTGAGAAAATGTAACATGATAACAATGAAAATAAATTAAAATAAAGTCGATTATCTAATAAAAAGTGTTTCTTCCAATTTATTTTGATTGTTTTATTACTTATTGACTCATAACACCATTAACATAGCTAACTTTGTCCTTAAGTATTATCGTGTAATAATTAATGTTTGCGTTTATAAATGGATTTTATGTCTGTAAATAAAGATAAATTATTATAAAGAATAACAAACAGACACAAAACACATAAACAAAACATAAATGTTTGTATCCAAAACAAAATAAAAACTGCTGTAAGAGATTCGAACCTAGGTCATATGATGCATCGTATTCCAACTATATTATCACGACACTGGGAGTGGTTACTGTAAAGCGATGAAATAAACAATCAGAATAGACAAGGTTATTGAATAGGAATGTTTTGAACCTAATGCTAATGCCATAAGGTTGATATTGTTGACAGTTTATAGTAAAATCGTTTGAACCTTATACTGTTGATTTAAGGTTGATAATATTATTGACAGTTTATGTTTATCAGTGTGAGTGACCACGTGAGTGATTCACAGCATTGCTTGCACGCAGTTTTAGCCTTAGAGCTATGTATGCATTTATGCAGCTGACTGTACCTATAAGATTAAATAGGTAATTATTAGGATGACCAAAACTTCGAGTGGTTCAAACGTATTCTTTTATGTGGCTTATTTCTTTAGTTATAATAAATAATTATTGTTTTAACGTTTAAACTAGTCGGGCATTTTCCGACAAAACTAGTGAGTTACAACCGGAGATATAAGTACTCGTATTTATAGTTATAATAATTGTTTGTTAAAAAGTGATAATTATCAAATCAATATTTTTGTACTACGTACCTTGTAGCAGGCAGCATACTAGCTGTGTAAAAACAGAAGTTCGTTTAGTTTTCTATTTGTACATCGTAGTTAATTGTAAATCAATCATTAGTTCTCGCGTCCATGTGTACCTAATGTGTTATCAATTTTTTGTACGCTGCTGCCGACTTCGATTTTAATATAAAGACAGATCGGGCATTAATTAAGTCGGGCTGATGAGTTCGCCGTCCCGCCGCCGCCTGCCGTCATTACCACTACATGTAGAGGCGAGAAGTTTTTTTAATTCGTTATTATTCTGTGGCGTAAAGAAATGTTAATTCGAGGCAGCGTGAAATTAACAGCCGCCGCAATGCCCTTTGTAGGGCCGCGGCGGCTGACTTAAACATACAACGGGTGACGAGCTACACGCTTCTTTCATACAACGCTCTCTTATTTGCACTCCATTACTCTTTTTATAAACTTTCATTAAAATCTGAGCCGGGCAGTTGTTAAACATCAATTTACGATTACGCTCCCGGGATCCGCGTTACGTTAATAACATCTTTACTAATTTACCGAGGTAATCAAGAGTCTCCTTTCGATGTATTAGACGGTTTCTTGCTCGCTCCACCACCGACGCGACGCAAAAACTTGTAATCGTTACTGAATTGTTTCTGCAACTAACCGTTTATTTTTACTATGCTAATGACTTAGCCACTTATGTATGTAATTCTCTATCTCTGGTGCTTCTTCATTAACCATGTGGCTATTTTTGGGTATCACCCATGGGTGGATGGTTATTTACATCCCTCGTTTCGATAAAAGGGAAGATATTTTCTAGGAACATATTCATTCTTATTATGTGCATTTTCTTATTGACTCTCCTTAAAAAATGTTGGATAATATGTTGCTTGTTACAGTGGTATCGAGTTGACAAAAGCCGGTTGAGCCCGGAGTTGCAGCAGACGTTTGTCCAGCTCGAACCTGATGAAGAGACGAAGGAGTTTCTCGCGTCTTCCATTGATAAATCTTCATGGGTGTGGACGCAGATCTGGTATCTGCTGGCGAAAGCTGTCCTGAAGTACTTTTGGACCATCACAGACATCAATGGGTAAGTCTAGTTTCTACTCTGATTTAAAATTAAGACTTGGACTAAGAAGGACAATCAGCGGGAAATGCTTTGCTCATTATCACATATTATTAAATAGCTTTTACTCCTGGTCAAACTAAATAATCTTTTGGTCCTCTGGCTGTCGCATTCAGTTGATTTACAACCTTTTAGTCGGTCTTGACAAAAATGAGTTATTTAAAAATGTGTTATTTAAAAATTATAACATGCGTACAATTTTAATATAATCAAATCAAATCTAAATCTATCAGCCGAAATGAAAACGTTAACCTTGGTACATACTAATGAATCACATCTTACACAAACGATGAATTGCCGTTTGAATCACGACAATGGAACATTATTAAGTGCGTCCAGATTCGTCCAATTACGCCAATTACAATCTCCTGGTGCATAAGTACATGCGAGTATATTATTTCCTCATCCATTGTGTTGTATCTGCACAAATTAACTAATTCGAGTCGCCAATAGTGGCGTCCACGTTTTGTCGATATATATTTTTTGGTTGATCTGTTTGCCTATTTCGTCTGGGAAATAATTGAAATGAAAACCTTCTTTACTTTCTTAATATATTTTTTTATAAATTTACCTAAATGATGCCCGCAAATTCATCTGCTTGAATGAATTTTTTCAAATAGAGATAGAAACTATTTTTGTACCAAATTTTGTAAAGGATGGTTAAGCTTAGCTAAGGTTATTTCTTATAGTTTTTTATTGTTTGCAATAAATTTCTTATACCTTATAAGAAACTAGGTAGGTATCAGTGGCGATTCCTGGTGGTCAATCTTGGGTTTGCGATATCTGATGGTTCGGTATTTTCTCAATAAAATACATTTACCTCATATACCTATCACTGATTAGGGGTATAGGTTTAATATAACTGATACTTATATCCCTAACAGGTTTGCCCGCTACCATCTTAGAGTAGGTACTTACATCATCACCCACCACCTAGTGACATTGTAGTCAAGGGCTAACTTGTACTTACTAGAATAAAGAATACCATTTTTATTTATTTTGATAAGGATTAATACTATGTTGGTAAAAACACCTTCGCGAGTAAAGCATTGTTTTAGACCAAATTTGAAAATCATAATGACGGTTATTGTGAGACGACCTTAAAAGATAGCTATATGCTGTCGCGGACTTTTTTTTAGAACTTTTTGAGGGGAACAATTTCACCATACATTGTTTTCGTGTAACTTTTACCATTTACGCAGCGCACGCCACGGAAGCTCTCAGATGAGACAATTTTTTCCGACTTCATTCACATTATTGCAATTTTCGTAGGGATCTTTAATGTTGTTGAAAATAAAATACAGCCTATGTTACTCGCTGATAATGTAGCTTTCTATAGGTGAAAGAATTTTTAAAATCGGTTTAGTAGCTTTTGAGTTTCGAAAATAATACTACACGGCAAAAGCGAGCAGCGCGCAATGCGCAACTCATAGTGCACGCCTTCGGCCCGTAGTGAGCGGGGAGTAAGCGGGCCGACGGAGTTCGAAGATTCTCGCAGTACGAGCCATGTGGCGATGCGGCGCACGTCACAAGTCACAACTCACAACCAAGGTGCGAGGTAGTCATGGAGCGTGCGTGATTTTAAATAATTATCGATTAACGCAATCATTTAATTGATAAACTTATATGTTTTGTGAATGGTACCTATTTCATGTTATAAAATATTAGTACTTATATTAGGTACTTAAGTAAATAGATCTAGTATAATTGGTAAGTAACTTATTCATAATTATTGGTATTGCGGCGCAAGCTGCGCAATCTTAGAGGAATCGCCACTCTACCGTACCATACATTAGCTCACCATTCAAAAAAAGTATCGAATACAGTTTATCGATATCGACGTCAGAAGTTAGTTCTCGCACTGGCCGCGTCCGGAGCGCTCTCTGTGAACGTGCACTGAAAACGATCGCGCCCGGGTGTCTATAGCAGGCACTAATAAATAATTTAAATAAATTGACGGACGAGATTTACTCATTGGCTGTTTCCGTCTCTCGATTACGCTTTATTTATCACTTACTACTTGTCGACCAAACCCCGCCGCTCCAACGTGCTCTGCAACCGCTCGGCATTGCTTAGGTGCTAATTTTATTGAATGTGCGTCCACTTTTATATTAAAAAGTAAATTTCTGTTGACTCTATGATGCTCCCACAATATACAAGTCATTTATCTTTACCTATGTTATTTTTCTATATTATAATCAATAAATTAATCATTGGTGCGCCCAATTTTATTGTATCGTCGTCATCGTCTCAACCATAAACTTCGAATATTTATGTCTCAAACGATAGACATCCACTGCTGGACGAAGGTCCCCTGTATGGATCTCCACAATACATGGATATACGCCGTTTGCTGTGCGTTTTACTTTTACTGTATGTTTAACTTTGTGTATGTTTAATCATCAGCTAGAACTAATATTTATAAATGCCAAAGTATGTTAGTTTAAGTCCTTCAATCACGCCGCAACAGATCGCCGTGATTTTTTGCATGGGTATAGTTCAGGACCTGGAGAATGACATAGGCTACTTTTTAACCCGGAAAATTTACGAGTTCCCGCGGGAATTTTGAAAAACTTAAATCACGCTTACGAAGTCACGGGCGTCAGCTAGTAGATAATATTACTTATCCGGTCGGCCGCCGTGGCCGAAATTCGGTCGGGAAGACATTATTAATATTACTTATAGTTAAAAATCAGGCAGTGATTTGAACTGATTAAAAATAAATAGAAATCCATTGGAATCAATTAATTTGGACATTTACACCGGAAAAGTCAATAGCGTCGAGGCGAGCGTTCATTGAGTCATTTATCCTAACTATAGGCGCAATGATTAATATCCCGGATATTTTGCTTAAGGGGAGCGACGTCACTGTTGCTTCCTGACAAATGATTTGTGCGGGCGATAACGCGAAGGCTCGAAATGCCTACCCGTTAATTAATCGTGTGAATTTACTTTTATCTACATACCTAATTGTCATGTCTAGTAAGTAAGTAAAAACCCTCTATTACACAAAAACAGAAATGACACACACTTCGTGACACAATTTACAATTTGTAATGGTGTAAAAGGTGGCCTTATCGAATTATTAAATTGTTTTATTAAGGGCATAGCTCCAGTTGACATCTATAGTTTTCCTGACGTATTATGAGAATCTGTACCACTAGCACCACCGTTTATTTCCTCTTCATTAATTAGGACGATGACATCTCAATCATATCAGCAACTCTTTACCAAACTTAAAAACGCGCTTCTAGAATGGAAGTTTGTATGAAATACATAGTTATGACGTCATCAAATTTTAACGCACTTTTTTTCTTTAATGTATTGTTTAAAATGGTTATCAAACTTAAAACTAGCTGATGATGTGAATCTTAGGTCTTTTGAAAGACCCTCTATTTAATCATCACTAAAGAAATAATTTATTTTTGACATAGGCATCATCCCAATTGTCATCAGCCATAGTAAAATATTGGTAGGCTGGTTTGAAGCACTAGTCTCTTCAAAACCGCAGATTCGTAAGCGATAAGCTATAAGGCCGCCATTTGTACCGATTTTTCTTTTCTTAATTGTTGTTTAAATGTATTTTTTATTTTTATTTTGGTGTACAATAAAGAGTATTTCATTCATTCATTCATTCATTCGTATCTCACCACTGCCACTGTAGGTATTATGATGTACGTGTTAGTACGAAGTTGGTTGACTCAGATTGTAAAACATATACATTATTCTAAAGAAAGAAAAAAAAAGTCGCAATGAGCTTGGTTTAAGTAGATGTAATATTAACTTTTTGAACGAGAAACAACGCATTTCAATCAAAACACCAGCTACCTCAAAACAATATTGTTGACGCAGGCAATGAACTGCCAAAATCAATTGGCTTCACTCCGCGAGGCCGCCACGCTCCTCTCGTTGTCGTACGGAGTGACAGACGTCGATACAAAATCGAAATTCCATGTTGTGAACCTTAAAAAATACATTTTTGTAGCTTCATCATTTTCACGTTACGTTTCCTTGTTATTTATGTAATTTTTATTCTTGTTTTTATTAGTATCCTAGAGAATTAAGGTAAAAACGGAACACTTATAATAAAGAGCTTTTAAAATTTATAGACCGTTATCACATATCAAGAAAGAAAATGTGTGACTCACGAGTCACGATCTATAGTCGACCACAGCCAGAAAGGAGCCAACTTGGTACAAAACTACAAACTATAATGTCAAAACGAAGAAAAACTGTTCATTTCAGATTTTATCACGGTGACGAGCTATTGAATTACGGAACACTAACTGCAAAAACAACACGCACTGCTCCGTTTATTTTTTTGTGAAAAATATAAACGTTTTCAATTCAATGCAAAAGCTGCAAACGTCGCGTCACAACAGATGTTGTTCTGTGTTGATCAGTGTATACGTTCAAAGTAGCCTGAAAAAAAAAGTAAGTAACTGAGTATCACTTGAAATGATTAATTATAATCCTTTAAACCTTTAACTTCTTTATATAAGATAACAAACAACGCAGTTCAATCAACTTTTCGGCCGTGTTGAAGCAGTATTGTTGACAGAGCCAATAAATTGTCAAAATCAATTGACTCCAGTTCGACAGGCAGTTCGCTGATGTCGTACGAAGTGACAAGAGTTGATACAAAATGCTCCATTTTGGAAAAACAAGGCGAGATATTGCCTGACTTTTTATACATTTTATATATTCGATTATTTATATATTATTCGATATACTTATTATTCGATTATTTATTATATTATTCGATTGTAAAAATGGGGGTTCCACAAGGTTCAATTTTAGGGCCTTTTCTATTCCTCATTTACATGAATGATCTTCCTTATCTTGCCAAAGATAATCATGGAATAGTATTGTTTGCTGATGATACATCACTTTTGTTTAAAATAAATCGTTACGAAACAACTCTTGACGAAGTAAACAATTCTCTCACTAAAGTGGTACAGTGGTTTGAAGCTAATAACCTACTCCTCAATGGAAAAAAGACAAAGTGTATCAAATTTACATTACCTAATGTCAAACAGGTAAAAACCACTGTACAACTTGATCATGAGGAATTAGACTTAGTGGATACCGCTGTTTTTCTCGGAATAACGTTAGATGCTAAACTCCAATGGGGCCATCACATAAATGACTTGTCGAACAGGCTTAGTTCTGCTGCATACGCGGTTAAAAAGATTCGCCAGTTGACAGATATAGAAACGGCGAGATTAGTTTATTTTGGTTACTTTCACAGCATTATGTCATATGGTATATTATTATGGGGTAATGCTGCTGATATTAATTCTGTTTTTGTGCTGCAGAAGAGGGCTGTTCGAGCCATATATAATATGGGACCAAGAGAGTCACTAAGAGATAAATTCAAAAAATTCAATATTATGACAGTGCACAACCAATATATATTTGAAAATTTAGTATACGTGCATAAACACATTGATAAATTCAAGAAGAAAAGTGATTGTCATAATGTCAATACTAGAAATAAAAATAAACTTGTAATGCCTGCTTCTAGGCTTAGTAAAACTAGCAATTCATTTGTTGGAAAGAGTGTCCGCTTCTACAATAAGCTCCCAGAAGACATGTTGAAGATGTCTCTGAATAAGTTCAAAGTTAATGTAAAACGTAAACTCATTGGAAAATCCTATTACCATGTGAAGGATTACTTAAATGACAAGGAAGCTTGGCAATAATTTGCTCTAATGGCTCTGATAGTTCCTTAGTTAAGATGATTTGTGAGATGGTGATAATGAAAAAAAAAAAACCCCCCAGCTGAGTTTGTTGTGGGCTCTTCTCAGACCTGGGCGCGTTTGGAACCCTCGTAGCTTTAGTTTTAAGATACCGTAACAGATTATCACCATCATATTTTTATGTCTGGACGTCAATAAGTGTAGTGCATCTACCTAAAATTGAATAAAATATTTATGACTTATGACTTATGACTATGACTTATACGTTTTTAGTACAGTGGATTACGATGATCGGAAAATGTTTCCTACATAATTTTAATTTTTATCATTAGATAGCTAATTATACCGTTTTTAGAGATCTCATAGTCTTAATTAAAATATCAATAGGTACCTACTATAGGAAATTCCACTGTAAATTTGCCTGTGTTACACTTGTGAGTAGAAATTTCATGTGCCTTTATAACACGATTTCTATCTCAGGACGGAAATTGTAGGCCCACAAGCTTTGCTGTAATCAGTAGAGCTTGTGGACCTATGTGCTTGTACTTACAACAACAAAACAACTACTTAATTGACAGACAAGCATCGGATATACCGAGAACTAAGCACTTACGAGCTTAATAAGTAATATTACAGTTATGTAATTCGTTGTAAATACTGGTATAGTTCATCAAGACTTCACACAATAAAGGCGCAAAATCCCTTTATTTAATCCAACGAACCAAACAGTCCTAATATAGCTGTAACTAGCCAGACTCTCATTAACAAATCGGAAAATTAGCACGAACAAAAAACGTATGTTCAAATTCGATGTGCGTACATGTGCCGTAAAATGCACATAGTTCATTATCACAACTGCAGTAGTGCTTGCTTACTATACCAGCTCAATAATAACAATGCGTACAGTAGAGGTAGAGTTCGATGACAGCAATCGAGTTGCAATTCGCTACCTCATTCGTTTTATGAGCACTCAATCAGGCCCACAAATTACCTGTTGCTAATTCTGTTTCATCAACAAAAGGGTGAGGTGAGTGACTAATTGGAACCTGTATCGGCGAGATGCAGACGAGGGAACGGCCAGAGAAAATGTGGGGTATTAAAAGATTAAGTATCCTTTGCGTACTGATACGTGTGCACTACCATTTTAAAATTCTATAATATTTATATTCGATGCATTTTCGTTAAAACTGGCATTTAAAAAAAACATAAAATTATAAGCAAATCGGGTTAAAAAAAACCTACGTATCAACGATTTGATCATGTTATTTATCATACTACAAAATAATGGAAACAGATGGAAACTTATAGGTATTTGTGTGAAATTCAACAAATTCACGGTACATGATTGCTGCCTACGTATAGTTCAAAATTTCAGGTTTTTCGCGAAGGCTCGAGTAATAATAATAGTCAATCAAGTAATTATTTATTTTCCGTACTGTATAATCTTCGCGAGCAACGCTTTTGAGTGGGTCCGAAGTTATTTATTACTCATATGACTTTAAAATTTTTGAGATATGAATCATCTTCCGTGTCAAGAGCATTTTACTGGTCATTGTGGCACAGGCAGGTTTAATTAATAAGCACTAACATAAAGGTCTCGAGTTAAAAATCGCTGTTCGGACATTTTAATTACTTTGACCTTTGTTGAAACTGCGCCGAAAGGACCATAAAAACCTTTGAGTGCGTTTCGATTGGCGTCAAAATTACGATTTTCAGAATATAATTATTATTTAGTCATTTAATTTTAATACTGAAGTTTTTGCATCTTAGGGCTTTGTGTTACTTTGTATTTTGTAGCATACTTGTCGGTAAAGTTTACTCAATGTCAAAGTCATAAATCATTTACATACAAATATTGCATATAGGTCTGCACTGCACACTTATTGAATGCAAGAAATAATATAATCGATGATTTTAACAATTAAAAAGTTAAAACTAAAGATTTCTTTGAGGTTTCTTTTTATGTTAGTATAGGACGGCTACAAATAACAGCAAACTTTAAACTTACGTCTAGGTAGGTTCCCACTTATGTTCCGGTATATGAAAACGATCATATCAGTGCACTAGTTGTAGGTACCTCAGTTGTTTAATAAATCGTCGCATTGTATTTATTTATTGTGTGTAGTGCGGTGCCGTGTGGTCCCTATTCCGAGGCGGTCGCCACTTTTCAAGGCGAGCGATCATTCGATAGTGTACCATTAGCGCGAAGCCTCGCGCCGGCATCCAATTGTGGGCTTAGATATCGCATACAAATGTCGATCGGTTCGCCTTCCACTCCTCGCCCTCCTGCTCATCTGCATTGAATCCCATTGTTGCCTTTATTATTCGATATGTGCGTAATCGTTAATTTATAAATCGCCGCCCGCGTGATTTCATCTCGCTCGTTAATGGCCTTTTGTATCGATAAGTCAGTGTGGCAGTGATTTGCGATAACGTTACAGCACTACTACCTACCTACTGGCTTATACTGCTGAAAATATCTGCGTGTTTATATTTACCAAACTTTACCCAATCTGAATCTTAATCTTACCAGACTGGCAGGACTGGATTCGCCAATTGACGAAGTTATATTTTCGTCAATTTTAGCTTGCCAAAAGGATCTTCCCGAAATTCGTTGCCAGCTCTCCGTCTAATATAAAATGACTGAATAATTGACTGATCTATCAACGCACAGCCTAAACCGCTGAGGCTAGAAATTTGAAGTTTTGGTAGTGCCTACTGCCAGTAGATAGTGGCCATAAGCACGCACTAAAAAGGATTTTTAGGAAATTCCACCTAAGCGAAGTATAGCGCCTCTACTTTGCTTGGGATCGGTCGGAATCAACTAGTTACTCTATATAATAATGTATATACGAGTATTTAACCTATTATACCTACTTTGAAACCTCATTTGAGGTCTCCGCTCGGGCCGTATATAATTAGGTTCTTTTGTTCACCTGTTAAACATGTTTGACATCGGCTATTCCTTAAATTTATCGACATGAGATTGCGATGAGCCGTAATTATTTACAACAAAAAGGCGACAGTCCCGTAATAAGGCCTCAAAGGGCGAAAGGCGCGGGCGCGGGCGCGACGCGGCCGTAAAAAGCGCAAAGAATACACCTCGATATGATCGTACAAAAGCCGCTCCTGAATCCCAGCTCAATGCTAATTTCCACTATCGCGCTCGCCCTCATTCATTTTCAATCGAAGCCAGCCTCCGCTTACTTCTATTTTTTCAAAATCACATTAAAGAATCGAATATGGTAGTTGTTTTTTTCCCATGGCCGGTGCGTGCGACGCGATTTATTTATTTGCGAGGTTTTTTAAAGCGACATTCCGACCCGCTGTATACTTGTGTCTACCCGCAATTGGCATTTCGGGCTAAGCGCGAGCTACACAAAGTCGCCGGTTTTAACTTTTAACGGTTGTTTTTAACGCTCGGACCCTCTCGCGCAAGAAACGGAGGATACAAATAAATTATTAATCGTTTGTCCTGTCTCTTATAAATTAAAATCTGTCCTTTTTTTGGCGGAGCGGGCGCTGCTTGTGTATTTTTTGGTCGTTGAGAGCTAAGCCGACTATCCCCGAATTTATTAAAAGCTTAAGCGTGAAGTAAGCAATTAAAGCTTTGACGGAAATTAATAACTTTACGAAAACGTCACGACTTTGTATATTTATGAATATTATCTGATTTACTGTTAATTTTCTACCTGCTTTGTTTATGATACCTACTAGGAGTTGCAGTTCTACAAAATATAGATATTAAAACTAATTAGGTAGTTAAAACATGTGATCTTACAGGTTTCTTAGCGATAAGTCCCTATTGTATTTTAAGGTAGGTACCTACCTATTTCATCAATTTAGTCTACGTTGTCGAATATACTTTGATAAAGTATTACAACGGCCCATGCAACAGCTCCAATTAGGTATGCTACTGAAATTTTAAATTTCCATATTCACAAGACACGATCCAAAAACAAAAATCCACGGAAATTATCTAATTACGTGTGTGCGAAGAAAAATCGCAGGTTACTTTCCCAACCGTCCGGAAAATTACCGGCATAAATCACTCGGGGGAGGGATGGGCTGATTTTCATGCGCCATCTTTGCTTGGTATTATTTTGATTTATTTCAGCGCGTAATGAAAGCGAACGTCCTGTTTTCAAACGAAATCCTGTGATGTTTTCATTACATCGCGACATTAAGACACTGGGCCATGATTTGATTATAGAGATTCTGGTGTACTTATCTCTCGAATTATATCATTTTTTATCAAGCTAGATGATACCCGCTTGGATTAAGGTTCATTTGATTCCCGCTGGAACTCCTGAATTTTCCGGGATAAATAGTAGCCTAAGTCCTTGCCTGGGATACAACCTACCTAAATTTCATCCAAATCGGTTGAAAAGAAGGACTGGGAAACCGTAGCAGACAGACAGACAGACACACTTTCGCATTTATAATATTAGTATGGATATGGCTAATAATAAAATCATACTAATATTATAAATGCGAAAGTGTGTTTATTTATTGATAAATATTAGCAATTATTATGTCGTCCCGTTGATTGCTGTTAAACATTTTTAATAGCAGCGATCAACGACGACAAAATTATTGCTAATATTTTTTACAGGAACGCATAGTAAGTATAGCTTATAAAGTCTTTGAAAGCTGATATCTAGAAAAAGTCCCATCCACATGCGTCAGTTTTTACGCTGTTTACATAGGTACTGCGCATACTTTAATACTGTACAAGAATCAGCTTTTCTAATTATCGTTCATTTTTGGTAACAATAAACCGTCTTTGAATGGCCATATTTAGCGAAAGGGCCATCCAAATGCAGGCAGACTGCAACTTTTGTGATCAGTGGAGAGCTCTACATCCACCTAACACTGAATCAGCTTTTCTGGCGATGGTTACCAAAAGTGCAGTTATCTCCTATAATATGATGATAGATGAAAGGTAACAGACAGACAGACATGATTTCACATAGTAATTAAAACATTGCTATTATGGATTAGCGAATTCAACACCCAGAGCAGTTATTGATTATAACGTCGCAACTGCAAATGACACCTTTCATAGAAAAATGTTTAGCTCGTATAATTTAAACACTTCGCATTAAAATAGGTACATGTCTGCATTTGTCATCCATTTTGTCTATTCATTATCCTTTTCTTTGAGTGTTGTTAGTACTGTTTATTACATTTTTATGTCATATCGATATTACCGTACATTTTACGTACCATTGCAACTTAACTTTTACATTATTCTATGGTATTTTTGGAAAAACGATTCAGTCGTAAAGTTGTCCGGCGATTAAAAATTGCCTTAGGGCGCCTTCAAATTTGCCGCAAAGCGTAGCGCGGCCGCAGCGCGGCTGCAGCGCTGCGGCCGCGCTCCTGTCGCGAGGTTCGAACATCATAGGGTTGTACCTATACTTATTTTCACGATGGACTCTGACGAAGAAACACTGCTCTGTGTTATTGTTAATACGAAACAACGAAAATATAAAGTAGTTGTGTTAATAATACATAATATTATACTTACATGCTTCATTTTTTTCACTTGGAGTCTTGTTTGTGAAATTGTCAATAAATTTAATGCATATTTCTTCCCAAGCCTTTTTCTTTTCGATTTTATTGCTGTACTTGTCGGACTTCGAATCCCATATTGCTGGACCACTCTCAACCTCATCGATAAATTCTTCTACCTGATTTTCGTTCATGTTTAGACTTGAACAAAAATACGTGCGCAGTCCCGTCACTAGTCGATCGATGAACTGATGCGCGGCCGCAGCGCGGGTGCAGCGCTGCAGTCGCGTGTTTTTTATTTATATGGATTTACAAAGCAGCGCGACCGCAGCGCTGTAGCCGCGCTGCTTCCGCGCGGCACTTTGCGGCAAATTTGAAGGCGCCCTTAAAATTGATCAAAGACAATTCGAGATATAAGAATAATAACAAGAATCTTGCCTGTACTAAAAGACTTACCTATAGTAGATATTTTTGTCACGAGGTCGTTTTTTGAGTATCGGAAAATAAACTGCTAAACAATAGCTATCGACGGTGGGCTTCATTTTAACAGATGAGCATAAACCAAATAACGGTATAGGCCAAAGAATACAACGTGAACTCGCAAAAATTAACAAACGAAATATTTTAACGCGATAAAATTTGAGTTCGGTCATTCAGGACATAAGAACGCGAAAACTTTTAACGGCTGCCCGAACGCATTTCTTAATTAGACTGTTTTTATTGAACAGCAAATTCGGTTAGGGTTAACAAAAGGCTCGCTCAAATAAAAATAAAGCTGTGATTCGTGACGAATCGGGAAGGTGTTTCGGTCCCTCGTAACCCTTTATGTGACCGCTTCGACTAATCTAGTGATGGTCTCTCCAGTTTTTAATTAAAGATAAATGTAACATAGCTGCACGTTCTATAGCTACCTCGCACTCAACCCTCCAGGGGTGGCTTCAACATAAGAACATGGAAAATCGTTTTAATAGTTTTCAGTTTTTTTTTTTTATCCACTACAAGTTAGCCCTTGACTGCGAACTCACCTGATGGTAAGTGATGATTCAGTCTAAGACGGTAGCGGGCAAACCTGTTAGGGGCATGGCAGTTATATTAAACCCATACCCCTATTCGATTTCTACACGGCATCGTACCGGAACGCTCTTTCATACCACCAACTTTCAACTTCAAGAAATAAATTTCAACCTTGCAAACAAATAATTCTATAAAATAAACAAACGCAACACAACAAATATAAAAATTGATTTAGGTAGGTACCTACCTAAACCAATTTTTATATTTGCCAATTTTGAACTGAATCTGATACTGAACTTTTTCCAGCAAACAACATTTTGCTGTAAAAAAAAGTTCAGTAGGTAAAACAGATTCTCAAGACTTATATTAAAATGAAAATACCTGTAATAAAAAAACTGTAGAACAAATTCTCAAATTAACGTAACACTTACCAAAATTATTTATCTATACGTATTATTCAAATAGCTTGTAGCAGATATAACAATAAATAATTTAATAAGATAGTAAAAGTAATAAACTTTTTCCTGTATCCTTTGCCAACCCTAGATAGTAATTAAAAGAGAGCTCATTTGAGCCCAATGAATAGAGGCAACAAAGACGGTAGCACCTCGACTCGGTCAGTGATCGGTTAAAGAATTTAAACAGCATCCGCGTCATCTTACGAGTAACTAATTCAATTTTATAAACACTGTGGAATGTTTTAACTTTCATCATAATTCTTGAATTTTTGTATATTCGAAAAGTTATTTGCATATCCCGCCATCTAGATTTAGAAACATTCAAAAACATTGCTTTTGAATGTTAAAGCTATTATTTTAATCTGTGGTTCAAGCCTAAAAGGCCTTAATGTATATATTTAGAGGATCCTTGATAAAATAGGTTCTTTAGCACAAATTGGCTAATACTTGAGAACGTGTTCTTAGCTTGATGGCAGTTTATTACCTAATACAGATCTAAGTATGAAAGTCCCGAAATCAAACTTAGTGATACTGATATCTCAATCAGACATCTTTTATGGTCCACTAAGAGCGCAGACACGTGTAACCGCCATATTCCAGATTCGATCTCCGATTCTCGTTCAAAGCCCAAAAAAGTTACATTAAGAACGTAATAGTCTACTTGATTACCATCTATGTTGAGTGGATGACGATTATTTCCGAGTCGGCATCTTGGGATCGAAGAAATAAAATGCGTACGCGCACGCGTCGCCACCGAGTTACGCTGTCGTTAAGAAATTACCGAGCGCTGTCGACGTCGCCGATTTTATCGATGGAATTTATCGACGATACTTAAGCGGCTTCACGGCTCTATGCTCTTCACGCAACATCATTAGAAAAAAACAAACTAGTGCACTGATTATATTGTATCAAGTGGGAGCGATGAGTAATTTTAATTGAAAATACATACGTTTTCCCTCATGGGTAGCAGGAATGTATCAGGAAATACTTCTTTCCTTCGTGATTCTAAGAACATGCTTCGCCCTTCCAACTTGCTTCTACGTTAGGACCAAGCCTGCTAGTTAATTAGTTGAACTTTTATAGTCTATCATTTTCCTGGAATTGACTTTTGAAACCAACGAGACAACGACTCTTAATTTGGGGTATCTTAAAGAGATATTCACTTGAGCTTTCAATTTTGGTAAGGATAATTAATGATTCGTGGAATAAAGCTGTAATCTCTCAATATTCTGTAGTCCACCCACACAAGCCTAGACATCCTCTTTCGTCATCGGTCACAAAACAATGACAGATCATAATACGCTTCTCTGAATTGTATCTACGCTTACACAATAGTCTGAGTGATTTCTCTTATTCTCTTCGACACTCGGCGAGGTCGGAAGAGGCGCGGGCGCGGCGGTAGAACGGTAGTAACGAGTGTGTAATTATTATCAGCGGCGCCGGTAGCCGAAAGGCCGACTCATCGTAATTTGATGGCGTCGACCGCGCCCCACCCGGCACAAAAAACTAATTAACAAAGATGGACTCTGCCCGCTGGAGCCGCGGACCGCGCTGCTGCATTCGCGGGATAAATTAAAACTGAATAGCACCAATATTTTTATGCAGATGCCTTTCATGTTTTAAATACGGTGCTAAATTAAAAGGCTACTCTTTGTTGCGAATTCAATAAGGTAATGTTTTTTGTTAGAAAAAAGTGAATTTATGCTGGCTTGCAGTACCCCATAGTAGGTAAGTCAAATCTTTTTTTAATGTAGGTATAGCAATCAAACGAGCAAACGGGTAACCTGAGGTTTAATGATATTACCACCGCCCACGAACATTGCAGTACCAGAGGAACCGCCAATGCGTTGCCTGCTGTTGAGGAATTTATTCATATGATGATGATTGTTCCTGGCTTGCATAGCATAGCATAGCATAGCATTATTGCATAGCATATTGTAAAAGCTGGTTCCACTTCCATAATAATTTGCAAGTACGAGTATGTGGCAGTACGTGAGTGACCACTACTTATTGTGATAAAGATGAGTTTCCCTTTCCATTCTTGCGAGTTGCGTGCGAATACTGTTAACTAGGTATTTGGTAGGCGTCCATTAGACGAATAGGTTTTGTTGACCGTTTTCACACAGTATTATAAGATGACTGATGACATAACGCTTTGATCTGCCCCATCAGCCGTTACCACTTGTAACTTTGGAAGTGATTGGTGCAAAAGCTTACCCACCAAAACCATTTCATGGATAGGCTGCCAAAACTCGCATACAAGTCCAAATCATAATGCTTTCACTGTTAAAAAGTTATGAGATCTCTAGTAGAGCCAAGCCCCTAGTTGAGCTCCGATTTGTGCTGCGCATCATCATAGCCCATGGGGCCAGTTCCAAGTCCAAAGTGTACAGGTTTAAGTACTTTTGGCTGTACCACATTTACTACATAGAAGTCCTGACTCTATAAACTCTACATCTTGATAAAAAGATGTGGCTTGGCCGTTTCGTGATTCTCGCACAAACTATACCTATTCCACGAACATTAAATGATTGATTGGATCACGAAACAGCCAAGCCACATCTTTTTATATCAAGATGTAGAGTTTATAGAGTCAGGACTTCTATGTAGTAAATGTGGTACAGCCAAAAGTACTTAAACCTGTACACTTTGGACTTGGAACTGGCCCCATGGGCTATGATGATGCGCAGCACAAATCGGAGCTCAACTAGGGGCTTGGCTCTACTAGAGATCTCATAACTTTTTAACAGTGAAAGCATTATGATTTGGACTTGTATGCGAGTTTTGGCAGCCTATCCATGAAATGGTTTTGGTGGGATTTCATTTCTTTTTGGCAGGCGCACTAGATTTTTTAATTTTTTGGACTCTATTTCTCGCACTACAGTTATTCCTTTTTTCATTGCCCACTCTCTATCGTTGCCTCTTTTCTTTGTGGGTTTGCTGTATATGTATGTAATGAGCGGCAAATCCATACATACTTAAGTTAGTTCTTATTTTCGAGTCTGGTGCTCAGTATTAAAGATATTTGGTTGTATGGGCCAGCCGGTTTATATCTGCTTATTGTTGATTAGCGACCCGCCCCGCTTCGCAAGGCTAGCACTAATCATGATAATAGTCCATTATTTTTTACCCACTAAAGCCAGTGGGCACTGAGCAGCACATAAGATTTTACATTAGCACTGGAATGAACCTACGTGAAGTGCCGGAAGAATTTTTAAAATCGGTTGAGTTTTTTTTTATTTTATCCACAGCAAACTTGACGGTTAAATCTTTCCTCTTTTTAATATTAGTTTAGATCCATATAATATTATAAATACGAAAGTGTGTCTGTCTGTCTGCTGCGCTTTCACGGCCCATCTTTTCAACCGATTTTGATGAAATTTACAGGGATAGTTTGTATCCCGGGGAAGGACATTGGCTACTTTTTATCCCGGAAAATTAAACAGTTCCCGCTGGAATCAAAAACCTTAATCCACGCAGACGAAGTCGCGGGCATCATCTACTTTTCTATAAATTGTCACGCGTTAATTTAATTCAAACCAATGAACAGTGTTTAGTTCGAAGAACAGGGTTAGACGAAAATATCGTTGATTACTTATTGAACAATTCCTAAAGGGATGCCGGGTCATACGTGGACTCTTCGCCAATGATTACTATAGGTATATTTACCTCTGAAAAATATTTTATGTTGTAAGTACTTATAGGTATTTTATAATTTTTCAGTAATAAAATGAAAATAATGAGAATAAAAATGACAAGATTACGTGATTATTATGTGCGACCTGTTTGGCCGATTGGTTACAGACCATGACTGTTGAGGGAGAGGTCGCGGGTTCGAATTCTGCTAGGGGCATAATGTTTGTATTCAGAACATTTGTACCTGAGTCATGAATTTTATATATATATTATTTATGTACGGTATTATGTATGTATACGGCATTTTGCACATATTTCTTTTAGTACCGACTGTGCAGCTATTATGCACCCCCTATAGGAGGGGTTGGAAGGGAAAAGTTCCTGATTTCTTAATTTTCCCATTATTTATATGAAATTCCTAGCCCACATACCAAATTTCAGCTTTCTAGGGCTTTGGGAAGTACCTACCCTAGAGGTTTTGATTTTCATCAGCGATTTATAAGGCTAAATTACGAAACCGATGTATTTCAGTTATCGATAAATCTGAAACTATAAATGCTAGACAATTGATACTTGGTATGTTTAATAAGTTGGCCAACAGCATCTTATCCTGAAAATTTCAGCTTTCCAGCATCATCCGGACTGAAGCTATGACGGTTAGCAAATACGTGGAAACGCTGTCAAATATGCACCCCCAATAAGAGGGGTTGGAAAAAGAAAGTTTCAGATTTCTTAATTATTCCATTGTTTATGTGCAATTCCTAGTCTACATACCAAATTTCAGCTTTCTAGGACTTTAGGAAGTACCCTAGAGGTTTCGTGTTTCATGTGATTTAGTAAAAGTAAAAAACCCCCAAAAGTACGTATTTCAGGTATCAATAAATCTGAAACCATAAATGCTAGATAATTGAAACTTAGTATGTTTAATAAATGTGCCAACGACATGTTATCCTGAAAATTAAAGCTTTCTACCATCATCCGTACCGAAGTTATGACTGTTCTAAAATACGAGGAAATGCTGTCAGATTTGCACCCCCTATAGGAGGGGTTGGAGGGGAAAAGTTTCAGATTTCTTAATTTTCCTGTTGTTTATATGCAAATTCTAGCCTACATACCACATTTCAGCCTTCTAGCACTTCAGGAAGTACCTTTTTCATGTTGATGACGGTCAGTGAGTCAGTCACGAAATCGACGTATTTCAGGTATCAATAAATCTGAAACTATATATGCTAGAAAATTTATACTTGGTATATTTGGTAAGTTTGCCAACAACACCTTATCCTGAAAATTTCAGCTTTCTAGCATCATCTGGACCTAAGCTATGACGGTTCGAAAATCCGACGAAACGCTTCGAGAAAAGGTAGGTAGTGCCCCGTTTCCTTTGGCTCGCTTTGGCGGGGTCACTCCCGTGACCCCAGATTGTTGACCGAGCGAAGCGAAGGTCTCTGAGTCTACTTGGGTGAATTGGCACTTGTCCGTCCGTCTGTCAGAGCCTTATAACTTCTGAATTGCTGAACGTAATTACTTCATATTTAAATATAATATGTAAACCAAATATGGCCGCCAAATATGGCTTAAAAAGTTATAAAAATCTTTATTTCAGGGGGGCTCTCATAGAAGCGAATGCGAAGTAAAATATTTTTTAAAGCGTTACATAGGGTTGCGGTATATCATTTTAAAGATAATTAGGAATAGAGTCCAAAAGTATTTTTTTTTTAATTTTTCCCCTAAAATTGACGAAATGGGGGGCTTTCAAAGTGGCGATTTTCTAACGTCCAAAGTTGACCTCAGAACTCTCAATTTTCTGAACTCTCAAGCCTGAAACTTGATTAATTATTTGAATTATATCCTGTACTTGAACAACAAATACTAAAATTAGATAAATATTATAAGGAAACGAAATTATTTAATTTTTAATTTGCTTCAGTATTATTAACAGAACTTCACAATTATGTCAATAGATGGCGCTCTGTACAAGTTTATGGATACCGCGAGGTCTCAGTTCGGGGCGAACCACTAGTTTAAGGTAGTTATATACCTATACCTCGTCGTCTCGTCTATACAGTTGTCAAACAACACCTTAAGTTATAGCGACTACTTTCTACAACTCTTCAAGCACAAAAAAAACTACTTAATTAAGTATATCTTGATTTTTATAATGAGCGCAATATAAGCGTAATCCCTGTAGGTAAAACAAGTATATGAAGCATAATGTCAAAGGCAGCTCGCAATCTATAAAATAAAATGCGTTCGACTGTCCGTAGTCGCCCGCAGCCCACAAGCCGGTGACGGATAGACCGCTTGATGGATCACCAGTGCGACTGAGCCAAGTGACCTCGACAAAGGCACTGGTTTTACTAGATTACGCTGCAGTTGTTAGTTGGGAAAACAATGTGTCAAATGTAAACTAAAACGTAATTTAGAATTTAAAATTCATTCATTTGACCTTAAATGGATGGCTTTTAAGTATTTTTTTTCATTTAGCGATTGATGCGTAATATTCATCTCATACAAAACGGTCATGTTGACAGCAACGACCTATTGCTCGAGTTGCTAAGACCGGGACTTAAAGAGTTGCTAAGTTTTCGAAACACACAGTATCAGTCTACAATTGTGTTTTCTTACGGAAACTAGAAACGCAACGCCCTATAATTTTGTCAAATCGCTTCCAGAGTGTGATCGCAATTCGCAACTGCAAACTATAGAGAGTCGTCAACAACATTGTATGACCCGTGAATAATTATTTTTCGGCGGCCAGGACACGGTCGCGGAGTGGAACCGTTCGTAACCGGCGGGCAACAGGCGGCAACCCGATAACCGGCCGCGACGCGTCAACAAGCCGAAGTTAATCCTTTTCATACTTATTTACAGCCCGCGCCTCCTGCCTTAATACTGCTATTGTTCACCAAAGATGTATTAAAATTTTATTACCTACTTCACCTTCAGTTTTAAAGGCTATTATTATAATACTTTATTCCCACTTGATTATTTACGGACCCGATCGGTAACGTAGCTATAGCTCACTGCGTATCTACAATTTTATTTATGGTCCCATTGGTGAATTCCATAGGAGCCGACGAATAGAATCGAATGAGGAAAAAAAGTAATTAACTATTTTTGAAATTTGGACCCCTAACGGGTCTGCAATCGGATGCTTCATTAACGCAGGGACACGACGCGACGGCGGGCCTAAGAAATGTCGCGTCAAAACCGTGTTCCGAGAACCGTAGCGCTACCGGAGCCAAAAGGGCATTAATAAACACAAAAGGGTTATAAAAACTGTGACAGAATTAAGAGCGGACGCGTTAAAAATGGAGGTGTACGAGCGACGGCGACGCGAACAAGTGAAACATAATGCGCGAAACAAAGCAGCCGGAGCGAATGCTTTAAATCATTTTTAATTATGTTATGGCGCGACCGCGGCGTTACTGCTCGGCTTGGGTTACACAGGCTCGCTCACTGCTCACGCGCTGCGCTGAGCACGTGAGTCATGGCTCGAGCAGTGCGCACCATCACGCCGACCACCTAGACGCCCTGAGCCTCCCTCCACTCGGCCAAAGCTCCCGTCGTGTCCACTCACGCTCACTGAACTTGTTAATCCGTTGCAACAACTACTGTTCTAGTAGGTGCTATCAGATTACATGCATTTATTACTCGTGCGGTAAGCACCCTTTTACAATATTTTTTATTTATTTATACGTAAGTAGCAAGATTATATTCATCTTTATCGTCCGGGTAAAGTCCACAGGCGAATTCAAAACGTAAGTTAAGTTAACTTTAACTGTAATTTATGCACTGATGGTCACCAAATTACAATCATAACAGTAAACCGATTTTCACCACTTCCTATAAATATTCATCTTAAGTGATATTGATGTTGAGCCTAACCAAATAAGTAGGTAGTATGATTTTATGTTCTAAGGAATATCGGTCAGCATGAGTTATACAGTACAATATATGGGTATTTTTACTCGGTACCACGACGACACGATACGATAGTGATCACCACAATGTCCGCATTAAAAAGTACGATTTTTGCTGGTAGATATGCGGATGCGGCACAACCGATTTTCTCAAAATCTTTTGATTGATCGAAAATGTTGTATGGATCCCTCCATATTTTTTGGTGTCAACAATGTTAACCGTATAGCATGGTGTTTTTACTTGTATTGCTCCTTTTGAATGATAAAGGAGATTTTTATCCAGCATACGACGCATTATCTAGAGATAACTACTAGAGTTTACAAATTTCGCCCGTGAATCAAAATTGAAAGAGTAATCTAAAAGGGCAGTAAATCTATAAGAGCGGCAACCGCAGAGCTGTTTGATGGTTATTTTCTGTAGGAATGTTATTTTGAGCCAGTGGTAGATTCATTTGACGATTCAAAAGTACTTGTAAAAGATTTGAATAAAAAACATTTGAATTTTAAATGAAATTTTAAAAAGAGACCAATGTCTGTGCCTGTGTTTAGTTAAGGACGCTTGTTGCTTGAGTAAAATAAAATATGTCATTGCCAATTGAAATAAATTATGTTATAATGTCGTATATTGTAAAATACATTGTTTCGTCGTTATTTCACGCTGGCTTAGCGGACCATAAGCCGCGTATAGCTCGACTGTAGTATTGTTTGCTCCTAAGATTTACAAATTATTTTGTCACATCTCACACGCAGCTACTGCGATGAATTTTGTGGCGGTTACCACTGTGATCTTGCCCATGTCCCACTTTTGGGTATGTCAGACATCAGAGTGACAATGGACCTTAATAATAGATTTTAAAGATAGGCAATGGCAATAATTAATAACGCAAAGCAGTAATCATATCACATCTATATCGTTGGATATAAATGTCAAATGACACTTAAGATCAATGGAATCCATTCAAGCAATGCGTGTCGATTGTTCGTAAATATACAAAGCCGTAGCAATCTAAAATCGGCACCAAATGTTGGGTATTCATCGCAAGTTCGCAGTAACTTTAATTAGTTGACACTTTTTGCTCTACCTTTTAGACACGCTGAGTAATTAAACCGTTTTTACAATTACAAAATTCTCAATTTGCTTCCATTTCCCACAACGCTAAGAGCATTTAATTGTTTCATTCACAGTTAGAATCCAATCATAAAGTTTTGCCTGTTTCTTTTATTTTATATCGCGAATTCTTGTTGCTCTAGTTTACCTACCGTTTATTCGCTTTTTCATGCGACTGTTTCATTTAGATTTAAAGTCTCGATAATAATACCTATGCTTAACTGTCTTTCTATCTATCTATCTATTTGTTACTATGCCATTATGATACTGTGCCATTATGATACAAACCTGCATTTATTAAGGTTTGAACTAGGAGTAAAATAAGACATACAATCTTTTATATGCTGATATTCTATGATCGCTTTCAAAGGCCCTGTCTGATGACGTGCAACCTTTACGCGGTAGAGCTCATTGACTCACGGGTGACCCTTGCTGGTGGATCATCACAAAACCGCGGTTTTGTGAGTCGACGAGCGGCAAGTATACCAGCAAGCAAGAATCGATCGTAAATCACGGCCTCTATCAATACTGAATCTGAAATTCGATAATTCGTACACTTTTGTATTTTTTCCACTGTGAGAACCTTTTCTTACGCCAAATATCTAAATACCAACATACACATAATATTGCGTAATGATAATAAACTAATTGCCAAATGAAACAATGCATTTACAACAGCAGGATTTTAACACTTTAGGGTTAGGAATGTTACCGTATATAACATGTCGTTAGCTAATTTGCCACAGAGTGGACAGATTGCGTGCAAGCATCGAGATGTACGACACATCCAGCAACGGGCTGCGTTCAGTCGGAAATCGGAATGCATGACCGATCGCTGCGGAGGAAAAAGCGCTGGCTCGCCGGTGAATGAAGCGATTAGCGCTGAATGGGGTCCGGCATGCGGAACCAAGCGCGCGGCACGACGATCGAACAGTGTTGCTAGTTGCTATTTTTAAAGTAGGTATTACCCCATTTTAAGGCAATTTTATATCTTACTTTATAAGAATATTTTTAATTAATTAGCTATTTTGTGCTTAGCAGTGGGTCGATGATGGGTTGATGACAAATATCACATAGGTATATTTTTTATCAACTATCGACTATCACGGAGTAAAAAGCACTAGCCACAACATTTAACAAAAGTACCTTTAAACACATATTAAGAATATCTTGTAAAAGTACACAGTTCCCACGTTAATTTAATAAACCTAAATCCACCAGGGAAGTTGAAGAAATTAATCTCCGTACAAAAATCCCTAGAGGATTTCTGAAATTTTAACGAAGTGTAGCCGGAGCGGGCCAGCTAGTCTGCGACTTCGTCCGCACTCCGTGATGATTTAGTTTTTTAAGGATCCCATGGATTTTTTTAATTTTGCGGAATACAAAACTAGCCTGTCTGTCTTCGGGGTGGGTGCAAGCTATCTCTGTAACAAATTTCATCAAAATCGGTTAACTGGATAATGGATTATCTACCTTAAATAGGTAGCGAACAAACATAGACAGATACACTTTTGCATTGTAATGGCGGTAAAGTTCCTATTAATTGGAATTAATTCAACAAGTTGTAAATTTTGTCACGATTCGTGTTACCTATGTTGTGTTATATATTTATGTGTTTCAACAATCATGGGTCGAATACCCATTTAGGGTATTTAAGACCTTAAGTGTTAACACTGCGCGCGCCAGCCCGCTATGCCGCGCATTGTCTCAGCACGCTTGACCCGTGCCCCAGGCAAAAACACCTTCAAAAAACTAACAACTACTCGTAAGAAGAAGGTATCTCTTTAATTGGATAAAAAATGAGATCGGACACGTTTTTATCGATAGAAAATAACGTTGACAAATTATTTTTGGATAATAAACTTCTTGCGCGGCCCGCGTTGATTATTTTTCTGATGAAGTCCGTTGGGTGCCATTTTTAAGCTCTGTAATTAAGGTTTTTATCACCTTCAAAGTAGCGATTTTACCACTAAATATTCGTCAAATTGAAATAGCTTTGCGAAGACAAAAAGTGTGAAAGTCGCTAAGTCATGGAGTTCATACACTTTATCCATCTTGCATCTATGGATGACTTATAATTGAAACAAGTTCCCCAGGAAAATTGTGTTGTGTTGTAGGTATTGATCGCAATTGTGCTACAGATTTCAGTCGCATTTTCAGTACAAAAAATGCATTACGATCAGGCCGGCGACGCGTGCGGACGGACTGTAATGAGTATTTAAATACGGATACAAAAACCACTTTTGTTTGTATAAATTTTTATTCAGTGCTAATTATTACAGCCCCGAATCGTAATCATACGCAGCATCTCGTTTACCTTATTAAGTGCATCTGTATGGAAGGTAGCGTCACTCAGCGTCAGTAGCCGCGGTACGAGCGCATAATCACCTCCTTAACTCATCGTTAACAATACCACACCATTGGCATGTTCAGGATAATCATAGAAACCGAATGGTTCTATCCTATGAGTTACCGAACAGGGGTATGGGTTTAATATAACTGCCATGCCCCTAGCAGGTTAGCCCGCTATCTTAGACTGCATCATCACTTACCATAAGGTGAGATCGCAGTCAAGGGCTAACTTGTAGTGGATAAAAAAATCCAGGTTAACATCAACACTGTGTCCTAGTGGAGACAGGCGGTTCGGATTTGAATACGTCTGGTCAAAGGACAACGGACGTCCGGCAAGGTTCGTTAGTTTATTTTCACCGAACTATTGATAGTACAAATACTCAAGCTGATCCATTCCATTTATAAAATTGTAGACGTCAATACAGACAGGTACAAAACGAAATCTATAACATCTCTGAACTTTTTAAAGCCCATTTGAGATCAATTGAATGGAAGGAGTCACGACTCTCAGCAATGAGAAAAATGACGTAGATCTAGATTTAAACAAGAAGCTTGAATTTTTAATCGATATATCCCTGAAAATGAATGTTTGTATCTGGTATCTCTAGTCACCGTTTTAGGTGCCCGCAGAATGGTTGCCGTAAAAGAGAATTGTTTGGTTTATTCATGCAACGTCCAATAAGGCATTTTCACTCATTTACTGTTAGACGCCGCATAATCAATCAATTGTTCTCTCTTTTTCCTGACTCTACAATAACATATTATTATTCTAAACTTTGATTGTGTTGAGATTCGGTTTTACCACTCTGTGTGCTCGTGGGATTGGTGCATGTTCCAAAAAACGTGTCTTATAGAGGTACCTATAGCATTTGTGATTTGACTTATGACTAGGTATGAAAATATATGAATAAGATCATAGAGTACATCTTATAAAAGGTACTCGACACATTTAACCACAGAATTCTGAATATGACGTATAGAAGTGTTAAAGGAATGCAAGATTGTAGGTATATATTACTAGCTGATGCTCGCGACTTCGTCCGCGTGAATTGATGTTTTTTTGACTCCCGCGGGAACTCTTTAATTTTCCGGGATAAAAAGTAGCCTAAGTGTTTCAAATTTCATCCAGATTCGTTCAGCCGTTGGGGCGTGATTGCGTAAAAAACATCCATCCATCCATCTTTTAATACTCGAGGGCCACTAAATAGGCTGACTTGGCCACGTCATAAATCAGCAGCTTTTCGTGGAAGTTTTCGATATCTGGCTACTAAATGCTGGAATAATATCCCTCCTCCGCTGAGGAATTTAAGCTCAGTTCCTGCGTTTAAGAGCACATTAAAAAAGAAACTTTTAAACGATCAAAAACAACAAACTACAACTAGTTCCAGGTTATTTAGCTTAGTGGTTTGAAGCTGCTATATGTGCCCACATAATATGCCTATTATATTTTATTATACATATTAATCTATTTATATTTTATTATTATCTTTTAAATCGCTATCTGTAATATTTAGTTATACACACTAGGTACACTCACTGCACAAATTACATATTTTATTTTACTCCATTTTATTCTCAAGGGAAGATCACTCATCCCGTTGCGAAGACTGTCGAGCTCGTGCGTGTCACTCGTTTGGGCTCCGGCAGAATACCAGCGCTCAGGTTTTGCTCTCAAAACCTGCAGCATTAATGCTGAGTCGGGGGCCTTTTCATCTTGTGCCATGTGGGTGCAAAAGCCATAGCTTAATTTTAAAGTTTGATTTTATGTACGAGGCACAAGGTGAATAAATGATTTTTCTTTCTTTCTTTCTTTCATCCATCCATAGATCCATCCATCCATACATCCATCCATCCATCCATCCATCCATCCATACATCCATCCATCCATCCATACATCCATACATCCATCTATCCAAACTTTCGCATTTATAATATAGATATAGATTGTACTTACAGTGAAACATAAGTGTGCGTATCAGTGGCGACGACCATTAAAATTATTTCACATCCAAAGACTCGAGGGTAACCATAAAATAATTTAAAATATAACCCGTTCATAATATGACATTGCCAAAAGTTGCGACCAAAAATGACCAATTTCAAATTCAGTTCCAATCGAGCCTTGCGGTCTGTAAGTGCCGAGAGACGGCCTTATTCAAATTGGCAATAGCGAAAGTCGGAGGATAAATCTTAAGAGGGTTGAATTTGGAGCGAAGGTAATGAGCTAATCCGGCATGCGGGAGGCGCGCCATGCTAAACGACGTCTGTGGCCGAGTCCTCTGACAATCGATTAGTTGCTGTAATCGACTTACGTTCACCGATTAAATTATCGATAAAAATATCATTAGGTACAAATTAATGCGATTAGAGATCACGCAATTAGCATATTACTAGCTGATGCCCGCGACTTCGTTCGCGTGGAATAAGTTTTTTTAGTTCCCACGGGAACTCCTTAATTTTTCGAGATAAAAAGTAGCCTATATGTCCAGGTCCCCAACTATACCCATGCAAAAAATCACGTTGATCCGTTGCTCTGTTGCGGCGTGATTGAAGGACAAACCAACAAACCAATAAACCAACAAATAAACACACTTTCACGTTTATAATATTAGTATGATGTAAAAAAAATAGCTGATACCCGCGAATTCGTCCGCGTGCATTGAGTTTTTTGGTTCCCGCGGGAACTCTGTAGTTTTCCGGGATAAAAGTAGTCTATGCGTCATTCCAGACTGTAATCTATCTCTGTGCCAAATTGCATCCAGATCAATTGAGTATCAAACATGCATCCATCCATCCATACTTTAGCATCTATACCTACTTATAATAAAACTGTAACAGGTCCAATTCTGTACATTGAAGATATTTTGAAAATTTTTTTTGGAGGGCACTCATTATTCGATACTGAAGCCAAATCTGTAATTTTTTTCATTTTTGTCTGTCTGTCTGTCTGTCTGTCTGTCTGTCTGTCTGTCTGTCTGTCTGTCTGTCTGTATCTTGGCCGCGCATCACGCCGAAACTACTGAATGAATTCAAACGAAACTTGGCACAATTTGAGCCCATACTACGAGGTAGGACATAGGATACTTTTTATCCCGAAATTCTACCCCCGAAGGGGTGAAATAGGGGTTGAAAGTTTGTATGAAAGTCCTTAATTTCTCAAGTTATAGCCATGAAACTTAGTATATGAGCTGCGGGTTAAAAATGAAGACATACGTGTTTCACAGTTTTTCAAAATTTCACCCTCAAAGGGGTGAAATAGGGGTTGAAAGTTTGTATGAAAGTCCTTCATTTCTCAAGTTATATCGGTGAAACTTAGTATACAAGCTACCGGTTAAAAATGAAGAAATACGTGTTTCACAGTTTTCGTAAATTTTACCCCCGAAGGGGTGAAATAGGGGTTGAAAGTTTGTATGAAAGTCCTTAATTTCTCAAGTTATATCCATGAAACTTGGTATATGAGCTGCGGGTTAAAAATGAAAACATACGTGTTTCACAGTTTTTCAAAATTCCACCCCCAAAGGGGTGAAATAGGGGTTGAAAGTTTGTATAAAAGTCCGTCATTTCTCAAGTTATTTCGATGAAACTTGGTATATCCACGCGGACGAAGTCGCGGGCATCAGCTAGTTTATAATTGACCGAGCGAAGCGAAGGTCTCTGAGTCTACTTGGGTGAAATGGCACTTGTCCGTCCGTCCGTCCGTCCGTCCGTCCGTCCGTCCGTCTGTCAGAGCCTTATAACTTCTGAATTGCTGAACGCAATTTCTTCAAATTTAAATATAATATGTAAACCGATGGCCTCCCGCCGAATATGGCTTAAAAAGTTATAAAAATCTTTATTTCAGGGGGGCTCTCATAGAAGCGAATGCGAAGTAAAATATTTTTTATAGCTTTACATAGGGTTGCGGTATATCATTTTAAAGGTAATTAGGAATAGAGTCCAAAAATATATTTTTTTTAATTTTTCCCCTAAAATTGACGAAATGGTGGGCTTTCAAAGTGGCGATTTTCTAACGTCCAAAGTTGACCTCAGAACTCTCAATTTTCTGAAAGGCTGAGCCTGAAACTTATCAATTACTTGAATTATATCCTGTACTTGAACAACAAATACTAAAATTAGATAAATATTATAAGGAAACGAAATTATTTAATTTTTAATGTGCTTCAGTATTATTAACAGAACTTCACAATTATGTCAATAGATGGCGCTCTGTACAAGTTTATGGATACCGCGAGGTCTCAGTTCGGGGCGAACCACTAGTATAAGTCAATATAAGTAAGTAAGTATGGATGGCAGCGTCCAATAAAATTATGAATGAATCGTTGAGAGTTATTTTTACCTACTTTCATAATAATAAATTCTAAGATTAAACGAATGAAGCAAATACCTATGCTTGTTAGGAAAATTAAGTTAAGGATTTTTTTGCAGATTCTACCAAAGTTTACTAAGGTATGCCTTCTCTGGAAATTGCTTTATTATATACCTAACCGAATAATATTAAATAAGTGACCTAGCTACCTCTAATTTGTCCCGAATCTACATTTCCCCGACTCGACTGCTCGCCAATTCTCAGTACAATATCAGAGATTTGATAACACCCACACAGTAAGTTAGTGGATACATAATCCAGTGTAGGTAATTTAATTTTAAAAATGTTACTTATTATGTAGCCAATAGTAATTGTTTGAAAGCAAACAAGTAAAAGAATCTACCAATCGCCGCTTATATTCTCGGGCAAGTAATTATAAATTCTAATGAGTTTCTTTACTGTGATTACACAGCGTAACAAATGTATGTGCGTCGTACCTACTTACAGTTAACAAAATGTTCTATGAAATGATTAGCTACGCGCATTGCCATGTGCCAATGTCATTGGATTTTTTGAGGTGAAAACTTCATTAGCCGCGTTGAGCACTTTTTGGTAGGGGGTAAACTTGTGGATTCGCATCACCGACATGCTCCGCGCCGACATGCTCGCGTTGTTACGAAAACAAAAGGTCTTAAATATTAATATACTACATTCGTAATTAAACTTTAATCCCTTAGTTTTAAGGTTTATGATTTAATTATAAATATATTTAAACCTAATTATTTTAAATATTGAATTTAAAAAAATATTTTAAGCATGACTGCCAATTTTTTTCTAAATACCAAGCAGTAATCCTATACTAGCATTATAACAACCTACGATTAATTATTTATCTATTGTTGGTTTGTTTATCAATCATGCCACTGAGGATCAACAAGTCGACGTGCTTTTTACAAAGTATACTCTGATACAGTACAAAATATCAAGTACCTCGTCACAGTCCACGGCGACAAACAGGTAGTAGGTAGTTATTCAAAATTTCAGTTAAGAATTTCAAAGGAAACCTTGAGCCGACTGAAATTTTAAGTTCATAGACTATAAATTAATGGTAGAAACAAAATATATAATCACGAATTTAACAATCTACCTAAACAATAAGAAATCATTAGTGAGGCTATATTCATTCCACCAGTGAACCAATGGGCATTGTTTCAAAGTAAACAAGTCGGAAAATCCTCCAATAGCAGTCTGAAAACACTGGCGGCCGAGTAATTAAAAATTCAAATGAATTTCCCCTTCGCCGCGGTTGGTGATTACTTCGCGTTAATTACCATCGACCAATTAAAACAAGGGGGCGACAGAGCGTCACGAGACCCGGCCAATGGGAGGCGAGGACTGAAGCGAGGCGTGGTAATTAAGACGAAAGGGTTGCTTTTCCGGGCGTACTGGGAGAGGGCGTTGATTAATCGCTCCCTAGTGGGTGATCGACTTTACATAGCGTCTACGTTATGTGGTTTCTAATTGGATGTTAATTATGTATGGCCTGGAAACTCGAGTCAGTCGAGCGTGGATTTTATACTAATTAGTTTTGATGTTACATATATACAGAAGAACCGATAAACATTGGGGTCCTACTCCTAATGGTCGGCACTGGAAAGCGTAGCGATGGCAGACTCCCACTTGATGTAAGAACGATATCAAACTAGTCGCAGAGAACCACTGGATTCAGACGGCGCAAAGATCTATCATATACACACTCGAGCGTAAATCGTCGACGAGCTGAATTACCTTATTCGGTCCTGGGGCTGATTCTGTAGTGCACAATCTCGAAACTAAACTAAAATGACAGCATTAAAAATATTGCTAACCCTTCCATAATACTCCCTTCGGAAAGGGACAGAAGTAGGTAGGCCGGCCATACACGGACAGCTTGAAGCAGTCAGAATAGACTGCTTCAAGCTGCGACTGCATAGTGAACTACAGTCTTCTACGTACCTACATGCATACATGGAACCGCTCGAGCAGTTGCGACTGCTTCGGGCGGTTGGCAGCAGTTATCAATGGTAGCTTCAAGCTGTTGACTATGACTTCAAGAGCGGTCCGTGTATGTTGATCATTGGCTAACTGATCGAGCAGTCCGTGTATGGCCGGCCTTAGATTTAAAGTTGTCATTTTAGTTTAGTTTAGAGATTGTGTGATACAGACTTGGCCGCACTTTTACCAAGACTATACCATTCCCTAGCCTAAACATTGCGTCACATACTGGTGACGCGAGTTGCATTTGTAAAGAGCCATCTTCTCAATTAAGCGATAAACCTTAACCTCATTAGATTGGCACCAACTTTTAGCTGCCTTTCCAATAGATTTCCACAACAGTGTACCTTAAATCGATACGGCATTGAAAAATAACAACAGCATTCGAGACTAACGTGTTATTAAGAGAGCCGATGAAGTGTAAATGATCCGCAGGGCCACTGAAGTCGGCCTCGTCCCCCCCATCCCCTATACCCCCTATACCGCCCGGCCGTCACCGCCAGAAGAAAAATGCTAACACGCCCCCGCGAAAACTATTAGTTATTTTGGCACCCCTGCATCCCGTGCCGACGATTATACTAGCCCGTTTGTTTTTACCCGCTTACGTAAAGCATTGGAATATTTAGAAAATTCTAGATCCCACTGATATTTCCAAAACTTTGGCAGGAACATTCTGAATTATTGTTATGGTTGTAGATTTATATCAACATGCAGAATTTTGAAGTTCCGAACAGGTCCATAAGGACCTTTAATAGGTAGGTACCATCAGAGGTACCCGTACCATCAGAGAGAGCCCGTAAAAGCCCAAAGAGCACACGGTGAATTTCGTGTAGATGTTCATATAATATTATGTAGCCTATGCTTACTGAAAATGCGAATGACGTGATCAACAGCCCAAGTCGGTCGCATAACGCATTAGACCCGCTAAAGAAATGTCGATGAGGCGAGCAGAGTTTTGATTCTATTTATATGCCTCTGAAGTATTTTTAACTAAGTATGGTTTTTTCCCATATTCAATAGGTATGGGAATAAAAGCCTTTAGAGTTAATAAATTGAAGGTAACAGTAGTTTCTGTAAATATATCTACAGATATTACTATATAATACAAAACATATGCCGTTTGATATTGTTTATATTATCCAAAAGTCACATGATATGAAGAACTTAACGATAAAATCTCGCATTACAGTAGCGTTGATGAAATTCAAAACATGATAAAGTATATGGCCCATAAAACTTTCATTGCTGTTAACTTATTTATGAACCCGACTACATATTTAATACTTGCGTCAATCATAAACATGAGATACATACTAACAAATTCAAGGATAAATAGCGGTACTAAAATATGTATAATGATGTATTTTTATGACATAATACCTATGTCATAAAAATACATCAAAGTTTATTTAAATCCCATATATTTTTCAGCCATATTAGTCTAGGCAATGGGGCATTAAATTCTCAGTCGTTGAAACTTGGCAGGGTTGTAGTATAGTATGAACCAAAACTGATACAAAAATATCCAAAAAAATCCATGCGGAAGTTAGGTATTTATACCTAAAACTTAAAATTAATGACTGAATATTTTCTCGATTTCTTTTTAAAATAAGTAATATTACTTAGTTCTTAATAAAATAATATTATTTACACTCAAAACCGAAATATCAAACGAAATAATCATGCAGAACATCGATATTTAAACCGATTTTAATCTCAAGCCTAAACTGCGTTTACGCGATAATGTACCATCCTGCTTTAACAATTGGGTAGGTATAGCATAAAAAACCTTACTTCCTTTCTGATTTTTTATTGGATATTTTTAATATACGTTTAACTCATGATACTTTATCATACTGTAAAGTTTCGTCACCTGAGGAATTATTGTTGGGTTCCACTAGCTTTATTGCCTAGACTATACATAAAGCAAGGTTTTTTCGGTCGTTTCTAGAAGCAATTTTCTGTCTACTTAGCTGTCAAAATCCAAAAAATGTCCGCATCTGCCCAGATAAAAATTGGCATGTCGCATCCACCCGATTATTTTACTGCTCATATACCTACTTATTTCATGTAATTTTTGCACATTATTTATTAATTTAGTTGAATGTTAATGAACAGACAAACATTCTGCAAATAAATGATTATTTATTTATTTAATTAAATTGTATTATTCCAGTGAGCTGTTAGCACGATTATTCGTTTTCTGTTCATTCGTTGCCAAGTTAGCTTTTGATTATCTCATCTGGCTGTAAGTTTGCGAACTAAGCGTGGGGCCAGACAAGTGCAGTATTGTGAGTTGTGAGTCGCGTATTTTCAGTCACCTCATTTCGGTTCAACTGAAATTCTGCTGATCTGCCAAACGGACGGACAGAAAATCCGCACACATTCGGTAATAAACGCTCCTTTCGCAATTCATCCAGCTCCCCGACCAAAATTAGGTCGTATTTAAGCGCTTGAGTCGTGAGTAGAACTCATTTTGAGTCGTAAGTAGAACTCATTGTGAGTCGTGAGTAGAACTCATTTCAACTCATCAGCGGCGACTTTATGGCATCCATTAGGCGATATAGGAACTGCAATGATTGATTTATGATTTCGAAGTCTGAGTCATCGGATTCGGTATAGGTTATTCATCCGCTAGATATAGTGTGGCTGGCAAAACTGACAGCGAAACCCGATAGAGAAATTGGTAAGGCAATTTCTATCAATCAGTTTACGGGGGAAATAAATAATAACACTTTTTTCGCTCCCCCTTACACGATTTTTGTAAATTGAATACGACAATGTTATGTCAGGATACCTAATGTTACCGTTAAGGATTTCTCGATAACTACCTACCTACAAGATTACAGGTAAATAGTTTGACACTGAGTGAATTTCAATGGCGATGATTTAAATTTACAAAATACACAAGACCTCCTAAACAGCAACAAGTTTAAGGTCAAAACGACGAGTCTAATGGAAATTTCCCTTATAAATAAGTGACTGATGGCCGTTATTCGTATGGGCGTGCAATACTTGACTCTTCGCCTGAAGAACATTCTTGATATTATCTTATGCAATCGCATTACACTACATTACACGTTACATTACACATGCAACGTATGGACGAGCAGCGGCCGCCCAAGAAACTGATTTTGTCGAACCCGAAGAACAATATTGAATAGGTCCACCACCACCACCACCACCACCACTATATAATCGATCGACCAAAACTTCAATGGTTGGAAGATGAAAAACGGAAGTTGAAGAACGAGCGCGAATGATACAGATGAATGGAAAAATCTTCTGAAGGAGGGCCCATAAAGGGCTGTAGCGATGCTGCCCTGACGATGCTGACGATCGCATATTACGAACGAACCGTAAGTTTAGTGCCTACTTACCTACTGAAAAAAAAAACAATCCACAATCTGAAATGGTGATGATGAAGTTCTTTCAATCTACAAATAAATATAAATAATCTTTGAATGAAATGAATGAACGAATGAAATGATTTATTTAAAGTAGGACAACTGGTGTCACTTATGATACGTAAAGCCACTCTACTCCACACTCTACCAAAAATAATCAAGGCAAAACTTGTTGCTTTGTAATCTCTCTCTGTCTAAACTAAAAATTAATAACGACTGTGTATTCAGAAAAGGTGGCATCAAACGAATCGCCGACAACCGGAGGATCGCAAGATCGTGGAGTAGGGAAATCCCTTATATACCTAAAGAGACCTATGTCCAGCAGTTTAAGTCTATCGGTTAACGGCGACAAGTAGGAAGCAAAATAAGAAGAATCGCTTGCTTGTATAAAGATACACATCTGCCCATTATTCGTCGGCGCGGCGCCAACAGTCGCCCTTCCCATCCGTCATCGACTTTCCTCCGTCGTAGCCTCCTTTTAACCTTTGCGCTGCTCGTTTATAAATATCAGGTGATTATATGCGTTTTGACCACCTTCTTCTATTTGCCGGGCCTGTTTACCGTTCGTTACGAGTGAGATCGCTGATACGTCTCCCTATATACGGGATCACTCTGGACATCCGAGTCGACTGGAATCCAGAAGCGTAGCAAGCAGTTTAGATCGAACTGCACCAATACAAGTCATCTCGTGAAAATGTTCCAGTTTGGTGAATCTTGGTTGGCCCGGATTTCCTATGACAGCGAAATAAGAAATAGCTACGTGCGGAATGCATTTTGTGAGATGATATAAAAAGTGCAGTGGGTGTGTTTTGAATGTTACAGCGAATATAAATATATAAGGATTCAGTGTCCGGACAGCTACAAATTAATATAATACATATTATAATGTTGAAAAAAATTGAATGCAACAACTTGTAGGTAAAAAGTTTCACTATCATCAGTTGACAAGCGATGTTCCTGAATTAAATGGCTTTGGGCCTTTTTATGGTTCTGAGTCGACAAAAACGAACTCTGTCCGTCGGTATGTCCGCGGTTTAACTCAGAAGCTCTTAGTACTGGAAAGCTGGAATTTGGCAAGGGCATACATTACGCCGACAAAGTGGTAAAATAAAATTTTGAAAAATATTTTCTCGTCTATCCCATGGCGTGGGGTGTCGTTGGATAGGTTGTTCAAAAATATTGTGGGTGTGGGAAAACCATTTTTCGATTCAGGGACCCGTTTGCGAAACTACAAGTATACCATGCTATTCTCTTCGGACGAATCCTTCGTATAATAATTATGATCGAACTTCACTTACCTACAGGTAAGTTCGTTTAATTAAGCTAATGCTAATTTTTGGTAAGGTCATCTTCCAGCTAAACGGTTGTTTTTAATTAGGTATGTGAAAAAATTCATGGCAGTAGTAAGTATACAATACCTATACAACAAAGGAAAACTATCCCAGCTAAGTAGACTTTACAAATTAATGATTACTAGTCTACCAACTTATAAAATGTCCGCATATTGTGACGGGCAACTACGGAACCCTTCACTGCGCGTGGCCCGACACGCGCTTGGCTGGTTTTTTGTAACTTAATGCTTTAAAATTCCAGTGTCCACGTAACGTATGTAAACGTAGTACATTACAGTTCCTTTAGTAGGTATGTTATCGAAACTTTCGCCATTGACCCTGACCGTGTGATTTGAAGAAACGTGGAAAAAACATCAGAAACGGTTTTGTTCTGAAATAGTAACATCCATAACGTAAACTCTGTCTTGTAAAGACCTTTCCCAAGTGTATGTCCGAGTTCACCTCGATCATAAGGTATCATGAGGTAACATTACAATCGCAATATTATAAGAATATAATATTATAATATTCCATCGTGCCTACCTGATCCATACCACCCTAAACCTAAGTATAATCATCGGCTATCCCAGTATTTATTTACGGTTGCATACGTTTTTCTATAAGCTGTTATTTACGAGTATCTACCTAGATGAAAAGATTAGGTACAGAGCAGAGTATCATGAACCTCGAAAAGAGGAGAGTTTATTAGCCTTTGTCGGATAAATAGTATCAGCAAACAGAATGCGAGATTGCGGTAACCCTTGTCCGTTGCAGCAAATGAAAGCTAATGGGGGTAGTACAGGAACATAAAGCACAATACATAACGGGTACACAAAAGGCCAACACCAGCATTCGGACTCTGTTTGTACGTACACGGACAGACAAAGCACACAAACACGTGAGGTCATCTCCCCTCATTAGGTGGTTAGTTTTCCGGGCGTGTCCGCGGAGTCTGCGGACGTGCGGGGTGTGGGTGGGGGGGGGCGAGGGGGTGAGTTGCCGGGAAGTTACTTAATTAATCCCCGCGCGGCAGCCATTGGCCGGCGCTGGGCGGCGGATCTTCGCCTACGCGTTAATTGGGCGGACTACGGGCGCCTTCGATTAATGAGAAACCTGCCACGTCTATACGGAGCGCTGTGTAGTGACTCGCGAAGCTTTACCTATTGTTTTAGTAGTACCTACGGGTATATACTTAATTAACTACCTAACTTTGGTCTTTTGATACCTAGATTTGATTCTAACTTAGAATATTTTCAAGTTTATTGGGCGGTTTATACAAAGCTTTAACATAACCCGCGATTGCATGTATTTAACTAAGATATTATCTTTAAAACAGTAATGCCTATAGATCATACTTTAAAAAAAATGTCCAGTCGATATATTATCTTTACAAGAGAACCTGCAAGAGTCCTTTATAAGTCCAGCACTCGACGAAATGACAGTAAATTCACACTAGCACAACCAAACGTATACACGCGATATGTTATGTTTGACCTTATTATAGGTTAACCTGTAACCATCTTAACTTTTTCCTTAGAATATTATTTGACGATCTTATTGATCCCTTGAGTTGGTATAGAAATTAAGGTTATTTCAAAACACAATAAACTGCTAGGAAAATCATATCTACATGAAACGCCTCTCTCAACATTGTGTTCGTTGTCTTTACAAAACTGCGAAGAATCACATAAAAGCTTGTAATATTTCTATAAGTAGCTGAAGATTTCATAGATAGGATGCGACAAAATTTTCCAACAATAAATTCACGGTCATTAGTCGTCATAAAAAAAGTGATGAGTACTTGTTCTAACTTTATTATAATAAACAATAACTACTTTGAAATAGAAGCACTTCAAAAGAGTATAGAGAGGAAACTAGAACTGGCTTCTAAGAACATTAATAAACAACGTAGTGGAAAAGGAGTTGGCTCGAAACTAATATCGCTCTCGTCGCGTCAAGTGAACGTATAAAGCTCAGATTTAGCAAGAGCCCGCGAGGGCTGAGCAGGCGTGAAACGCCCAGGTAAAGTACCTACTTACAGCGCGATATACGGGGAACGTAAATTATAATATTGTGTGTGTCGGGCTAGAGCTCTAACCCTCTCGCCTCTCGACGCTCGTCGCCCGCTACGCCGCGCCGGCCGTGTGTGCGCGCCCACTGAAAGAAAAGCAATTTCCTCGGGCGGGCGCCCCCCGCTTGGGATCGAGGTCTCGCGCGAATATAATTTTGTTCATTTTTTCATTCGGGCGAGTTAATTCGGCTCCGCGGCGTACTCTGCTATTGATTAGGGCGCGTCTTACGGTTTTAATTTGTTTGCGCGCGCAGCCACGATGCACCCGAGTCCTGAGATGAGCTCCCCCCCCCGCCCGCCGCCGTCACCCGCTTCTAATGAAGCCTCCGCTAACTACGCGCACTGTAATAATCACGATCCTTTTCACAATCACGCTTTGACGTCAAATGTTTTCTCCCAGCCCGAGCCGGCTAACTAACAAAGCGCGCTCCTCGACGAGGAAAAACATTAAGTTTTCCTTTTGTAAACAAAATCAGACGGCGAGTGTAAAAACACTTCGTTATTGCAAACTTAATTTTGTTAAGTTAATATAAGATGAAACTGGCATATAATAAAGGCATATTTTTTACCATTTCACGCAGGCACGTTAAATATCTCTCACTCCTAGATTACCAGCCTAACTAAGTACTTCTCACGCCTTTCTTCTTATTTTTTCAGTCGAACAGGCCCTTTATGTAGATTACCTACTCGTATGCGTTGATCTTCAACTTAGGTACCTACTGCCTTACTATAAGTAGGCAGTAAACTGAAATTAAATAAAAATTGCTATTAGTACTAACTAGGTGAAGGTGACGAAGCAAGTCAGAACAAAATAGTTACCTAACGTATTTTATGATTGATGCTGATGATTTTGACAAAACCTGCATCAAAACCTAACGTCTTATGGACACCAGTCTAGTGTCTAAGTACATATCCAAAAGCTCAGTTACTAAAGCTCAATAATAATTTGATTTTTAAAAACAATTTATATCAAATTGAGTTTATCCTAATTATTCCAATTTATTAAGGCCTCGTATGTAGAAGTATATAACATAGTTGGATATACCCCACATACAGCCTCCCCCCACTCGTGAAACAGCACCGCCTGTGTGTGACACATTAGTAAATGAGGCGACATTCGTTACGTGCCCCCCCTCTGCCGCCCGCCCTCAGACCGCCACCCGCCAGCCCCCTTTGCTCATTGAAAGCCTTCCAGAGTAGAGAACCGCTACCGACCCGTCCTATTGCAAACGTAGGTACCTCATTAACTCTTACAAACCTATTGGAATATTATAATAGATAATAGCAATTTCCTCCAACTTCTTCGCGTTTTACTGTATAAAAATATTTCATGATCAAAAGCAAGATGTATTTTATATGTAAGTAGGTATATAATTTATCGACATACATCGGCACCTACTATTATATTCTGTATCTACTAAGGTATTTCGATGTTTGGATCAAATACAACTTCATTAAAGCATTGTTAAGATATAAAAACAATAATGCCCGTTGACGGCGCCGTCCGTGGCTCGGTGTGAAAGCGTCTCACTCAATAAATCGAAGCGTCGCCTCCGCCCGGCCATTAAGGCTCGATAGCGGGTACTCTTCGGCGCTTACTTTGTTTTATTACTTTCATTTTATTATTTTAATTTGTGTGCGAGTGCGCTATTTGCGTGTGCGCAGTTTGTCGCTCGCCACGCCCACCGCGTCGCGGCCAATGGCGCGGCCGGCCCGCTAACGAGCTGGCCCGCGCGCGCGCCCGCAAACGCGCCCGCTCGCGGCGATCCTGCGCGCGCGACTTTGCGACAATACTTATTGTTCCAAACGATTCTCATTTTGTTTTAGTCCACTCCATCTCATCGGCAGCCGACCCGCACCTCCCACCGAGCGATAATTTCAATGTCGCCACGTATATTGTGATATTGACTGAGATTCCATCCCGGAATGTTTTAGCTTCGCAAACGCGTTTCGTCAGCACTCAATAAGCAATAAACTATACGCCTCCGAGAAGTTATTTTAAAGTCTGTCTGGGATGTGACTTTACGCCTTTTAAAGGTTATTGTGTTTCAAAAACGCTCAACTTAAAGCCTACCTACTGCAGTCATTGCTGACAGCTGCTTTGATTCGCCATAACCAACTTGAATCATCCATGTTCATGTTCTTTTAGAGCTTTAATGTAACCTCGTAGCTTCGTACATTTAATATTGCTCCCAAATGCAAGAATCGTGAAAAAAAAATACTATTAAGAATTTTTAAATGTCTCTACCAGAATCAGAATATTTTTAAAATCTACAGTTTATTAATCCCTTTACTACGTCCAATCTTTACAAGAAGTAGGTATACGAGTAGGTGGAATTGTAAAATAGGTCGCTACACAAAGCACCAGTCGTCGGGTTCTCGAGTAACTATATCATAATTCATGATTCCCTTGTTACGAGGAGCGCTGGATACTTTATTCTTCAGGTTCCCATTTATTTTATTCCTATTAAACTCGTTACAAGTAACAATGGAAGAGAAAAGTTCCTGCAATTGAAGAAATTCGCTACTTACCTTCACAAATTATTCTACTTTTACCTACAAATTGTTTGGTTCTATGCAGTTCATTGTAAAAAAATCTCATTAATAGCTTCATTAACTTAAATGTAAGTTTTTAATTAATAAAATATAATGCGTAGGTAAACGGTACAATAGGTATTTGAAAGATTTTCAGGACAGATACTTAACTGAAAATTAATCAACTTATCCATGATATTGATTACCTAATCGTGGAATTCGTTCGACTACTCAGTTGGAAGTGTTCTCTACTACCTAAAAGAAAAATCCAATACACGACACTCGTTTGCATACGAGTTTAATCTTTGATCGCACGAATAATATTAAAGGGGAAACTAAGCAATTGATAGTAGAAATGGGCGGCGGAATAGAAAAATATCGTCGGACGCATTCGTGGCGCGGTAAAATATTCAATCGGGCCAATTCGGGTCCACGAATAAATTCTGTCCCGCCATTATTTGTTGCGCGTCCTCGCGACCGAAAACCCGGGTTGTAGGTACATTGAGGGCGAAAGCACACTACGGACAATAATACCGCGCGAAACTTCCGCGTGGTAGGAGAAACGTTTTGTCTCGTCGTGTTAGTCTGTGCAGCTCCATATTAAAACGCATGCGCGGACTTTTTGTCCGCCAGACAAATTTTTTTCGGTAGTGTGCTTTTGACCTTATTCGTTGTCCTAGGTTGATGCAACGCGACGAAGAAAATAATTAACATATGCGACAACGTAGAGGCCACTTGAAGGGTCAGCTACTGTTTAATACTGTCGCGTCGAGACGTATTCAGTATTCACGTTGTCACGTTTGTCGCTCACGTAGGGCAATGCCTTATATGTACGTCCTGGCGGCCGAAAATCGGTACATTGATAGTCGTCATTTTTCTCTTTGCTACTCGTATCGTTAATATTTTACGCGTGCGTGTCTACGGTTTACGGCCCCACTCTTAACACTAAAACGTTTTAGCGCTGCTCTCATTGTTTATAACATTTTACTATCCACTTTTTTATAGTTTATTGCGACTCGAGTGCCGTTCGGGGTAACGACACGTAACCGTTTGTGTGACGGTTCGAACTTCGATTATATGTCATAGAATTTGATTTTTATTGAGGTTAAATAGTGTGGTAGGGTAAACATACCGGTCATCGGCCGTTTAAGCGGCTTGTTGATTTCAGAGTTGATTTCTACCATAATGCTGTAATCCAAGACTTTAAAAAAAAATCATTACATCGTACAATAGTCTCGTTTCATAAAACCTAACGTTTATAGACGTATCAGTAATACATAATTTTAAAAAAAATATTATTCGCAAAAATAGCAAATATACCGGCTATCGGCCTTTTCACTCAGTTATCGTCCACCAGTGCACTGGTTATCGGCCACCTAATTATTCATGGTAGAAAAACTACTCTTATTCAATACTTTATAGGGTATATAATAGTAAGTATGAAAAAAGCAAAACAATTAATAAATTCACAAAAAGCGATGAACTACTAATTATTTATCGGCCGCCCTTTTTTCGAAGGGCCGGAATCAAGTGTAATTTTTACCAATTTTCGGCCGCTCTTTATTTCAAACGGCCGTAAACAGATCTAACTTTTACTCATTTTCGGCCATCCTTTATTTCAAATGGCCGAAGACGGGTTTGTTTTAACTGGTTATCGGCCGCTAAACGTTCGGTATTTTTGAAGGTCCAATCTTTGAAAATATGAGCTATACTGACGGCCGGAAACTAGTTGTAAATTCACAAAATTTTAGCTATTCACAAATATAATGGACTCATATGTTGTTGAATTAAGGTTTCCGCAATAAAGGCAAAGAGAAATGACGTAAATAAATCGGGTTTGCGACCAGCCGGTCGGAAAGTAGATTTTGAAATTAATCGTCAACGTATTGTCCGACCACCGAAAATATCACAAATTATGAAAAGTTTGATGAAATAGGGCACCTTAATATTGAAATTGAACATGCTTAATACAGACAAACCAAATCAGTCATCAATAAACCATCAGTAACACTTAAAACTTACATTTTAAAATCAATCCACGTGCTATTTTTTTCGCAAAATTTGGTATGTGGACACATATCAAATTTTGAAATGGCGACTGAGGGCTCAGTTCGCAAATTTCGAGGTCATGCTGTTAGATTGTGAATCGTGAAGTTCGTCCGGGTCGAATGGCGCGAAATTAGAAAGGAGCGGTGTTTAACACTGTCTATTATTCAAAATAACGTGCGAAGTGGCCGAAAAGGGGTAGTGGTCGGTAAACCGGTATGTTTACCCTATTCCGCTATCAAGTGATTTCTATCTACGTCTTTCAACATCTGATCATTGTCGTCTCAAACTTATTTGAAGAAGCCCATAATATGCTGTTGTATGTAGATATAAAGAGGAGATTAGCTCATGAAATCTGTAAGTGAAAACTGATTCATGTAAACAGTTTTCAGGAAAGTTATTAGTGTTACAGTGAATATCGATATTACAAATCTAATAGTGCGTTCCCTTCTTGTCTTACATTTAAAACATAAACTAAATATAGTCTTATCAGCATCATTTCAACCCATCCCCTCTCAAAATGAGAAGGGTTAGGCCATAGTCCATCACGCTAGTCAAGTATGGATTGGCAGACTAATTCACAGTCACACACCTTTGAGAACAATTTCCTTTCCATTTACACGAGGCCATTTTCTTACCTACTTAAGTGTATACTTAGTAAGTGATAATAATTAATTCCTTAAAATGCACATACCTACCTACCTAACTAGAAACGTAAGTGGGGCGTGCCCGGGGACTGAACCCGCGTCTCCCGACGAGAATAATAGCTCTCACTGCTCCAAATCAATAGAAAAATTAAATACTTATAACTAGCCCTACTACTCCAATCTTAGATCGAGTTAATTAACTTCACATCTCTACATAACGACTGAGACAATAAACAAGAAATGGGTTGGTACCGAACTGTAATTATCCATCCAAGTTTGCGAGCTCAGGAAAAGAATTGCTCTCCTTTGTGAGAGAGGGGGGTCGCAGGGGGTGCAGGGAGTGTGTGGGGGGGTGCTACCCACCGGGTAGGCTCACATGGGACGCGCTCTAATGAGGTGCCTGAAAGCGACAATGTCTTTGAGCAAAGCAAATGTGTAGGTATCTTATATCTACATACGAGGGGTGGGGTTGCTTCTATCTCGATTCACGCTTCATAGATAGATACGAGGAGGTATGTATATACTTACCCACTTTACCTACATGACTGTTATGTTACACGTTGCGGTATGACTAATTATATTGAACACTTTTTCAGGAACAAAATTCTCTTGGTATTCTCACGATTTATTTCGGTAAAATGTAGCGGTTGGGAAAATGAGGTACACCTAGGTACCTAGGTACACGTAGCTATACAAGTGCTTCAAATAATCCATACTATAATATGATAAATGCGAAAGTGTGTCTGTCCATCTGTCTACTACGCTTTCACGGCCCAATCTGTACAACCAATTTAGAAAAAAATTGGTAGGTGCAGAGATAGGTTGCTGAATTCCTGGATCATAAGTACCTAGGCTACTCTTGATCCCGGAAAATCAAACAGTTTCCAGGATTTAAAAATCCTAAATCCACGCGGACAATGTTGCATGCAAATTCTAGTTAGGTAGGTACTTAGTTAAACTTAGGTTATTTCATTACATCAAATTCTTTATTTGAATTGAAACAATCCACTTTACAAAAATATCTCAATAATTATAGGTACGTAGCAAAATCATATGAATGCCCTGCACCGCGCTGTAAGCTCCGGGAGGTGGGACGAGGCGGTCGGATAGTGGCCGGCGCCGGTCGCACGGCCGGACGAGGGCCGAGCGCCTTCCGGATCCGGGGCCGGTTTTAATTTCCCCCGCGGGCGTTAAGTTTAAACACCCGGAGATGAGCGTACTAATATCATGCACGGGCCGGGCCGTCGCCATAGCGACGCACACTCAAATGACGTGTGGTGTGAGGCCGGGGGTAATATGATTTGAAGGCCCCGGGCGCGACACCCCGCGCCCGCTTGTTTGCTCTCCGATGCAATCGCGATACGAGCCCCACCCCGCGCCCCGCGCACACATCTCTCACCTCCGTCTTCGATAACCGCATCGGATTCCTTGTTGCAAGCCACCGCATCCTATTGAAATAGATACACTCCAACCACCTACCTTTTCCTCTATTCGGTATTCCATGTCACCCTTACGTGTTATAGTTTTGTCTCTATATGGATCATATTATTCACAAAGATATTCAGTTTACTTGTTTCAAGTGATATACTTAGACGGAGTAGGAGTAGGCACTTTAGTACTGCCTCAAGAGATTTGTATCACCTTGTAAAATCTGTACTAGATATAAATTATAAACCTAAATAGCACTTAGGTATATTGCCAGGTAGCAAATGATGCCTGACGAGACATAGCGACTAAACTATTTTTTAACGCTTGAAACATTAATGTTTAATTTAATGTTAATTTATGTCTTATAGTCCTGAGATATAGGTACCTACATATACACTCGGCGTCAAAAAAATCGCACCTTTCAAAAAATCGACTTCAAACAACTGTAAACCTTATTTGACATCAATAATAAGGGTCATGTTGGATATCATTTGAAAGGCGATGAAATGGAGAGCACAAAAACAATTCAATTTATTATTTTTCTTTTATTGGAAAAGCACAAAAAAAATAAGTATATAAAACAGTAAAAGTCCTTAATTAAGCCTTAATTTAAAACAGATTAATTACACAAAAAAGAATACAAAAATGATCTTAAAACTAATCTAAAATCTAGTGTTAAAAACCCTTGCCCTGATGACGGCTTCCATACGATCCCTCATGGATCTTACCAATTTTAAAATTTCTTCTTGAGGGATAGTGTCCCATTCCTCAATAACGGCATCTTTGAGTTCCTGGAGAGTCGTAGGAGCGGGATCACGAGACCGAACCTTGCGTTTTAAATGGTCCCATAGGTGCTCAATCGGGTTCAGGTCTGGACTTCTCGCTGGCCACTGCATGACAGAGATCCCAACCTCTTTAAGGTAGTCGCGCACAATAATTGCAGTGTGAGCGCGAGCGTTGTCATGCATCAACGTGAACCCCTCGCCAACAAAACTGGCATAGGGGACCACATGGTCTTCCAGGATCTCTGTGATGTACCGGTGAGCAGTCAGCGACCCTTGCCCGCGAGCACCTCGAGCCCGGGAGACGCAAACAAGGTCGGTTTTGCCGTCGGCCGACATGCCGCCCCAGAACATACAAGAACCGCCTCCATATTCCACCGTCTCCTGGATGCAGGCTTGGGCGAAACGTTCACCCTGTCTTCTGTACACTCTTTTGCGTCTGTCGTTGCAGAAAAGGCACACTCTCGTCTCGTCTGAGAAGAGAACAGCTTTCCATTGTTCGATGGTCCAATTGACGTGTTCGCGAGCGAATTGCAAGCGGGCTCGCCGATGCTCTGCGGTAAATTTTGGACCTGTAGCAGCTCTTCGCGCCGCTATTTTCCTCTCCCCCAGTCTTCGTCTAACCGTAGACACACTCACGGTTCTTCTGTTAGCTGTCAGGAGCTGCTGTCGCAACTCAACAGCATTTAAGAAGCGATTTCTCAAAGACGTCGATACGATGAATCGGTCGTCTCTCTCCGAGGTGCAGCTACGTCTACCAGACCCATGTCTTCGGACGTAGCCACCGGTCTCCAGGAAACGCTGGTACACTCTTCGAACCGAAAAACGGCTCAAGTTGAGTTGCCGAGCGACATCACACTGCCGCATGCCTGATTGCAGTAGTACAATCACTTGGGCGGCCTCATCGACAGTGGTATCCATTTTCAAGGGTGTTTTTCTTGGGAATGAGCTTCTCGTGTGTCCACTTCAACGGTTGGATAGCGAATGATCCCGATTGAACCTGTATTGACCCTTTTATACCTACAAAAGGTAGCGCAACTAGCGGCTGTTTTAAGGAGCAAAATTGTAGGTGTTTTCTTCTTCTTTTTTTGTGCTCTTCCAGTAAAAGAAAAATAATCAATTGAATTGTTTTTGTACTCTCCATTTCATCGCCTTTCAAATGATATCCAAAATGAACCTCATTATTGATGTCAAATAAGGTCTAAAGTTGTTTGAAGTAGATTTTTTGAAAGGTGCGATTTTTTTGACGCCGAGTGTAGATTAATCCAAGGAACTGTGGGTAAAAGAGGCTGGTTCATATAACTACCTACTTGCAGATTCATCAACGCTAATTTCGGATTCATGAACTGTCTGACGTAGCACTTAAAATCCTAGCAAAGCATAATGAATATCAATTTAATCACGCGCTTTTCTAAAAAGGACGCATTATATCCCCTTGGGTTGTGGGAACTCAGTCGTGACTTGGCGGCAAGGAGCAAGGTCGTTCTAGGAGCAGCGACAATGACGAGATGGCACCGCTCATTAGACGCGAGGTGCGACCTCATGTATGATGTATCTCACGTCGCCTGGAGCGGACAATAAAGCAATCAATTCGCGGCTTCGTCGCCACCAGCGCGCCATGTTCGGCCCTAAACGAGCTCCGGAACGATAACCAGCGATACGTTGTCATAAATCGCACCATGAAAAATGCAATCACCAATTACAGAATCCGTTTTTTAGGGTTCCGTAGTCAACAAGGAACCCTTATAGTTTCGCCATGTCCGTCCGTCCGTCTGTCCGTGGCTTAGCTCAGAGACTATTAGTATTGGAAAGTTGCAAATTGGCATGGTTAGGTATAGGTACATACACAGACAAAGTGGTAGATAAAATAAAATTTTAAAAAAAATTTTTAGGGTAGGTATGCTCCTCTACCAGTAAAGTGGGGATGGATTTTTTTTCTCATCTATCCCATGATGTGGGTTGTCGTTGGATAGATCGTTTAAAAATATTGCGGGTGTGGGAAAACCATTTTTCGATCCAGGGATCTGTTTGCGAAATATTAAGCTTTTAAAGTGATAGTTTTTTGTTAGAGTGGGCACAATGTCCTCCCCTCTGACAGCTAAACGGCTTATTCTTGGATATGTGAAAAAAATCATGGAAGTAGTATATTTAGTAGGTAGAGTCTGGCTAACGAAAGCGTGTCCTGGAGTTTTCTTATAAGTTTTCATATGGCAACATTATTAAGCTGTCAAAGGCACGATAGGTAGATACGATATCGGGTTTTTTAGATTAGTATGACTTTATAATGTTAATCCTTGTTGGCTGATTATTTGATATATTTACAAGATGATGATAACTTTTCTTATGTGGAAAATAAATACAAACAAAGAGATCACATAACAGAAGATGTATTGGAAAAATTCATAATAAGTGTAAGTGATGATGACTCCACTGATACAGAAGGATCTTTCGAGGTTGAATTTTTGGTCTCTGATTTTGAGTATGATGATTAAACATAACTAAATGTCAAGTATAAATATTTTACTTGTGTACACAAATAAATAAATCTACATACTTTTAACGTTTGTTTTAATTTAATAAACAAGTATCAAAACATTTTTCCCCTACTATAGTTAGTAATACCATATAAAGATTTTTTGAATTTTCCGCGTTTTCTCAGGTCACGCTTTCATTAGCCAGACTCTAGTAAGTTTACGAGTAATAGTCGACCAACGTATAAAATGTCCGCTTATTGTGACGGGCAACTACGGAACCTTACTACTCTGCGCGTGGTCCGACACGCACTTGGCCGGTTTTTGATATTTTTTTCTCTTCTGGCACTTAACATTTTCAGGGGTTTCACTAATTAGGTATATAGATCTGTATACGTCGAATTATTTCGAGACTTGGAGCCTCCTAAAACGGAAAGGCATTATGAGATGAAGGGTTTGCACCATTTATGGTAGGTACCTACCAACAATCCTAAAAGAGCGAGTGCTACGCAACCTGCGAGATCACAATTCCGGTCGAAGCACGTGATTGGATAGGCATTATCTATATCGATACCCATAACTCATATCGATAAATATGCATGAGACAAAAGTCTTGTAATAATCACGATAGCATAGGTGAGCAGGTATTTAGAAAGAATTTTATATTTATCAAGGGCGAAAGTTTGTACGGGAAATACGGCATGTTTGAAGGGAATCATAGAATTGTTTATTTAGCGCAAAAAAGGAATAAAATAAGAGATTAAAAATTATAGCAGCGTAACCCTAACACAACACTAACATTTTAGAAATGTTGTTCATGGTAAAATGCACCGCGCATACCTACGGCTAGTTTATTAATTTAAAATATTGATTGGTTTCACTTCTATCGTTCAGTCTGCAAAAAAGACAATAGTCACGTCCCCCCTCATACGGAAAAACGCATTTCCTATCGTAAAGAAGCTATCTTAAGACATCTTTAGAAGCCCAGTTCCCATCCCCAACACTAGTGTTGGAAGACAGCCGACAGGCTTGCAGGCAAGAGAGCTCGAGGTCGCCTAAGACGCAAGTGGTTAGACGAAAAGGGGATAGACAGGACAATAAACCCGTAATTTAAAGGTTATTGAATTGGATCTGAAAGCGGCTAAGTGTTGAAAGCGGCTATTGAATCGTTCTTCACATGATGACCGCCACCAAACTTCAACTCGAAGATGATGATGATGATGATAAAAGTCGTTGATATCCAATAGTCCAAAGTTCAACTGGGCCGTCATGTGCTTATAGACTTATAGTGAGCTGTGCTATGCTTGCACCGTAGTAATTGCAGCGCGGACGCCAGGGGCCCGGGTAATGCCGCGCGTGATATATGATACAACGTCTAATAACAGAGCTCGGCCCTCGTGCCGATTATCCTTTTCTCGGCAAAGACGATTGGTATCGATCGCGACGCTCGCTCTCAGCTAATGAGTGCAGAATTTACTGGTCATTATCCACTTTCGCCGCTAGCCCGCAGCGCGATGAAGACGTCGCGGGATGGAGCGGCGCACCAACCTCCAACGTAAATGCCCTTTCTAGGGTAATGTTATCGCTTCCGGATTCTTTAATCAAGAGCACGGTTTAACTCTATTATCATCCACTTGCAAAATTACTTCGGTCTATAATAACTACTTGCAGAAAACTAAGTACTTAGATGAACCTGATTCTCTTTTCAATAGAAACTGAGGTATACCTAATCTAATCAAGTAGGTAATGGTCGATAGTGTTTTGTTGATACCTTATTAAGTAGGTAGGTAGTAGGTACCTATAATAATTTAGTCCAGGGTCAAGTGCACCTTCGATGGTAAGGGCTAACGTTAAATTTAACGTCAACCCTATCGATAGTGGAACGTATAAAAATTATCTGAACCACACCATACGACCAAAATAAAAAAGATTAAAAAATTGTAGGGTCCCTTTTCACTATTAAAAGTGGATTAAGAATTTAAATGAATTGCCACGTATCACATTATTGTAGTAGAATGCCAAATAGCTATTTTGCCGGTAGGGAGGCAACTAGCCACGGTCAAAACCTCCTACCAGACCAGTACTGAGATAATTTAGAAATCATTAATTCTCGAATCGAAAACGAAGTGGAGACGGGGAACCTCTGACTTATAAGATAATACAGCACTGACTACTGCAGTTAAGAATTAACAGTTAATTGATGACTAGCTGATGACTTAGTTCGCGCGGATTATTTTTTTTAATTCCCGGAGATAAAAGCCTTTGTCCTAAGTACCCCGGGATGTAACCTATACCCCTATACCAAATTTGATCAAAATCGGTTGAAAAGATGGGCCGTTAAAGCGTCGCAGACAGACACACTTTCGCATTTATAATATTATTATGGATTCCCAGTATTTTATAGAAATTCTGAGGAATTCAGCAATCTAGTCGGAGGCAACACTGGTCGGCAGCCGCGGGCGCACAATTAGACTCGCTCGATCGCTAGACGCCGAACGCCGTAGCCCACAGCTTTGTGTTTTATCCTCGGTAATTGCGAGCCCAGCACGAATCGCCTTGGAAACACACCACCACACAACCGACGGTGGAGGGTAATTGCGCTATTGTTGCATCCGACCCACTATATAGCTTTGCACCTAAATTATAAGTAGCCTCGATGCAACTTTGTTATCTGTTACGTCATACGTGATATGATAGGTCCATTAAAATACTTAACATAACTTGGGGGCTGGCTCGAGGATTTAAGAGTGTAATTTTTCAAGTTAACAATTAATGTAACATCTAAGGTAATGGAACCAATCATGGACGGTTTAAGAATGAAAACGGCGTTTATTTGCATTTATTGCTTTTATTCTTTTGGTATTGGAAGAAAAGGTTATATCTGTAAATAAAACATTCTTTTAGTAATCGATATATTTGGCTCAGTACGTTCCACCATTATTCACTTTTGAGATATTTAAAAAATTCAAGGACCCTTATCGAGGACCTAATATGAACAGTCAAATTCTTAAGATGGACACCCAATCATAAACAGGATCTAGTCTTGGACACCTATTGATGAACATTTTCTCTACTCTACTATTTTTACGCATCCTTAATCAAATAATATCATTAAAAATATGTTCTTACATAAAAAAACTTATACATTGTAATTTTTTGGCATCATTAAAACTTCTTTAGAAAAAACAAAACAAAAATAAAAAAACAATATTACAAAAAAACAAAACTTAGCAAAAATCAAGCCTATTTAAGCGCAACCTACTATTTAAATGGAACAGCACAAATAGTTTGTATCAGTCAAGTACAAAACCGCAGTCTTGCAAATCACATTTGTTTTGAGATCTTACAACTTATAAAATAACTAGATGATGCCCGCGACTTCGTCCGCGTGGATTAAGGTTTTTGGTTCCCGCGGGAACTCTTTCATTTTCCGGGATAAAAAGTAAAGCCTATGTCCTTCCCCGGGATATAACCTACCTCTATACCAAATTTCAGCAAAATCGGTTGAAAAGATGGGCCGGGAAAGCGTAGCAGACAGACAGACAGACAGACAGACACACTTTCGCATTTAGGTATAATATTAGTATGGATATGGATTAACATCATAAAATCCACGTTTGTTTATTTGTACTGGCTCTTTAGTAAATTCTATTATTTCTTTTTCATAGTACCATATTTGGTCTGGGGTTTCTGGCCAACGAAATGTATAACTTTTAAATAACATTATGCTTATTTCATATTGTTTACCCTCAGGTTTCTTAATTATGCCAGGAAAATATTCTCCTTCATAACTTATTATTACGTATTTGCTTTTCGTTTGCTTCTGTGACAGTGCTATTGTTTTCAAAGATATCTTATCTTCTTCAGATCCATATTCAGACAGGTCTTCTACTAAATATTCAAAATCAGTGTTAATTTCCTCCGATTTTGAACTTGATTTATTTTGTTTCCTTTTTGTTGACTTTGCTGCTTTAGTGTTTGTTTTGCCTTTCTTACTTTCTTTATTTATTTTCTTTTCTTGCACTAGTTTTTCTCGTAATAACTTTTTTCTTTTCTTTCCTTTGCAAGTTTTTCTTTTTCTCCAATCTTTTGTTTCTTTTCGTTTTTTTGTACGTAATCTATGTAGGGATCACTGGTGATAGCTAGTTCCTTGATACGGCGTTTTTTAATCTCTGGTTCGGGCCAGTACAAGACTCGTTTAAAAGGTGACGGAATATCACCAATTGGCGTAGTTGTAGATACGGATAATGTGGATGTAAGATTTATTTTAAGCGTGGACGTGGACGTTTGTTTGGACGTGGTTGTGGCTGATACTGCGTTGGAACCATCTGTAGTAGGCGACACACTGGGGTTTTGGTGAGTTCTAAGCGGTGGTATTGTATATATATCTGGTGTTCTTGATGTTGTAGCCGTAGCCACGTTAGAATCATCTGCAATTTGTGGTAAATCTTTTGATACAATGGATGTTGTCAAATTATATTCCGCTGTGTAATAAGTAAATTGAGTGTTTTAAGAGTGGAAGTTACTTTATAAATCATGCAAGCAAAATCAACCAGTCATGGACACCCAATCTTGGACAGTGCTGTCCATCGTTGGATATGAATGTAATAATTAGAAAATATTCAGATAAAAGGACTATTCTCCCTTTGCATACCCAGAAAAAACAAAAAAATATCAAAAACACAAAAATCATATGTTGGACAGTACTGTCCATGATTGGGTCAAGACACATTTAAGTTTCCAGTCCTAAACAGTTAAAAAAAAGATCTCATATTTCAGAACTAACGATGAGGTAATGTGCAATCATGCTCCTTAGACTAATGATGAATCATTAAATAAATCAACAAACGTTCTCAATATTATGTAAAGTTTTGAAAATGTCAATATTGTAACCCACCTGCTAATAGGATTCTTCTAATAAAAACGGATTTTTTAAAATTGGTTTCACTTGCACTCACACGACCTCAGATAATGTCAGATCAATATGGTCGTCAAATGTCAAAATGAAAAAATCTTGTTCGGATATCCTTACAGTTCGTTAAAAATATTGCCGTGGTAAAAAAAAAATTATAGTTTGGTTATTGTAAGCATTTAAGTTTCAAAATGTCCATCATTGGTACACTGTCCAAGACTGGTTCCATTACCTTACGTTACGAATATTTCACTTTATATGGATGCCTTGCCGTCATTTAACATTTTCTATACTTTGGCACTTGGAGCGCAATGCAAGGTAAGTAGTTGTTGTTATCCATCATTTATGTAGGAACTAAGATGTCATCTCAACGCATCGCCGGCCTACCTACCTACTGATATTGTGTCGTCCTATGAGTCTGGTTTTGGTCATAGACAACCACGCTGGTCAAGTGTGGAATGGCAGACACACCTTTGTTAACATTCTGGAGAACTCTCACGCATGCAGATTTCCTGACAATATTTTCCGTCACCGTTAAAACAAGTGATATTTTATGGCTTAAAACGCACATAGATCTAACAAAACCGGCCAAGTGCGGGTCGGACTCGCGCACCGAGGGTTCCGTACAAACCTGTAGTAAGTTTTACGATTTATGACGTATTAAAAATAAAAATTACGTTTGTTGTATGGGAGCCCCCCTTTAATATTTACTACAGGTTTGTACGGAACCCTCGGTGCGCGAGTCCGACCCGCACTTGGCCGGTTTTGTTAGATCTATGTGCGTTTTAAGCCATAAAATATCACTTGTTTTAACGGTGACGGAAAATATTGTCAGGAAATCTGCATGCGTGAGAGTTCTCCAGAATGTTAACAAAGGTGTGTCTGCCATTCCACACTTGACCAGCGTGGTTGTCTATGACCAAAACCAGACTCATAGGACGACACAATATCAGTAGGTAGGTAGGCCGGCGATGCGTTGAGATGACATCTTAGTTCCTACATAAATGATGGATAACAACAACTACTTACCTTGCATTGCGCTCCAAGTGCCAAAGTATAGAAAATGTCAAATGACGGCAAGGTATCCATATAAAGTGAAATATTCGTAACGTAGATGTTACATTAATTGTTAACTTGAAAAATTACACTCTTAAATCCTCGAGCCAGCCCCCAAGTTATGTTAAGTATTTTAATGGACCTATCATTATCCTATCCTATCATAGACAGACAGACAGACAGACAGACAGACAGACAGACAGCGGAGTCTTAGTAATAGGGTCCCGTTTTTACCCTTTGGGTACGGAACCCTAAAAAGTGTGAGTCCGAGGATCGAACCCGCGAGAGAATTGAGATCATAGGTGGAATAAACTGTGCTACGAGTAATTTAAACGTATTAAACTACTAGATGATGCCCGCGACTTCGTCCGCGTGGATTAAGATTTGTTAATGCCCGCGGGAACTCTTTAATTTTCCGGGATAAAAAGTAGCCTATTTCCTTCCCCGGGATACAAACTATCCCCATACCAAATTTCATCAAAAGCGGTTGAACAGATGGACCGTGAAAGCGTAGCAGACAGACACACTTTCGCATTTATAATACTAATATTACTAATATGTATTATAAATGCGAAAGTGTGCCTGTCTGTCTGTCTGTGCGTCTGTCTGTCTGCTACGCTTTCACGGCCCATCTGTTCAACCGATTTTGCTGAAATTTGGTACAGGGATAGGTCGGATCCCGGGGAAGGACATAGGTTACTTATTAACCCGGAAAAATAAGGAGTCCCGCGGGAATCGAAAAACCTGTCCACGCGGACGAAGTCGCGGGCATCTTCTAGTTTATAATATTAGTATGTAATATGTATATTAGTATGTATTTTCTTACTTAGGTAAGTTTCCTTTCTTCCGCAGATGGTTAGGCCGAGGCTCAATGTTCGTGCTTTCCGCGGATCAAGCGCATAGATTGCTGAGCGCGGCTAAACGCGGCTCTGACAACACGGGCTCGCTGGTTGACATCGGCGCGGGAGACGGGGAGGTCAGCCGCCGCTTCGCACACCTCTACACCAACAAATACGCTACGGAGATATCCGGCTGTATGCGCAGAGCATTGAGCAGTAAAGGTTTCACGTGAGTGTTAACTCATTTGAACCATTTTTACCATATTTTAGTTAGCCAGATCGCACCTTGAACACCACTGACTCCCTGGTAGACATCGGCGCGGGAGACGGGGAGGGCAGCCGCCGCTTCGCACACCTCTACACCAACAAATACGCTACGGAGATATCCGGCTGTATGCGCAGAGCATTGAGCAGTAAAGGTTTCACGTGAGTGTTAACTCATTTGAACCATTTTTACCATATTTTAGTTAGCCAGATCGCACCTTGAACACCACTGACTCCCTGGTAGACATCGGCGCGGGAGACGGGGAGGTCAGCCGCCGCTTCGCACACCTCTACACCAACATTGAGCAGTAAAGGTTTCACGTGAGTGTTAACTCATTTGAACCATTTTTACCATATTTTAGTTAGCAAGATCGCACCTTGAACACCACTGATTCCCTGGTAGATATAGGTGCGGGAGACGGAGAGGTCAGCCGCCGCTTCGCACACCTCTACACCAACGAAGCTACGGAGATATCCGGCTGTATGCGCAAAGCATTGAGCAGTAAAGGTTTCACGTGAGTGTTAACTCGTTTGAATCAATTTTTACTAAATTTTTAGTTCAGCAAAGGCGCAGATTTTAACACCACTGGGTTGCCTGGTCGGTTCGGCGTTTGAGACGTGAAGGTCAGCCGCCGCTACGCACTATATATCAACAAATACCAACAGTTTCATTATGCTAAAGTGAGGAACTGCAGTTAGATTCACTGTTTCTTGCTGGTTCTTCTCGGTAGAAATTGCATATCGAACCAGTGATAGATTCACTCGACGATTCAAAAGCACTTTTAATAAGTTTATTTGAATACAAAAATGTTTTAGTTTGGATGTTTCGTTTCCAGGTTGCTTGACACAGAGGAGTGGTGGAGAGAGCAGCGGTTCGACTGCGTGTGCATGCTGAACCTACTGGACCGCTGCGCGCGGCCGCGCTCCATGCTGCAGCAGGCGCGCGCCGCGCTCGCGCCCGACGGCGTGCTGCTGCTGGCGCTAGTGCTGCCATACAAGCCGTACGTGGAAGGTAAGCCTGCTCATATATAGGTCACTTCCAGGTTGCTGGACACGGAACAGCAATGGCGATAGCAGCGGTTTGACTGCGTGTGCATGCTGAACCTGCGCGTAATATGCGAACTGCGTTGACACGTTGGCTAGTAATAATTAATGCATTTGTTATTATCCAATTTTAACGTTCCGTCCGGTACGATGGCGTTTAGAAACTGATTAAGGTTAACCGCCATACATTTACAAGATAAGCCCTTTTTATGCATCTTTTTTTTTTTTTTTTTTTTATCCACTACAAGTTAGCCCTTGACTGCGATCTCGCCTGATGGTAAGTGATGATGCAGTCTAAGATGGTAGCGGGCTAACCTGTTAGGGGCATGACAGTTATATTAAACCCATACCCCTATTCGGTTACTACACGGCATCGTACCGGAACGCTAAATCGCTTGGCGGCACGTCTTTGCCGGTAGGGTGGTAACTAGCCACGGCCGGAGCCTCCCACCAGGCCAGACCAGGGAAATTCAGAAATTATAAATTTCCAAACCCTGCCGGGGATCGAACCCGGGACCTCCGCACGTTAAGGCAACAGCGCTACACACTGCGCCACGGAGGTCGTCAAAACTTCATCTTATACTGAGTAGCAGTCAAGGGCTAACTTGTAGTAAAAGAAGTCTTAAATCATTAAAAAAAAAACGTGTGGTGTCGTGGGACACCAGATAGGAACAAAGTTCCTTATGAAATAAATTTTAATTTCAAGCGAAACTCAATTTTTTTTTTCTTTTTTTTTGTATGAGTACAAAAAATAATTACAATATGAACCTTAACACTGAGGCATTAAAGTTTAATTTGGAATGTAGTATATTTATATTTAAGACCTTTTGTCTTAGGGTACTTACCCTGTCGTCCCATTTAATGGAACTTTGTTCCAAAAATCATTTTTAAAAACAAGCTTTTATCATCCGCCATATTGAATTTAGTGTGACGTCATTTTATTTTTCGTATTATTCTCAGCAAACCCTTATATTGGATACAGGTGACGTCACTTAGCTAACCTTGCATGTCATCCAAACTAAATATGAATGCAAAATTTCAGCTCAATCGGTTGGGGACTGTTTAAAAGATATTATGACCTAAACAAACAAAAACATTGCAAGAGAAATAAAAAGCTTGTAATTAAATAAAATTTAACCCTAGCCATAGCAAAGCAATGATCACATTACATTTTCAATCCTGCAGTAACGTCAGATCACAAACCAGAAGAGCGTCTCCCGATCCAAGGCGTCACGTTTGAAGAGCAAGCGGCGTCCTTCATACAAATAATGCGTGACGAGCTTGGCTTCGAGCTGGCGGCGTGGTCTCGTGCGCCCTACCTCTGTGAGGGCGACTTCGCGCAGGCATACTACTGGCTCGATGACTCCGTCTATGTGTTCACGCCTCTCCGTACTTAACGTGTCTTTGTCATAGAGTAAACACCTTTGCAGTCAGGGGTCTCGCGGACTAGTAGTCCATAGTCCAAGACCATTGGACGCAAGCGAGACGATATAAGCGACCAAGTGCGCGATAGACTGAATAGTTTCCTAGAACATCTGGTCTAATACGACCAGTCTGGGACTTGGACTACTAGTGCGCGAGATCGCCGGATTGACAGCGAACTTTTGTGACGGCTGATCGTATGCTGGTCTGGCACTGAGGTCTCATTCGCACGAGAGATACAAACCAATAAAAAACTACTTTAATTCCATCCAGGCGGCGGAGTAGCCAAAGTGTTCCTCTATGGCACATTCTAACATTATAATGATAGAAGTCTCAGTATACTTTTGATAAACGTCGAAAACAACTAGTATTTTATCCTCGCCATTTTTCTCTATCAAAAACTAGAAATATTACATTAAAAATATGTCTAAAGTGTTCGTAATTTTACTGTCAATTACTTGGTTTGGCCACATTTGTCACAAGTATACTGAGACAACAAATAAACTAAAAAACCCACCAAAAAAATAAGACGCACTTTCCAGTGAAGACGTCTTTAATCGCTTCGCGTCTTCCATAGTTCTTGCGCATCAACGACTTTAAAAAACTGTGGCCAACAAATATTTATTATTAGTAGATAAGCAAGTACTTTTTAAAATTGCCAAATTCCTCGAGAATTCCTGGTACTTAAACTAGTGTTTAAATTTTAAACCTCTTGTGAACGTGCTAAAATATTTTTAAATTATAATAATATTATATAAGGTTAAATGAAGAAACATTCCAAATTATAATTGAAAAATATATGAACAACAAATAAAAACTGTATCGTCCCAAACTGTCGGTTTGAATCTATGTAAATAATATTAATAAAATGTAAGCGCAAGTTTTTTCTACCTCATTTTTGAGACCGCCGTTGCATTTAAAACGAGATTTAATGAAGAACTAAAATTTCTTCTATATTGAAGAACACAACATACTATTATACAATGTGTTGAAAAACTGGTGCAAATATTCTAATTTATACAATTCATTACCCACGAGTGATATAGTATATTCTATTATAATTATATTATACGTAAACAGTTATCCTCATCTTCGTAAGTAGCGTGGAAAAAAAGCATTTTCACATTTTTTTTATAATATGTAGTTATGGATGTAGTTTATTGATATTTTTCAATTTTCAAAAAGTACCTTTTTCAAGGTAATTGTATTGTTCGTAATGTACCGAAATGTCAAAAATCTATATAAATTCTAAGCACATCAATTTATAATTCGATATTTTTATATGGTGCTGTAATTAAAAAAAGCGAATGATTAAAGATTTTTTTTAGTAATTACTCGTACTTCCGTTTTGTGTAATTTTCAGGAATCAAGCGTAGGTACATTATAATATTATGTAGTTACGACTTAATATGCTGTATATTTTGTAACATTAATCACTTAAAAAATCTTATTGTTTTAATTTATTTTTTACTCCTACTATTTATCTACATTATAAAAATGAATAAAATCTTGATTTAATAAGGACCCCGGACAGGTATAAAACTACTTAGTCGGTTATAAAAAAATCATGATTTTATATCTACTATTCTATTCAATATTGAAAATTGGCAATTTCTCGTTAACTTTGCTATAATTAATAATAATTAATTTGCTAATTAAGGCCTATAATTAATTAGCAAATTAACGCACGCATATAATATTGTCTCTAAAGTATAGTTTGTTTTAAAGACTCGTATTCACTAGGGGACAAATGTCCCACGACACGTGTCGGGCGACGTTAATCAACTTCGGCCGACAATGCACGACAAGTCTGGCAACAGGAGACAAAGGTCCCAAGACAAGATGTCATACGACATCGCCCAGCATCTCTCAGGGACACGTGTCGCAAGACATTGTCGCCTAGTGAATAAGACGCTTTATTCTATCAAACCGATGATTAGCTACATTTTATAATATTATATGGTTCAAATAATTAATAGTCTCACAAACTTATCTGGCCTGGTGGCCATAATTGGAACTAATTTTTATGCCTGTTTAGTTCTTGTTCTCATTTTATTTTTCTTATATACTAGCGACGCTATCACCGGGTCAGATATCTGCTCTATATAATGTAGGTACTCTGTGGTCTACTCTACTAAATAGATCCGTCTGATTGAAGTCTATTAAAGACCTGTGGTCTTCAGGATGAAGCCAAAAACAAACATTTCTAAGCTTGCATTTTCGACGCTTCATCGATCAAGCATCGAAAATAAAAGCAAAAATAACCATCTTGTTAGCTTATTCTTACGATTTAACTCTGAGTAAGGAAATATAAGATTTTAGATGCTTCATCGATGAATCATGGAAATTGAAAGCAAAATCAGCTGTTTATTTTTGGCAAAGGCACTAAAGTTGAAACAGATGAGATAAGAGAAATAAGAAAAACAACATTGTTGCATCACTTTATTTACTCTAATGCATTTCTTACTCCATGATTTTTTTACAGATGATAAACAATATCAGCAAATAAAAATTTAATGGCAAGGCCAAATTTACACCACTTACAAAAATGTAGGAAGTTAATAAAGACAAAACATCTAGTTAACTAAATAAGAAACTGTATCGATTGAAGTTATGAATTATCACAGACTCTCGATTGCAACATTTTAAATGAATAATTTTGTATAACTATAAAAAGGGATAACTGCTATTGTACGAAACTGGGGCTGATTCTGTAGTGCACAATCTCTAAACTAAACTAAAATGGCAGCTTTAAATCTAGTTCTGTCCCTTTCCGTAGGGAGTATTATGAAAGGGATAGCAATATTTGTAATGCTCTAATTTTAGTTTAGTTTAGAGATTGTGCACTACAGAATCAGCCCCACTGATTAACAAAATTCCTTCGCATATTTCTAATGTGCCTACCATAATATAAGTGTTAAATAAAAATAAAATCCAAGACGTTTGCTTTTCAGTCACTAACTTAGTATAATTTATTATTAAATATCATAAATATAACAGTATATGTTATTATGTATTTTTTTTTTTTTGCAAGAGGGCACTTAATGAAACAGTTGCCGCAGATACTTTTTAGCTTATCTCAAAACACTGGTGTCTTTTCCTATTCCTTTCCCTTATTCGCCTCCTTAACATATTCCTTTTATTACATTATAAACAGAATTTTGTAAAAGGAGGTCCGGTCCAATTATTAAAAAAGAAATAAGAATTATAAGAAATCTCAGCACGCACCATTTAGAAAATAAATGCCCGACGCTACACAGCTCTTGCTATTATTACAGATATTTTTATATTTCAAACAAAAAAAGGTGTTGATTAGGAAATAGTTTATTTCATAATATTATATTCCTAACAAAAACAAGAGAACTCAATTTATTGAATAAATATTATTATATTATTGTGTAAATTTAATAAGGATGAATTCAAATTTTGCATGTTCAACTATCAATTTTCTTTTTGACATACACACTTCATCGATTCACCGGACACTCCATAAAATGTGATATAATAGAAAAAAATATTATGAAGATGATGTGAGTATTGAGATCAAAATTTTTAAATTTCCCCCAAACAGTAGCTCTTGCGTCACAAACATGATATGTTAACTGTATAAAGTATATTCCACTTAAAAAGAACTAATTCCAATAGTTAGTGCCCCCAATAGGACAATAGGCAATTTTAAGAAATATGATATCAATTTTTGACTAGAAAGCTTAATTCTAATACAGAGAGAGATTCACACAGTTGTTATAATACTTCAAAGACAATGTTGATGATTTTAAAAACTTAATACTAGATGTTTTTGTACAAGTTTTGGAAGAGTATGAAATAGCCTCGTTACGTATTTGGAAGAGGCAGCAATGGATTAAATGTTATGTTAGAGCCCCTCACACATTAGTACGTCTTTTCATGAACATGCATAATAATTCACAGATACAATTATTTCTCAAAACATCATCTTACCAATGTTCAGTACGATTTTCTTCCAGTTAATAAAAATATATTCGGTATACACATAAGCGTAAAAAAATTGTAAAAAGCTGCTTATACGTAAATATAACAAATATCGTGATGCCTAAATAGTACAATTGAATAAAGAGATGAATTAATATTTCTTACTCAAGTACAACCTCGTAAACCTAAATAATATATAATTATGTATTTATATGTTTCGCTTTACAATTTAGAATATTAAAGTGCTAATGTATAAAAAATGTAGGCTTTGCCTTATTATTGCACTAACAAACTTATGAAGCCGATTTTACATTTGTGATGTTATATTAATAATCATGCTGTAGGTAAAGGCAATACAAAAATAAGATTAAATATAAATATGTTGTAGAAAAGAAATCGAATTGTAAAATTAACATATTGAATAATTATTCATATTGTAAATGTGAAAAGCAGATGCCATGGTGTAACACAAAACTGTTCCAAAACACAAATAAAAGTAACCAATAACACAAGTTACCGATAATCATGGTATAAATTCATAACTACGTAAATAACCGCGATCCATGCAGGAGACCTTCGTCCAGCAGTCTATAGGTTGAGGCGACGACGACGACGTAAATAACTAAGTTTTCGTTAGCTAAAAAATTACTGTACTTTCAGATTATATCCTTTTTAACCGACTTCCAAAAAAGGAGGAGGTTCTCAATTCGGCGCGTATCTTTTTTTTTTTTCAAATCAAGTCCTTTCTCACCAGTGACAACCCAGGACAGAAACTCCTGGCGCTTACATACAAGGAGTCGTCACCCCAAGGGAGAGAAGAAGTACCTATATTGTAGGTAAATTTACACCACAGTTATTGATAAAGGTAATACAAAAATATATAATCAAATAAATCATTATCAACTTCTCAAGCACTTACTTCAGAGTTTACGTTCCTACGATTATTTATTTATCAAACCTTATTTTATACACACATCTACAGTCTAGACAATGTGAAAAACTTGCAGTCTTCAATACGATACTATTCTCTCTATCACTTTACAAGACAAGCCATGGCGATTGCTTTTTTTTATTTAATTGTTACAAACGCTAATAATTTAAATCAATTTTAGTTGACTAATTCAGCAGTAAGTAGTGGGCGTAGAATCGAAAATATATACATACATATAAAGAACCAATATAGATTTTAAGAGCTGATTTACCGTAATTTATATTTAATCGAATAGTCATTTTTGTAATAACTGGGAATAATTTTAAAAAATATTTTTTTTTAGAATCTACTTACTTCCATTAAAAACTCACACTCGAAATCCTTAACTTACATAATACTTTTCTTACACAAGATCAATGTCAAGACTCTGCTCAAACCTACAGCTATTACACCTCTATCACAGTGTAAATAATGCACTTACAACAGCAAACCAGGATTAAACATAACGTAACTAGGACGAATTGTAAAAAAAAATACAAATAATTGTAAATTTTATACAAACTATTACGTAGTAACGTCTCAAACAAAATCATCATAATGTAAATCAGACCTTTAAACTTAAACGGAGCAGAGTGGAACATGTTTATTGGACCAGATAATCATAATTGATAGATCACAATATGATAATTTTATCACGACATTTTGTAATAATGTGATTGGATATTTTACCTACTCTGCGATTAGGCTTAGCAATTAATTTCACTTGAAACGTTACTGATCCATAAAAATTAAACTTACATTAATATTTTTATATAACATCAAAAGCATTAAACTATAGTTACAAAACGTACGTAACATTTAAAAAAAAAGGAAATAAAGATAAGATGAAGAATTTCATCGTTAAACACCAACAAGGATAAAGTAAATATTACGAACAATAATAAAATACTTAACTATTTTAAATATTATGTTATTAGATTTTGTGCTGAAAATGTTTTACCATAATATAAACTATAAATAATAAAAACTATGGATTATAATATGATTTAGAAATGATTAAATGTACACTGCCTGCGTGTTTTTCTTGTCATTATAATAGTTAATTACAATTCCAACAAAAAATGCACATAATTTTCAAGCATTTGTGAATCCGCGCGGATTGTAAAACTATTGTATTATATTTTAAATAAAATTTTAAAAAATTGTTGTCAGTAGACAACAATTTTTTAAAATTTTATTTATACATTTTTCTTTTATTTTGTTGTTATTTTATTACATAAATATTCGATACTTCATTCGAAAACGTGTAAATTAAATTAAAAGATCCCTGTTTAAAGCAAATTTTTAAACATGAAAGAAGACTTCTAAATAAGCATATTTTGTGTAGGATATGCTGGGTTAAAATAACCCAAAATAAATGACACATAATGCGTGTGTACAATACATGTATGTATGTAGGTATAGTGTACGAGTATAGGCTAGTTACCGCTAACGATTTTGCGACTCTCCAGCTCTTCCATGTTGTTTGAACTGAAAAAAAAATCGAATGTCAGATTATGGATTTATCTATCTTCTATCTAAATATATAAAAGGCAAAGGTGACTGACTGACTGACTGACTGACTGACTGACTGATCTATCAACGCACAGCTCTCCACTGGTCGGATCGGGCTGAAATTTTGCACTAACTAACTAAACTCACTAGATAGCTAACTATAATAATGCACAGCACAGCTTTGACCTCCTTGGTGCAGTGTTGAGCGTTGTTGTCTTAACGTGCGGAGGTCCCGGGTTCGATCCCGGGCAGGGTCAATTTGGCAATTTATAATTTCTGAATTTTCCTTGGTGGGAGGCTTCGGCCGTGGCTAGTTTCCACCCTGCCGGCAAAGACATGCCGCTAAGCGATTAAGCGTTCCGGTACGATGCCATGTAAAAACCGAATAGGGGTATGGGTTTAATGTAACTGCCATGCCCCTAGCAGGTTAGCCCGCTACCATCACTTACCATCAGGTGAAATCGCAGTGAAAGGCTATCTTGTAGTGGATAAAAAAAAGTACTTCTTCTGTAACTTCTATAAGACATGATACTGTAATTGACTTACCGTAATTTGTCGTCATTCTTCCACGACGTGACCTGGATGTGCGGAGGAGGCAGGTAGCTCCGTAGCGATTGCACTAACTGGATTGTATCCAGCAGAACTGAAACAAGATTATTACTTACAATATTTATATATTATGTTGAACGGATGAGACATGGGGCTGTGAGTTATTAGGGACGAACTTAAAGTTTAGGTCTCCCTCTGCAACACTTAGCTTTTATCTTACCAGAGGCTTCCAAGGCGCATTTTTGTATAAATAATAATAAATGTAAACAAAATGATTTTTAAATACAGGAAGAGTGACTATGCTACACGGTTGGATCCTAGTAGAAAAGCAATATTTTTAGCAGTGTCACAATTAAACTAATAGTAAGTTTTACTCACGTAAGGAGTAACTAGATAAAAAAATTAAAACAGTCTAGTTAGTCGCTTATTGTATGCCAATGAAAGTTACTTATGTAACAACTGACTATGCCTGCTCGAGCGGTCCGTGTATGTTGATCACTGGCTAACTCATCGAGCAGTCCGTGTATGGCCGCACTTAGATATGTTTAGAACAGTCAGTATCTGGAACGCCGCGCCACAGAGTGGCAGGCTCCAGGCTAGGGGTGCACATACTCACTCGCTCGTGCGTGCTCGTGTCCGCTGCAGGTTGCGCGCCAGCTCCGCGAACGCGCGCACCGCGCGCTCCTGGCCGCCACCCGCGCCCGCGTCCGCGCCACAGAGTGGCAGGCTCCAGGCTAGGGGTGCACATACTCACTCGCTCGTGCGTGCTCGTGTCCGCTGCAGGTTGCGCGCCAGCTCCGCGAACGCGCGCACCGCGCGCTCCTGGCCGCCACCCGCGCCCGCGCCACAGTGGCAGGCTCCAGACTAGCCGTGCACATACTCACTCTTCTGCAGTTGCTCGCTCTGCTTGCCGTAGGGCTTGCACATGGCGGGGCGCACGCAGGGCCGCATGCGCTGCAGGTTGCGCGCCAGCTCCGCGAACGCGCGCACCACGCGCTCCTGCCCGCCGCCCGCGCCGCCGCCCGCGCCCGCGCCGCCGCTCGCTCCGCCGCCCGCGCGCTCCGCGTGCCCGCCGCCGCCGCCGCCGCCGGACAGCGACTCCAAGCTCTCCAGGTTAGCTCTACACCAAACGATAGACACTCATATTATGAATTAGCCGATGCCCGCGACTCCGTCCACGTGGTTTAAGATTTTTGATTCCCTCGGGAACTCCCTAATTTTCCAGGATAAAAAGTAGCCTATGTCACTCTCCAGGTCCTCAACTATGCCCATGCCAAAAATCACGTCGATCTGTTGCTCCGTTGCAGCGTGATTGAAGGACAAACCAACAAACAAACACACTTTCGCATTTATAATATTAGTATGATGACTGGCTGGCTTCCCATAGCACAGGGAATCCTAGTTTGGAGCCAGGAATTTATCTAGGCACTGTTTTTTTTTTCGTTTTTATAGTTAACTACCTACCTTAATTTGTTTATTTAAATCTTTATTCCACACAAGTACACGGTAGTAAAGAAGACAATAAAACTACGAATAGGACAATACAGTATGCAAGGGCGGTCTTGTCGCCTAAGGCTTTATTGTTACTTCATAATATTTTACAGTTCTGTTTTTTCGTGTACTCACTTATATTTTTAATTTTAAACCAATGTAATTGTTGGCTTTTCACTAATAAATACTTAAAATTACAAAATATGGACTACGAGCATTAGTTGTACAATTTTTTTTTTTTAATTCAGTTAATTGAGAGTAGTGTCACCTCAGGAAGTCCGTGAGCTTGTGCTCGTCCGTGTAGTGGTGCTTCGGCTTGGCGTCGGCGGCGTGCGCGCGCGGCGCATGCGCGTACTTGTCGCCGGGCGCGTGCAGCCCGCGGCCCTGCAGCAGCATCTGCTGCGACAGCTTCTCCGCGCGCCGCTCCGACTTCTCGCCCGCCAGGTTCGCTGCAATACGCGAATAACAACCCATTGACACAGACGAGACAAAATACCTATAATTTTGGGATATCTGATAAAATGTTCAAACCATTTCATGTAACAGAGTCCGATATTCGTAACAGATCCGAGTTAGCATATTATTATAGGGTAGTGCTGCTGTAATTCATTCTGTTTTTGTGCAGAAAAGGGTAGTTCGTGCCATATATACAACATGGGACCAAGAGAGTCCCTAAAAACTAAATTTGTTTAGAACTTGAAGCGTTTCAAACCCTTGTAGCTTTAGTTTTAAGATCCTGTAGTTAATTATCACCATCACGTCTTGTACGTAAATGTGACGTTCAGAAGGTGTACTTTGTAGGTACATACCTATTTTGAATAATATACTTTGAGTTTGATATAAAAGTTTCACATAATTTTGGATCAAACCAATGGCGAAAAGCGGCAGGCGCCACTGCCTGCTGCTAGATATAACTATGTAGACGGTAAACATCACCGATCATCAAGGATCGTACTCACTGAGGGCAGCGAGGTGTGGCGCGAGTGGCAGCTGGTAGTCCTGCGGCAGCGCGGCGCCGCGCAGCAACCGCTCCACTGCCGCGCTATCCGGCAGGGAGCCGCTGCCTGCTTCTAGATATAAGAAAAATTATACTATATTTGATCACAATAGATGAGAGACGGTTAAATCATACTAATATCATAACAAAAGTGTGTTTGTTTGTTGGTTTGTCCTTCAATCACGCTGCAACGGAGCAACGGATCGACTTGATTTTTGGCATGGGTATAGTTGAGGGCCTGGAGAGTGACATAGGCTACTTTTTATCCCAGAAAATGAAAAAATTCCGGCGGGAATAAAACAAAGTCGCAGGCATCAGCTAGTGTATAATATTTTTCAGCTAGTGTATAATATTGTGCATGTTCTGACTTCTGACCATTGTATGTTGTAGTTTGAAATATTTGAGATTTAATTGATTAGTAAATAAATAAAAATAATGGTCCAAGGATTAAGTGGGATGCTTTTCATGTAGTGCCACCTGACAATGGCAGTTTGTTTCTAAAATGAGGGGATTTTAAAAACAAGCCACATGGAAGGAGTTCCGGGCCTCATCGTACAAGATAAATTGTAACCTGGAATATATGTGGGCTGTTGGGACAGATGCTGCTGGATGGACTTCTGTGTCATCTCCAATTGATTCTTGTAGTACCGGCAAGCTGGATTTGGGCAGTTCTGAACTACTTCCACTATAAACTCTTTCTCCATTCCAAATTGATCACGGCCTATGGTATATGACTCCACAACCTGTAAAAATTTTCATTCATTAAAGTAACATCTCCAGCAGCAGTAGCTTCCACCAACCCAGACTAGAGAATATTGAGAAATTATAAATTCCTAAATTGACATTAAGACAACAGCAGCAGTGGTGGTGGTGGTGTAGATAGAATTTTACCCCATTTTTCTACATGGATCATAAACCTATCTTAGCTATTCTAACCTTCTAATAATCTTAGCTAAGCCAGCTCTCAGATAAACAATGATATTATATACAACAATACTATATGGTCTAAATGAACAATAATATATATAACTATAAGATATGGTCCACATACATTTTGTATTTTGTATACAAAAGGCCTTACACTAAAAATGCAATTATTATAACAATTAACACTCACTGCTCTGACAGTAGCTTCTAAACCAAGATGTAACCCATGAGGTCCATTCATGTGTTTCAGCATCACAGCATTGGCGAAATGTTCGTATGGCAGAATTATTTTCCCATTTTCACGATATATTAGTCTGCCTTGCCCATCTAATCCGACTCGTGATGCCATCATTCTAAGAATAAAATTTTAAAAAATAATTGCTACATCATCGGTCACGTGGGCTTTACCAGTCTGATACTAAACACAGGTCTCATTTCAGAATTAGAAACGTTTACTCTTACTTAGGGTAATCTACCATGCGGTTTGTCAGTGCAGATTGGTCGACTTCACACACCTTTGAGAACATTATGGAGAACTCTCAGGCCTTCAGGCTTTCTAGCAATGTTTTACTTCTCTGCTACAGCAAGCAATATCTCATTGCTTAAAACGCACATACTTAACTTTGAAAAGAATATGGGAGCAGGTTTAGATTCAAATCCCACACTAAATACTCTATTGCAATAAAAAGGCCCAAATTTTAACAATTAGAATTAAATAATGTTAGGTTAGGATGGATGTTTCTTATTAGACAATAAATTTTATAGCAATTTGAGAAAATAGTATTAAAACTCATGTTTGTGTAGGAACACAAACATGAGTTTAAATTATGCACATTTTCCTTTGTGTTGTTGAAAAAACGAGATGATAAACTAGGAAAACTTACTGTAAATAGGCAGCACTAGGAAGCATGGAGGATTCTTTGAGGTCACTGAAGCACTGCAGCAGCTCTATGCTGGGGCTCCAGCCCTTGTTCTGCAGGTACAGCTGCAGCAGCATGTAGAGTTTCTCCGTCACGTAGCCCTCCGCGCCATGCGGACCTGACGCGCTAGAGCTACTCGCCGCTCCACTCGCGCTCCCCGAGCTCTTCGCGAGCACATTCTTCATCGTCTCCGCCAAATCCATCTTGTAGATGTCTAAATAAGTCCTCTTTTGGGAATCCTGCACCAAAGGAATTAAAAAACAAATATTGTTTTCAAGATCGATTGAGGATGTCAATGAAACTCCAATGTATACTCACCAGAATGAAAATATGCCTTTATCAACGACTAGGAAAGAGTAGTTTTCTGTTAGATTTGTTATAACAATATCCATACAACAATTTTATCTTTTATTTTCAGGTAAAATAGGAAATATTACTGTGGAATTTAACTCTTGCGGAAGCTTTTTCTTTTTTTCTTGACGCTGTCAAAATGTTACTTGTCGGCTGTCGCTGTCAAACATTACTCTTTCATCTTTGTCTGATCTTTGTGTCAAAAGTACAAGGAATTATTACGACATGCCTACGACTCCGTAGCAACGTGATGCACAGAGTACTTTGTATACATCATAGATGGAAAGTATTAACCATTGATTTTATAAAACGTATTATCATTATCAGGTATTATCCTGGTCTTTAACAGTGATCAGCACGGATTTACATACAACTTCGTGTAAACGAAGTTGTATGTAAATCCGTGCTGGTGGTCAGAGATGTTTGATGATTGATTGATAACCACAGAGTTATAAAGAGAAGCAGAGGCAAGATAACGTATGTACAAAATAGCGTGGCAATTACAATCACACGAAAACATTACGCACACATACACAAAACTCAGTGCCGAACCTTGTTGCTGCATAAAACATTATATTAATATGTAGGGTTAGGTTGCGTGAAAAAAACTGACCTAAAGACACATAGCATTTGGAAGCTATAATTTGTAAGGATTTTAAAAATAATTATTATTGGTACTTTTATAATTTCCTCATCACAAGCGATCACAACTGCAATATAGTAACACTAGTAATGGTAATCATCACCACGTGCGGGACCCTAGTCAATGTGGTGAATATAGATGTGAGCTCCGCGCTGCGTGTGATATCGTCACCGTCGCGCGCGGAGTTATAACTCCTGTTACAACTCAAATCCTGAGGACTCTGTCAGTATCATGGCCAGTGGTTCTCGCGTCGTTCTCGCTCTGCGTCGACGCGCAGGTGATGGGGATATTATTTAGAAGAACAGTACCAACGGATATCGTGTAAATACCGCCAGATTTTAGCTCAAAGTTCCTATTGACAATAATTTCTTGGCAGTAAGCCAAATAAATGTTGTTAAACAATCGAATCGAATCGTTATTCCAAAAAGAGGTTAAATAAAAAATTACAACAGGTGTTTTAAACTCACATGTTTTTTATTCAAATAAACTTTACAATTAGTGCTTTAGAATCTGTATTGAGGCTTTCAATAAAAATTAATGAAATTCATCCACCTAATGGAAGATAAGGTAAATTGGTACCTACTTAGTATAAGACCTCAACTAACTTTTCTTTGAAAATGGTCGGTATTGCACCAGGAGATAGAATTGTACGGAATATATTACGTTCTTAGATTATCTGTAAAATGCTTGGAGCATATAGCACTCCATGAGTTGGTCTGCCAGTCTTTTCTATTAATATTTTTATGCATAGGTCTCTCAGGTATTCATCTTTTGGAAACCTGAAATTAAAAGTCGAAGTTATATACTTAAAATAAAAGAGTCGTCGAGTCCGGCCCTGTAATTTGTTAAAGTTCTCAAAATGTCAAAAAAGATTATTCAACAACATAACTAAAGCATGTATTTCTACAGAAAACCATAATATTATAGTTTTAATATATGCATGGCTACATATTTCGTCATAACAACTATAAAATATTAGATATCTTAGCCTTGATACGATGCGATACGAAAACATTCCAAAGCTACATGATAGCATGAATTTTACTTACCGATGGAACGTTACTTCTGGGGTTTTCCTGTACGAAGCGTTGTAACACAGGGGGACACAACACTTCACCATTTTATTTCATAACCCCCACCACCGCTCTGGCGCAGATCGGTAGCAACTTTTGTTTCTGGTCGGTGGGTAGCAAGTAGAGTTGTTCAAAACTGTTATAAATCCATAACACGCTACGGACTATAAACTATAAATTTTTAACATGCTTTTAAATACGCTATGTTATAACGCGCTTGTTATAAGAAAACATGTAGGCGGCCGGCAGGCGCGATATGTCTTGCAACACGCTAAATTTCGTAACACGCAACGATGACGTTCACTCACAACAGCGCGTTACGCGAGACTAACCAATATAACCATCGGCCAGCGGCAGCGCGCTACCGACAGGCGGGCGCCGTTACAACGTTATTAGTGTTATTACGTTACGACACATTACGAGGCACCGCGCGCGATCGCGTGATATTCATAACGCCGTAACGTCATGGCGGCTCCTCACATAACTCGTTATCCCGTTATGGAACAATAACGCGTTATCATATTGCGTTACGTGTTATATTAACCACCTCTAGTAGCAAGCAGTCGGCGCCACGACATAGTGCGTCACGACACGCCACGACATACAAATCTGTTTCTAACCTTATTAAATGTATGAAACTGATATGCTTCTGGCGCGTCACGACACGCCACGACACATAAGTATGTTTCTGCCTTTATAGGTTCTGTCATCTGTGCTGGGTCTGGTTACTAGTCTCTGGTCAGACTTCAGAGACTACAAAGTTGTGGTCTGCTGGTGGCATAGAAGAGGAACCTCTAGAATCAGGGTCAGCCTGTAACCGAAAGGGATAGGTAATATTGAACACCTCCCAAAAGTCATACAAACGACCTAATTTGTCTGGCACAATAGTATGCAATAGGCACAAAACCCGTGACTCGCAGAAAGGGAGAGAAAAACACATATTTTTTTCTCATTCTATCTTGTGTAACATCCCAACACTGCATCTCTTTCATGTGGGAGTGAAAAGGAGATATGGCGGCGTCTATATATCTTACTCAGTCTACGGCTGGTGGTCTGATAATTGCTATTCAATGTACTCTGTGGTTAATTGTGTTTGAGGTTATGTGCAGTTGTTCTGTAAAGTTTTAATTTTGAATTTTCAAATGGATGAAGTTATTGTAGGAACATATGAAGGTTTTTTATTGGGGTATTCACTACGACCTGAAGATGAAGTAAGTAAAAACGAATTTATGTTTTGCTGAGCTGTTGAACGGTGAACCAGCTGAGACTTATGTATCTATTGATCAATTAATATTCCTCGTGTTTCAGGGAACGAAATTAAAACAAACTTTCGCTACTCATTCTCATACAGCATCTGTGCGATGCGTATCCATTGCTGGAAAGTTCCTGGCATCAGGAGGTAATGATGATAAAGTGGTTGTTATAGACTTGAAAACCCGTAAAGAACATACAGTTTTAATGAACCACGATGGGACGATAAACACCGTTGCCTTTACTCATGGGGGTACGCACTTACTTACCGGCAGTGATGATGGAAGTATCATTGTGACTCGAACAGGCAACTGGCAGATTGAAAAGATTTGGAAAAAAGCACATGGTGGTAGGTTTAGTGAATTTTTACCACTTTTTTATTTATAACTAGGTGATGTCTGCGACTTGGTCCATGTGGATTAAGTTCCGTGGACAGACAGACACGTCTTATAATATTAGTATGGATTTGCTTATTACTGTTAATTTGTATAATATGTGGTATTGTGGTAGCGATAAAGCCGCCACAACTTGTACCATAGCATTTTTATTGTTATTGATTTATGTATGTTTCTTGGTGTACAATAAAGAATTTTTCATTCATTCATTCATTCATTATTGCACATTCTAAAACTAAGTGTAGACAAACTTATTATGATAAATATTCAACTTGGTCTAACTTTGGAAGACTTCACACAAAGGCCTAATAGTGTAAGTTTTTCTTTCTACAGAGATAAATGTTTTAAAGTACAAAAATTCTATCTCAATCTATCCTCTGTGTATAATTTTAAAAACTAATTTATGTACCTATTATAAATATAAATAAGAGATTTATTATTAACTAGATGATGCCCTTGACTTCTTCCATGTCGATAGTTTTTTTTATTACTGCCAGAAATCCATAATTTTCCTAAACAAAATCATTTAAAAAGATTGGCTGTTAACACACTGACACATTTTCACATTTATAATATTAGTATGGATTATATGTATAATATAATAAATAATACATATTGATTTCAGGGCAACCAGTTACTGCAATCTCTGTGCATCAGTCGGACAAATTGGCTTTAAGTATTGGTGGGGATAAAACTCTTCGTACTTGGAATTTAATTAAGGGTCGACCAGCCTTTACCATAAACCTAGCCAGCAAAGGGGTCAGTATGCCAACTGAAATTAAGTTTTCACCTGGTGGAGATAGATTCTCCCTAGTTTCTTTACAAAATGTTGATGTATGGACAATCAGTAAAGCGGGCTTAGAAAAACGTTTGACTTGTAATTCAAAACCAACAACTGTACAATGGATTGATGATGACAAAATGTATGTTGGTCTTGAAACTGGTAATATTATTAACTTCAAAGTATCAGAAACAAAAGCAGAGACTTATCATGCCTATAACCAGAGAGTCAAATGTTTGCATTATGAAAACAACACATTATATTCAGCATCAAGTTCTGGGGAACTTAAAGCATGGTCTATAATTGATAATAAGCTTAAAGAGTTATGCTCCATAAATGCTGCTTGTAGAGTGACTTGCATAGCATTAAATAGGCAGAATACTCTCATTAAGAAGGAAGATTCAGACAGTGAAAATGAAAAAGAAGAAAAAGTGCAAGATGGCGATAGTGATGTATCAGATAGTAACAATAAAACAGATGTTCCATCAAAAAAAAGGAAGCCAGGGGCATTTGTAACCATAAGTTATGACAATGAAAATGCAAAGGAAATCACTAATGTGACAGAGCCCTCTCTGAAAAAAGCAAAAAGGAGAAGAAGAAATAAAAAGAAAAATAAAACTGATGAATAACAGCTGTAAAAGGGATTTTATTTTTACACCTCACTTTGGACTTATCCAATTCCCATTATTTTCCCCAGTTATACCTACTGCTATTAAGAAAACTGGGCAAATATTTTTGCAACTATACTAAAGGCCATAGGCATAAAGGCTTTATTAAAATACTAGCAGATGCCCGCGACTTCGTCCGCGTGGTTAAGTTTTTCCCCACAGGTACCTAGGTACTCCTTAATTTTTCGGTATAAAAAGTACCTAGCCTACTTACTTCTTTATTTTTAATCGAAAGCCCAAAATCAATGTTTAATGGATATAACTTGATAAATGACGAACTTTTATACAAACTTTTAACCCTTTTGGGGTTGGAATTTTCAAAAATCCTTTCTTTAGCGGATGCCTACGTTATTATATAAAGCTGTGCGTTGATAGATCAGTCAGTGAAATCACCTTTGCCTTTTATATATTATATAGGTAGTTAAAAGAAGATTAATTAGGTAATTGTTTGGGATGCTAAGGCCAATTCATAATTATCTCTTGATAACATTGGCAGTTATAGTTCTATCTTGTATTTATTTACATATAGGGTAGTGGAACCAAAAGATGAACGACACCCAATAGATGAACGGCCGAGCGAAAATTCAAAAAAAATAAAACTTCCCGCTATTTATTTATGTGCATCATTTTTTTCCGCACGTGGCAACATTATTTCTTCCCGATTCCATAACAAAATCAATAGAGGTGGGCGTTATAACACACAACACATTATATATTTAAATATATTTTTATAACAGTATAACACATTAGACGAAATGCTACCAGACTGTTGTAATATATATTATTTTCTGTCATTTTATTTCGTTTGTAATTTCACAGCGCCATCTATGTCCACAACTGCTCTTCCTGTTCTGGTCCCAGGAAAATGGGTTTTTATCTTTAACTTGTTAATTTTATGAAATTTCAACAGATGGCTCTTTTTTAAAGCAAATACGATTGATATACTGCAGTCTGCAACACAGTATTCAAAGTAATGTAAACACTTTCTGAGAAACAATAAGAGCTAGTTTCACATGCGATAAAATTACAACAGTGTTAAAGCAGTGTATATAGCAGTGTTCAATTTTATAACATTGCAACAGATGGCGCTTATTTTAATAGCAAATACGATTGTTGCAGTATTCAAAGTAATGTAAACACTTCCTGTGGAATAATAAGAGCTACTTTTACTTGCGATAAAATTACAACAGTGTTAGTTTGGATTGCAAAGGAATGTAAATACTCTTTTCATATATCTAAGAGCTATATTTGCTTGCGATGAGACGAAGATGCTATTTTTATGATTCTGCTTTAAACAACACTTTCATTAGTTTGAGTTTCATTGTATGTATTATTATTCCAACCAGAAATTGAGTGCAAAGCTAAAGTTACTGACTTATAGTTTTAATATAAATAGACGATTGGTGTAAATAAAATGCGTGTTAGTAAATAGTAATTAGTGTTAAACAGTAAACACTAAGTACTAAAACGGCGCTTAACGCGAAGGTAACACGGCGCGTTTTTTGGTCCTCTAACACTAAGTAACTGCAAACCGCAACAACAGTAAGCAACAGTGTAAATAATTTCTATCAAAATTTATAACATATAATATATATTATAACACTTTAAAACAGCAGCTAGAAAAATATATTATAGCATTATATTTCATTGAAAAATTATAACAGTTTAGCCCACCTTTAAAAATCAACAGTCACAGTGTGGTCACAGCTCCAACACGCTCGTAGTTCGACGCTTTGTGAGAGTTTCCCGCCAAAAAATTGTTTTAAGGGAACCTTCTTATGGTAAGTGTTTTTCAAACCTAAGGATTTCGGAAATTTAAAGCAATTATATACGATAGATTTGAGTAGTTTTGGTTGGAGTAAATCTTGATATGTCTGTGTTTGATTATATAATGATACATATACACATTATTCGCCGTATTTTTTGAAAAAAATACTGTTCAAGTAATGGATTCGATTTCGTAAGCTTGATCCAATATATGAACGCCGTTCAACTAATGGAGAAATGGCATATTCTTACACAGGTCATAACATTTTAAATATTAATGCTTAGAGACCGAAACAAAAAAACGCAAATTAATTTTAGTTAATTTAGGAATTTAGTTACTTACCAAAAGTTGAACACATTATTTTGTGTTTTGAGGTTTTATTTCAGTATGAAATCTTGCGTTGTTCAGTTTAAGAATTCATGTCCAAAAGTTGAACTAATGAATATGATCACATTTTATTCGTTCAATTATTGGGTATCGCGTCTTAAAACTAAACGCTGAAGTAAATTACTTTGTTGGCCCCACATTTCTTCATTTTTGAAGCTAAAAAAGAATAAAAATATATTTGAACGTAATGAGCTCTAGACAATGACACCCCACATGCCAGGCCAGGGTAAGAAAATTAACCAGATATTAATTAAAAATTTGTTTTCCCGATGTCGTCAGTCGGGGCTCAAAACGCGCCGACATATTGTATTATGATAATAATAATGTTAAAATAAATGTATTCCTATTAAAATGCTAGTTCAACTATTGGGTTCAAACTATTCATAATTAGGGCTCAGTGTTCAATTATAGGGGTAATCCCCTTAACTTCTTACAAAAAGCAACTTTAAAAAATATATATATTAGATAAAAGAGTTTCTTTTTTTAATCAGTTAAATCTTGAGGATATGTGGAATCACAAAGAAAAACCCAGCAAGCTTCAATGTCATTAAATAACTAATCAGAGCTGTTAAAAGTTGCCAAAATCGCATAAGCGTTCATTTATTGGTTCCACTACCCTAATCGCGCGGTACTGCCAATTTCATTTTGTTTTAAGTTAGAAGAACCTTCTCAGAAGATAAGCACATCTAATGCAAAAAACCGCATAGTTTTCCAGGTAAAATGGTACATAACAAAAAAAGTGGACAAACATAATTGTCCACTTGGTGACTTGATGGAAAATATTCGATTCGGTTGGTTAAGAGTGAATTTTTTTCCAGCTCTCCCTACTGTGGGTAGGGATGAATGGAAAAATGTTTACACTTATCCCTGATTTTAGTCAATAGGGTAGCTAAAATCCTGTTAAGCAAGCCATCCAATTTCTTTGATCAAATCTAGTTCTTCAGGTTATGCAGTGGTTATGCATATTAATCTCCTTTAAACGGGCGTTTAGGACGTATTCAAAGTAAGTATTAATCTATGATCTAGACTTGATCAAAGCATACCTAATACCTACCCATGTACTCTGTGGGCAGCAACTCTATACCAGTTTATATAATGTACTCTGTGGGCATACCATGAAGGTAACAAATACCTACTGTTACCTCCATGGGGCATACCACTCTTGACTGCCGCACTCAGAGCCGCAAATCATTACTTAATTAGGTATTTCCTTAGTATTAGATTTTGTATTGTAATCTATACTATGGAGTTCCTAGCAAGTACCTAATTAGTAACTACTAAAATAGGTAATTGGTCATAGCTTTGTCACTGCAACTATCAGCATATGCCAGCAGGGCGATTGTGTAAAACCTGCATCAATCATTGTTACAGTCTCAATTGTTTTGATTGGCTGAATCTATGACATTCTTGCTGCGTCAATGGACTTTTGCCATTAATGCCAATCAGAGGTGATTGCGATCGTTACACTGTAGCTGTCATTTTTAGACAATCGTCTGCTGGCCTACCTACCGTCCCGCCATTTTATTTTATTTTCGAAATAACGGGCACTCATAAAACCTGTACTATTCAATAGCAAGTAATTTATCAGACTTAAATCTACTAAAGCGTCAGGTTTCCGAGAACGCCTGCATAAGCTTTTATAAATATATGATAAACTGGGATTAAGGACAATAAAAAACATAATGATATAGACTTTGGTTTCTTTATTTATTTATAAATAAAAATCTTTTCTGAACACACCCAAATACACAAAAAATAAATTGTAGGATTAAAGTAAGTATAATAAATTAATTTGGTCCCAAAATAAATATTTAAATAATTTAAGGGGGGAGTAAATAAAAAAAAGTCAACAAAGATAAAAAAAAGTACTCATAAATTTTGGCAATAGTTAATGGAGTTCTACTTACTCGTATTATATTAATCGTTAAATCTTAATTATTGAAATAAATACTCTAAATGATGTACATTCAGTCATACGAACACAACAAACGTTTAATAAGTCTCCAGTCAGTCCACTTCGAGACTATATTTACATGGTAAACGCAGCTACTGAACCAAACACGCTCAATGAATACACAGACCGATTACACTTAGATTACCCTAATAATGTTGCCTAAGAAAACTATAAAGCTCACCTAAATCATTCAAATCGCACACAGAAATAACTATATTGAGAGAAAGTTATTGGAATGTAATATAAAACGTAGATTTTAATACAGGAACTGAGGTGTAACGAGCTCATCTAGCAAATACTGTAATAGTGGATGAATAACATGCAGATATTTAATTCATGATGAGATCACATAATAATGATTTGATGAATTATAATAATATAATGTTGCGATACTCTAATAAATTGGTGATGTATACAAACATTTTGTCACCGCACTAAGTACATTTTGTGCAATACAATTTATAAATAAATAAATGCCATTACCAAAATCAATTTGTATATTTCGAATATTGACCTAAGATAACTATCGCAATGTAATCGTTTATATAATACGTAGATGTTAAATTATTACACTTCAAAGTTACAATAATTTATTCTAAAAATTTGAAAATTCCCGAGAAAAATGCTATAGTGGTATTCCATAAGTTTCCAAATAGCTTACAAATTGATCTTATGACTAGATTGAGCCAGTAATATCAGACAATCCATCTCACATCCAACTCACAGAGAACTATAGACATTTAATATAAAATGTAGGAACAATGAAGAATTGCAGCATTGAAAATATATTAGTCGTATTTGTGTCACTTTGGTAGCGCTTATTATATCAATTGGATCTTTCTATTTCATGTTTACTTATATTTAGCCTACTTTTCGATCATAACGATTCGATTCCTCGTTCGTAGCAGCTCCATCGTCTCTACCCCCTAAAAGCTACAAATCAGATGGCACTCTATGCTACAAGAAGCTGTACTCCGCTATGACTACTCGTGGGTCAGTCGTGTGTTTAATGTACCATATTAGTTGCATGGATTTATCGTTATTCTAATAATCGGCTTCCACAGCAGCCTACGCCGACGACAATGATCATATCGAGCGAGCCATGAGAAGCCACATGTCATGAACAATGGTAATTTAAGTGGCGAACGATAACATCACGCGATACTATAATTAATTATGCCATAAGGAGGTCGCCCGTTGCGACTCTTTGCAGCGATTCAGTAGCGATAGACGCGATGCAGTATCGATACAGTCTTACGCTAATAGTGACCCCCGCCACCCCGATTTACCTGATGTCGCCTGAAACAGTCGCGCGTTAGAAGCGATGCTGAATCAATAAATTATGATTTTATCGCTACTGAATCGCTTTTGTCGAGCATTGCGAATGCGACAATCACCCAAAAGCAGCGACGCAGTAGCGCGTTTCGCTAACGAAGCGATGCAAAAAGTCGTCGGGGGCAACCTCCCTTATACACAGTAATTTTATTTAAAAAAAAACACTCGAGCTCGGATTTAGTTCGAACACCATTTTACTACACATCATTTTCACTTATTATATTTTTGTTTTAAAATAATAATACAATATAATGAGTTGGAGACAGTTCACACCAATCACACACAAGTGTCATACATAAACATACTTGTCGCTAAAGTAATCGATGATTAAATAAAAATGAAGAGTTAAGCCACATGTCTGCCACATACAACGCTCATACGCTAATAAATAAGGCAAGAAATGCATAAGTAGGAAAGAATAAAAGACAGACTTGCGGATTGATGTGAACTGCGACTCTCTTTGGCGGGAGTGCATTTATAGATCATTTCTCAACTAGACGATTACGACATACGACGATAATTAATTACTATTATTATTTAATAATAAAGTTACATTATGTAGGACGTACAACATTTTTGAGTAGAATTTGACGTCGTTGTGTTAGTCTTATCATCATCTTGTGTAGGACTGCTACTCGTATACAACCACATCCATTCATTACACTGAGCTCACACGTAGCTATATATCCAAATATATTTTAAAAATTACTTCCAGTGACTCGTGAAAACTAATAAAGTGTTCACATGATGTAACAAAATGTCTGAATGCCTCTAAAATATTAATTAGGCAAACTTTAATAAATCCAAAAAACACGTACGGCGTCAACGCAATGAATGTTAACTCGACAAAAAAAAATCGCGAACGATCGTAACATTATTGTTGCTTTCAAAGCAGTCCTACTAGAGAAGGGTTATTATGTACTTTAATTTGGCAGATGTTACTTTTTCTTAGCCTTTTTCTCGGCCTTCTTCATCGCTTTGACGTGTTTCTCTTGAGCGGATCGGAGCTCCTTTAGCCGTCGCTTCATCCGCCTGCGGTCGTCGCCCGCCAGCCCGAGCAGCTTGAGGTCTGAGGAGCTCAGCGTGAGGAGCAGGGCGCCGTCCACGCCGCGCGTAGCGAACGCGCCCGCGTGCCGCTCTAGCCCCTCGCCCAGGCCCGACACCCACTGCCATACCTGACGTCATACATTTTTAATTAAAATCTCGGATAAAGCTGACCATTGACGGTGAGTCATTTGACTTAAGTCGCGATATAAATGAAAAAGATTTATATCGCGACTTAAATCAGCATTGTAGTTAGTCGTAGGAGTATTCGTAGGTACCCCGTCAATCCAAAATGAAGTCATTTTGACTGATGCAGTGACTGGGCTAAAATTTTGACTTTACTTTGATTGAAATGCGTGTCATTTTGGCCATGAATAGCTCGTGATTTTGGCGCGATGCCTACCCATGAAAGATCCTCGTCCACCAAATGTGAGCCAAAAAAAATTACCGTGATGAATGCGAAATCAAGACGCTTGTAGTCATAGGAGGCCCCTTCGATCGAGAAATGAAGTAATTTGGACTGATGCCGTGTGTGGGCAAAAGTTTTAGTTCATCCACATTTAACTTGACTTATCGTTACAAATGACTTATCGTCTGGCGAATATTTTTTTACAGCAGCAGTTATGTTTGTAAGATCATAAAGGTCGTTGCACACTACACTCACCTGCTGCTTGTTCCAGAGGCTGGGCGGCTGCGGCAGCGGCAGCGTCGGCAGCGGCGCGGGCGGCGGCGACAGGCTCGCCTCGGACGCGGCGGCCGACAGCGGCTGCCACGGCACCTCGCCGCCGACTACACAAGCCGGAGCTTTCTTCACTACAACCACACGCGCCCGTCACTTATACACTACACGCGACACGCACACGACAGTAGCCTATGCACATTACGTTGAAGTGAAACTACTTTAGGCACTGTATGGAACGGAAATCAAGTCCCGTAATAAATGGACATCAGCTTTTTTTTCTCATTATAGGCTTTACGCTTGATCACATCACACCTGATGGGAAGTGGTGATGCAGCCTAAGATGGGACGCGCTTGCCTAGAAGATGTCTATTCACTCTTGATTTAAAGATACCCGGATTGTAATTGGTGGGAAACACAGTTTTAGGTAGAGTGTTCCAGACCCTAGCCATGTGAATGAGGAATGAAGATGCAAAGCGTTTCGTACGTGTGGAACGACAACGACATAGGGGTGGAAACTTGCACGGCGTCTTGTGGTACGATGGTAGAAAGGTGAGGGAGGTATTAATAAATTGACATCAGCTAAGAATGCGTTCTCAAGTATTGGCCTTAAGCATAGAGTATGTACCACTTCCAAGATTCAACGATTGGATCAGCTGTCCCCAGACTTAACATTTAAGTTAGCTTCCCGAAAAAAGTTGTTCCTGTTGTTACAATGGGCAAATAACCTGCTTCCTTACAGGTTTATTCTATGAAGGTGTGAACATAAAAAAAAGAAGTTTCACTTCTTCCGCAATGCTGGTACTACATCTACAATCTCGCGGATGCACGCAACTATTTATACGTGCGCGCCTTCTCAACTAAGAGTTAGTTATAATATGAACTTGTGCCCTAAATTATCGATCTGTGTGAAACACAACACTAACACTAAAAAGATTTTTAGAATCTAATATACAAGTAGACTGAGACCTTCGCTTCGCTCGGTCAATAATTTCGAAAAAAATAATTCGACATCGATAATCGACTTAAAATGGGGTAAAAATTTAAATCATAGCAATAAAGAAATCAAACATAAACAAAAAAAACATAACACACACTAAATCACAACAATTACTTTACCTATCAGTCACAAAAATAACGGGAACAGAAAGCTACAGAGCATAAATAAATTACCATCACCCAGTTTTAATAAAAAGTAAATAAGATACTGCAGAAATAAGCAAAATCGTCAGCGTTATATCACCTGCCCTTTTCATAATATTATGTCCAATATTTTGGTGCATATCTGAACTGAGAAATTTGAAATCATAAAATGATTAAATAAAAATCTCGCTTAAGTTACATGGTTAGAGTCGTACTTAAATCTTAATGATCATAACTACGTTTTACAGGTCTTGGAAAACAAAGTAAAAATATTATGAATTAATAGTTATTTGTTATACAAGAGTGAAAAGTTGTTTTTTAACCGCGTGCTCAATTTTGATGACCGAGCAAGCGAAGGATTCTAAAATTGAATCACGAGCGGAGCGAGTGATTCAAAAATTAGAATCCTGAGCGTCAGCGAGGGAATTAAAAGAGCACGAGGTGAAAAATCTTTTCACTCGAGTGCAACACGTAACTTTTCATCCCACCTCAGCGAGGAAATGACTAAATGCAAAAAAAATCACAAGGTAACTTTTCATCCCACCTCAGCGAGGAAATGACTAAATGCAAAAAAAATCACAAGATTAAATTCAATTCTGTTAATTTCTTCGTCACTAGAATCACTCATTTTAGGTTTTTCACTTATTTTCAATTTTCTTGTTTTTAATCGGTTTTAATTTTAAACAATATGACGTGAAAGAAAATGGTGCGCGCAAAGCAAATTAAAAAAGTACACCAAGAAGGTTACGAGTGTGAGTTTTTAACAAATTAAAAACGATTGTATGGAAATTCGGCACCATAGAGGTACAAGTAAATAGGTTTTAATGATGTTTTGAATTGACAAACTTCATAGACGAGTGATATTTACTAACGTGCACACGATGTTCTAAATTTAATTTACTTTATCCTCTAGAGGATAATAACGGATTTTACCATCAGATATCGAAGAATAAAAATACTCTTTCCGAGATGGTGGGATGAAAAAGTATATTAATATGTACAATGCCCTGTCTTGTATCAGGGCATAATGCAGTCTCCCAGGCAATGTGTGAAGTCGTCTTATAAATATCTGAGAATAACTATTATTACGGATTAAACAGAATCGATATCTAAGAAAAATTTATTACGGTTTACGGGCCACGTAAGATTTTCGTTGCGGCGCGGCGGTTTGAGTTGATGTTTTTTTTTTCTTTTTCCATTTAAGTAATCATAACAAAAAAGATCGCACATCAAATATTTACTTAACCGAAACCGATCAAATATTCTAGATATATTTATATCCGGGTCCGAATCAGTGGCTTGCAGGTCATAAATAGTTCAATGCTTATTTTTCATTACGATTTGCCTACCTTTAGCTTGAAGGGCTGTACATGCCACTAAACGAAATGTCATAAATGCGTAATGTCTCAATACGCCAGTCACCGTAGACTCAAAAAATTGCGTTAGATCGCAAATAATAGCAATGTACCAGCCCCCCGATTATGTAAGAATTGTCGATCAAAACGTCTAAGTTCGGCGTCTAAGTAAAATAAACCATAATAGCATTAAATTAGAGCTCAATTTCGTGTATCCATTCTCATACGTTTAGGGTATCGTATATACCTAAACGTATAAGAATGGGTACATTCACGTACGGACGACAGTGACTATTCGAAAGACCTGGGGGTCTACTCTCTTTCTCTAAAACGAAACTTCGCAAACAAACGAACGAAATTTCGTTAACTCCTCTCTTAAATAATATTATCTCTATGCTCCTCTCTATTTCGTTTTCGTACACGCAGACGAAGTACGGATCCATAGAAAATTTTCGTGACCGATTGGATTGAACGATTTTGTTTAGGTCTAATATCCGACTAATTACGTTCGTTTGCGAAGTTTCGTTTGAGAGAAAGAGAGTAGACCCCCTGACACGTACGGTACGTACTACGTTCATCTAAAACAAAAACAGACTTTAAAACTATACCTATAAGTGACAACTAAAAAGTAAAAAACATAATCTGGGTATATATTTTGTTTTTTGTTGATTTTCTCAAAAAGCGCTAAATCAATTTCGATAAAATTTATATGTATCGTATGTTCGAAGTATGATAGTATGATCTACCAAACAAAAAAAGTATCATCAAAATTGATTCATAATTATTGGCGGAATGATCACGTAACATAAGTACCTACATACAAAAAAATAAAAATGAAAAAAAAAACAAACTGAGAACCTCCTCTTTTTTTGAAGTCGGTTAAAAATCTATACAGTGCATACTTTTGCGAGCTACGATGTTTTAAATGACTGGTCTACAATACAAACCTCTGGCGTTCGCTTCGCTGACGGCCTGGCGGATCTCGTCGACGAGGTCGTTGGTGAGCTGCACGGGGTCGGGGTGCGGCGAGGCGCCGGACGCGAGGCGACGCTCCCGCTCCGCCAGCACTTGCTTCAGTTGCTCGGCCAGCGACGCCGGCGGACCTACCCCACACCGCCATACAACGCATACAGTCACCAAGGAAAATAGATCGCGACAGTGGAAGGGATATTCTTTATCTCTCTGCGCCATGTTGCTGAGGGTCGTAACCCTCATTCTTTTATCAAACAGTCATTAGTGGTAGGGGTTTTCTGGGAATTTTTAGAATTCACAATAGTGCGTATTCACCGTCAAACTCTTAATTTGAGGAGAAACTTTAAGCCCATTATGTGACCGTTCTTACGTTGTCACGTAATTGGGCTTAAATTTACGGATTTTCGTTGAAAGCAGGTATTAGACGTAAAGTCAAATGATTGATATTCGACTAATTGACTTAGCTCAGTGTTAAAACATATATCTGGCATAAAAATGTGTCCGTTTTAACTCTATGTAAAGCCTGAAAGGCAAAGTTTATCGCTGTATAATATAGTTTTTAGCCAAAAGTTTAATGTTAGTTTATTCCTTATTCTTTACTGCTGGCGAAACACAAAGTGCAATGAATAATAATCAATCGCGCGGCTGCATAATGCATGTCGTCGCGTGTGTTTTTGCGCCTCGCCAAATAAATCAGTACAGGTAAAATCGATAGCTCTTTTTTGTGAAGTTAACTGTACCGAAGAGTATGTGTTTACAGACGGCGAATACGATGTAATGAAAACGATATAAGAACTTTTCTAGTGGCCTATCTTTCCCTTTAATGGACCGACTTTTTTTACAAATTAACAATTTCCATTTCATCAGCTGTCGGTCGTCCAGAGGCGATCGCGACGTGTTTAAAGATGAAGATACAGTAACAGAAACACACAAAATATAAGCAAGTGTCAACACAGAAATTCCAGACTTTTCCTTCGGAATGGTGTAATTTCTCTGGCTTTTCCTAGAGAAATCTGTCAAACCTGGTCGACGTAACACACGCCAATAAAGAAACAAATCGAAACGAAGCGGCGCTTATCTTTCCGTCTCACTCATACATTACACATGTACAGTGAATGAGTGAGAGGGAATGATTAACGCTACCGTTTTAGATTCATTTAATAATGGGCACGAGTTATAATATGAATATATCAAGAAACTACACATTGCATTTTTCATATAAAGCTGGGCACACTCATGTTACACACAACGATACGCAATCATTAAGGGCTTAGCGTGAAGGGTACCTGAGAGCGGATGATGCCTGTGGTCGCGCGAGTAGATACCATCATCGGTGGCACTGCCCACCGAACTGCCACAACTTTGTCGCGTGTCCCGCTGCGGGAAAGGTTAGATCAAATCAAATAAAATATTTTTTATTCAAGTAGACTTTTAACAAGTCGAGTGAATCTACTACTGGTTCGGAATCCCGGTCCTACCGAGAAGAACCAGCAAAAAACTAAATGGATGTTTTTTTGAAAAAAAATTTATTTACAATTACATTAATTTGAAGATACAAAAGTAACCGCAGTGTTCTCGCTCTTTGACTCGCTCCAGCAATGCTTAGGGCATTACTAGAGCGAGTCAAATCCGTGCTCTTTTATCATTTATAAAAAATATCTTCAACAGTATAAGCTTTTTTCAGGAGCATAGGTACTTTTAATGGATTTCTTATGATAAATGATTTATTTATTTCATGTAGGACAACTTGTGCCACTTATGATACGTTAAGACTACCACACCGGTTCGAAAAGCGGATTCTACTGAGAAGAGCCGGCAAGAAACCCAGCAGTTGCTCTTTTCTTAAAAAAGGTTACAATAAGTAAACAATACAAGTTACAACACATACATTACGTTACAAGTATTACACTTGTGTAAAGGCAAGTTTTTATTAGGTTGTGGAATTTTCTTATGGAATAGAATGCTCATTCCCACGAACGACCTTCGACCTTTCTTGAGGATACAAATAAAAGGAACAACTGACTAACTGACATAGCAACGCACTGCTCAGACAACATGCATTTCAGATATCCTCATTCAGATCAGATAGAGTAAATACTCACTGTGTGGTGAGATGAGTGGGGCGGCGCGCCAGACGTTGATTCACTGAGCGATTCATCTGCGGAGTCGTTATACGAGTCGTCTAGCCCGTCATACTAGAAAACAAATGATACAAAAGTTTATAAAGTGGCGTTCCTGCACAACAGAGACCGTTCACACCATACGCCCTTTTTTTAATAGTAGATTAGTAGCCAAGGGTTGTAAGGCATCAATTGCAGCCCGAGATATTTAGGCGCACGAGCGCAGGGAGGGCGCCTATAGTTCGAGGGTGCAATTGATGCTTACACCCGAGCTAACTACTCTGCTTTACATCTCGATTGTGAGGTAAAGTAGGTCCTTATTACCCCCAAATGGAGCTTGTAGGTGACCAATTAGCGCTCTAGGGTAATAATGTAGCTAGAAAAGCCCTAGGGCGGTAAGTAGTTTAAAAAAAAACTCTTCACTCTTTCAAAAAGTTCGCGTACATCTAACCATCATACTTTTTTTAATTACTTACCGCCCTAGGGCTTTTCTAGCTACATTATTACCCCAGAGCGCTAATTGGTCACCTACAAGCTCCATTTGGGGGTAATAAGGACCTACTTACCGAATATGAGAGATGTAAAAAATATTATATGGCCCTGGATTCAATTAAAGTATTCTTATAAGCTGTTCGCTATTCTGTAATTAAGTTCGGCTAATTGAGATACAAACAAAGTCCACAAAAGAGTCGGGCAAGAGGCGGCCCGGCGGAAATACTTGTCCTCACAGCGTACATTTCAATAACTAAATTGATGTAAGTGCTCATAGGTAAACCTCGAAAAGCATGGTAAGCTATCCACCAGGACATTGCTACTACCATAGCGATCAAATCAGATGGATGGGCGTAAACGTTGAAATCTATTCTTGCCCATAACGCCGATATCAGCACGAAAATATTGATTGATTGAATAACATTGCAACAATTGTTGTGTTAATTTCCATTACTAAGCAAAAGAACAACTTCTGACAGTGGGTATAATCCATCTTTCTTATGACCGGACTTTGGGGTTCAAGACATGTCAATTAACCAACTACATAAAAGCATCTCTACAGGCTGTGTAAATAACGCGAGGTCACGCCCTCGCTCGACGCCGGCGTGGTGAGGCGGATGGCGCGCCATCCCGCTTACCACGCTGCTCGTCACGCTCAGAGGTAGTGTAGTCAAAGTTCTTAGCGGTAGTTTAGTTAAAGTTCCTTAAGAAACGGTTTGTCTGGAGATCACTTTTAGTGATAAAACCGCCCTTGAGCACGCGTTGTTTTATGTTTTTTTGTTTATAATTTAGTTCCATGTTATGTGTGACAATAAAGACTATATCTAATATCTATGTATACTCGCAGGTGTGGAACAAGCGAGGGGGATAGTCAGTGAACACTCACGGAGCTGGCGTTGCTGAGCGAGTGCGGCGAGTGTGTGGAGTGCGAGAGCGGCGCGTGGTGTCTGTGCCGCGCCAGGTCGGTGCGCGCGCGGTGCACCGACGTGTCGAGCAGCGCGCCGCGAGGCACGGCCGCGTCCAGCTCGCGTGACGTCACAACCTCGGTCGGCGCCGTCCCGCTCACCACGCTGCTCGCCACGCTCGCAGGGATAGAGGTGACGCTTGCGCCCAAAACGCCCGTGGTGCTCGCTGCACTCCTGTCAGAATATCTATAGGTTTCCTCAGAATATCTATAGGTTGGGTGTTTAATACTGACGATTTCGATGAGGAAATTTGATCTTTGTGATTTTTAGGCACACCATTGACGGTAAGTCATTTGACTTAAGTCTTAGCTTGGGGCGTTTTTCCCAAAAAAATTGCCTTATTGGCACGGAATCTTCGTGGGCTGACAACCAATTTTTGGTGCATCACACTCGCGATCAAATTTTGGCTATAAATATCGTAGCACAAGTCAAATGACTTATCGTAAATGGCGAGCTTTAATATATAGATGGTCTAGAACACCAAATAGCTAACATATTCATTTCAATTCAATTCAATTCATTCATTTAAAACATGTAGGGCATACAGGTGTCTCTTATGTTACGTCATGTTTTGACTCTACCACCTACTACATGGAAATACTTACATAGTGTCCGTCACAACGGCTGGGACTTCGGTGGTCACAGTGACGTGGCTGTTGGTGCTGGTGGCGGGCGCGCCGTTGGTCGCCGCTGTCGTCACGTTGACGTACGTCGTCGCCGTGGTGACGTCACTGTACGACGTCGACGTGCTCACCGTTGCGTACGTCGCGGTCGCGTTAGCGTTTGATGTCACAGAACTTTAAATAGAACATTAATTTGCGTTTATATATAGAACAAGCCATGTTGAGGTGTCTTGGAATTCCTGATATCTAAGCGATACTTTTTGCCAATGCCATCGTCTCACTTATTCCCTATCAGAATATGATCTATCCAATCCTAAACGTTAAACGAAGTTTAGCTTTAAAATTCAGACTGAGTATGATATACGTATATTATGTGTATCGCTTCAGGCCACATACACCGGCATTGGATAAATGGAGTCATTCTTAAGTCGACATCTTAGGGTAGTTCGAATTTACCCACCCTTAAAATTTTACCCACCCGTTTTATGAAAATTGAAATTATTCCATTGATCATAAGTAAAACTGTCACAAATGTTAAACATTTAAATATCAAGCCTATTCTAAGTTTAGGCATGCAAAAACAGACATCATGCCTTAATTTGCTAGAAATCGTACATGAGTGAGCTAACGAGATAAAGTATTCTCGAGTCTTTCTCAGAGCTCCTTACTGAAACGCTGCACAACGTTCAATTCTGGAATTCTGTAAACTAAATTATAGTGCAAATAACAAGCAACTTACGATCTTTCGAAGGAAATGAACAGGTTCGAGTTGTTGGAGTATTTTTTTATAAAAGTACTCCAAAAATAATGTCAAATGGTCTATTGCGAAAATTTGCATTAATCAATCTCAATTCTTGTAATTGGCTGAATTAATCTGTAACAATGAGATTGACGGCCAACTCACACACGTTATTTTGTTGTCTCACAAGAGGTGATTGCGATCGTCACAATAAAGCTGACATTTGAGCGCAATCGACCCACTTGGTATATTTTTTTATAATAGTGTCAAACCTGTCCATAGTGACCCATCTCAACAAGACACCCTGTATATTCCTGCACCCCTGTCTGATGTTATAACCAGTGCAACGTGCAGGCACCCTGTAAGTAATAAGATACACTACACAACTTATAGACCACATACCCAGTTAGCGTTGACGTTGAGTCATCATGCAGACAAAACTTTATAAAGCGGAAAGAGAAACGATACGAAAGTATCATTTGACACAAAGATAAAAGTTATAAGATAGAGATAAAGTTCGTTTCATTAGCTCGTATTTATGGGGCAGACCAATTTTACCTCATCGTAACTTGTAAATCTGTCCTTTTCTTTCTATGTTATGCAATGAAATTGCAACAGAAACTTTCGAACAAACGCACAAAAAAAACCAACTGCAAATTTTCCTGACGAGTATTCTCGGCAGGAAGCTGTGGTATATTTACTTGTCGATTCAAAAGCACTTGTAAAAGTTTAATCGAAAAATAAATGAAATGAAATGAAATGATTTATTTCATGTAGGACAGGACAACTTGTGCCACTTATGATAAGTCGTAAGAATCTACCAAAGCTTACTATTTTTTCATAGATAATCAAAATTTACGTTAAATTTAAAATTATCATAAAATAAGAAATTTTTAATCTGTAACTCTTGAATCTAATAAAAAAATTTGCTGGTTCTTCTCGGTAGGAATGGTATTCCGAACCAGTGGTAGATTCACTCGACGATTCAAAAGCACTTGTAAAAGTTCATTTGAAAAAAAAAATTGAATTTGAATTTAATACTTAAACATTATAATAATGTTTTAATTATTTTTAGTATCGCTTCTCATTGACCGTACATCAGATAATATAATAAAGCGCAATACTGTGCAAAGCGGAAGAAAGTGGTCAGTGCTGTGCTAGCACTTAGAATGACAACAACATACTCGGTGGTGACGTTGGTCGTTGTGACGTCACTGACGGTGGTGGCCGTGACGTCACCGATGTCGGGCGCTTCACGCGGCTTCTTGTCCGACTTGTCGACCTTAGCGTACTCGTCTTCTATCGGCGAAAGGTCGGAGAGATCGCTGTCTGAACTCCAAGGATCTATAAAAATTGATTGTCTGTAAAGTCGGTTTACGGACGATAGTTTTACGTGATAACTAGAAGTTCTCGAAGAAGCTCGCGTGGCGGCGTTCCAGTAGCAGAACTATTCGAACTGCTAGCTCTGACGTCACGCGAGAAGAGATAAATGTGTCATAAGCCAACACTGGCCGATCGTGCCTCTCTATTGCTTGTTCCGCGCTCTCACTTGCACGCTCAGGCTCAGGCGGAACGTGACACTTTTTCGTGCGTGCAGCCGGTGTTCATCGATTTATAAGACGTTATTACGTCAAAAGGATTGTGTTGGTCAATAAACATTTATTTTATTTTAAAATAACCCGAACACATAGGTCCAGATGAACCAAATTGCGTAGATACAGTTGCATGAAAGGCAAATTTTACGTTATAATTAGCTTTAGACTTTATGTATATTATTTTATCCCATCATACTAATATTATATTTGCGAAAGTGAGTTTGATTGTAAGTCTGCCTGTCAATTATTGAAGAATTATACTTTACCATTGATAAGCAACGGGTCTGGGTCGGGTCGCCGCGGTAGGGGAGGCGTTTCTCGCCGAGCGGAAGGTTCGTGAGGTAACATCACAGGCAGGCCAGCTTTCTTTTGAGTTTCCTGCGAGATAAAATGTAATACTTTAACATCTATTTATTATACATTAGCTTATACTTCTATTAGTATCTTTGGCTAAATCTTTTCAGTGGTCCTTTCCGTTCAAAGGAGTTGTAGTTGATATAGCCGTTTACAGGTTGTTTTGATAAATGGTAACACCCAAATTGAAGTTAAATTTTACTGTGGTATTAAGGGACCGGCGACCACCGCTCGCAACTTCTACTCGAACCGCAAATATAAATTTGCCGGTATATTGCTATCCCTATTTGGCTGAAGACACATGATCGCGTGCTAGCGCGATAGCAATATGAGCGTACAGAATTTGTTATACATTTAGTCTTGTTCCGTGAATACCAAAAATGATGAATGAAAAATTGTTGTGTTTTTAACTTCGTGTTGTTATTCTGTAACTTGACAATATAGGCTATGTTCCTGATCAATTAGTACGTGAGATATCGTTGGTTTTAATATGAAACAAATAAGGAGAAAACATGTCGTTTATGTCGCAAAAACATGCAAAACGCAATGCGCTTACATTTAATTTTGGGAAAGTATTTTGGAAAAATAATTATCCAGGGACCTAGATAAATATAAGTTCAATCTTAATAATCGCATAATATGGAGGAAATATGCTCGAATTACTAATTATTTTGGTATTACGTTTGTATGAGCAATTCCCCCTCCGCTGGCGCCTTAAGAGAAAGATACTAAGCAGGTGAGACAATTGAGACGTGAGGCCCGATTTATCCATTGGGGATGAATAATGAATGCACAAAACGGGTATGAACCACCAATATCAATGCGAAAGTGTGTCTTTAGGTCTGCAAGTTGCAACGCTTTCACGGCCCATCAGTTTAATAGATATTGACGTAATTCGGTACAGATATGTGATAGAAGACGAAGAAGCGCTTCTTATATTCGAAAGAAAAGTTTTACGATCGATTTATGATGCAACTCAAGTTAATGGGCTATGGCGCATTCGATATAACTTTAGAGCTCTATAAAATCTTTAACGAGTCGAACGTTGTTCAGCACATTAAAATCGCAAGATTGCAATGGGCTGCTGGCTGGACGCGTACAGCGTATGGATGAGCAATGAGCATAGATCACTAAAAGCTCGCACACTGATGGACGTAGAAGCATTGGTCGGCCAAGACTTCGGTGGTTAGATGGAGTTAACCAAGACGCCAAGATGATTGAAATAAAAAATTGGAAAACCAGCGCTAAGGACAGAGACAGATGGAGAAATCTTCTGGACCAGGCCTGGGCTACAAGGGGCTGTAGCGCCAATGATGATGATGATATGATAGATCCCGGAAAACCAGCGCTAAGGACAGAGACAGATGGAGAAATCTTCTGGGCCAGGCCTGGGCCTACAAGGGGCTGTAGCGCCAATGATGATGATGATATGATAGATCCCGGAAAACCAGCGCTAAGGACAGAGACAGATGGAGAAATCTTCTGGGCCAGGCCTGGGCCTACAAGGGACTGTAGCGCCATGATGATGATGATATGATAGATCCCGGAAAATCAAAGAGTCTCCCCAGGGAGACTCTTTGATTTTCCGGGATCTATCAAGCCCAGGCTTGTCATAACTTAACTTCACGCAGACGGAGGGAGCATCATCCAGTCAAAAGTCATAATATAAAGGTGTGTGCCTCACCAGCAGCAGCACCTCGAGACGCGCGACGCGGTCGTGCAGCGCGGACAGCGCGGCCGCGTACTCGCGGTGCGCCTCGCGCAGCGCGCTGCTCCACCACTCCTCGCGCGCGCGCACCATTGCGCGCGTGCGCCGCCACTCGCGCAGCGCGCGCCGCGCCTGGTATACCGCAGCACTCATGATTACACAATACACATAGAAATAGTATGTACTATATAATTTTATCTACGCTCATATCTTAAAATTCTTATTATGAAATTAAGAATGATGACTTAATGACAAAGATTATTCACGAACATCTCTAAAGTAAAAATAGTGTGCCGATAGAAGTGAAAACGAATACTTATTTAAAATAATTTAAAAAGAAAATTAAAACAAATAAAATATAAACCTTAAAACTAAGGCATTAAAGTTTAATTACGAATGTAGTATATTTTTATATTTAAGACCTTTTGTCTTCGTAAGAACGCGAGCACGTCGGTGTTCGCAAGCATGTCGGAGCGAGGTGTCGGTGACGCGAATCCACAAGTTTACCCCCTATCAAAAAATGCTCAACGCGGCTAAAGAAGTTTTCACTTCAATTATTAAAACACTGATTTCATATCAAATTGATGCTATGCTACAGCCTGGCTTACCTTGTCGTACTTGCGATGCGCGCGTTGCGCCGTGTCGGCGGCGGCGGAGAGCGCGCGGCGCAGGTGGTCGCTGGGAGCGCGCGCCGCGCAAAACTCGCGTACGCGCGCGCTGATCTCCGCGCCGCTACCACCGCCCGCCTCCATGCCCATCAGCTGTAACAACAATAAAAATAATCTCAAGGTTTATGTTGCATTTCCGCCAGAGATGTGCTCCATTGCCAAATATTACAAAATATTAAGATATTATATATGTCAGTGTCCTGTGATTTTTTTAAAGATTTTATATATACATACAATTTTGCAATTAATAAAATGAAATGAAATACCAAGGTATGGATGTGTGTCAAAACCCACCTATAGGAGCGCTTGATGTTCACAGCTTAGATCGCTAGATAATCATAGCGCTTCTATTATTAGGTTTGACACACATCCGTAGCTTGGTAACGTATCCTTAAGCTTCCCATTGACTGACTGGTGAAAATGACTGATGAATGATTTCACTAGTTTGTCAAAAATTTTGCTCACTCGCAGCATCAGTCCAAATGATTTAAATTTTTGATCGACGGGGCGTCCTATGACTACGCGCGGCTTGATGCCATAGCACAAAGATTACACTCACGGTCAAATGTCTGACGAAAACATATGCTCGACATAGAGGCATAAAAGTATCGCTTACCCTAGTTAAAAAAGCTCAATGCATCTTTTTCATCATGCCCTGCCTGAAAATCTACCAAACTAATGCCTAGTTACCCTGGCTACGAATACTGTGCACGCCACTGGACGAAAATAACCGAAAAATGCGTAGAAACTTCACTTAACGCCTGAGTTTTTGATAACGTCTGAAAAAGAGACATTCAACAATACATTGTAAAGCTTTCAAAGGTAAGTAGGCACCTCATTGAGCAGAGCCCTTAGTTCGGCGATGTCAGGGTGCCGCGCGTCGGCGGCGGGCGGGCTGGTCTCTTCCTCCGGCTGCTGGCGCCGCTGCCGCTCGCGATTCGCCCTGGATACACAAGTTATGCTGTTCAACATTAAACCTCACCATTGACAATAAGTAAAATGGATGGACGCCAAAACTTTGCCCACTCACGGCATCAGCTCCAATGAATACTTTCGAATTTTCTATGCTATGGTGCACGGGTTTCGCGGACTAATAATAGGCGATCAATCACTTACGCAGGCGAAATTGCTCAGTTTACAACACCGACGCAATGTCGCCTGCTTATCGGTTTTTTATCGGATATACCATGGGGAGTGTGCTCTGGAACTTCACAACCTTGTTCCTCCTTCTCCGTTCTACCACAGAACAGCAAGAAACCGTCAGCGTTGGCACCCCTATGTGGTTGATGTTCAATTTGCTCGCACGAAACGTTTCTGCTCGACGTTTCTGATACGAACCGCTAGGGTGTGGAACACCCTCCCAGCGCACGTGTTTCCTGCCACTTACAACTTAAGTACCTTCAAGGCAAGAGTGAAATAGGCATCTTCTAGGCAAGCGCGTTCCAACCTAGACCTCATCATTGCTTTGCTCTAAGCATGATTGTCGTCAAGCGCAAGCCTATCACCAATAAAAAAAAAAAAAAAAAAAAAAGGACTATTATGGGCACTGAATTTCCGTGGGTTGGCAGCGCGCCGCAATTTGGCTAACAGATTTCACACTCACGATAAAATTTTTGATTTACATCGCGAGTTAAGTCAAATGACTTACCGTCAATGGTTAATTAGTTTGTACTGCGCTATTAACGATGATGTTTATGACAGTTTAGTACAATGAAATTCAAGGAAACCGTAAATTCCAAAGTAGAAACAATCTGACAATCAGCTGATTTGTCTCATAAGATTAATAAGTATTGAAGCATCGTTAAAGATTTAATTTTTTCTGTGCACGATTGTGCAATACCAATCATATAAGGGAGAAATAAATAACGATTGTAAAAAAACAAATAGTAAGACTTGCTCCCTCGTTTTACCTTTCTTCTCGCTCCTTGTCGGCCGCAAGTGATTGTCGTATGAGGTGCGCGACCTCGCTGTTCTCTGGATCCTTCTCGCGTCCGATGAGGAACTTCACGGGGCCAGATGTGTTGCGCAGCACTGACGCTGCGTACGCTTGCGTTACACCCACCTAGCACAACCAAGCAAATATTGCGGCTAATTCCGTTATACACGATGTCTAAACTTAATTGACTGCTCTTAATATATTTCTATCCCTTTCATAACACCCATGCGGAAAGGGACAGCACTAAACTTAGAAATCAGAATTATCTATCTAATTATCTATATTACTATATAAATATTATAAATGCGAAAGTTTGGATGGATGGATGGATGGATGTTTGTTACTCAATCACGCCAGAACGGCTGAACGGATCTGCATGAAATTTGGCAGAGAGATAGATTATAGTCTGGATTAGCACATAGGCTACTTTTTATCCCGGAAAATTAAGGAGTTCCCGCGGGATCCAGAAAACTCAGTCCACGCAGACGAAGTTGCGGAATTCATCTAGTTTTTTATAAGAACATGATATAAATGTATTTTTTATATTATAAGTAGTTACATGATATTTCAAATGTAGCGCTCACCAAACTTTTTCCGTCGACCTCGATGATTTGGTCGTTAACCTGTATCCGACCATCACGCGCGGCTGCACCGCTTTCGGTGATGGTTTTCACAAAAATTCCCAGCTTTTCTAACCCTGCATCCGCTCCTACTCCCATTCCTGTACAAAAAAATGTATTATAAGCCAAAATCATAATATAGATTTCGTTCATGTCGATACGATCGACAATCGACGAGATCATAACGATGTTGAGGATGAAGGAACTAGAAGTTAAATCGATATAATCTGCCACAATATGTAAATCTATGTGGTACAGAGTGTATCTTGCACTTGTAGCTTGCGATATTCACCACACCCTAGAAATCTTCCAAATTATTCTCAATGTACGTTTCACTTCGATACTGGAGCATCTTCTGCCCCCCAATCGTGTAAGAATGGCCGATGAAATCGTTAAAGTTCTGCGGCAAAATAAATAAACCATAACAGCATTAAATTAGAGCTCAATTTCGTGTACCCATTCTTATACGTTTAGGTATGTACGATACTCAAACGTATAAGAATGGATACACGAAATTGAGCTCTAATTCAATGCAGTTATGGTTTATATTACTTTGACGCTGAACCTTTACCATTTGATTGAGTTGTCATCATCCCTATTGTGCCTCTGTATAGGGGCACATATTTTATACCTACATGATAATATGACGTAAACACGACGCAGCCACGTAAGCCATCATCACGTGAATCCTGAATCACGATATCGAAGTTCTTTAGGAATTGAACTATATAATATAGAACTTTCAACCTACAAAAGTTGGCCCAGCTGCGAGCCCCGAGAATGACATCGGCTCGGAGGAAAATCTTCCTATTGCATCGGTCCCACAGCTGGGCACAGGCCTCCACTCTCCTAGGAGAGAGGGAATTAGAGCTTAGACCCACCACGCTGCTCCAATGCGGATTGGCGGGCTATTGTTCCTAAAACTTACCAATAATAGAGAGGCCCAATCCGTCGGCGCCCTTGACGAGGTCAACAGGGAATACGTGCATCTTCTCTACGCGCTTCTCGAGCTCGTACTCGGCGGAGGCCGCGACCGGGTCCACGTCCTCGTTGCGGCGGTCGTACTCGCGCACCGAATGCGTTGAGAACACGCGCATTGGATCCGTACTGGAAACACAACATAACTTTACAGCAAATAAATCAATACAAAAACGTTCTACCAAGTTTATTTTTTTTATTGGGCGCCCCAAGTTTAAGGGCAAAACACACAAGGAGCGGGCGCGGGTCGGGCGCGGGCCGGGTCGGGTGTCAGGCGGGTTGAATTCCTTGTATTTAAATGGACGACATCACACAGCGTCACCCGCCACGCGCCCGACCCGCGCCCGCGTTCTGTGTGATGACGTCCAAATAAAAACAAGGAATTCAACCCGCCTGACACCCGACCCGGCCCGCGCCCGACCCGCGCCCGCTCCCTGTGTGTTTTGGGTTTAAGTAAGTAGGGCTGTTACCTCTAAAAAGCTCTAAAGCCTCTCACCAGACCAGTCCCCCGATTGTGTAAGGAAATCATATTATTGTAATCATATTTTGTCAACAAGTGAATATAACTCAACGAATTAAAAAATACGACTGCCATAGTTAAATGATATTTTTTTGTGAATCACTGGATATTGAAATATAGTCTTATTTTTGGAATCTACTCATCATTTTCTTGATGATGACAATATAGTTAATCTCATTTTGGAAATAAAAATTTACTTTAGTCTTTGATGCGGGACCATGGTCACCCTATCAATTTTTTTTTAAATTTTACTAGCCTATGTCACCCGGGATAAGTTAAGGATCCTAACGATACCTCATTTATCAAAATCCGTTCAGGCGTATAGAAGTTATGGTGGAATATACAAACTCACATACATACATACATACATACATACATGAACCCTGAAAATAATATACTCCTTTTTTCAGGCAGTTGTATAAAAAGATAATAGGGTGATGACAACTCAAACAAATCAGCAACTCTTTATCAAACTTAAAAACGCGATTTTAATATGGAATTTTGTATAAAATACATAGATGTGACGTCATCAAATTTCAACCCACTTTTTTTTTCTTTAATCTATAGTTTAAAATGGTTGTCAAACTTAAAACTAACCAAAGATGTGTAATTTAGGTCTTTTAGAAGACCCTCTATTTCATAATCAGTAAGAAATAATTTATTTTCGACATAGGCATCATCCCTATTCGACCTGTTTAAGGAGTTCATAGATGTCTGCACGTCAAAAATCATGCATGGAACTCCTTAAACAGATCAAAATGTACCTTACCGGGGATCCAATCTGAGACCTCCCACACTTATAAGACCACAGCGCACACCACTGCGCCAAGGAGGTCATCAAAAGAGTCGTCATACACAATGACTAAAGAAAATTTCAAAAGTTATTATCATCATCATCATTATCCTCAACCGATAGACGTCCACTGCTGGACATAGGCCTCTTGCAAGGATTTCCACACGCCGCGGTCTTGCGCCGCCTGGATCCAGCGGCTCCCTGCGACTCTCCTGATGTCGTCCGTCCAGCGAGTAGGGGGTCTGCCTACGCCGCGCTTTCCAGTGCGTGGTCGCCACTCCAGCACTTTGGGACCCCAACGTCTATCGGTTCTTCTAACTATGTGCCCCGCCCATTGCCACTTCAGCTTCGCAACACGTCGAGCAATGTCGGTTATATTATACAATGCAAGTTATTATACGTACCTGAATTTAACTTTGGTATTTCTCTTAACAAATACTGGTGGGTAATAATCATCATCCTCGTCCTCCTCAACCGGCGGAAGTCCGGCGACCTGCAACATTTTACATCATAAATGTTTAATTACCGACAAGGATATTGAATTCCTGGTATTCGATAATAACCTGATATTGAATTTACGATGATTGAACATAATATGACGCCATCAGAAATTCAATGTAATGTGACTGTGACTCGCTTAGTATACAGGCCAATATTTTATTTTATTACTACTTATTTTCTAAAGTAGATAATATACCTGAATATCCTATAATGAATTTTTCGTATTGGTATGTTCTCGACGATAGTCTACGAGTATGCTGTATTCATTGGATTAAAAGGAAGCATACAAGGTAAGCCCGCCAACCCGCATTGGAGCAGCATGGTGGGTCTAAGCTCTAATTCCCACTCTCCTATGAGAGTGGAGGCCTGTGCCCAGCAGTGGGACGTTAATGGGCTGCAGTGGTAGTGGTAGTGGATACAAGGTAGCGAGTTTTAATGGTAAGCAATAAAAAAATAGGATCGTGGCCTCGGGAAAAACGTGTTATCTGAACCATGAGCTCAGTTTATTTTATCAGTCAGCTTCGTTAGTTTAGTGTTTAGGTAATGCAGCTGCGGATCATGATCCGTGACCGGGACGTCTATTTACAGCCGCATAACCCTGTCTGTCTTTATCTGCCAAAAAAATCTCAGTAGAAGCTTGAAGTCGAGTTATTATATCCCCGTGCCATATAGAAGTCACAGAGGTCCTGCTTAAGTCATAATTTGGATCACCACTATATAATTTTGTCACACTCTTTTATGAAAATAAATATTATTCGATGCCTCAGACGTGGCTCATGGAGATCATGAAGTTGTATAAGGTAGATGCAACTCTATGTTCTTTTCTCGACTCATGTATGAGGCAATGGATGACAGTTCTTTGTCAAACAGGGAATGCTGGATCTTTTAAATCAGCTGAACCGACAAGGATTAAGCGAGGAAATTTCCAAAGCGATAGTTTGGGCCCTTTATGGTTTTGCCCTTTATATCATTCTTATAAGGACGAGAGACTTATCGGCGACGATAAACGTACGACGAGGGCCTATCTTTGGAGGGACGAGTAGTCTAGTCGATTGCGATTGTTAAGCAACGTTGACCCAAGTCCTGCTATCTTCCAGACTCCAAAGTTAATACTTAGCTGTTTTTTTTATCTGCTACAAGTTAGCCCTTGACTGCGATCTCACCTGATGGTAAGTGAAGATGCAGTCTAAGATGGTAGCGGGCTAACCTGTTAGGGGCATGGCAGTTATATTTAACTCAAACCCCTATTCGGTTTCTACACAGAATCGTACCGGAACGCTAAATCGCTTGGCGGCACGTCTTTACCGGTAGGGTGGTAACTAGCCACGGCCGAAGCCTCCCACCAGGCCAGACCAGGGAAAATTCAGAAATTATAAATTCCCAAAATGTTAATGTACACTAGCATAGATCGTACCTCTGTATAAAAGTGGCCATCCTCGAAGTAGTGTATGCCGTTCTCCTCGGCGAGTTCCCGCAGCGACATGGGCGGATAGTGGTCGAACACCGTAGCGGGCTCGGGCGGCGCCTCCGCCGGCTCGGGCTCCGGCGCAGACTCGGACTCCAGCGTGGAGACAGTGCCCGCGTCTCCGCCCGCCATGCCCGCGTCCGCCTCCAGGGACACAAACTCGTAGCTCTCGTCCACTGACTGCATGCTAGAAAAAAAAACAAGTGTTACCCAACTAAATCGAAGCATTTTTGTTGTGTTTACTGAGTCCCGCTCACTCATATGTATGTGCTGTTGATGAGCAAAATGTGAGCTATGATTAGCACTTTTCACTTTTTGCCAAACGGCCTTTAAAAAAAAAGCCTTTCGCTTCAAAAGTTATATTTTTGCAAATTTGATTCTGATTCTAATCTTCCTTTGCCGTTTTGCGTGAACGGCTATAAACAAAATATCGCGACATGTTCCAGCCTTTCTTTTTTTACATTATAAACCTCAAGATTCTGGGAGAGAACACTCCGGCAGCAGAAACTTAGTCCTTTTTATCATCATCGGCTGCAAGGCCGGCCGCATATCAAATAAATATTATAAATGCAAAAGTTTGGATGGATGTATGGATGTATGGATGTTAGTTACTCAATCACGCCCCAACGGCTGAACGGATCTGGATGAAATTTGGCACAGAGATAGATTATAGTCTAGAATAACACATAGGCTACTTTTTATCCCGGAAAATTAAGGAGTTCCCGCGGGAACCGAAAAACCTCGATCCACGCGGACGAAGTTGCGGGCATCAGCTAGTTATCAATAAGTCAATAAGTGTCTATCAGTAAGCATTCTGTCGGATTCATTCTACGAGTCTGCGGATCTTGATTGGGCAAAATTCTGACAGTCTACAATATGTAAAAAAAAAAAAAAAATGTAAGAACAGACTACCTTCCAGCGCCGTTCCGATTTACTTCAGTCAGTCATTATCTGTCAACAATATGCGTCGGGTACCATCGGATAGTTACCTCTCGTACGAGAGCACAGACTGGTAGCTGTCGTTGAGCGAGACGCCGTTGTCGTGCGGCAGCGTGTGCGGCGACAGCATGGCTACTATCTCCTGCGCCTGCTCGTCCGACAGCAGAGCTTCCTGCCTGGTAGGGCGGTACACCAACATTGTAAAGTCGATAGCTACAGAAACTACAAATCTCTCAAGTCAGGACCTAACATAGTATAAGTATAAAGATAGACGGTAATCGGACCGACAAGATATGATCGGTTGAAATATTTTCGCGTCATTCAAAAGATTTCTGCGCAGGTACATCGGTGTAACTTATAAAAGTGGTAATACTGTACTCAACTACCATATTGCTTAACGGCCCGATTACCGTCTATCTTTTCTTACATTGGTGCGATACAATGCTAACATGCGTACAACTGGCATCTCTTGTGGCTGCTCTTCCTGCCTTTCTGCCTGATAGGGCGGTACACGAACGTAACACATCGATACAGAAACTACAAATATCTGAAATGAGTACACATACTAAAGGAAAAGACACACGGTAACTGTGCCGTCGAAAAATGTGGCAGGTCAGAAAAGAAGCTAATTTCTTACAGCACTTGTGCGGTGCAATGCTATGTGCGTAAAATGCGTACAAATGGTATCACTTTTATAAACACTGTTCCTGAAGACTCTGTTAATCTGTTTCCTTTAGCGTGTGCGTTTGGCGTGTGACCCAAAATTAATAACAAAATTCTAAAGATTTGATTTTATTGGAACAAATAAAAAATCAACAGTTACAAGACTATATTGATAAATAAGAAAGGAAAATACGTACTTTCGAAGAAAGCAAGCTTACCTAAGTTTTTTCTCCAGAATACTGCAAATTTGATCGTCAAGAATGAAGCGTTGTGCGCACAGGCAGCATGCAAATGATAAAAATCAAACATTTAATATAATAACAAGCTTAAAGTAAAACTTAAACGATCTAAAAGCAAAGAAAGATTATACTCACATGTAATATCGAGATTTAAAAACAAAGATTAAGCGTGCAACAGATAAGAAGAAATCAAATAGTTAAGTGCAAAAAGAAAAATATTTAACAAATATGTAAGTACATAAAGTAATTAATATACATTTTATATGTTTGAACTCACAGTCAATTAACTTAATACATAAAAGTAATAAGAGATAGACCTTTTATTATATAGAAAGTAGTAGTACTAAGAAGTAGTCAAATAATTATAAGAGAGAAAAATAGAAGACTGCAAAGAGGTTTGAATATTTTGGCCTACCAAGTATAATGTGAGGCAAAATCTTCTAAGATATATGCTATCAAAGCTGTACTGGTGGTGCCATCATCTAGTAGATTATAACTCTGATAGATTATATCTCGGAAACCTGACGCTTCAGAAGATTTTGTCTGATATATTACATGCTTGTATTGATGTCAGCTATTGATTAATACACGTTTTATGCATGGCAGCTATTTCGAGAGAAAATAAAAATGGCGGACCGGTAGGTAGGCTTCATACAAAAATATTCTAACCCATTTATCAACAGCTGTAAAAGCGAAGGGAACCATTGCTACCAAAAGAGAAGTAGAAATGGTCCTAAGAAAGTTCTGTTTGAACTAACAAGGGCTAACTTGACACGTGATGCTAAAGGCACATTAATCCTTGTTCTTTTTTGTTGACATTTGCATGCTACAAAATATAATAAAAGATTCTTACGTATTACTAATAGAATTACTATTTCACAAGTACTTAAATTTTCTTTGTAGATATTCTTCAGACTACTTTTTAAAAGCTATTTTTATATATGTATTGCATGACAGTCATTACAGATTACACTAGGTACAATGTACATATTCTTAGACGAATAGAAAAAGTTGCAAGGAATACAACTAACACTCATTTATTGATCAAAGTTAAACAAGCGAGTCTTATTGTGTCTCGAGCATAGCGCTCCATGGCAAAAATATTCAAATTACAGAGCAATTTTTTCCCTTCCACCTGCAGATATGTGCGTGGATGATTTTTTAAGAATATGTGTATTATAAAGTTCATGACTGATATTCCTCTTTTCTTTGTGCTTTGTTTGTTGCAGATATATAGTTTGAAATTGAATGCCCAGACCAGTGACTTTTCGCCCGTATTAATGAACAAACATCATAAATTTAGGCCTTGATTAAGAAACCGACATCAGCTAAGAACAGGTTCTCAAGTATCGGTCAAGTCTTAAGCATAAGTTGATCGATACTACTACGGTTTATTAATACGGGCCGAAAGGCTGCATTTTCGGTGGGTAGCGAAGCGGCGGCGGATCCGAGGTTACGATACGCTCGCACCATACATTTTGTATAAATTGTTTTCAGAGGAAAAAAAAATGCGGAAATCACGGCGCGAGATCGAGTGTCATTAGCGGATCGCGACATCGCAAGCAAATCAGCGTTTACCGATCATGTTCCACCGATAATGCAGCCTACAGTCTACGTGATAGAGTCGAGTCTTGCTCTCATACCTGGAGCTCAATAGTATCTCCGCCTCGTCGGGCGTCATGCTGTCGGGCTGCTTGGCGTCGTCGTCGGGCGCGCCCTCCCCGCCCGCCTCCCCGCGCGCCTCGCCCGGCGCCTCCTCCGACACGCTCCATTGGCTGGTGGTCGATTTGTCGAGCACCTCTATGGAGCCCTGGCTCGCCTCGCTTACTACTACGCCGGAGTCCTAGGAACAAATATCATTACTTTAGTCCTTAAAATATAGCAGTGTCTAGTGCTCCTTTCTCAGCTGCAGTCACGTTAAACAGCTGTCAAACTAATGTGACTAGCACTTCTTTCTCTTTCTGTCTCAACTATAGTCACATTAATTTTGCAGCTGTCATTCTAAACTGATATTACAAATGCGACAGTGTGTTTGTTTTTGGTTGGTCCTTCAATCACGTCGCAACAGAGCTACGGATCGACGTGATTTTTTGCATGGGCATAGTTGAGGACCCGGTTTTATCCCGGCAAATAAAAGACTTCTCACGGGATTTGGAAATAACCTCAAACCGCGTGGACGAAGTCGCGAGCATCAGCTAATAGTTCACACTATCGTGATACTACCTTACGGAGTAGCAGGTTTTGCAGATATTTTATGATTATAAATAATATTTTTTTTTTTAATCAGATCCCACTGTCAAAATTTTGACCCATTGGATATACGCGTCTGTGTGTAGAGCGACTCTAAGTTTTTTTCAATTCTTTGACCCATCGGATATACGCGTCTGTGTGTAGAGCGACTCTTAAGTTTTTTTCAATTCTTTGACCCATCGGATATACGCGTCTGTGTGTAGAGCGACTCTAAGTTTTTTTCAATTCTTTGACCCATCGGATATACGCGTCTGTGTGTAGAGCGACTCTAAGTTTTTTTCAATTCTAGAACATTCTAACTAATATGCTCGAACCATTCAGCGATTGAGACTACTTCGTTCAATGTCTACTCATTCGCCGGTAAAATGAAACGACCTTTCAAGCTCCTTGTAATTTATGCAATTTAAATGCACGTATGTTTCCAGGATGCGTAAAACGCATCCGCATAACGTAGCTGTAATAACTAATCAGTCAGCACCGAAAACAATTAAATGTACATAAACAAATATAACTGTTTTTAGCCGGCTTTCAAAAAGGAGGTTCTCAATTCAGCAGGTGATTTTTATTTGTAAAAAGAACAGAGCAGCCAACTTAAGAGGCCGTATACTAGCCATCGGTCAATTTTGGAATCTGTAGGTATACCGCACAGTAGACCGTTAGGCTGCACTCATACATAGACGACATAGGCCAGTAAAGATACTTTGATACTTTGCGTAGTCAAGTTCGTACGTACGTGCGGTCGTACGATCTGCAGTACCATTTTACACGTGAATTTGATCAGACTTTGATAATATTTTTTGGTCATATAGGTATTTTATAGAACTTTATTTTTACACAATTTGTATTATAGAAATACTAAACATTCATGGTAAATTTTATTTTATCAGTAATTTCGTCAAACTTTTAAGAAATACAGGTTATTGTGACGCGTAAATTTTGATAAATCGTGCACATTGATTTGATTTTTTTATTAACTAATTTTGTATAGAACGTATAAAAACGAATTGCAACAGTCCAATTTTAAGAGCGTGTTTATCATATTTGTATTTTTTATAAGTCATTTATTATAATTTTTCGTGGATTTATATGGGTGAAAAGTGTCACCCAAAAGTGCAAAAATGGTAAACGTATTCTGCAAGAATGAGAATTTCACTATTATATTTCAATAAAATAAAATTTTTATTTGCAACAGTCTACTAAGGAGGGATTAATCTTTAATGTTTTAATTTTCTTTTTGTTATAATACTAATATCTCATAAACAAAGCTCATCAAAAGTTCTTAAAATGTCGGTTTATTGGTTTACGGACTGTTAAATGCTGTTGCATTTTTAAAAAAGCATGCTCGAGCAAGGGCAGTACGTAGGCCTTTTAGGGCTTCCTTACGAAAAACTGTACCGACAAACTATGTAAAATATAGATAAACTAGCTATTAATGCCCGCGACTTCATCCTAGTGAATTAAGGTTTTTAGGTTCCCGCGGGAACGCTTTAATTATCCGGGATAAAATAGTTTTTATAATAACACATAGGCTACTGTCTAAGTTTTATCCCAGACTATAATCTATCTCTGAGCCAAATTTCATAATTGATTGAGTTACAAACATCCATCCAAACTTTCGCATTTATAATATTAGTATAGAAGTATAGATTAATAGTTCTTCAACTCTATTCATCTGCAATGAGATCAGCCATACGCAAACTAGTCAGAACAAAAAATCATACCTACAACCGTCGCGTCGCTTAAATCGGTAAAAATCACGACTCGAGTCCATTAATTAACCGATGAAGCATAGAAAGTGTGTCCAAATCGAATCTGGCGTCGTGTAGGTATCATGTATGTAACGATTTAAGGTGGGCGGACCGCATTGCTAGCGGATTTCTATAAATCCGCTAGCAATGCGGATTTATAGAAATAAATGACGAGTCTATACTCGTCATTTCACCTTTTTAACAAGTGTACCAAAACCGCATAGCAGATTAAACAAATTTTCCTGGTTTTAAGATACATTATCAAATATAATAAATATTATAAATGCGAAAGTTTGGATGGATGGATGTATGGATGTATGGATGTTTGTTACTCAATCACACTCCAACGGCTGAACGGATCTGGATGAAATTTGGCACAGAGATAGATTATAGTCTGGAATACTACATAGGCTACTTTTTATCCCGGAAAATTAAAGAGTTCCCGCGGGAACCGAAAAACCTCAATCCACGCGGACGAAGTCGCGGGCATCAGCTAGTAATATATAATAAGGAGAGGAGATATAAAATACCTGGCAGAGATTCACAAGTTATGTTTCGTCTTTACTGGAAAAAAAAAAACCTGTCAAGTGCGAGTCAGACTCACACACAAAGGGTTCCGTACAACCACACGATGTAAATTATTTTAGGTATTGATTTTTTTACAGCTGCAAGGGACCGTAGACCTAAGAACCTATGCAGAACCGTTGGCATGGTTTGCAATCTCTATCAAAAAGTAAATAACCTGTTGGAGTACAGATAGCGTGTCGGGATCGGAGCGGGCTCGCTCGGCGTCGCGAATGTCCCGCGTGAGGGCGGGCGGCTCGCGGTAGTCCGCCGGTCGTAGGCGCACCACCACTTCCGGTGAGGGCTCGTTGAAGCCTCCCTCGTCTGACACGCTGGATGCCCGCGACCGCGCGCGACCCGTCACCTCCTCGCTCTCTGATGATTTGCGACCTCCGCCCGCTGCTGGAAGCAAATTTAAATTTTTTCACTTTAAAAAAAAAAGGTCTTAGGTTTTACGCACATTAGTGCGTGCACCCTTACCCTTACCCATTTATTTTTTCGAATTCTATAAGTATAAAATTTAAAGATAAAAAAATCAAGTTTTTTTTGCAAATGTTATATGCTGCGCAGTAGCGAAATAACCGCAAACGCTCTTCCAGACTGGCAGAACTGGATTCGCCAATGAACGAAATTATATTTGTCCACAATTTCAGCTTGCCTAAAGGACCTTCCCGAAATTCGTCGCCAGCTCTCGGATTCCATCGCCCCGCTGTCGCCGTCGCTCGGCCGTCACTAGTTTCGTGTCTGACGCCTTAATTATTACTTAGGTAACTCCTTAGTATGGATTTCTCTCTAATCTATTACTAAGGAGGTAGTTAAGTAATGATTAGCGACTCAGAGTGCGGCATTTATATTATAAGATTGAAGTAGTACTTGATTAAGACTTAAGAATACCCGAAGAGTCCACGGAATTGGTAAGAAGTGGCGATTTTTTAAAGTTCCCGTTTCGTCCTGTATAGAGAGAGAGTGTCTTGTAGAGGTAGGTACTCTATTCTCGTCAGATATTTTATCCATTTCCGTATTGTACGTTCATTACGTATTTGTATATGAGTTATGTATCAATCTAGGCATATAGAGACAAGTACTAAACTCTTTCTATTGTTTATATACATTAGCTAATGCTTATCGTAGTTACCTACATGTAGACGTAAATTACATTTAACAACGAGTGTCAAGCTCTTACTGAAGTATTATTTACAAGTTAGTTTTAGTTCCTTTATACCGCCCATTTGCTAAACAAATTTTGACGAAATTCGGTAGAGACACGGACGGTTTTCATCATAAATACCCTATGAATTTCTCTGCATGGAAAGTCTTAACGTTTTCGTAAAACGCATCTAACCTCTTTATTAACCATACGTATCTACAAGAAATATATACAAAATACGCTCCGAATAATTGAATGAGACTACAGCGAAAATAGGTTAATATAGTTAATTTTAACATCGACTCAGCCACAGGTGCCCGCCGCAGGCATTCAGCCATTCAGGTATCAGACACAAATAAACAAAACGTACTATGGGAAACTCTCAGGCACATCTTTATAAATTCAAATGAAGAAAACAGCTGCTTTCACGCTGTGAAAACATTTTGATCTTTAATGTCAATATAAAATATTTTAATGAGCTGCAAAAATTGCACCGTCATAAGTCCATAAAAAATCGTGCTTGTATCTTTCAAAACATGTTTCACATTAATGAAAGGCTAAACCTTTTAAAATGTGAAACATGTTTGGAAAGCAGTAAACATCAAGCCATGGATATTTTTCGACTAGAACCGTTGAGAATTTAAAAATAAAAATAGAATGTAGAGAATCTAAATTCTAAAGAATTTACATAAGCATTACAACTTCGCTCAGTCGCGTAATTAGTATTAAAATCGGTATAGCGAAGCTAGTACGCAATCTAACTCATTGAAGCAACGAACAAGTCCCACTTAACTAATTAATAATCGTCGTCGTTCAGCCGGAGCTTTGTTTGCTATTAATACAGTTGCTGAGCCAAGCCGACTTGTGTATACGATAGGTAGTCTCAAACAAAAGTTACTCAAGTCAAAAAGCCAATGTTAAAATAAAAATCCAAGCCTGTCTGTGAATGACTATAAGAATGAATAATTGAATAGATGACACCTAACATCGTCATTTATTTCTAGATTAGATCAGAATGTTCATTTTGATTTTAATTAAAGTGATTTCCATGTATATAAATTGAAGGCTAAAAAATAAAAAAAAAACGTACCGCCACTCAGAAAAAATTCTTTAATTAATAGCAAGAAAGATGTAATAACAACACGATAACAGCTGTGAAATAACTGGCTTACATGTGGCGCTAAACTGGTAGCGCCTGACAAACAATTTGACACTATGACTAAGGAACCCTAATTATCGATTTTCGGATTTTTTCCTATACTTGTGTTATGATACCTTGCTTCTTGCCCAATTCCATGATTCTTGGTCAACGGGAAGTACCGGGTTATGATTTATTGGCGAGTGTCAAAATATGCAAAATGTGCTACATAAACCGTCGCATCTTTTGATTGCGTTGATTTTTTTACAGCTCCTAGGGACCGTGGGCCTAAGTAATTGATATTAATTTCAACTTGATACGTCCACGCGTTCGCGAGAAAAAGGTAGTTGACAGACTGATAGTCAGAGGGTCAACAAAGTGATCCTATAAGGGTTCCTTTTTTCCTCTTGAGGTACGGAACCCTAAAAAAGGCTTTCTCCGCTTTTATTCTTCTTGAATGACATACTTTATACCTTATTCAGTAAATTAGGTTTATGTTGCTTGCCATAGCATCATATATGAAGAAATACCCTTTTTACCTAATATACTTTATTCTTAAGCAAACGGCAGGACACTCTTAGTGTGATATTGAGAACTTATAACATATTTTTATAAGCTTATCGGAATGTTAGCGAAATAAAGCTTAAAATCTGCTGGTATTTGAAAATGATTACCATATAACTGCAGAGGACTAGGACAACCTTCCTAAATAGGCAATGGCAGCACTTAACTAAATGATGCTAAAGAGTCCTAAGCCCCCACGCATGGGTAAAGAACAAGATATTTTTCAAATAAATGTGATCTCATAAAGGAGATCGACAAAATTGGGCTAAATCGTTACAGACACCCCATAAACACCAAAAAATAGTAGATTTTTTTCTGATTATATATCAGATTAAATATTAACAATTTTCTATGGTAATGTGCTAAAAACTTATTTAATAAATAACCCTTAAAAACCACAATGGTCACGTTTTACTGGTCTGTACTCTGTGGTCATGCTATGTCTATACCACTCTATACTCTATGTCATAGTCTATGTTAGTTAGGGATGACGATTCTTTTCGAAAAAAATCGATACATAAATCGATTTGAATCGAAATCTAGTCGATATGATAAATAAAATGTTTTTTTAATTAAAATGTTAATTCTATTGCTAATAATAATAATAAAAATTGATTTTTCATCTAAGTATTAAGGAGGCAACGGTTACTATTGTTATTATTGTTGTCACAACAGAACAAATCGAATCTCGATTATCTAGGGCTAAATATCGATCCACTCGATCGATTCATTATTATCTATATCGATTAAAAAGTTCATTTTTTGGTTCAAGAAGTCGATTCTTTGATAAATCGATTTCAGATTGTCATGCGTACCTAATCCCTAACCTAGACTGTCATTACATGACATTTTTACTATACTCTTTGAATCTTTGCTGGCATTTGTTTTTCGACTTGTGACGATGTGTTTCCATTATTTTCGCTCTTTTTTTGACGACTTTGGCTGTGTTGTAAGGACTTGGATAACCCCTGCTGTTGCGAACGACCTCTGCGTGTTAAAGAAGTTTTTTTATCACAATCACATTTTTAATGACCCTACCAGTACATTGGAGATCATTATTTTGGTCCTCAATACATTTCTGTGGAAAAAACTTGTCATTTTTACCGTTTTATCTTGATAAAACACAAAACTTCATATCTAACCTAACCTAACCTTAGTAAACCAAAAATATGTATTTTCTCCTCATCCCCATTGAATTTTGAAAAAAATCTTTGAGATGCTAAAATGCGATATATTTACCGACTAGATGATTCGTCCGCGTGGATTAAGGTTTTTAGATTCCCGCGGGAACTCCTTAATTTTCCGGGATAAAAAGTAGCCTATGTCCTTCCCCGGGATATAACCTACCTCTATACCAAATTTCAGCAAAATCGGTTGAAAAGATGGGCCGTTAAAGCGTAGCAGACAGACAGACAGACAGACAGACAGACAGACAGACAGACAGACACACTTTCGCATTTATAATATTAGTATGGATTTAATAACACAAGAATCATTGCTGTAACGTATTATTGTGTATTTAGCCCAGACATGTATGGACTTTTGGCGGTCTCCTTTAAATGATATACAAGCGTTTCAAATTCATTGCGGAAATGGTTATTTAATAATTCCAGAAACAATCTCCTCAGACGGTAATAACTATTGTCATAGTATCAATAAAGATTCCTTTTGAATTTGTGACATTATTCCTAAAACTTTTTTAATTGCAAATGAAACTAGATTTTACACCTAGATCATATTATAATGCCTAGATGCATCGGTCACTGTTTCCTATTAGTTTTCTAAAGCCTTTTGCAATAATTAATTATTATTTACTAATAAAACAAGCAATCCATACTTCCATACATATTATAATGCGAAAGTGTGTCCGTCTGTATGCTACGTTTTCACGGCCCATTTATCCTTCGTTATTCATATGTTGTGATCTAATTTCTAGGGGAACAGCGATAGAAGCCTGTTCTTCTATCACATCGCAACGGTTAAAGCCACGGAGAGTAAAAAAAGCTAAAACCAATCCCGGCAAAATAAATTTCCCACGTCATTGAAAAAAGACCTAAAGCCACGCGGGAGAAATGGCGGGCATCATCTAGTTCATAAATAAATCTACGCCCTAAAACCAGAAAAATAGCTCTGATACAATGCCACAATACCACATTGCCATTAAATAATATGATTCTCTATTTCAAACTTTGATTTTATTGTGTAATTGTTAAAATAACAGTGTTGTAGTTTTAAATAATTAATGTGGAAGCCTACTGCATTTAAACAAGTAGTAGATATTATGAAACCGAGTCTTTTATTAATAAATTAATACACAATGTTGCATACTAAGTTGTCTCGTTAAGGGTACACTCAACTGTACGTCAAGACGTGCCAAGATTGATACAAGCGCGGCTAGCTTTGTATTTTATGCAAAACAACTTTTCATTCATACCGCGAATGCATATTTTGCATACTACGAGTGCCTACATAAGTATATGACTGTACTTGAAGTAAAGACTGTGCCTACGTTTTTATGGTGACTATTTACAAAGGCCGATCACATGAGGTTCACTTCCACTCACGGAAGATTTTCTAAATAAGCTCTTTATAATTTGAGATAAATGCCCTATACTCGGAAAGCTATTAGAAGAGCACTGAGCGACAAATCACACCTTTACTAACTTTTTAAGAGAATTTTAACTGTACTAAAGTACGGTCTATCTGTTTATGTAAATCAAAATAATAAAAACCGGCCAAGTGCGAGTCCGACTCGCGCACCGAGGGTTCCGTACAAACCTGTAGTAAGTTTTACGATTTATGACGTATTAAAAATAAAAATTACGTTTGTTGTATGGGAGCCCCCCTTTAATATTTACTTTATTGATATTTAATTATTTATTTTGAAAGTTAATATACAAGTTAATATTCTGTGAAAATTTGAACCGTCTACCTGTTACCATTTTTAATATTGAGCAAAAAATACGAAAAAAACACGTTTATTGTATGGGGACCCCCCTTAATATATATATTTTTTTAATTTTTAGTATTTGTTGTTATAGCGGCAACGGAAATACATCATTTGTGAAAATTTCAGCTTTCTAGCTATCACGGTTTATGAGATACAGCCTGGAGACAGACAGACAGACAGACAGCGGAGTCTTAGTAATAGGGTCCCGTTTTTACCCTTTGGGTACGGAACCCTAAAAATCGATCAAAACTAACGCTATCAAGATCAATACTTTACGCAAGTGTGTATAATGACTTTTGTCCGCGATATTTTGACATTTGACATACTGACCAATACAGCATCCGCAGAGTCGCATGTTGTGCGAGCGCGGGTGTGCGCACGCACGGTGCGCCTCATTGCTGCGCCATCGTCGCAAGTCGCGCGGATTCGCGTCTCGCACACTCACACTCACTTTTAACTCCAAGCGGCGTATTGTATCAACTCCCAGTGCACTTATTTTATCCCTCATCCAGACGCAGTCATATGTATTTTAGTCTCAAGAAATAATTGTAAAGATTGCGTTTTTCTTTTTACTTAACTGTATAAATCTCATTCATAACACATAGGATCACTTAAAAGAGGCCATCAATACTCAAATGTTTTCAACTTTGTTTGTGATTCCATAAATACGTATGAATCTGAATTTTGCAAATTCTTAGGACACTATTAACAAAGATGATAAGAATTAATAACACGGACCCAGCTTAAATAAATAGGTCTCTTTTCTGCTGTATTTCGTTTTTAAATGTAAAATGCTTTAACAATGCCTTCCATGTTCATTACATTCTGAGTAATTAATTAATACCTCATACATGATTTGATGAATATTTTTAGCATTGTTTACAAAAATCAGTACTTCAAGCAAACGTCAAGTAGGTATTATAATGAGAATGACTTTGAATTTACTGGCTGAACCTATTAAAAACAACAACGACGACGATGTTCAATTACGATCAAGTAGTGCTATATAGACGTAGCAGCTACTCGCATTCAATGATCAACGAGACACTTTCACTATCTTGTGAACTTCAAAACATACATTCATATATTGAATATCTATCATTGTCAGTTATAATTCACTACAAATTGCATCCCAACGATAAGACATAAAAATTGATGCACTAACGGTGCGAACATGAACACATTCACAAATGTCACATTGGCAGCGCGATCAAAGTGGGCTATTGAACTGTTTAAAACTACTGGCCCAATTTGTAGACGTGAATAATTAAAGAGGTTAGGGAAGGGCGCGCAGGACGACGTCGCTCGGGTTACTGCGTCGTCGCGGCGGAGGCGGCGGCGCCGGAGCATCTAAATCGGGATCGACTCGCAACTCTCGCAACGACTCAAATACCTTGACTTCCTCAATATTACATTGAACCCGCTGAGCACGAGACCGCCAAACGTACGTCAATCGACACCCACTTGTACAGACATCTTAGGATAACAAACGTCCCACATTGCAAAAAGACGCAAACTTCACTACTTTTGCGTCTGAACTCTGAATAAGGTCTTTCATCTCTTTTAAATAATCTTACTTATAATATAATACGCTAAATATTAGCACTAGCTCCGGCGAAAATGTAATTCAGTACCTAAGTACTTCGTTTCGTAAATCTTACTGAAAAGATGTTAACAACTACATTATTAAAGTTAAGAACGTAATCTAGGCTAGATTACGTTCTTAACTTTAGTTAAGTTGACGTAAGACTTGTCCCAGGCAAAGAAAATTTTTCCGCTTTAGACAGCAAATGCACGTTGTGGTGGTTATAGTCGTTAAAATGACTTGGTCCCATCTGCCCCGCTGGCTCTGCCCCGCTAACGGGGCAGTTGGGAAAAATAGTGCCATCGGCCCCGCTATGTCGGTGAACTTGGCAGAGCAAGTGCTAGCAGATCAAAAACAAAAGAGAGTTCTGTTCGCATGCAGATGAGTTATATAGTTCCTGATAGATTTTAGAGATAGTTCTGGCGAGATAACCTAAAAAACGCCGGTTGAAAAAATGATCTGCTAACTTCCGGTAGCAGATCATTTTCCACAAAATCAAAAATTGAAGAGAGTTCTGTGCGCATGCGGCTGAGTTCTATAGTTCCAAATACGTTTCAGACATAGTTCTAGCACTTTTACCTAGAAAAAAGTCAATTGAAAATAATGATCTGCTACGGGAAGTTAGCAGAGCATCTGGCAGACCATAAAACAAAAATTCACAGAAAATAGAACTGTCGCTTCAGAGGCTAGAACTCCACCGTTTCTGATAGAAGAATAGCAGATCTATAATTTCCAGTACAAATCTCACCTGGAACTCTCATAAAACTTCTCGCAGAGCATACGAGAAGAATACAATTTTCATCGAAACGAGATAATCACTACTTTTTAAAAAAAATCACTGAAACTAGAACTCTCCCCCTAGAGGCTGGAACTCCACGGTTTCTGATAGAAGAATAATAAATCTATAACATCCGGTACATATCTCGCCTAGAACTCTCGTAAAACTTCTCGCAGAGCATACGAGAAGAATACGATTTTCATCGAAACGAGGTAATCACTACGTTTTAAAAAATTCACCAAACTAGAACTCTCGCCCTACAGGCTAGAACTCCGCGGTTTCTGATAGAAGAATAATAGATCTATAACATCCAGTACAAATTTCGCCTGGAACTGTAATAAAACTTCTAGCAGAGCATACAAGAAGAATACGATTTTCATCGAAACGAGGTAATCACTACGTTTTAAAAAATTCACCAAAACTAGAACTCTTGCCCTAGAGGCTGGAACTCCGCGGTTTCTGATAGAAGAATAATAAATCTATAACATCCGGTACATATCTTGCCTAGAACTCTCGTAAAACTTCTCGCAGAGCATAGGTGAAAAATACAATTTTCATCGAAACGAGGTAATCACTACGTTTTAAAAAATTCACCAAAACTAGAACTCTTACCCTAGAGGATAGAACTCCACGGTTTCTGATAGAAGAATAATAGATCTATAACATCCAGTACAAATCTCGCCTGGAACTCTCATAAAACTTCTAGCAGAGCATACAAGAAGAATACAATTTTCATCGAAACGAGATAATCACTACTTTTTAAAAAAATCACTGAAACTAGAACTCTCACCCTAGAGGCTAGAACTCTGCGGTTTCTGATAAAAAAATAATAGATGTATAAAATCCAGTACATATCTTGCCTAGAACTTTCGTAAATCTTCTCGCAGAGCATAGGTGAAGAATACAATTTTCATCGAAACGAGGTAATCACTACGTTTTAAAAAATTCACCAAAACTAGAACTCTCACCCTAGAGGATATAACTCCGCGGTTTCTGATAAAGGAATAATAGATCTATAACATACAGTACAAATCTTGCCTAGAACTCTCGTAAATCTTCTCGCAGAGCATAGGTGAATAATACAATTTTCATCGAAACGAGGTAATCACTAAGTTTTAAAAAAATCACCATAACTAGAACTCTCGCCCTAGAGGCTAGAACTCCGCGGTATCTGATAGAAGAATAATAGATCTATAACATCCAGTACAAATCTCGCCTAGAACTCTCATAAAACTTCTAGCAGAGCATACAAGAAGAATACGATTTTCATCGAAACGAGGTAATCACTACGTTTTAAAAAATTCACCAAAACTAGAACTCTTGCCCTAGAGGCTGGAACTCCGCGGTTTCTGATAGAAGAATAATAAATCTATAACATCCGGTACATATCTTGCCTAGAACTCTCGTAAAACTTCTCGCAGAGCATAGGTGAAAAATACAATTTTCATAGAAACGAGGTAATCACTACGTTTTAAAAAAATCACCAAAACTAGAACTCTCGCCCTAGAGGCTAGAACTCCGCGGTTTCTGATAGAAGAATAAAAGATCTATAACATCCAGTACAAATCTCGCCTGGAACTCTCATAAAACTTCTAGCAGAGCATAGGTGAATAATACAATTTTCATCGAAACGAGGTAATCACTAAGTTTTAAAAAAATCACCATAACTAGAACTCTCGCCCTAGAGGCTAGAACTCCGCGGTATCTGATAGAAGAATAATAGATCTATAACATCCAGTACAAATCTCGCCTGGAACTCTCATAAAACTTCTAGCAGAGCATGCAAGAAGAATACGATTTTCATCAAAACGAGATAATCACTACGTTTTAAAAAATTCACCAAAACTAGAACTCTCGCCCTAGGGACTGGAACTCCACGAATTCTGATAGAAGAATAATAGATCTATAACATCCAGAACAAATCTTGCCTGGAACTTTCATAAAACTTCTAGCATAGCATACAAGAAGAATACAATTTTCATCGAAACGAGAAAATCACTACTTTTTAAAAAAATCACTGAAACCAGAACTCTCACCCTAAAGGCTAGAACTCCGCGGTTTCTGATAGAAGAATAAAAGATCTATAACATCCAGTACAAATTTTGCCTAGAACTCTCATAAAACTTCTAGCAGAGCATACAAGAAGAAAACAATTTTCATCGAAACGAGGTAATCACTACGTTTTAAAAAATTCACCAAAACTAGAACTCTCGCCCTAGAGGCTAGAACTCTACTGTTTCTGATAGAAGAATAAAAGATCTATAACATCCAGTACAAATCTCGCCTGGAACTCTCATAAAACTTCTAGCAGAGCATACAAGAAGAATACAATTTTCATCGAAACGAGGTAATCACTACGTCTTAAAAAATTCACCAAAACTAGAACTCTCACCCTAGAGGATAGAACTCCGCGGTTTCTGATAGAAGAATAATAGATCTATAACATCCAGTACAAATCTCGCCTGGAACTCTCATAAAACTTCTAGCAGAGCATGCAAGAAGAATACGATTTTCATCGAAACGAGATAATCACTACTTTTTAAAAAAATCACTGAAACTAGAACTCTCACCCTACAGGCTAGAACTCCGCGGTTTCTGAAAGAAAAATAATAGATCTATAACATCCAATACAAATCTCGCCTGGAACTCTCATAAAACTTCTAGCAGAGCATGCAAGAAGAATACGATTTTCATCGAAACGAGATAATCACTACTTTTTAAAAAAATCACTGAAACTAAAACTCTCGCCCTAGAGGATATAACTCCGCGGTTTCTGATAAAAGAATAATAGATCTATAACATACAGTACAAATCTTGCCTAGAACTCTCATAAAACTTCTAGCAGAGCATAGGTAAATAATACAATTTTCATCGAAACGAGGTAATCACTACGTTTTAAAAAATTCACCAAAACTAGAACTCTCGCCCTACAGGCTAGAACTCCGCGGTTTCTGATAGAAGAATAAAAGATCTATAACATCCAATACAAATCTCGCCTGGAACTCTTATAAAACTTCTAGCAGAGCATAGGTGAAGAATACAATTTTCATCGAAACGAGGTAATCACTACGTCTTAAAAAATTCACCAAACCTAGAATTCTCACCCTAGAGGATAGAACTCCGCGGTTTCTGATAGAAGAATAATAGATCTATAACATCCAGTACAAATCTTGCCTAGAACTCTCATAAAACTTCTAGCAGAGCATACAAGAAGAATACAATTTTCATCGAAACGAGATAATCACTACTTTTTTTAAAAATCACAGAAACTAGAACTCTCACCCTAGAGGCTAGAACTCCGCGGTTTTTGATAGAAGAATAATAAATCTATAACATCCATTACATATCTCGCCTAGAACTCTCGTAAAACTTCTCGCAGAGCATAGGAGAATAATACAATAATTCATCGAAACGAGATAATCACTACTTTTTAAGAAAATCACTGAAACTAGAACTCTCGCCCTAGGGGCTAGAACTCCGCGGTTTCTGATAAAAGAATAATGTATCTATAACATTCAGTACAATTCTCGCCTAAAACTCTCATAAAACTTCTAGCAGAGCATACAAGAATAATACAATTTTCATCGAAACGAGGTAATCACTTCGTTTTAAAAAATTCACCAAAACTAGAACTCTCACCCTAGAGGATAGAACTCCGCGGTTTCTGATAGAAGAATAATAGATCTATAACATCCAGTTTAAATCTCGCCTGGAACTCTCATAAAACTTCTAGCAGAGCATACAAGAAGAAAACAATTTTCATCGAAACGAGAAGGTTTTGTACCCGTATGTAAGTATGTATGTAGGTTTGTTAACGATTTTCTCGGAAACCAATGAACCTATTTTTATGATTTTTTCACTTGTGTAATTAACGTACCTACCTACTTTCGGGAAGGTTTAGGTTAGGTTGGGTTCGGGAAGAATATATTTAAATACACCAATAAATCAAAAGAATTTGAATATGTCTTACCATTAAGGATATAATGTTAGAAGCAGCTTCACCATATTTGACATAGAAAAGTCAAATAATATGGTGAATGTCGATTGTCGATATCGATATTAATGCCGATTTTGATGGTCGATATCGATGTCGATTGTTGATATCGATTTTGATACTCATATCGATTGACGATATCGATGTCGATGTCGTTTGTCGATATCGATTATGATTGTCGATGTCGTTTGTCGATATCGATGTCGACGGTTGATATCGATGTTGATACTCATATCAATTGACGATATCGATGTCGATTGTTGATATCAATGTTGATACTCATATCGATTGACGATATCGATGTCGATGGTCGATACAAATGTCGATATCGATGTCGATTGTCGATATCGATGTCGATGTCAATTGTCGATATCGATGTCGATTGTCGATATCGATGTCGATTGTCGATTGTCGATGTCTAAGTCGATGTATAATATTTTTATTTTTCCTTAAATTGTTGGCATGCATCAGGTGACAACCCTAGCAGAATAGGTATACATTTTCGACTTTATTAGGCTTCCCCTCTGATCGGATATATACTCGTGTGGATACGATTCGAGTTCGATAACGATATCGATATCGATACCGGTATCGACAAGTTACATGGAGATCACGTTTATGTTTGCTATAATATTTTTCCCGAAATTTTAGTTATTAAAAAAAACATAATATACTTAACTACTTATTCATACTAGTATTATAAATACGAAAGTGTGTCTGTCTGTCTGTTTATCTGCTACGCTTTCACGGCCCATCTGTTCAACCCATTTTGATGAAATTCGGTATAGGGATAGTTTGTATTGGGATACAAGGAAAGGACATAGGCTACTTTTTATCCCGGAAAATTAAAGAGATCCCGCGAGATTCAAAAAACCGTAATCCACGCGGACGAAGTCGCGGGCATCTAGTAAATATGTATTATGTATAATATTTATTTCATTTTTTTTAATATATAATTTTTATTTATTTAAATATTATTATTATAATAATAAATTAAAGGACATGTCCCAGTTCAGTATGGAGGGTGGTTTTTTATTCTGAGTGTCAATGAACCAGAACCAAACTGCCATCACGTGAAAGAGAAAAAAATATAACATTAAACGCCATTTAAATAATAATTTTAGAAAACCCCGTTTTTTTAAAAATTAATTATGAAAAATATCGTTTGTAGAAAATATTTTTCGATGGATGGCAACACTAAAACTTGGGTAATGCGCATTAGTTGTGATTAATAATATTCCATTTCGATAAACTACCCATTTTCCACTACATAGGTAGTATATACAACATTTTAAAAGATTAATAAATAATAATTGAGTATTTGAGACATTCGTAAAATAATTATTAGACAACAATTTAACACCATTATACGATAAACAAAACTGACAGTGACATTTGACAATCACCAAATGACAAAAAAATCAAGTTTTTTTTTTACTGTTGATAAAATTCAGACAAAGATCTAAAAAAGCCATAAAATAAAAATATTTTTTTCTCCAAATTGGGGTCCTTTAAAAATGTGTAAATAATTCTAAAAGCCATATTTTAGGATCTCTATTCACGTGTATTAAAATCATCTTGGTTCATATTCAAGGCCCAATCTTGGACAAGTCCTTTATAATATTATTGTAAATTTAATTAATTATTTAATATGATTAATTAATTTAATTAATATTATTATTATAATTAATTAAGTAAATATTATTACCTATTAAAAATAATAATATTTTTTAAATTCAAAAATAGTATTATTTTTAATATTATTTTATTTTATTAATTTTTTTTTTTAATATTTCATAAAAAAATTTAATGTTTATTTAAAATAATTCTTTACTTATTAAATTCTTAATAAGCAATGAAAAAACAGGTTCTATATCGGCAATTTTAACCTCGATACGATTTTTCTGAATTGAAAATACATCTTATCGTACGATAACAAACCGAATCGATCGATAACTAAGGTATCGTAAGGTTCTGAATCGGGGGGCAGGTAAGAATGGCCGATCAAAACGTTAAGTTCGTCGTCAAAGTAAAATAAACCATAACTGCATTGAATTAGAGCTCAATTTGATGTATCCATTCTTATACGTTAGAGTATCGTACATACCTAAACGTATAAGAATGGGCACACGAAATGAGCTCTAATTTAATGCAGTTATGGTTTATTTTACTTTGACGACGAACTTAACGTTTTGATCGGCCATTCTTACATGATCGGGGGGCTTAACATTAAAGAATAAGTTTAATTTCAAATGTAGTATATTTATATTTAAGACCTTTTGTCTTCGTAAAAATGTCTCCGAAAATGCGTTGAGTGGTTTTTATGTATAGTTTATTCAAAATTAAACCATAACATTAAAGCACTAAATTTCGAATGTAGTGAGAGAGAAGAAAAGAAATGTCAGATGAGTGAGATGACGCATCTAAGAGGCTTTTGAAAGAATCCTTTAGGTGACTCGAAAAGACGAATGGCGGTTGGTGTGTGTTTACGATTAGTGTTGAATGAAACCAAGTGTTTCTATATTTGGGGCTCCCTGGGACCACAAAACCGGAAACTGATGCCAAAATTTAAAAAGTCAGCGCCATTTTGAAATTCTTTGTTATTGAACCGATTTCGTTCAAAATCGATATCTGAGGATACCTAGGATCACAAAACAGGAAACTGGTACCAAAATTTAAAAAAAGTCAGCGCCATTTTGAAATTCCTTGTTATTGAACCGATTTCGTTCAAAATCGATATCTGAGGATCTCTAGGATCACAAAACAGGAAACCGTTACCAAAATTTAAAAAGTCAGCGCCATTTTGAAATTCTTTGTTATTGTACCGATTTCGTTCAATTTTGGTGAATTTTTTAAAACGAAGTGATTACCTCGTTTCGATGAAAATTGTATTATTCTTGTATGCTCTGCTAGAAGTTTTATGAGAGTTTTAGGCGAGAATTGTACTGAATGTTATAGATACATTATTCTTCTATCAGAAACCGCGGAGTTCTAGCCTCTAGGGCGAGAGTTCTAGCTTTGGTGAATTTTTAAAAAAGTAGTGATTATCTCGTTTCGATGAAAATTGTTTTCTTCTTGTATGCTCTGCTAGAAGTTTTATGAGAGTTCCAGGCGAGACTTGTACTGGATGTTATAGATCTATTATTCTTCTATCAGAAACCGCGGAGTTCTATCCTCTAGGGTGAGAGTTCTAGTTTTGGTGAATTTTTTAAGACGTAGTGATTACCTCGTTTCGATGAAAATTGTATTCTTCACCTATTAGTGTTGCTCTGCTAGAAGTTTTATGAGAGTTTCAGGCGAGATTTGTACTGGATGTTATAGATCTATTATTCTTCTATCAGAAACCGTGAAGTTCTATCCTCTAGGATGAGAGTTCTAGTTTTGGTGAATTTTTAATAAAGTAGTGATTATCTCGTTTTGATGAAAATTGTTTTCTTCTTGTATGCTCTGCTAGAAGTTTTATGAGAGTTATAGGCAAGATTTGTACTGGATGTTATAGATCTATTATTCTTCTATCAGAAACCGTGAAGTTCTATCCTCTAGGATGAGAGTTCTAGTTTTGGTGAATTTTTAATAAAGTAGTGATTATCTCGTTTTGATGAAAATTGTTTTCTTCTTGTATGCTCTGCTAGAAGTTTTATGAGAGTTCCAGGCAAGATTTGTACTGGATGTTATAGATCTATTATTCTTCTATTAGAAACCGTTGAGTTCTAGCCTCTAGGGCGAGAGTTCTAGTTTTGGTGAATTTTTTAAAACGTAGTGATTACCTCGTTTCGATGAAAATTGTACTCTTCTCCTATGCTCTGCTAGAAGTTTTATGAGAGTTCCAGGCGAGATTTGTACTGGATGTTATAGATCTTTTATTCTTCTATCAGAAACCGCGGAGTTCTAGCCTGAAGGGTGAGAGTTCTAGTTTCAGTGATTTTTTTAAAAAGTAGTGATTATCTCGTTTCGATGAAAATTGTATTCTTCTTGTATGCTCTGCTAGAAGTTTTATGAGAGTTCCAGGCAAGATTTGTACTGGATGTTATAGATCTATTATTCTTTTATCAGAAACCGCGGAGTTCTATCCTCTAGGGTGAGAATTCTAGTTTTGGTGAATTTTTTAAAACGTAGTGATTACCTCGTTTCGATGAAAATCGTAATCTTCTTGTATGCTCTGCGAGAAGATTTATGAGAGTTCCAGGCGAGATTTGTACTGGATGTTATAGATCTATTATTCTTCTATCAGAAACTGCGGAGTTATATCCTCTAGGGTGAGAGTTCTAGTTTTGGTGAATTTTTAAAAAGTAGTGATTGTCTCGTTTCGATGAAAATTGTATTCTTCTTGTATGCTCTGCTAGAAGTTTTATGACAGTGTTAGGCGAGATTTGTACTGGGTCTTATAGATCTATTATTCTTCTATCAGAAACCGCGGAGTTCTATCTTCTAGGGTGAGAGTTCTAGTTTTTGTGAATTTTTAAAAAGTAGTGATTATCTCGTTTCGATGAAAATTGTATTCTTCTTGTATGCTCTGCTAGAAGTTTTATGAGTTCCAGGCAAGATTTGTACTGGATGTTATAGATCTATTATTCTTCTATCAGAAACCGCGGAGTTCTATCTTCTAGGGTGAGAGTTCTAGTTTTTGTGAATTTTTAAAAAAGTAGTGATTATCTCGTTTCGATGAAAATTGTATTCTTCTTGTATGCTCTGCTAGAAGTTTTATGAGAGTTCCAGGCAAGATTTGTACTGGATGTTATAGATCTATTATTCTTCTATCAGAAACTGCGGAGTTATATCCTCTAGGGTGAGAGTTCTAGTTTTGGTGAATTTTTAAAAAAGTAGTGATTGTCTCGTTTCGATGAAAATTGTATTCTTCTTGTATGCTCTGCTAGAAGTTTTATGAAAGTGTTAGGCGAGATTTGTACTGGGTCTTATAGATCTATTATTCTTCTATCAGAAACCGCGGAGTTCTATCTTCTAGGGTGAGAGTTCTAGTTTTTGTGAATTTTTAAAAAAGTAGTGATTATCTCGTTTCGATGAAAATTGTATTCTTCTTGTATGCTCTGCTAGAAGTTTTATGAGAGTTCCAGGCCAGATTTGTACTGGATGTTATAGATCTATTATTCTTCTATCAGAAACCGCGGAGTTCTATCTTCTAGGGTGAGTGTTCTAGTTTTTGTGAATTTTTAAAAAAGTAGTGATTATCTCGTTTCGATGAAAATTGTATTCTTCTTGTATGCTCTGCTAGAAGTTTTATGAGAGTTCCAGGCAAGATTTGTACTGGATGTTATAGATCTATTATTCTTCTATCAGAAACTGCGGAGTTATATCCTCTAGGGTGAGAGTTCTAGTTTTGGTGAATTTTTAAAAAAGTAGTGATTGTCTCGTTTCGATGAAAATTGTATTCTTCTTGTATGCTCTGCTAGAAGTTTTATGAAAGTGTTAGGCGAGATTTGTACTGACTCTTATAGATCTATTATTCTTCTATCAGAAACCGCGGAGTTCTATCTTCTAGGGTGAGAGTTCTAGTTTTTGTGAATTTTTAAAAAAGTAGTGATTATCTCGTTTCGATGAAAATTGTATTCTTCTTGTATGCTCCGCTAGAAGTTTTATGAGAGTTCCAGGCCAGATTTGTACTGGATGTTATAGATCTATTATTCTTCTATCAGAAACCGCGGAGTTCTATCTTCTAGGGTGAGAGTTCTAGTTTTTGTGAATTTTTAAAAAAGTAGTGATTATCTCGTTTCGATGAAAATTGTATTCTTCTTGTATGCTCTGCTAGAAGTTTTATGAGAGTTCCAGGCGAGATTTGTACTGGATGTTATAGATCTATTATTCTTCTATCAGAAACTGCGGAGTTATATCCTCTAGGGTGAGAGTTCTAGTTTTGGTGAATTTTTAAAAAAGTAGTGATTGTCTCGTTTCGATGAAAATTGTATTCTTCTTTTATGCTCTGCTAGAAGTTTTATGAAAGTGTTAGGCGAGATTTGTACTGGGTCTTATAGATCTATTATTCTTCTATCAGAAACCGCGGAGTTCTATCTTCTAGGGCGAGAGTTCTAGTTTTTGTGAATTTTTAAAAAAGTAGTGATTATCTCGTTTCGATGAAAATTGTATTCTTCTTGTATGCTCTGCTAGAAGTTTTATGAGAGTTCCAGGCAAGATTTGTACTGGATGTTATAGATCTATTATTCTTCTATCAGAAACCGCGGAGTTCTAGCCTGTAGGGCGAGAGTTCTAGTTTTGGTGAATTTTTTAAAACGTAGTGATTACCTCGTTTCGATGAAAATCGTATTCTTCTCGTATGCTCTGCGAGAAGTTTTACGAGAGTTCTAGGCGAGATATGTACCGGATGTTATAGATTTATTATTCTTCTATCAGAAACCGCGGAGTTCCAGCCTCTAGGGGGAGAGTTCTAGTTTCAGTGATTTTTTTTAAAAAGTAGTGATTATCTCGTTTCGATGAAAGTTGTATTCTTCTCGTATGCTCTGCGAGAAGTTTTATGAGAGTTCCAGGTGAGATTTGTACTGGAAATTATAGATCTGCTATTCTTCTATCAGAAACGGTGGAGTTCTAGCCTCTGAAGCGACAGTTCTATTTTCTGTGAATTTTTGTTTTATGGTCTGCCAGATGCTCTGCTAACTTCCCGTAGCAGATCATTATTTTCAATTGACTTTTTTCTAGGTAAAAGTGCTAGAACTATGTCTGAAACGTATTTGGAACTATAGAACTCAGCCGCATGCGCAGAGAACTCCCTTCAATTTTTGATTTTGTGGAAAATGATCTGCTACCGGAAGTTAGCAGATCATTTTTTCAACCGGCGTTTTTTAGGTTAACTCGCCAGAACTATCTCTAAAATCTATCAGGAACTATAGAACTCATCTGCATGCGAACAGAACTCTCTTTTGTTTTTGATCTGCTAGCACTTGCTCTGCTAAGTTCACGGACACGGCCCCGCTAGCCTCGGCGTAGTCGCCTAACGGGGCAGATGAAACTTTTTCACACATATTTTGTGTCATTTGCCCCGCTACGCTTCCGTAAGAAACTTACGAAAAACTTTATTTTTGTTTTTTAGATACCTATAAATGAAAAAGTTTGAAGTTTGGCAATAAGTCAACACTATAATAAAACATTATAAATAATTTCCTAAACAGCTACATTGATTAGTCTTTTTATATCATAGTCAAAAATTAAAATTACCAAACAAGATCATTATTTATACTAATATTATAATATACTAATATTATAAATGTGAAAGTTTGGATGGGTGGATGGATGTATGGATGGATGTTTGTTACTCAACCACGCCTCAACGGCTGAACGGACCTGGATGAAATTTGGCACAGAGATAGATTATAGTCTGGAATGACACATTATAGGCTTTTTATCCCGGAAAATTAAAGAGTTCCCGCGGAAACCGAAAAAACATCAAACCACGCGGACGAAGTCGCGTGCATCAGCTAGTAAAGTATATTTACTATCACTAAAAAAATCAACACTTTTAAATAATTTCCAAATCAGCTACATTGATAAGTCTTTTATATCACAGATTATAAATAAATAAATAAATTATAAAAATCAAAAATCTACAAAAGAAGAACATCATGAAGTAAATTTATTACTACCTACTTATTACATACTTCAGACTACTAAAATCACATTTAGGTTATAATTTGCAAACAACTAAGAGGTCATCCGTAAATTACGTCACACACAAGCCACTTTTGATCTTGTTTTGTAGGTAATGTTGATTTTTTACTGTGTTTTTTAACCTGTGATATACATGAAAAGGCTAATCAATGTTGCTGTTTAATAAATTATTTTATAATGTTTATAGTTAAGTGTTGAGTCTCTTTTTCTTAATATTATTTTTGTTCAAAAAATTAAAGCTGATTATAATATTCAAACTTTTTCATTTATAGGTAAAAAAAACAAAAAAAAAATTGGCAGTCATCGGGACTGCCGATAGAAGTGAAAGCAAATATAAAAATATTTAAAATAATTAAAATATAAACCTTAAAACTAAGGCATTAAAGTTTAACAAATGTTAGTATTTAAGAATGTCTTAGTAACAACGCGAGCATGTCGGTGTTCGCTAGCATGTCGCTGTTCGCGAGCACGTCGGTGCGAGGTGTTGGTGACGCAAATCCACAAGTTTACCCCCTACCAAAAAGTTCTCCACGCGCCTAAAGAAGTTTTCACTTCAATAAGTTATTCGTAAGTTTCTTACGGAAGCGTAGCGGGGCAAATGGCACTTGATCGGTGTGAAAAAGTTTCATCTGCCCCGTTAAGCGACTACGCCGAGGCTAGCGGGGCCGATGGCACTATCTTTCCCAACTGCCCCGTTAGCGGGGCAGAGCCAGCGGGGCAGATGGGACCAAGTCGTTAAAATCAAAGATACAACAGCGTTTAATATTTGAAAAATGGTTATCAGTTCACGTAATTGTATAACAAAGAGATAAAAGATAAGCGATTTAGTTGGTCTTCATTTTATACAATTACATGGAATTAAATTTTAAATGATTAAGCTAACTTACCTTGCGAAGGAGAAGCTGGGGCCGGGGATGACGAGTACGGCAGACTGTTAACGGGTGACGCCAGCGGTGACACGAGTGGCGACTGAGGAGCGTCCTCAGTCTGAACTACGCTTGGATACGCCTCGGGCGTTGATGATCTTCGTTTACTCTTATCGTCCCAATCACCACTGTAATGTATTGTCTCATAGCCATCTTCCTCTTGACTGTTTGTTGGCGACTTCACCACAATGTTACATATATCAGGTGTTTGCATAGCAGAAGATTCTAACTCAGGAATGTCGTTTTCTTTTGTCACATCACGTTGAAGAGACGAAATCGATGAAGAGGAAGGCGATTGTACAATTACTCCATGATCAGTATTATCATTGCTATCGACTTCTTTTGGTGTACACTGTATAGACTCAAATTTACTTGCTATTAGTGTTGTGGTAATGTTTGTATCTAAAATTAAGTCTTCTTCATCGAGTAATGGGGGTGGCGATTTTGGTAGCCGAGCTGGAGGGGATGGCGGGGCTTTATAATATATTGAACTTTTATCGGCGTCAATACATTCTTGTAAAGTATGAGATTTATTGGGGGATGCGCATTCTATTTCTTTCGAAGGTGGCAAATAAAAAGGTTGTTGTATAAATTCTTCAAATTTCTCGCTATTTGCTTTTTCTACATCAGAAGAAACTGATGCTCTTTTTAAATTTATCCTTTCTATTGGTTCATCTTTCTGAGGACTTTGTCTAATAGGTGAACTTAAATTATCTCGTTTTATCACCGGAGAAGAAAGTATTTCGGATCTAGCGGTGGAGGGTGTAGTATTATTAGTTCTAGGCGAAGGTAACACAGGAGCGATGTTTTTTACAGGACTAGGGGATTTCGCAACATGTATACCTCGATTAACTAATGAAGCAGGAAGGGTATTCGGGCGTTCCAGATGTGAAGCACCAGCACCCGGCGATAGCGGTGGTGAGTAAACTCGTGAAGGGACTACATGTCTATCAGTCGCTTCCGGCGACTTTCTATCTTGGTATCCAGGCGGTGTTTTATAATCGGACCTCTGTTCAGGGTCGTATCTAGACGGCCGGGATTTATTAAAGTGAGCGGTCCAGTTTCTCTGTTTTTCTATAAGTTCTTTATTAAAACGTCTGTCTGGTTTTTCTGGCTTAGGAAGAACACTAGGTTTAGCTGGTTTCGGTGGTGGTTGCTGCGTAGCACCATTGGATATTCGGTCGCCGTTGACAGCCGGTGCCAAGGTACATGTTGCCGTAGCATTGTTTCGCGTCGGGCTTACAGAACCCGCTGAGCTAGACCGAGAGCGCGCAGGAATCACCGGAAGAACCCCGCGCGTTCCGGCGAAACTTGCAGCCGCTGAAGGCGACTTTTCAATACGAAAATTACGATTTTCTTCACCTAATTTCTCAAACAAAGCTCTAGCATTGTTAAACCTAGCCAGATGGCTTTCGGTTCGCACGACTGTCACATCACTTCCACGCATATCTTCATCGTCTCTCGACGGCATTCCTTGAAATATATTAGCGATTTTGGAAACTTTAGTGCCTTGTGCTCTTTTCTTGCACTCCTCCATACTAGCCGGGTACGGCCGCTTCAATCCAACCTGGAAAAGGAATTATCCATGATGAGTTAACGAGAAATATCTTCATGTCTCACTTTATACAAATATGAGAAATAGGCCGCGTTTTCAAACGTCTGATAACATGAGATAAACGCTAGAGGCGCAGGCAGTAGGCGCTCGGCACGGACACTATTGCGAGCGACGCGACCACTACGTCTTGTCTTCATTTGTCGCGAAATAGAACTCGAGATAGCGATAGCGCTGATAATACTTTGCTCGTATCAGACTTTACATAGTTGACATTGCATTTCATAATATACTTATGTATTAAATTTTACACCTTATGAGAACGGGTTTTAAAACAAAGAAATTATGACTCTTAACTAAAATCTAATAATGAATGAATAACAACACATGGGTGGCAATAGGCGGTGCTATTTTCCGCGATTATAATAATAATTACTTAATACCTTCTACTTAGCTCACCCCTATAGGTTATTCACCATCAACATTATTCTATGTAAAATTGTACAGGCACTTCAAAAATGAAATAATCTTGTGATAAGATTTATTGATAACGATTAACAGATATCACAGCGTAATTAATACAGTACTTCATGTTATATGACCGCCATGTATACGGTTTTAATGTAGCAAACATGAAAAATATTTACATAACATTTCTGTTTTCCTTTTTAGCTAGCGTCCTAGCTAACAATAATCGATGTGAAATTGCTGAAATATGTGTGACTGATCTATCGCAAGCGGATTGCGATGCTGGGATGACGCTGGTTCGTAATGCAAGTATTTTTGGATGTTGCCCTGGGTGCATACCCGATGACGGTACTGGCGGAGGCGACGGAGGAGGTGCAGACAATGGTATGAAATTAAACAAATTCTTTCATCATAAAAGTTGTTAACGAACAGCACTCATTAAATAATTAATTTATCGCGTATGTATGTATAGTTTGATCCAGAAATATTATAATAAACGTCGCGCTAGCAACTATTTACCAACCAGTTAAAGCCTGGTAAGCAAACTATTAAAATGTAATAACGAAACTAAGTAATATAAAGTTATGTTTGATCTTAAAACGTAAACATTTTTGTTATGTACTTGCTTGTATAACAACTAAGTATACGTATATTAACAAAGAATAAGTTATACTTATAGTATTTGAATTAAATACGTGGTATGAGTGAGTCATTGTAAAACTAGAAAGATGAAGGCCGCTATTTTATAAGGCGAAAGTGAACCGCTACACAAACGTGTTATTTGTTGTATTGGTGAAACTTGCTGTCGCAGAGGTTGTTTTACGAGCCAATCGCGGAGTATATACTCGTATACTTGCTTATTGTCATAATATTTCAAGCCTTTGAAACTAGCTGAACACTTTCAAATTAAAAAGCCAATCAAAACTTTTTGAAAGTTTATTCTCTTTCTGATTATATATAATATTTTATATAATATAGTAGTGTTTTGAAAGTGAAAGAAACAGTTAACCCAGGACAGATAAATACAAAACGGGCATTTATAGTAGATTAGTAGCCAAGGGCTGTAAGGCATCAATTGCAGCCCGAGATATTTAGGCGCATGAGCACAGCGAGGGCGCCTATAGTTCGAGGGTGCAATTGATGCTTACACCCGAGCTAACTACTCTGCTTTACATCTCGATTGTGAGGTAAGTAGGTCCTTATTATCCCCAAATGGAGCTTGAAGGTGACCAATTAGCGCTCTAGGGTAATAATGTAGCTAGAAAAGCCCTAGGGCGGTAAGTAATTTTAAAAAAAACTCTTCACTCTTTCAAAAAGTTCGCGTACATCTAACCATCATACTTTTTTTAATTACTTACCGCCCTAGGGCTTTTCTAGCTACATTATTACCCTAGAGCGCTAATTGGTCACCTACAAGCTCCATTTGGGGGTAATAAGGACCTACTTACCGAATATGAGAGATGTAAACAAAATTAATTCAAGCATCATACAAAGGTACTGAACTCCAGAGATTAGATCCATCTCGGAGATGGACGTAGGCTACTTTTTATCCCGGAATATCAAAAAGATTCCTTGTCCGGTGTTCCACTGGTTCAAAATAATCGAAATATACGTGGACGAAGTCACGGGCATCGGGCATCATCAATAATTGTATATGTATTATACTTTAGTTTATTTTTTTTAGAAACGGATCCTTCGGAAGGGTGTCGACCCCCTGCCAATTGCTTACCGGACGGACGATACGCACCTGTGCAATGTAAAGGCGATTTGTTCACGGGGAGGCAAGTTAATATGCAATTAAAATTACGAAATGACTGACACAAACTTACGATACTTCATTTGCTCTTTATTGACTTAGTCGATTTCAATTTTAACGATTTGTTCTCGCCCGTTTTTCGAGTATAACAAAAAATGTACATTGAATGCATTTTCCTTCGGTAATAGTTAGTTCAATATCAGTTTTTAAATGTTTAAAATAGAGACTGTTTGTTTCCAAATAATTATACTTACATACATAATTAAATTTTATTTAACTACGCTCGAATGCACTTACGTTTCACCGTTGAAATGTACTATTTACACAATATACAGATGTTTCTGCTCTGATGAAAATGGGAACAGAATATTTGGACAAATGTGGAGACGTGAAGCAAATGAAATGACTTGCGGTAAGTTACACAAACATTAGTAACGAATAGAAAATAATACCTGAGGATTATAATACATGGTCGTGTGTTCAAGTAATCTTTATTCTATTCTATAAGCATAAATTTCTCTCGCGTATAAATCCATTCAAACGGAAAATAGTCTAGAAAGCATTTCTTTATACTTTGGTATAAACTAGCAAATTTAAAATGAAGGAGCATGTATAATGTAGTAAAAAATAAAATTTCAGTCAGGGTTCCAAAAATCAAAAGGTCAAAATCTGTTTGACGGAGATTGACAATTCGATTACCAAAGAATAAAAATAATTCTACCAACGACGTAGAGTAAATAGGACGTAGTTCACACACAGATATTGTTTAACTATATTAGCAAAATTATGCGATAGCAAACAATATTCCTGTATTTTTTTAGCGTGCAGCCGCAAAAGACATGAATTGGAAACGAAACACGGCAAAATCAGTACTTTACACTGTACACCTAATGGGGACTATGAGCAACTGCAATGTGACGATGGCATGTGCTGGTGCGCCCAAACTAGAACAGGACAACCCACAACACCGCCGGTGCAAGAGGTCGACATGAGGAGGCTCCCTTGTTGTAATAATTATTTTCAGTAATTACGTAACTAAGTAAATACTGTGTGTATCTTATTAAAAATCTAGGGGAAACCCTATTAAACTGAGGAAGTACAATAAGGCCTAAATTGGATATGAATCTTAACATTTCTTTGAAAGTGAAATCTAGATAAACAGATAAGAGGAATAATTTCATTTGCTTATATTATATTTGTCAGGCTTTTGTCACGAAAAACGTCTTAAAGATTGTCACGTAATAACATTGTTATAAAACTAACAAAATAGAACGGCTGACTCTCACGTTCAGTGAATCGGGAATGACATAGGGTGGCACATTGAAAGGTCTTCTTTATGTAAGTAATATGTATAAGTTTCGTTACACACTTGTCGATCAGCTAAGAAAGATATAATGCCTTTCATTGGCAAGTAATATCAAGGATGGAATGCGAATCATCTGTGTCGCCCAATGGATTTGATGCCCAATGATATGATTTGGGCAACATATTATGAAGGATTTTAAAGATTTATAAGTTAATACATTCTGACTTTTGGACCCTTCTTTTCATTTATTCTCCTCCTTTATGATGTATGTGAGCTGTGTATGTAAGGAATACAATGATTGCATCCCTTTTACATGACACCTGAACGTACACCACTATGATATCCAAAAACTAATTTTAATTGAGTTTCTCTGTTAACAGTCAGTGCAGCAGCCCTCGGTGAGCAATATCTGCGAAGATGTGAAAGTATCGTGTACGCTTTGTCCAGGATTAACAGAGAGCAAACGGCACACGGAACCAATTTCTTAGGCAATCCAATAACGTTCTGCGATTACGACGGAAGCTATGGATCATATCAAATTCAGAATGGAATGTAAGAAAATTTCAATATTATTGTGAACAGCAATATTGGCAGATGTAGTTTCCCAGGGAATAAATAAAGACGCGAGAACCTTTGCAATCAATTAAGTAATTAAAATTATATAATACGCGTGAAAAACATTTTCAATGGAATACGATACCTACATGAAGGAATCTCGGTAGTGTAAGTCATTCCGAACCAGTGGTAGATTCACTCAACGATTCAAAAGTACTTGTAATAAGTTCATTTGAATAAAAAAATATGAGTTATGAAGAAAGGTCATTATTTAAATAAGAAATATCTTTTGACGTATTATTGGTTTCAGCGCCTACTGCACCGGACGAGACGGTAAAATATTGGGTTCGTGGCAAGTCGTAGTCAGTGAAATGCGGGGAATTAATTGCAGTAAGTCTATAATAATTTATATATTCGTGTATTTTTACACCCAAGCACAGCTATACCTACCTACATCGATCTTTGTTTTCAGAAACTGGATCTTGTGACTTATGTGGCTTTGTAGTGATTGTACCTACATTCCTGATAACCTGATTCAGTTTTTCATAATTATTATTCAACTTTTAACTTACTTTAATTAGGTACTTTGCTTTAACTTTAATTATTATTCAACGTTTTCACTCGTGACAGCATCGATAAATAATTCTTCATATACTTATTAGTGATGCATATTCCTTAATTTATAATGTAAAAATGGTAATAAAGCAAAAATACGCGGAAACGTATGGCAATACCGTTAGCACTTAGCGCACACGCATTGCAGTGTAAACGCACGGCCCGGAGACCGGTTTGCGACCGTGACCCTATTCCCGACATGTTGAACGGCTCCATTCAATCGGTTGACGCTCTGATGGAATGCGGGAGCCGCAATACTTGATCTCCTACCAAAACATAACTGTTCGACCAGTTCGTGGAATACAAAGTTTGCGTGTTGACATACGCAACGGCTACACCACAGGGCTACACTCATCGATAAGAGAAGCGTAACATGAAAAATATGAGATAAGCTTGGTTTTGCTTTTGATAAAAGTGAAAGTTGATCTTTCAAGAGATATTTACAGAGATACCAAACAATGATTCAACTGTGGCTAAACAAGAAACACCAACGATTCGGAATTAGAGATATAAGGGGGCCTATAGTGGGAGATTTTTACCTATGCGAATAATAATTATTTTCATGACAGAACACAGCTAACGCTCGATAATTCAATACAAATGGTAGTTAAGTTTAACCATGGAACTATAAAGGACTAACGCGATCGAATAGGTTAAATATGTACCACCAGGCCTGCAGATAGCATTAACCAGTGATTTGATTTGCTTTTGTTGCTAAAATTACTTAACTTTTTTTAAATAAGTACGTGATATGTCTAAAAGTCAGCCGGGTCACAGCAGAAAATCAGCGTCAATGTATGCATTTGTATGTATGATGCTGGGCACACGGCTGAGCTGTACACCCATTCTGGGTGGTGTCACAGACAAACATATTTTTATGTACAACTATGAATGTCAGATGTTTGTCTGTAAGACTATTTTTGAATAATGTATTTTCTTTCTTTCTTTCTTAACCAACAGTTATATCTTATGGTGTACTTTGTTGGTCAACTGTCTTTGCAAATTAATATGATATTCTTTGCCATATTCTACCTCCATTTTTTACTTTCCAACAGACTGCGCTCGTGACACGATGGTGTACTTCCCGGAAAGGGGTATGACAGTTTCAGAAGTGTGCCAACCGAACGGCAACTACCGCCCAAATCAGAATGCAGGCGATGTCAGATACTGCGTCGATGACGATGGCTACCCGTTGGATGAGAAAGACTGGCCGCCAGTGTGTTTAGCTACTACCAGCAGAACTGGAGAGAGCCATGACAAATAAGATAGGCTCTAGTTTGTTTTTTATAGCTATTATTTAAATACCTTTATTAAAAAATATACTTATGTATACTTATGTAAGGGAAGTTTACAATATTTTAATTAATCAATTTTATCATAATATACTTATATCCTTGCCAAAAATATAATAATTGATGCAATTTTCACGAACAGTTGTGGCGCACGATGCTCCTCGCTAAGACCGCGATTAGCTTTTCTATTTTAGCCTCTATAAACCCTAAAGATATTCAAGTAATGAGTCGCCTAATGTCGTTCGCTTCCTCAACAAAGTGAATTAATCTTCATAAAACAGTACTTAAATGATACTAATTCATTCGTCCTAATAAAAGGCTGTCCTTTTCACAATATTTGACGCCATAAAAGTAGGCTTGGTTTTTATTTCTTTAGGTTTTTATATTTAAAATTAGGATGAATTAGTGGTCTGTGACCCCTGCCATCAGACATACACTTCTTAAATAAATTAAGCCTTGGTCAGGAAACACACGACGGAATTTGTGTATAAGTGTACCGCGGTTATAAGCAGATACACTTTAACAAACTTTGTTTTTCCGATTTTACGCTATGACAGATCACAGAACAGAAGCCTTGGTAAGGCAACGCCTGAGAGAAACCTGTGTACCGCAGCTGTACTTTGCTGGTGTGACTTTCTGCCCTGCTGCTGTCACTGCGCTTGATATTAAAGAAGAAGCCGATATTGGAGAAGTACTTTAACATGAAATAATATCGCTGGTTGATACTTACGCTGCAAGTGTCGACCCGGTGTATGGTGCAAGCGTCGCGCAACGCGTGTAATACGACGCCGCGCGGCCGCCCGCTCGCCGCGCGCGCTCGCCCATCTGGAACAAGCGGGTAGAATTACCATATTATGACAGACATTTGCCGTATTTCCTAAACGTTAAACAACAATACTTACATATTATGTATTATTGGAAAAAAAGAGCTAAGTAATTTTATCTTTGAACATTGTTCTATTTGATACTGAGTCCGGTAATTTACGGAATACAGATCGAGAATGTAGCTAATCATCGAATATCTATATCATTACTTATTAATAAGAATGACCAGCGTGGTGGACTATGCCAAAACCCTATTCTCATTCAGAGAGGGGATTCGTGCTCCGGCAATAGGTTGAAGAGATGATGATGATGACTTATTAATTAGCGACTTTTATGAACTACTAGCTGATGCCCGCGACTTCGTCCGCGTGGATTGAGGTTTTTCGGTTCCCGCGGGAACTCTTTAATTTTCCGGGATAAAAAGTAGCCTATGTGTTATTCCAGACTATAATCTATCTCTGTGCCAAATTTCATCCAGATCCGTTCAGCCGTTGGAGCGTGATTGAGTAACAAACATCCATATGTACACATCCATACATCCATACATCCATCCAAACTTTCGCATTTATAATATTTATTTGATTGGCAATCATTAATTACAAACATGAACCTATAAAAAAAGGTTTATATGTTCATGATTACAAAATAATCTCATCTAGCGGGGAACTGGCGGTTTAGGATTGCAAGTTGCAACCGCACTTCACCTTCAAATCGAGCAAGATCGAGCGATTTCTTGGTTATAATATTGAATCGAAGCAGGCGTTACTTTGCGGAAGTCCATGACAACGAATGAACGAGAAGTTTAATTCGCTATAATCCGCCACAGCAGACCAATCTATGTGGTACAGTGCGTGTCCTTCACCAATAGCATGCGAACACCCACCACCCAGCAATTCGCACCGGCACCGCACCACACCACACAAATCTTCCAAATCACTCTCAACGTACGTTTCACTCCGAAACCGGAGCAATTCACGATTGTAATTGTTACAATCGTGCATTGTCGAGTCAACATCTCCTGAAGATGCTCCGGTTTCGGATATGTTAATAAAATCATAAATAATCTAGAAATCGGTACGATAACAAAAAATTTCAAAATGGCGCTGACTTTTTTAAAATTTTGATTACAGTTTCCTGTTTTGTGATCCTAGGGAACCCCAGATATCGATTTTGAACGAAATCGGTACGATAACAAAGAATTTCAAAATGGCGCTGACTTTTTAAATTTTTGGTACCAGTTTCCTGTTTTGTGATCTTATGGATCCTGAGATATTGATTTTGTACGAAATCGGTACAATTACAAAAAAAATCATACTGCGTCCATAGATATTCTTATACAGTTATTTCCATCCGAAAAATAATCTCAGTTACTCTCAAGCCGCGCCTAAAGAAGTTTTACTTCAAAAATAAAGAATAAAATATTTAAGACTAAATAAAAAAACATCCGACTGCGCGGAAGCTTGCAAAACAAAAACGATCGGTCCATCCATTTAGGCTGTAGGCTCAGCCAAACAGTTTTTAAAACACACCCACATACATACATACACACACCTTCCCTGATGTATTTCCTCCTTCTGGTGCAGTCGGGTAAAAATGAACATACATCAGCCTTTAAGACAACTAACTAGGTATACAGGGAAATTCGCAATCCAAGACTGGCAAAACCAAAAACCGACGCGTTGATTTTGTGAAAATAATTATGAATTTGTTAGTTTTGTTTTCGTAAATTACTATTAGTTTTGAGTTACTTACCGACGCGATGGTAGGAGATTTTGTTAGTTGTTCGTGAACGTCCTTTGTAATTTCTGCAGATTTTGATCGCGCAGCTTGTCATTTTCACCGAAATAATCTAACGCAAAAAATGAGCCGTGCGTGCGTATCTTTTGACGTTACAATTGACACTGAGCAGCGGTGAGCGCTTTAGAGGCTAACAGTTAGCTGATATTTTTATCGACGCTTTTGAGCCGCCGCCGTTACTCTATCTAAAATCTAGGGAGTATATAATCAAAGGTTATAAGTAGTTGGTTATTTTTAAATAAGATCAACGTTCTAAATATGGCAACAATGTGGTAAGGCTCTAAACCTCTCTAACCGTTTAGAGAATCAGTCTGTCCCAGTGCAGTGGCCAGAGGAATCAAAACATATTCAATGAATTTCCATTTTCCATGTTTACCTAATTTAGGTACATAATATTTTTCTATAAATCATACTTTTATAGATAGTCCAAAGACGCAAAGCAAATGCAAACATATGCAAAGGCGAAGGCACTCCTAGTAATGCTTGAATCGCTTATACATCTATAATAATCATCACTGGCGCTATACAGGTTTGCGGCCCGGCGCCCGGACCCGCTCTAGTCGATTTCTCCATCAATAATAATTATTACTACCTAACTCTGTTTGCTCCTTCAGCTAATTAATCCGATGGCTTGTGTCCCGGTCAACTCCGTATCTCCAGCACAGGTTTAGTGTTGCGGTCGTAAATAAAAGGTACTGGTGTGTGAGACAGTTGGTAACTATAGAATAATTTTACCAAATACCTAAGTAACTATATATATATACACAGACAGTACAGATAGGTATTCCTCGGTACGGAACACTCAGTGAGCGAGGCTGACTCACACTGGGCTGATTTTTAGGGTTCCGTAGCCAAATTTGGCAAAAACGGAACCCTTATAGATTCGTCATGTCTGTCTGTCTATCTGTCTGTCTGTGTGTCCGTCCGTATGTCACAGCCACTTTTTTCCGAAACGATAAGAACTATACTGTTGAAACTTGGTAAGTAGATGTATTCTGTGAACCGCATTAAGATTTTCACACAAAACTAGAAAAAAAACAATAAATTTTGGGGGTCCCCATACTTAGAACTGAAACTCAAAAATTTTTTTTCATCAAACCCATACGTGAGGTGTATCTATGGATAGGTCTTCAAAAATGATATTGAGGTTTCTAATATCATTTTTTTCTAAACTGAATAGTTTTCACGAGAGACACTTGAATGATAAAACTAAAAAAAATATATGATGTACATTATCATGCAAACTTCCACCGAAAATTGGTTTGAACGAGATCTAGTAAGTAGTTTTTTTTTTAATAATTTAAAACTTACTACAGGTTTGTACGGATCCCTCGGTGCGCGAGTCCGACTCGCACTTGGCCGGTTTTTGTAGGTAGGTATACCATCAAAAGTCGTATAAGAAATTAGGGTAGGCTATGGGTACCAACTTTTTTGTAGATCATCATCTATATATATAATATTTATATTTTATCAATAGTGTTTCGATGATAAAATAATAAATAGACTAGATAAGTATATAAGGAATTCCAAGTGTTAAAATATTCCATAAAATCTGTCTAGAAATTTTACGTTCGGAAATTATAAGTGAACTGAAAAGTAATGTCAGGCCTGGCTCACTTGTCACGTGACCTGAGATATTTAACTACTGCTGCGTGGACGCTCGACGGCACTCGTATCAGTCGAGTGTTGCGCGCGGACCGTAGTTATACGTTTGACTTTTACTCAAGTTCTCGTTATGGATAAACAAAGAAAGATCAGTAAACGATATCGTATCACATTAGGTCGTTAATTCTAATTATTAAGACCTAACTTATCGCTCTTTGCACTTCCTAAGGACCCTGAAAGGTAAGTTTGTATTATTTGCCTATCTAGGTACATAGTACATACGTACCTACTTAGAGTTCTAAACAAAACTAATATTAATACATAATGTGGGTAGTTTTATTTTTATATCCACACAAGATACAGTTTTAAACAAAAGTAAATATAAACCATAGGTAGTATCCAATATTATAGTGATAGCCTAATGGGTAGACTTCAGCCTCCAAGTCTGGGGTTCGATCCTGGGAACGCACCTCCAACTTAATTAATTAAAATATATCATTTACGGTGAACAAAAATCGTGTGTAAAGCTGAAAACATGCCTGAAGTTCTATAATCATTATAAAAAACCCTAATATGTCTGCCAACAAGAAATTGGCCAGTGTGGAGGAATATATGGCTTAAACCCTTCTCATTCTGAGAAGAGCCTCGTGAGTCGTGCTTAGTAGTGGGACTGGTGGGCCGCCGATGAGTCGATGATGATTAATCCATAATGTGGGTATATTATTTTGTCTCGTAAACTCTGGCATGGGCCCCCTTCCACCCCATATAAGTGTAAAATATTCATTGATATTTCACTACTTGTGGAATATATAACGACTTTTTTTTATCCACTACAAGTTAGCCCTTGACTGCAATCTCACCTGATGGTAAGTGATGATGCCGTGTAAGATGGTAGCGGGCTAACCAGTTAGGGGCATGGCAGCATGTTAAACCCATATACCTATTTGGTTTCTACAAAATCTATGAATAATAATAATATATCTTTTATCTATTTTTAAAGTAATTGTCGTCATCATTGCAACCGATTACCGACCCATAGTAATGACACCGATAGTAAGAATTTAGAAGTAGTCAACCCTAAGGCTACACGCGCCGCGTCTAAAGGGATAAGAGTTACGCGATAGAAAGAGATATATAGAGGTAGGTATTTAATTATTTTCACTCGCAGCGCTGTGCGAGCTGAATTGCACTTTATTACGACGTAACCTGAGTCGCTGATGGTTAAAAGGTCTTCGCGGAGTAACTCTTCTGTTACTACTATTACCTATTCTGTGGTAATGTGTCGTAAAAAGTAATGATAAGGTCGGTGACTGCGTCGGACGTATTCAGTTTTCGGCCAACAGCAAGTTTCGATTCGATTTCGATAAAACGATTGTGACCGAATACGGCCAACCGTAACAACATTCACACTAGGCCGATCACCGCCGCGCCGGGCTGCGATCGAATGCGGCCAAACCGACCTAATGTAAACGGGCCATTACATTGGTAGGTAGTAGGTACCAATACCAAATAAATATCCGTATTCGAATCCGTATCCGCGGATATACATTTTTAACGATCCGGCACATCACTAAATTAGTAACCTCCTCATAGTAGGTAAATTATATCACGAAAAACTACCAGAGTAAGTACTAATAATTATTAGTTAGTTATGTAACTAATCAAACGCTTTACAAAAGAAGTAAGCCCTCATAATATTTCACAGCATTTCTCGCGAAGGGTCCGGCTTGTCGCCACTTGGACACGACACACCCGCTCTTGATAGCCGAGTGTAAGTAAAGTGCGATCGACCTCATTTAAAAATTTATTAATAAGTACTTTAATAAAATGGGAATACCTATAGAGCGACCGCACTCACGCGGCATCTCTGCTCTGGTGGCACTTGGCGGTAACTATTTAATTACAGTCCCACAAACTTATCTGGCCCGGTGGTCATTTGAACTTATTTTTATGGCTGTTTAGTGTTTGTGTTTATTTTATTTTTATTATTAGCAACTTTATATGTGATAAAAGCGACGCTGTCACAAATAAGTTTATGGGACTATAGAGGCATCCTGGCCATGTGACCAAAGAACAATGGTCATTTTGGACTAGATAAAATATTAACCAGCTGAGACTATCACCAAAATGTAGTGCATGGTTAATGTACTTATTGGATATCATCTGTTCATTTAAAAAAGTCTTCAGTATAAGTTTTACATAACAACACCACGAACAACCGACGAGGTGAGCTTTTAGCCTCATACTTACTAACAACTAACCTCGACATAGCTAACAAAGGCACAAAACCGACATTTGTGTCCAGCAGATATCAGACGATAATCGATCTAACCCTAGTATCAAACAACATAATAGATCATATAAAAAACTGGCATGTAAGTAACGAACCATCACTGTCGGATCACTGTAGAATATGTTTCGAAATTGATCTGACCAAGACACCGGAAATACCTCGGAGAAATCCAAGGAAAACAAATAGAAAACAGTACAAAACGCTAATAACAAGACACATAGGACAAAGGAACACAACCAGAATCCAAAATGTGTCAGAGATCGACAAAACCGTAACAGAGATAACTGAAAACATAAGGACATGCTACGAGCTAGCCTGCCCCCTGAAAACCAGAAAGACAAAGCAAGAACCAAAAAACAGTTGGTGGGACCTAGACCTGGAAAAGAAAAGACAAAGGTTAAGGCACCTATTCAACAGAGCAAAAAACACCAGACAGCCTATAGACTGGGACAACTTCCAGGAAGCACAATCACAATACAGTAAGTTTGTGAGGAGCAAAGAGAACAAGTCGTGGCAGAGATACTGCACGAATATAGAATCATATGATACGGCGACTAGAATTCGTAAAATTCTAGCAAACGACAACAACCGTACACTCGGTACTCTGAGGAAAACCGATGGCACCTACACCAAAGATGATAAAGAAGTAAGTGAAACACTCATACAAACACACTTTCCAGGCTGCAAGATAGTAGACACACCCGACTGGTCAGATGACCTACAGGTGATACCATCGGAAGCGGACTGGGAAATAGCAAACAAAATAGTTACACAAGAGAAGGTTCAGTGGGCAATAGACACTTTCCACCCCTTCAAATCAGCAGGAACCGACAAAATATTCCCAGCTCTCCTGCAATGGGGAGCTTCAGAAATAACACCATGGCTAGTACAGATTTTTCAAGCCTGCCTAGCCTTTAGATATATACCGCTCTCATGGAGGGAGGTTAAAGTAGTGTTCCTGCCAAAACCAGGCAAGAACGACTACACGCAACCAAAAGCATTTAGACCAATTAGCCTAACATCCTTCCTACTGAAAACGCTGGAAAGACTCGGAGACCGCTTTCTCAGAGACGGAGCGCTAAGAAACCTACCGTTACACAAAAACCAGCATGCGTACAGCACTGGTAAATCAACAGAGACAGCTCTTCACCATGTGATAGGTAAGATAGAGCATGACCTAAACAACAAACTGTCAACACTGGGAGCCTTCATAGACATCGAAGGCGCCTTCGACAAAACTACATTCAGAAGCATTGATGATGCTCTACAGAGATACAAAGTGTCAAGTACATTACGTAAGTGGATAAGCGTCCTACTTGAGAAAAGGGTAATACAGCTTGACATAAACGGTACAACTAAAGGAATAGTAGCCAAAGGGTGCCCACAAGGTGGAGTATTGTCTCCAATACTTTGGAACCTGGTCGTAGATAGCCTCATAACAAAAATGAACAAAAGCGGATTCTTAACCATAGGATACGCGGATGACATAACAATCCTGATAAGTGGAAAACATGAAAATACACTCAGTGCAATAATGCAAGATGCACTAAAACTTATAGAGAAATGGTGCAAAGACAATGAACTAACAGTAAATCCTAAAAAGACTGAATTAGTTCTGTTTACAAACAAAAGAAAACCTGACATCCCAAAAATGCCAACACTTTTTGGCATTAGCTTATCACTATCACCAGAAGTGAAATACTTAGGTGTAACTCTAGATAGCAAACTTAACTGGAAGAGACATATAGATACAAAAATAGAAAAGTCAACAATAATCCTAAACCAATGCAAACGCATGATTGGGAAAACTTGGGGCCTGAAACCAAAGATAATGCTGTGGCTTTATTTAATGGTAGTAAGGAGCTCATTAACGTATGCGTCACTAGTATGGTGGCCCAGGACAAATCAGAAGACAACACAACAGGAGCTACAGAGCTTTCAAAGACAAGCCTGCCTAGCGATCACAAGCTGCATGAGCACAACTCCATCTAGTGCTCTAGAGGTGATGCTAGGAATACCACCTTTACATCTTCACATAAAAGAAGAGGCTACCATTGCAGCACTTAGGATAAAGACCTATGGGCTATGGAAAAACATGAACGCAACACACACCCGGATATTGTCGAGTGAACACACAAAATGCCCACACTTAGAGTGGATATGTGATAAAACACAGAAAGAACACATAATCGAGAAAAGGTACAAGGTAAACATCGCAGAGACCACAACCCTAGCACCCACCATAAACACAATAGATGTGTATACAGATGGGTCAAAAACCAACAAGGGAACCGGCGCAGGAGTATACTGTCCCGAACTAAACATAAACATAGCCCACGCTCTCGGTAAGAATAACTCGGTTGTTCAAGCAGAGTGCATCGGCATCACTATAGCAGCCATGGCTTTGATCAACAGACAGGTAACAAACTTTCATATTAACATTAATAGTGATAGTCAAGCAGTACTGAGAGCCCTAGCGAAAAACACGACTACCTCTAGGCTCGTACTTGACTGTCACAATGCACTACAGACTCTGACCGACTCGAACCAAATATCACTAGGCTGGGTAAAAGGCCACAGTGAGAACATAGGAAACGATGCAGCTGACGAACTAGCACGACGAGCATCAAACCTGAAGGTAGCGGGACCTGATCCGATCGTCCCTATACCCTTCAGTGAATACAAAACCTGGATAAGGAAACAAACCGTAAGTACACATGCCGAACTATGGGCAAACACCACAGACTGCAGACAAACAAAAGAGGCGATACCCAGCCCCAATAAACTACTAACGAAAAAACTTCTGCAACTAAACCGAGCCAAAGCCAGGATAGTTGTAGGTATGATAACAGGACACTGCCCTCTGAACAAACACCTATTTATTCTAGGTATCACCGACAGCCCTCTATGCAGAGCCTGCATGGAGAGCGACGAGACACCGAAACACGTGCTGCTCGAGTGCAGCGGTGTTTCCACCCAACGAGAAGCCTACATTGGCTCCCCAGCAACACTACCGGATGTCCTCGCCGACCTGGGTGGCCTGCTTGGATTCTGGAGTGAGCTCGGCTGGCTGGAGTGATCCAGCGGGGAGTCGCACCAGCGGTTTCACGCACAGCGGACGGCTGCGCCCAAGTGCGGAAAAAATCCCAGGACTCGAAGAAGAAGAAGAACACCACGAACGATGTTCATCTTACTTTGAACCCATCAGCAACCATAATAATAATTGTTGTTATGTAATTGTTGTAATGTAGTCTGTGTTAATTATGTTCATAATGAAGTGGTAAGTACGTTTGATCGGCCATTCTTACATGATTGGGGGGCTGATCTGCCTGATTTTGCAATATTTTACTGATTTGAGTTTTGTTTTACAGTGAAAAATTACTTAAGGGTAAAATTATTTTATTATCAAAACACAATAAAAGCAAAAAACTTCTGACTCTAGTATTCTACATATTAATAACTAGCTGATGCCCGCGACTCCGTCCGCGTGGTTTAAGTTTTATTATTCCCGCAGGAACTCCTTAATTTTTCGGGATGAAAAGTAGCCTATGTCACTCTCTAGTTCCTCAACTATACCCATGCCAAAAATCACGTCAATCCGTTGCTCCGTGATTGAAGTACAAACCAACAAACCAATAAACCAACAAACAAACACACTTTTGCATTTATAATATTAGTATGATACACAAAACAAAGGAATGTTTATTTTGTGTAATAACTTCATTATTTGAAGTACTTTTCTTCCGTTAATTTTGTCCACCCTGCATACCCATCTAAATATAAACATAATATTTTGTAATTAGAGACTCTCTGGACATAATTGTTTGTAGTTATTGAGATAATATATTCTGAAAGCCAAACTTCTTAAATGAGTGCTTTCTTCTTCCTCCAACAACTGCTGTGACTTAGTTATTATAATTTAAGTTATGACTCTTTTGCTTTAGAGGCCTACGTCCACGTCAGACTTTTTGTAGGTCCGATAATCAGGCCTATAATGACACCGACTTTATCACCAATTTTGTGACCGACTGAGGGGCCCTGCCTACGTCAGACCAACATTATTTAATTTTCCACTGACAATCAAATCAGCCGGGATGGACCGAATTTGTTTTTGATCGACTTTTTGTAGAACATGTGCCTCTCAATATTGCAATTTGCATGTTTCATTTTTGCTGACAAAAAATCGGTCACCAACTGTCTGATGTGGGTGAAGCACCTAAATTGTCTGACATAACTACTTAATCAATCAAGTATTTTTAAGTAATTTTGAAGTGCTCAAGCACTTCAAAACAAAACTTCACTAAAAAGCTTCAGGAATAATGGCGCCCTGCGACCAGAGTTGTGGCGAAAGCGATCTCATTGTGCCAAGTTTGCCTTAAGGACACCTAATTTTAAACTACACAGTCTACACCCATTTACTCTGCAGGCAGTAAGTAAATTACTCATAAAACTACTCCATTTCAGAATTTGTCTGAGAGAATGTGATTTTAATTTAGTTGACAATTCACCAGTTTATAAAACGGTGACAATTAGAAACATAGCTAAACACATTGTATAAATAACAACAAATTACAATTTAAATGAAATTAAACATTTTTTCAGGTACAGCTTGTGCCACTTACGAAATGTCAGGACTCTACCATCAGTTAGGAACCAACAGCGGTCTTATTACATAAAAATGAAAGCAGTGTTCTATAGAATATCTGAGCCTTAATTATATTTAAATGTGCATGATGATGTGAAATTTAAATTGGGGCCCCAGGATCACTTCACCTCCCTACCTTCGTCCTCGTTTAAATGAAATTAAGGCTCACATAAACTATAGCGCTGAAAGCCATGAAAGCCACTGGGTAACAATCGCAATCACCCCTGATTGGTTAAAGAAGACAAATAGCAGAAGAGTGTTAGAGTGTATTATGCCTTGGAGAGCACATAAAGAGAAAAGACCAGATCTCCCTCCAGTCAGTCGGTCAGATGTATGTCCCAGCAGTCTATGAGATTATGAGTTTAGAAGTTTCCCATGTTGATGCACATACTTGTCCACTGTAGTATCTCCGAATTAGATGGCTAATCTGTGCACATTGGCCACCCCAGCCGAAATTCGTTTACTAGGACATACTTAATAATGTCATTGAATTAATGAGTGGATTTTTTTCATTTACTTAGTAAGTAAGTACTTAAATTAATCACTTTTATATTATTTTTATATTTATTTAATTTAATATAATATAAAAGTGATATAAATCACTTAATAATAGAATGGTCAAATAAAAACAAGCAACAGGTACTTTTACTCATAAATATAATCATTCTGCTCAGGTTTAAAAATAGTAAGTAAGTATTTTAAGTATGTAGTTGATAGGTAAGTATGGTAAAAATATTTTGATGAAATGCACTACACTTGGGCATTAGTATTAAAAATTTGTGTACCCTATTTAAACATAAACAATGTGTACTTCTTGAACTCATGCTCGAACTACGAATCTAGGTACTTTAAACTAAACAGAGAGTCTGATACTGACCTTAAAAAAGAGTCACGTTTTCAACGCCTAGGTGCGATCCGGTTTGCCACATCAGTGCTAATTTGAACCACATATTAAATTAATAGTACACTTTCACACTTTTCACTAATATTTATTTATTTAAGTCTAAATAAATTGTACATCCGACACCGCACACCCTCTTACAACAGCTCGACACAAACATATATTCGTATTCGGAAGCTTATCCTGTAGCCGAAACGTCAATAATCCGGGACAGCTTCAATTCGCGTAAGTGCCTATACTAATATGATAAGCACTAAAGTAATCCTAAATACATAATTAGTTCATTTAAATTATTCAGACGTTTCACGTTACATAAGTACATTATTTTAATAATTACAAGAAATCGCAAAAAATCTGAAAAAAGCGAGGCCAATCGGGGCCAATCTGAATCGGTGAAACCTCTTGCCTCTTGCTCTGAGCTCTCTTTAGTCTTTTCTACGTATATTTAATGTACTCTGTGCTTTTCTATCTTGTCTCTGACGAGCTCTATTCCGCTATATGGCTCTGGGTTCCAGCATATACTTACTTTATGGTTCCAGCCTCCCTTGCGCTTAGTGTTGCCAATAGTTAAGCTGGCGCTCCACAGTCCACCAGTTCAGATTCAGCTTCTACAACCACCAGAAAACCGCTAACAAAAATACCTCCTCTTATAATCGCTTAATCCACTAAACAAATTTTTAGATTTAACGATGAAAACAATAAGTAAATTAGGTTTTTTTGTTATTAGTAAATAATAAAACAATCAGTAAATCCAGCGGCCACTGGAAACAAATGGCATAAGACCGTGCTTTGTGACGATCCATGCTATAAAGGAGGCCATACACGTAAGGGTTTGCATGATGGTTTTAGCCGTACATGCATAACCGACAGGCAAACCCTAGCGTGTATGTGATAAAACTGTACAGTTATCGGCGCATGTACATGCAACCAAGCAAATATCAAAATTGATATTTTTTGCCGCTCGGTTACGTTTGCGCGCGAGCATAACCGAGCGTGTGTGGCGTCCGGCGAGCTTGCCTGCACAGTTCTCAGTTTGTTGTTGTAAAATTGACGAAATGGGGGGCTTTCAAAGTGGAGATTTTCTAACGTCCAAAGTTGACCTTAGAACTCTCAATTTTCTGAAAATGACCTGATGGCTGAGCCTGAAACATGATCAATTATTTGAATTATATCCTGTACCATTGTATAGTATATAAAATGTATATAAAATTAGATAAATATTATAAGGAAACGAAATTATTTAATTTTAAATGAGCTTCAGTATTTTTAACAGAACTTCACAATGATATCAATAGATGGCGCTCTGTTAAAGTTTACAAATAATATAGACGTTAGCACCAACTTATGTGGAATTAAAAAATAGCCTAGGTACTGATAGTACTGATGTCTATGAACGTAAAGATGAGCGCGCATCAGCTAGACATGCTCGCAAGTTAACTATTACAATATAATATAGTTAAAACTATCATAAGGATACTGCAAGGTCTCAGTTCGGGGCGAACCACTAGTACGTTACGTAGTAAAAAATATGATGATTTTTCTTCTTCTGTTCTGTAGAACAAGTGTTATGCCAAGTATAGCTATCACATCGTCGTCGTCCATTGTTAAGTTTGGTATACCGTACACGGTACACAGTACTTAGAACTGTCCTTCACAGTTCGTCACGTAGCTCCAACTGAGAGTTTATGGCAAGACTGTGCATGCAAACCCTAACGTGTATGTGTAATATGAAACTCGGTTATACCTGTTGGTTATGCATGTGCGGCTAAAACCATCATGCAAACCCTTACGTGTATGGCCTCCTTTAGATTGAGACGATGAGGATGAATCATTAAATCAACATACAATAATTATTAAATTATAACAGTTATTTCTAAATTAATTCGTCTTCTTCAGATGAATTATTTTTTTCCTCGCCATCATCGTCGTGATCGTCGGTTGAACGATAAACTCTGGAGTTAAGTAAAATAAAACTTGTTGCTTTGCTGATACAGCAAAAATCGGTGCTTGAGGTAGGGTTTGTATTTTTTAATTATTCCGTTTAAAATTGAGAAAATTTGTAAAGTTTTAATTAGATTTAAATCACAAAATTTAATTAATTTAATAAAAAAAATTGTGTGTGTCAGCTCCGGCGCACGACTGGAGTTTATTCTTCACGAACGATTATAACATAATATATAGATTAGTAAATGAACGCATTTTTAATATTACTGAAAGCATTATTATTATTATTGTATTCTTTATTGCACACAAGAGACATAGAAACATATATACAAACAAAGAAGCTTAATCTTAGTGAAGCGTGCAAAGGCGGTCTTATCGCTAAAGCGATCTCTCCCAGACAACCTTTGGTGATCGGAAAGGCGAAAACAGGGGTTGTGTGGCATTGTGTGGCAATCAATTTAGTTTTTATAGAATAAGATAGACTACATGCTTGATACATTTATATATATTAATTATAATATAATTTATATTCATCAAAATACATTACAATACCCCCCACTAGGTGAACGGACGATCTTGATCAAGCGTGCAGCTGGGAGCCGATGTAAACAAGCGGCACAAGATCGTGTTCTGTGGCGATCCATGCAGGAGATCTTCGTCACAGACTACAGTGTATATCTTCATCCAGTAGTGGACGTCTATAGGTTGAGACGACGACGACGACATTACATAATCATGGAAACATGAGTGTTACCATGGAAACAAGTGTTACCGTGTAAACATAAAGTCAATAACGTAACGGAGATGAATTTACTCCTCATACATTTTCATACCCCGGGCTTATATAACAAATCAATTCTAAAGAAGGTAAACTCCAAAAATTAGATTCCATCAATTAGAAAGAATAAGTTGAGAGTAACTCAATTTGAAAACCAACCCTATACAACAACTGACATATTTTATTCTTTGCCAGTTGATACATGGAGAAAAGACAAGCCTTCACCATGTCTTTCCTTTTAAGGTGTATTTAAGGTAAGTGTATTGATCGCATTTTCGCATGCATCACTCGATTTACTCCGCATTCGCAGTAATTGAAAGTGAATTCTACTAAACAACTAAGTAAAAAAATCCACTAGAAAATCCTCGGTTCTAGCAAAGCTATAGGTAAAGACTGTAGTGCTTTCTCATAATATCTACCTGAAACAAATAGGTACTTACTTTATCGCTAGCCCACTTCGACTAATAAATTAGAGCAAGAAGTCGGACACTAGTGGTGTCCGATTCCTCGCTTTCGCTTGGCAGTTGAAGTAAGATAGCGATAAATAGGATTGGCTTCAAATAGGTACCTATTTAGAAAGCGCACTCCATCTACTTTGCCCACCCTTAAGGTCTACCTTCATGGGTACCACCTGTTTTAGTGGAAAATCTATGAAGTTGGCAACACTGTTTGCTCTCCTCTGTCACATTTTAACCAGAGAGTAAAAATAAATTTAAATCTCTATGATAAAAACTCAAATAAATTCTATACATTAAATCATAGAGTAAACAAGACTTCTATGACTTGATGACTTGTGTCGTGCCTAGATACCTACTAGTGGTTCGCCCTGAACTGAGACCTCGCGGTATCACAGAGCGCCATCTATTGACATCATTGTAAAGTTCTGTTAAAAGTACTGAAGCTCATTAAAAATTAAATAATTTCGTTTCCTTATTATATTTATCTAATTTTAATATTTGTTGTTCAAGTACAGGATATAATTCAAATAATTGATCAAGTTTCAGGCTCAGCCTTTCAGAAAATTGAGAGTTCTGAGGTCAACTTTGGACATTAGAAAATCTCCACTTTGAAAGCCCCCCATTTCTTCAATTTTAGGGGAAAAATTAAAAAAAAAAATATTTTTGGACTCTATTCCTAATTATCTTTAAAATGATATACCGCAACCCTATGTAACGCTATAAATAGTACATTATTGCAAAGGCCGGGAAATAGGCAATTGGAGGTCGAGTATGAGTTTGAAGGCCGAGCCGTAGGCGAGGACTTCACTAATACGAGACAGGCAATTGCCATTTCCGCCGAGGCATATATAGTGCTTTTCTCAAAAGAATGCAGGGAAATAAAACATATCTACTTTTTATATATGTATTTTTTTTTGACTTCGCAGGAAGCAGGTTTTCCATTGCCAATTTGGCTTCTTATCTTAAATCTGGTGGAGTACAATCAATCTCCATTTCACTCTCTGAACCGTTGGAAAACATTTTAATTATTATTAAATTTATATTTAATATAAGTATGTAAATAACAAATCAAGACGAATTTTCAGCTTTGCCGCCAATTTTTTTTTTATCATCTGTGCCGACAGGCAAACGCATTTATGGCTATAGGTACAGCCACGTAAACGCAATTTGTACTAAGCAAAGAGACTATGGTATGCCAAGAATGACAAAAAGTAGGTATCTAATAACCCCAGCACGCCTTTTCATACAACATTGCAGGAGCGTTGTAATGTTCCAAATTCAAAAAACGCTCCTGCAATGGATTTGATTTTCTTTGTCCGAAAATTTGATACTTCGCGTGTTCTTTTTTCAAAATAATGACAATATTTCCATGCATGTTTGAGAAAAAATATTTTTCTCACCTCCGGGCGGAAAGCGTCAATTTTCCTCCCGCTGCGCTAAACGAAAATGCCGCTTTCCGCCTCCGTCGAGGAGAAAAATAGTATACACACCACGGGCAGTAAATAAGAAAGCCTCAGATCACATGTTTATTGACCTCGGCTTCGCCTCGGACAACAGTTACATGTGATCTGAGACATTTCTTATTTTACTGCCCTAGATGTGTAATATACTATTACTTCGCATTCGCTTCTATGAGAGCCCCCCTGAAATAAAGATTTTTACATCTCTCATATTCGGTAAGTAGGTCCTTATTACCCCCAAATGGAGCTTGTAGGTGACCAATTAGCGCTCTAGGGTAATAATGTAGCTAGAAAAGCCCTAGGGCGGTAAGTAATTAAAAAAACGTATGATGGTTAGATGTACGCGAACTTTTTGAAAGAGTGAAGAGTTTTTTTTTAAATTACTTACCGCCCTTGGGCTTTTCTAGCTACATTATTACCCTCGAGCGCTAATTGGTCACCTACAAGCTCCATTTGGGGGTAATAAGGACCTACTTTACCTCACAATCGAGATGTAAAGCAGAGTAGTTAGCTCGGGTGTAAGCATCAATTGCACCCTCGAACTATAGGCGCCCTCCCTGCGCTCGTGCGCCTAAATATCTCGGGCTGCAATTGATGCCTTACAGCCCTTGGCTACTAATCTACTATTACATCTCTCATATTCGGTAAGTAGGTCCTTATTACCCCCAAATGGAGCTTGTAGGTGACCAATTAGCGCTCTAGGGTAATAATGTAGCTAGAAAAGCCCTAGGGCGGTAAGTAATTAAAAAAAGTATGATGTTTAGATGTACGCGAACTTTTTGAAAGAGTGAAGAGTTTTTTTTAAATTACTTACCGCCCTAGGGCTTTTCTAGCTACATTATTACCCTCGAGCGCTAATTGGTCACCTACAAGCTCCATTTGGGGTTAATAAGGACCTACTTACCTCACAATCGAGATGTAAAGCAGAGTAGTTAGCTCGGGTGTAAGCATCAATTGCACCCTCGAACTATAGGCGCCCTCCCTGCGCTCGTGCGCCTAAATATCTCGGGCTGCAATTGATGCCTTACAGCCCTTGGCTACTAATCTACTATTATAACTTTTTAAGCCATACCTATTCGGCGGGAGGCCATCGGTTTACATATTATTATATTTAAATTTGAAGTATTACGTTCAGTAATTCAGAAGTTAAAAGGCTCTGACGGACGGACAAGTGCCAATTCACTCAAGTAGACTTCAGAGACCTTCGCTTCGCTCGGTCAATTACTATACTGATGCCCATAACTTCGCCCGCGTGGTTTAAGTTTTTTTTGATTCCCATGGGAATTCCTTTTTCCTGGATAAAAAGTAGCTACTCCGGGCCCTCACCCATGGAAAAATCACGTCTATATTTTGTTGCTCTGTTCCACTTCCAGCGTGATTGAAGGACAAACCAACCCACTTTCGCACTACATATCTAACTAGTATGGCGCGTGGCTGCGCGGCCCGCTAAAGCGGACCGCGTATAGGGGCGCGTGGTCCACTGTCTACTTACTCGCTGTCCTACTATCCTGCCCCCCGTTTATGTATGAATGGCCGATCAAATCGTCAAAGTTCGGCGTTAAAGTAAAATAAACCATAACAACATTAAATTAGAGCTCAATTTCGAAACACGAAATTGAGCTCTAATTCAAAGCTGTTATGGTTTATTTTACTTTGACGCCGAACTTTTACGATTTGATCGACAATTCTTACATAATCGGGCAGCTGGTTTACTGTCTACGTGTTCTGATCTGAACAACACACTGCTATGCTTGTGAGCACAGTGGAAGCGCCAGCCAACGTAAAAGAAAATTCTCATAAAGGAAAAACATAAAACAAAGACCACCAACCCCCCGCCCCTCCCTTTTTGTTTCAGCAGCCCCTAAGTAGGTACCTATCTTTAATACCCTGACCGTGCTCCTCACCCATCATCCGAACCTTCGATCATCATCTCTCTCCATATTTTTTACTCCGAACCATTAGTCAAAATGAGATTTCTTCCACAAAAACAAATCTTGAAAAGGAACCGTAGTCTTGCATAGTTCTACACTTGTAGCCTCTTCAATATTCGCCATATATTTTCTATGGAAAAATAAATTCCGCCATCTTGAATTTTTTTCCTGTTCATCAAGTAGACCTTCATGTTCTGATCATCTTTTGCCTTGCTTGGTTTCTTGAAACCACTCTTTTATACTCTCCGTGATAGACATCGACGAAATTTGTATGGCGGCCATCTTAAATCCGCCATTTTGATTTTTTTTTCAGCTCACTGTCAATTGGATGAAGTTTCGAGTGACATTTGGTCGAGCACCTCCCACCTATCTTCAATACTTACCCTTTTCTATGGAAAAATAAATTCCGTCATCATGAATTTTTTTCCTGTTCATCAAGTAGACCTTCATGTCCTGATCATCTTTTGCCAAGAAACCACTCTTCCATCTTTTGTACTCTCCGAGATAGACACCGTCGAAATTTGTATGGCGGCCATCTTAAATCCGCCATTTTGAATTTTTTTTCAGCTCACTGTCAATTGGATGAAGTTTCGAGTGACATTTGGTCGAGCACCCCCCACCTATCTTCAATACCCTGGCTGGTGCTCTTCATCCGTCTTCGAAATCCTTAATCATCAGCTCTCTCTGTATTTTTCCTCTTAATGAATTTTTGTCTTCCATACGAAACGATGAGTGAAACAAAAAATGTTCATACAAAATTTTACAGGAGAGGTGATCAATGAGTCAGCACGAGCAGCTATATATATATTAACTAGTATGGCGCGTGGTTGCGCGGCCCGCTACAGCGGACCGCGTAGTGGACCGCGTGGCCCACTGTCTACTTACTCGCTGTCCTACTATCCTGCCCCCCGAATATGTAACAATGGCCGATCAAATCGTCAAAGTTCGGCGTCAAAGTAAAATAAACCATAACAGCATTAAATTAGAGCTCAATTTCGAACACGAAATTGAGCTCTAATTTAATGCTGTTATGGTTTATTTTACTTTGACGCCGAACTTTTACGATTTGATCGACAATTCTTACATAATCGGGCAGCTGGTTTACTGTCTACGTGTTCTGATCTGAACAACACACTGCTATGCTAGTGAGCACAGTGGAAGCGCCAGCACACCAAGCGTCCGACGTAAAAGAAAATTCTCATAAAGAAAAACATAAAACAAAGACCACCAACCCCCGCCCCTCCCTTTTTGTTTGAGCAGCCCCTAAGTAGGTACCTATCTTTAATACCCTGACCGTGCTCCTCACCCATCATCCGAACCTTCGATCATCATCTCTCTCCATATTTTTTTCTCCGAACCATTCGTCAAAATGAGATTTCTTCCATAAAAACAAATCTTGAAAAGGAACCGTAGTCTTGCATAGTTCTACACTTATAGCCTCTTCAATATTCGCCATACATTTTCTATGGAAAATAAATTCCGCCATCTTGAATTTTTTTCCTGTTCATCAAGTAGACCTTCATGTTCTGATCATCTTTTGCCAAGAAACCACTCTTCCATCTTTTATACTCTCCGAGATAGACACCGACGAAATTTGTATGGCGGCCATCTTAAATCCGCCATTTTGAAAATTTTTTCAGCTCACTTTCAATTGAATGAAGTTTCGAGTGACATTTGGTCGAGCACCCCCCACCTATCTTCAATACCCTTTTCTATGGAAAAATAAATTCCGCCATCTTGAATTTTTTTCCTGTTCATCAAGTAGACCCTCATGTCCTGATCATCTTTTGCCAAGAAACCACTCTTCCATCTTTTATACTCTCCGAGATAGACACCGAAGAAATTTGTATGGCGGCCATCTTAAATCCGCCATTTTGAATTTTTTTAGCTCACTGTCAATTGGATGAAGTTTCGAGTGACATTTGGTCGAGCACCCCCCACCTATCTTCGATACCCTGGCTGGTGCTCTTCATCCGTCTTCGAAATCCTCAATCATCAGCTCTCTTCGTATTTTTCCTCCCCATGAATTTTTGTCTTCTATACGAAACGATGAGTGAAAAAAAAAGTTTTCATACAAAATTTTACAGGAGAGGTGATCAATATGTCAGTCAGCACGAGCAGCTATATATATATTAACTAGTATGGCGCGTGGCTGCGCGGCCCGCTAGCGGACCGCGTACTGGACCGCGTGGTCCACTGTCTACTTACTCGCTGTCCTACTATCCTGCCCCCCGATTATGTAAGAATTGCCAATCAAATCGTCAAAGTTCGGCGTCAAAGTAAAATAAACCATAACAGCATTAAATTAGAGCTAAATTTCGAAACACGAAATTGAGCTCTAATTCAATGCTCTAATTCAATATGCAAATATTAGCATTCGGTTCATATTTGGATTACGCAAATATGACCATGTATCTCAATTTCGTTCTCGTCTCAAGTGGTTACCCATCCGTTTTCGCCGGAACTTGCATATCTTTTCTATTCTGTACTGTGTGTTATTTAATCCTTCATCTCCACCTTATTTAAAGGAGAAATTTGAATTCGTTGGCCGTCCAGGAGAAGTTCTCCGTACTACAAGGAAACTTGTTTTAAGGACGCCTACACATAATTCTTCTTTCTTCCATAAATCCTTTTCTGTACAAGCTGTTAAGTTGTGGAATGCTTTGCCTCTTGAAATCAGAGAGGCTCAATCGATAAATATCTTTAAAAGGCTTGTAAAAAATTACTATTTGTCGCAATAATAATATTATTTGTATAGTAGTTTATTTATTTTTTATATTTTGATACCTACTGTCCCATATTTTATTTTATGAGGTTTACGTTTAGTTATTTATATATTTATTTATTTGTGAGTATATATGTATATTTATATGTTATATTTGTAGTATTTATATTATATTTATTTTATATAATATGTATTATAATTTGTAGCATTATATAAATATTTTTTATTTATTTTGTTATTTCAGCACCATCTACCGGTTGTATTTGTAGCTATGTCCTTTCACACCATTGGTTGCCTGGAAGAGATCGCTATGTAGCGATAAGGCCGCCAAATTGTATACTTACTTTGTTAGTAGCTAAGTTTTCTTTTTTATAATTTCCTTTGTGGTGTACAATAAAAGTGTATTCATTCATTCATTCATTCAATGCTGTTATGGTTTATTTTACTTTGACGCCGAACTTTTACGATTTCATCGACAATTCTTACATAATCGGGCAGCTGGTTTACTGTCTACGTGTTCTGATCTGAACAACACACTGCTATGCTAGTGAGCACAGTGGAAGCGCCAGCACGCCAAGCGTCCGACGTAAAAGAAAATTCTCATAAAGGAAAAACATAAAACAAATACCACCAACACCCCGCCCCTCCCTTTTTGTTTGAGCAGCCCCTAAGTAGGTACCTGTCTTTAATACCCTGACCGTGCTCCTCACCCATTATCCGAACCTTCGATCATCATCTCTCTCCATATTTTTTTCTCCGAACCATTCGTCAAAATGAGATTTCTTCCATAAAAACAAATCTTGAAAAGGAACCGTAGTCTTGCATAGTTCTACACTTGTAGCCTCTTCAATATTCGCCATACATTTTCTATGGAAAATAAATTCCGCCATCTTGAATTTTTTTGCTGTTCATCAAGTAGACTTTCATGTTCTAATCATCTTTTGCCAAGAAATCACTCTTCCATCTTTTATACTCTCCGTGATAGACACCGACGAAATTTGTATGGCGGCCATCTTAAATCCGCCATTTTGAAAATTTTTTCAGCTCACTTTCAATTGGATGAAGTTTCGAGTGACATTTGGTCGAGCACCCCCCACCTATCTTCAATACCCTTTTCTATGGAAAAATAAATTCCGCCATCTTGAATTTTTTTCCTGTTCATCAAGTAGACCCTCATGTCCTGATCATCTTTTGCCAAGAAACCACTCTTCCATCTTTTATACTCTCCGAGATAGACACCGAAGAAATTTGTATGGCGGCCATCTTAAATCCGCCATTTTGAATTTTTTTTCAGCTCACTGTCAATTGGATGAAGTTTCGAGTGACATTTGGTCGAGCACCCCCCACCTATCTTCGATACCCTGGCTGGTGCTCTTCATCCGTCTTCGAAATCCTCAATCATCAGCTCTCTTCGTATTTTTCCTCCCCATGAATTTTTGTCTTCTATACGAAACGATGAGTGAAAAAAAAAGTTTTCATACAAAATTTTACAGGAGAGGTGATCAATATGTCAGTCAGCACGAGCAGCTATATATATATTAATACTTTTAGTATGATTGGGAGTGCTTAAACTATGGTTTAGATAATGTTCCAGGTTCCTTGCCTTTTTACCAATAAATGTGCTATTATCGGTCCCGAAACGAGATGATATTAGCCCACACATCACTCTCGCACACATGGCCACTGCCACCTATAATGTCAAACCACCATGCGCCAGGTGGCCATGTTAGGGGATGCTAAATGTGGATTAACTCGAACATCGTGGAGACATACCTAATGGATTTTAAAGATTAAAATATAGTAGAAAGAAAAAAGCTTATATATGATATTGTGTAAGCCTTTCACCGGTAGGGGGAGCGTCTACAAGTTTTCAAAAATGTAACAAAAACGGTCACTTTGAAATAATGGAGCGCGTAATGAGCGCGTAAGTCTGTAAGATGTTGTTAAATGATAGAGTATGTAACACCCCACGTGTCTCTGGATGTACGGATGTATGTCAGATATTCCGAGGAAATGTTAAGTGGACCCGAAGGAAGCTCCTATTAAACCGACTGACGATTCAGACGTCACGCAGTCGCTGCGGTTTTTTTTAAAAGGCAAAATATTCGCCATTTTTAAATAGGTAGGTAGCCGGTAGGTACTCGAGCGTGTCTGAGTATCATACAGACGCGCGCAGGGAGATACTGTTACATATGATGATACACCTAGACGGTTCAGCTTGATGCCCCAAACGTGCTGACCAATAATCTGACGATTATCGGGAGAGATTTTCTTAATCTGAAGATTTCAAAAAAACTTCTGAAAGACGTTTGACCCAGCAGGCCGTCCCTGGAACTTCTATTTGCAATCTCAAAAATGCTCGACGAAATTTACAACTCGAAGAGCTCGAAAATGTATTTCAAGCTCTCCGAGTTGTAAAACACTTTTTTGGAAATTATGAATTGCGATATCTCTGGAGCAAATTAACCGATTTTGATCCAGTTTGAGCGTGGCGCAGTGGTCTGGGAGGTTACGGAAGTCCCGGGTTAGATCTCCAGCAGGAACAATTTGGGAATTTATAATTTATAAATTTTCTTTTCGAATTTTCTGTTTGTGTTTACCCCTAAATAGGTAAATGTACGATTGTATTAAACTAATAACTTCTAATTTTTAGGTACGTTTTGTAAGAAATAAAAAATATGTTTAACTTCAACAAATTACTGTATTATTGAGATTTCTGCTTTGAAAACAGAGCTTGAACCTATTTTTATATCACTGTACCGGTTAATAATTTTTCGGTGTTAAATTATTACAAAATTGTACAGCATTTCTTCTTTTTACGCCAACGCGACGTCATGGAGCGATTTTTATATGCTTTCTGCATCCGTTTTTTGTGCGTTTTATAGGTCTTCTTGTTGCTCACCCTCGAATCTTTTGATTGCACCCTGGCACATTCGCAAGCAGACCCTAGCCGATCGACTTGATCCACTGCGCTGGGGCATCTCGATGTACTTCTCCTACTTTTATTGTAGCATTTATCTGGTTGCAGACACGGCGGGGGTCGAGGTCTGTGTTTATGAACACTGCATGCCGGCGCAGATATACAGGGTGCTAGGCTGTTAGTTGCAGCTGGAACATAACAACTTATTATACCTAATTCCTGGTGTAGAGTGTATTTAGATACTTTAAATTGTATAAATACTCAAATATTTTGTTTAATAACTAAGAACGTAATATTATGCGAACGTAAATAAATAAAAAATGTGAATACAGAAAGTTTTTATTTATGTTGGAATAAAGTATCAAAAATAATAAGATTCTTCAATTTGAAACAAGAACAGTGGTAGCCTATAGCTAATGCGGTATCTTGGTAGAATTACTAAAGTATTTCGCAACATTTTTTGGGTCGTTTAAGTCGTCCTCTGTGTCCCTTGCCCAAGCAACAGTCGGACTCAGCTAGACGAGAACCTTGTCTTTTAGAATAATTTGCATAACTGTGGCTTCCTGTTATTCTATCCCTCCTCTTCATCCTTCCCTCTCTTGATTTTTTTTTCAGAAACTCGTCAACAGATTTTGTATTAGAGGAACGTCTAAGTTTGTTGCAGCTGCCGCATGAAGCCTTGACCTTCTCCCTGTTTCTCATTATGGAAACAGCACTTCGACAAGGCTTTACGTTTTTCGAGGTAGTCTTTTGTAGGCATCGCTCTGGGTTTTGACACGGCGGCGGCGTGGGGTGGCATCGTATGGGCGTACATGATGCTGTCGGTGTGCAGGGCGGGTGAATCGAAGGAGCCATGGATCTTTAGTCCTGAGTTTTACTCTGTAAAAAAACATTTAAGTATCAATGCATAGTCTCGCTAAGATTCACTTATGATAACTGAAGCCAGCTTCTACTACATTAGCAAATCAGCCACTCGTAAAAAACAGCTAAGTATTTAAGAAAATTTATATCAAACTTACACATTAGTTACACAATCACAAATGAAAAAGGTTTCTTTAGTTACACGCCGAAGGAAGCGAAGGTTACCTACGCGGATCAAAACGCACGAAATGTTTTTCATAAAACCGTTGAATCGCGAGGTAAAATACCTACTTATAGAGTAGGAATAATATTATACAAGTCGCATGAGTGGATACTCACACTGCTTGCTCATGTTATATTCTGATTTCGTCCGATTATAATATCCACCTGCAGCTGCCGTTATTAAACTAAAGTTAAGAGAAAAAAACTTCTTTAATTTTACGTTGGACATTTTATAAAGTACCTACTTAAAATCGATGTTAAAAATATATAAGTTAATTAATTATTTTAAATTAATTAGGTATTAACAACTTTGTACAAAAGTTCAACGCCTGTTGTTAACATTAAGAAATTTGCCTTTTATGATAGCAACACACGATTGCGATGCGAACGACGAATGCGAGTAGGTAATCAGCTATTGAACTTTTGTACTTTTACTGAAAACCCTGTTCATTATAGTGGCAGGTAACAATACCCATAGCAGGCTGGCTTCGTTATCTAAAAAATCTACAGGCTTTTTGTACAAAGCTGTCAATTATAAATCCCTTATCTAACTACCTATTAGATATTTAGGAGTGCAACTTACCCATGCTATAAAGCCTATAAAGACGGGGATTTCGTGTTAATCATGACTATAAAATTTTAACTATTATTTTTGTACATTTTGTAATTGACACGTGAATTTTTCACATTTGACATCCGGTGTATCTTCTTCTTGATTTTCTATTTTTAATAATGACATTCACTAACTTCTTTAATGCAAGAAGATTTTATTTGATCTACGCTCAAGGGCACAGAATGAATGAATGAATGAATGAAAAAACTTTATTGCACACCAAATAGTTACATGAAGAAATAACAAAATATATAATATCTAACAAATAGACAGAATATACAATACAATACAATATATATATCTCAAAGGAGTCCTTGGGCGAAAAGAGGGTGTCCGGCTTGGAGCAATATTTGATCAGAGTTCTAGTATCCGTAAAATTTCCGCGTTTCAGAAAAAAACCTTTTTTTTTAGGATTTTACTGCACAGTTCATTATACAGTTAGCGCGCAATATTCATGCAGAGTAAATGTATGTGTCACCCACAGGTGCCACCATATACATTTATAGTTCGCGCGCGAGTTGAATGCAGAGCTAATGAATGGTGACACCTGTGGGCGACACATACAAAAGCTCTGCATTCAACTCGCGCACGAAATATACGTTTATGTTTACCTATTAGAAAAACGTAGTGGTTACATTCTCTTTGCCTATTAGGCATTGTCCTACGCATAGACATAGATTTTTTTCGGTCCTACGTGAGCGACAAATACCTACGACAGCGCGACTCGTTACGACTGTATCAAACAGTAGCTTTATTACGTACACCTTCACGTGGCCGACGTTGTCGCGTAGATAAGTTTGTCATTTTTCATGGAGTCGTATCGCGTCGCATCACGTCGCTCATCTAGATTCTAGGGCAACGATTGCTTTTGAATCGTCGAGTGAATCTACCGCTGGTTTCGAATGCCATTCCTACTGAGAAGCACCATCAAGATACTAGGTGGTTGCTATTTTAAAAAAAATCAAAAATTACATAGGTATTAATTTTAAAATATTATCCTCGGGCTTTTATCGTTTACATAATCAGGTCAGGCCACTTCAAAGCATTCAAGAAAGGGGATTAAATATTTTAGTATAGAGCCTGTCCTATATATATACCGATTTGCCATTTTTTTTTAAATAACGGCTACTCCCTATGCCTTTATAAAATATTAATATAGATCTGGCAATTTTCTAAATCGTCAGGTTTCTGAGGTATACTAAGGTGGCGCCATCATCAAGTAAACCATAATTTTGATAGCATATACTTATATAATATATGCTTACTTATATATATACTTAGATATATTTTCGGAAACCTGATACTTTAGGAGATTTATTGTCTTATATGCTTATATTTTATGAGTTCAATTTTGGCCACCGGGCTAGATAAGTTGGTGTGTACAGACCTTTGTAAGTTATAGTTATAGTTATGAATATTAATTAAAAGCCGTAAAGTACTTTAAATATAATTTATTTAAACTAAAGTACAATACGTAGGTACAATAAAAATTAATAGTTAAGATTATAAACAAATAACATTGTAGGATAAACATTAAAATAGTTTATAACTTTTTTTAAGTGTATTTTTTAAAATTTAAATAATATAAGTTAAATAGAGGCAAATACGTTGAAATTAAAAAAAAAACACTTATGTACATTAGAATATACCTGTGTTAAAATATTATAGTCAGTTAACAAATAGATTTATATATTATATATTACCATCATTCATCAGCCTTTTCGTAAAGTTATGGTTGGACACAGAGACCATCCCACATACATTGTTATTCTGTTTTAAACGCTATTCAACAGATAGTTAGCCGACGAAATATACTTGATAAAAAGATGGCACATGATACAGAAAGCAAAAAATGTCTACTAGGATCACGATCTCTAATAAAAACTAGAACAATGGCAAATCATTTTGTTCCAGTCCGGTGCGACGCTTTATTTATCAGTTACATCTCGCCTTTGAATACGATCACTGATATAGAGAATATAAACGTCGATTAATTCATTATATTATGTATCCTCATAATGTTTATAACAGCTAGTTTTAAATCGTGGCTACAACTTTCTGGGATATACCATCCAGCTTTAACCAGCAATATAATAGCTAATCTGGCCGGTAATTTGTGTTTTATTTAAACTTTCAATATACAAATGTCTATACATACGAGTTTTGTGTTTTATTTAAACTTTCACAATAATTAATGTGTACGAGTTTACTGTAGTAGTAACTCATAGATTTTTTTCGAGTGGCGAAAATATGTTGTTCTCGGGCTACAATAAATATATTGAATTCCTCGCTTCGCTCAGGATTCAAAGTAACACCCTCGAGGGACAAAATATAACTTTAGCCCCCATGTAAGACTATTATGAAATAATTATAACAAATCATGTGTTTAAACTATGACCATACATACGATTCAGCCTTTAAACGAATTTTCCAAAACCTAATCTAGGTAAATATATAAAAGGAAAAGGTGACTGACTGACTGATCCATCAACGCACAGCTCAAACCACTGGACGAATCGGGCTGAAATTTGGCATGCAGATTGCTCCTATGACGTAGACATCCGCTAAGAAAGGATTTTTGAAAATTCAACCCCTAAGGGGGTAAAATAGGGGTTTGAAACTTGTGTAGTCCACGCGGACGAAGTCGCGGGCATAAGCTAGTATAAATATAAAAATAAAAAGTAATATAATAGAACTTCCTATTTTTATCATTACATACTTTCAAAAAAAAAAAAACATAAGTAGCCAAATCATTCTTTAGTTGACTGTACCAGCGCGAACTTCACTCGCGGCTAACTTCCGCGGGACATAAAGTTTGCATCGGACTGTAATACATATTGTACCTAACAATATAATGTCGCTGCCGTTAACATTATCAAAACCGTAAATTATCACACAAATCTATTTGTTGTCCTATTTTATGTTGCGCATGACATAGTTAGCTAATATAACAAAATAAAATCAACAAAATTAGGTATATACTGACTAATTATTATTAATAGGATCATCGAACGCAGGCATTAGGTTTAAGCGAGAATAGGGATGATGCCTATATCAAAAATAAATTATTTCTAACTGATTATTAAATAGAGGGTCTTCCAAAAGACCTAATATTCACATCCTCGGTTAGTTTTAAGTTTGATAACCATTTTAAAATATAGATTTAAAAAAAAAAGGTCGTTGAAATTTTATTAAGTACGTCACAACTGTGAATTTCATACAACTTCCATCCTAGAAGTGCGTTTTTAAGTTTAATAAAAGAGTTGCTGATTTGATTGAGTTGTCATCATCCCTATTGAAAAGTGGTGAAAAAACTTAAGGCGTAAGGTTTATTAAAATGACGCTCCTGGCACAAAAAGTTGTAGATCGCTTTCGTAATTTGTATCTGAGATCTTGAGTTCACCAAAGCTGGGTTTTAGACTTTGTTAGAAAAACGATTACTTTCAAATGTCGTTAACAGTCAGTTTACAGTGAATTTAAACTATATCCATCCGTTTGGATAAATGATAATTTTAAACAAAAACTAATCAGTTAGGTAGCAGATAGTCACTAAACGTGAAGTTGTCTTCTCCCACGGTATAAGAGTAAATAACAGGTCTGCAAACACCTATAGGTGGGTATATTTTGACAATGAGGCAAGTGCCTGCCCTGTAAAAGGCTTGGAGGGTGGTAATTTGCTTGCAAATGTTCTAACTAATGCCTACGTCCAACAAAATCCGTACAAGTTATAACATTTAGAACTTATTTTAAAAAAACCATTATTATCACACTACAGTGTTTATCAGTAGAAAATCTGGTTACTAATATATATTTCATTCCAAATTAAAAATGATTGTTTATAATAATTGAAATATGAAAGTTTATATAGAGGATGACTCGCCTTCTATAACACTAAAAGGTGAACTCATCAGATTTTTCCAGTCAGTTTGCTGGTTTAAATTTAATAATTGCTTAATAATTTTTTAAGCACTACAATGCAACACACATATTTATTTTAATTTTTTACAATTCCGATTAAGATTCCAATATCAACTACAATTTTATAACAGTTATTATACTTTTATACATTATTTAAATTCAATATTAGTTCAATGCAAATTATTTAATACTGATAAACTTTACACAGTTACAATGTCTAACATTATAAATAGCCATCTTTAGTAAATGGAATGCTAAAAAGTTGAAAACTAACAAAACGCATAATAGTAACATGAACTGCAATGCTTTAGCTAATAGACCATTATACAATCGCTAAAGAACCATTGGTTATACAGCACTTATTTCAAGCACTCTTAGTTATCTGGTTCTAAATATTAACATCCATAAAAAGGAGCACCTTAAGATTTAAATTTAACTGCAGTGAAAATTTTTAATAAAACAACCTGACCATAATGATAATATAGTTAATGAAATTCACAGAGACGATTTGAATACAATCATGAGCACGCGCGCTCTTGAATTGCGAAAATTAGTTCTATTTTAGCTAACAGTTTTTTTCATAGAGCCATAAAAAATATTCTTTAAACATAACTCGAGGACTGTTAGACAAAGCAATAAATTAATCTTGAATCTTGTAAAGTGCCATATACATACAAGAAAAACTTAGTTAACAAGCAACTTAACAATTTCTTGCCAAGTTTGCAGTTCACGTTTGTTAAAATTACAAACTTACTTTAGTTCCCGAATCAAAATAGCGTTAAGGCGTATCGTGTGAAGCGTGGTTCATGTGATAGTGTGGACAGTGCATTAGTTTTCTTTCTTGGACGTAGATTCCTGATAGGTCGGCGGTTGATCCTGCAAAATGAAATTGATCACTTACTATTTTATCGAGAAATGATGACCATATTCAGCTAAAACTACATCTATCGAAATAACTGACTAACTATTCAATCTTTGGGTCTACCAACTTATTAACTTATGCAATAAAGGATTTTGAGAAAAACGTTTAAAATTTATCATCTAAAGATAATCCATACTAATATTATAAATGCGAAAGTGTGTCTGTCTGTCTGCTACGCTTTAACAGCCCATCTTTTCAAGCGATTTTGATGAAATTTGGTATGGGGGTAGGTAGCATCCCGATTCCCTGGTTTAAGGAGTTCCCCGGGAATTAAAAAACTTAATCCACGCGGACTAAGTCTACCTAAGTTCGACTAGTTAGGTACATGTAATTATGTGCTATTAGCTTTACTTAATACGACTGATATCTAAGTTCTAGTATATTTTTCTATTTGTTCTAATCAAAATATGATGATTACAGTTTACACGCCTCAAAATAGGAGCTTAAGAGTTTTGTGGAATGTTGTGCTCGATTTGTCTCGTATGCTGCACAACATGGTACTATATATTGATAATGTAATATGTATATTACGTTATAAAGATAGAGTTCAATTTACTTTCCGAGATTTAAAAATAGTCCCGTCACGTCGCACTTTCGTGGCGTATAATATTATGCACTGTCATCAACTAGGAAGGTACTTACAGTTCACGTGCGAGGTCCGAGGAATCTTAAAGAATGTTGACGTAATGAGATAGAGTTGTGATTTAGTCGATATTACGTTATCGATACTAACACATCTTTTGTATCTGTGCGCGTGCATTGAATTAATTATGAAATAATAAGTCTTGAGAATGCAATAAGGAAGAAAAACCTAATTGTATCACAAAATTTAATTATAATGAACCGTACAAAATGAACGTAAAATCTTATTAATCACTGTCGCAATCATAGTAATCAGTACATAAGGAATTTAAAAATTAAACAGCTATTTGCACACACAAAGAAACTTTTAAGTTTAGTACTATTTATAGTACAATATAACACTGCTATCGCAAAATTAAAGACAGGACACGATAAAGCGTACTCTCGCGTCAAGGTCGGCACTATAAGCTGCACTTATAGCACTTATAGTCTGGGAGCGTGCGGGGTATGAAGCCACGGTCGGGCGCGGTCCGCACCCGCCCGCTACCTCAGCCCCCGATTCCTCTGAGCTCGCGTGCGGACTATAGTTCTAGTGTGACATATTTATTTTCTTTCATACAATAAGAGTTAATTATTATAATTCTAGTAGATATGTACTTACATAGGGCGGTGGAACATAAGCCGTCTGAGGCTTATTGGGATCGTAGTAAGCGCTTCGAGCAGCCTCCGCTGCTTTAGCATCTGAAATTGGTGTATTCAAACTACTGCAAATATCAAAACTTACATGGCACACTACATTATACATCAACCATTTTACTTTAGAGTAAATAGTATGTAGCCACTACCAACAAAGTGGGTCTAAAATGTTTCAATATTCTAAATTAAATGTAAACTATAAACAATTTAATAAATAAACGCTAAAATGACGTCTACTCACACAGGAGCATCAGCATCGCAAAAGTTGATTTTATTTTTAATATCAAAACATTTTGGCCATTTTTCGGTTATTTAAAGTTTCAATTTCATTCAGAGTTAAACAAAATTAGTTGACAATTCATCTCCATCTATATACATATATAACATTATAGTTATCTTATGATAATAACTGTTTGTCTGTATGTTACCTAAGTTAACACACACTAGTAAGATTGCAATGTATGGTAGGCATTGCCTGGTATTTATAAAAAACCTTAAATGGTAAGAGACCATGAACGTGTGAAAGTGAAATATAATATTACCTACTTATTTGATTCATGAATGTTATGGTATTTATACAATGATTGAATTATGTATAAAGATGCTTTATGGAGAATAGCTTTGAACGAAATTACGTTTAAATCCCACCCAGGGGCTTAATGCAGTGCTAAGCACAAGCTTTGTTGAGGAAAAGGTTATAATAGTCCAAAAAAATGTGTATCTTCAAAATTTAACAAGCTGAACTGGTATATCACACCATATTTTTTCTAAACTTACAATATTTCAACACAGTCATATCCCCCTTATAATAGTTATGTAACCTGCAAAAATTGTCAACAATTTTATTTAAGTCTTCTGTAAGTCTCACCATTTGGCGACATAGCGGGTGCTCCTGGCGCGAAGCCGCCGGGGTAGCCCGGGGGCGGGAGGTGCCCGTTGCCCGGGTATCCCGGCGGCGGCGCGGGCCCGTTGGCCTGGTTGCCCGGGTAGCCCGGGTAGCCGGGAGCCTGCGCACCTGTGGGGCTCGGCCCTGCTCCCGAGAAGCTGCCTCCAGGGGGATAAGTCACGCCCATCACACCAGGATAAGGAGGGGGAGTGTTTGAAATGAACACGGAGTTCGGAGAAGGTTGGTCGGGAAATGCCTGCAATGAAATAGATAAAGCATGTACTTTGCATGGTAGGGGTAAAACTAAATGCATATATGAGATTCCAAGTTTTATAAATTGCATGAGGTTCATAATAAAGTTGAACATTGAGTTATCACTAACTAGGTATGTGGTAAATCACCTTTGTAAAAGATGGTGGCCCCAAAATAAACAATCATTATATTATTAATAATATTGTATGTAAGTATTTGTTTGTTCGCTCATTAGGTGTCTATGTGTTCATGTCCTTAATCATATTGAATTATATAACCTTGTACTGATGTAGTTGATATTGCATGCCAGGCATAAGGTACGACCTCCCTGGCGCTGTTGTCTTAATGTGAGGAGATCCCGGGTACAATTTAAATTTGATAATTTATAATTTCTGAATTTTAGAAGCCTGGTCTGGCCTGGTGGGAGGCTTTGGCCGTGGCTAGTTACCACCCTACCGGCAAAGACGATATGAGTTTAATATAACTGCCATGCACCTAACAGGTTAGCCCGCTTCCATCTTAGACTGCATCATCACTTACCATCAGGTGAGATCGCAGGGCTAACTTGTAGTGAATTGAAAAAAAAGTAGTAGATTACATTACATGGCATTTTAAGCATTAAATACAGCTTACAGTGTATGGAGGCACCCATCCGTAATATCCTTGCGGTGGAGGAGCGTAGGCGGGCGGCGGCGCGGCGTACCACGGCCCCGACGGCGGCGTGTAGGGCGGCGGCGGCGCGCCGGCCGACATGTGGCGCGAAGCTAAAACAACCATCATAAATTCAATGTTTTATTCAAATAAACTTGTCAAGTGAATGTCTGAACCGCTGTCATTTTAGTTTGGTTTAAAGATGCAACAGAATTAGCTAAATTGGATTCCCTAGGAATTGGAATGGCACCCCAGGGCTCACCCCACTGTGGAAAGTGTAGTAGTGTCGGCAAACCAGCCACTAGGACCTATTGACTTTGATTCGCAGGAAGCTGCTGAATTTAGGCGGCGCGACACTGCGGCGTGTGGACTGTGGAAATCCCTACAAGAGTTCAGCAGTGGATGTCTATCATTTAACGACGACGACGAAAACACATAAGGTTATAGTGCCTCCAATTAAAATGCTGTGTGCTGATTGATAATTTAGATTCTTAAAATATTATAAGTTAAAAATATTTATAAGCTTCATTTAAAGTCAGTATTCCTAAGAGTAATATTGCTTACTAGCTGATGCCCGCGACTTCGTCCGCGTGGATCGAGGTTTTTCGGTTCCCGCGGGAACTCCTTAATTTTCCGGGATAAAAGTAGCCTATGTGTTATTCCAGACTATAATCTATGTCTGTGCCAAATTTCATCCAGATCCGTTCAGCCGTTGGGGCGTGATTGAGTAACAAACATCCATACATCCATACATCCACACATCCATACATCCATACATCCATACATCCATACATCCATCCAAACTTTCGCATTTATAATATTTATTTGATAATAATAATTTAAAAAAAATCTTATGCTAGTTAGCCTGGCAGCAAATGCTCATAATATTTTATTGGTGACAAATTATTTCAGGAATCCCATCTTCTTTTTGACATATCCTAAATTTAGAATTCACTGCTTTCAGCTCAATCCACATACTTAGGTCTACTTTTTCCTTAGATTTGTCTATTGAAAAATATGAAAATGATTTATTTCATGTAGGACAACTGGTGCCACTTATGATAAGTCGTAAGAATCTACCCTAGTATGTAATATGTATGAGATATCTAGTATTTTTTCCTTAAGATTAAAAATAGAAATTATTTCAATCTCACAATTGAAATTTTAATAATATAAATATTTAACAATTGAATAAATAAAATATTCTTACCAAGATGTGCAGCTTTAAGCATAGCCTGACCAAATTCAATAGCTCCACCAGACTTGAATGTCAGCTTGAATTTGACTTCACCGATGAAATTCCCATTTGGCTGAGCACGCACTTTGCCTTTAATATAATTTGCAGCAAACATTGGCTGTTCCACTGTCACCTATACATCCATAATAATTTACACAAAATTTTCTTAGATCTATTAAAGGTCTATGTTATTAAAGGTGTGTAATGTCTGCAAGTTTGCACTTGGCCAGTTTGGAGGACTATAACTAAAACTAGTGTCCGACCGAAAGTTCGGTTTCGGTTTCAGTCGAGTTTCGGTAAAAAACCGAGTTTCGGTTTAGTTTCGGTTTCGGCGGCAAACCTGCCGAAACTACGACCGAAACCGAAACTGCATTCGGGTGTTCTCGCGCTGTGATCGGTCATGTTCGGCGCGTTAAATTCCATCCAAGCGAGTAAGCGATGAAGACATTTCGCCGCGTCCACGTGCCTAATCATGTCGTGACTGGCTTGTGTTTGCAGTTTGTTTTGTTTGTTGTGAGTTTTCGTGTGATTTATTTTGAATTTGGTAAGTTTTTATTACGCGATATAACAAAAGAGTAGGTAGTCACTACCTTGTAAGGAAGTTTCGGTTTCGGTTTCGGCCGAAACTGAGTGCCGAAATTAGTTTTCGGTTTCGGTCGTAAAAACCAGTTTTGGTCGGACACTAACAGCTAAAACCCTTCTCATTTTGAGATGAGACTTGTGCTCAGTAATGATGAGTTGAATACTGATGAATACTCTTACAAAATTTTAAAATTGATTTCATCATATTTTAAGCACCAATTCAAATGCCTGATTGATTGAATATCATACCAAAAAGATCTTCACCGGCCCACATGCACACTCACAAAAGAATTATGTGGTTCTATAAGCAATACATGAATATGAATGAGTAGCATGGATGTTACGGAGGTGGTTTTATTGGAACCGAAGTCAGAGTTCAAGTTTAAAATTTGGTTTGACAGAGTCAGAACCAAAGTCAAAGTTGGAGGCAGAGTCGGGATGTGGTGATAGAAGAGTGTGTTTAGGGCAGACAAATAGTGTGTGGGGAGGGGGGTGAATTCTGGGTCCCCCCTGCTGCCGCCGCTATGCACTATGACCTCTGATTAAATCATCTGATTTAAAAGTGTCTGAGTGAAAGCCGGAACTGGAGGTGTAATATCAATCGGAAGTTCCGACTTATCAGAGTTGGAGTTTAAGTTCCGTAACATCCCTAATGAGTAGTATAACATTTTAGACATACATCAATGGTATGTTTTTGCATAACTAAAAATGCTAAATTGATTTTTTTTTTTCAGTAGAATCAGTTGATTATTCCTCAGTAGAATCAGTAAGTTAGTTATTCATTTTCTATAAAATATGATTGCATCACAATTTCCTCATATACTTAATATCTGCGTAGAACATACACTCATGGATAAATAAAGAATGTAAAGACAAAAAAAGTAGGTATATATTTTTTTAAACTTACATCTTGTAAAGCAATGAAGGGAAAGCTGAAAGATCTCAGAGGATCAGCATTGTTCTTTGAGTTATAAATCATACGATGGGTTGTAAGATACATTCGCCCATTCTTTGTGCCTTTGAACTCTTGCGTATCATTTCCATAGAACTCAACAACCACATTATCAGAGAATAAAATTATGCTGCAAAAGATAAACATAATATTTATAAAGGGTTGGCATTTGAAATACGCATCTGGAATTTGGACTTGATAAGGGTTGATTTTTATAGGGGTAGGTTACCCCTTTCAATCGACACCCCCCCCATCCCGCGGAGATGCGTGGTTTTTTTTTTACACGTGTTTGAAGTTACGTGTAACGGAACGTTATTGTGTTTGAAGTTACGTGTAACGGAACGTTATTTTGCGTTATAGTGATTACTTTTATGTTATTTTAACCCTTATTTTTAGTAATTTTCTTTATTTATTATTATTTTTAATAGGTAAATATAATGTTAAAAAAAAAGTATCGTATAACAAGGTGCACCTATAGGTAATTAGGTTAAGGTTATTTTCCTTTTTTGACCACCCAGAAATAGGAGCCCCGCGAAGCGGGGCTCCGTCGACATGCTCTTAGAGGGGAAGAGGGTGACGGCTAAGGAGTTTTCCTAGGTCCCCCACTTTTTCTTAGGCTATAGTCGTAAATTCTTTTTAACCCTTATTTTTAGTAATTTTCTTTATTTATTATTATTTTTAATAGGTAAATATAATGTAAAAAAAAAAGTAACGTATAACAAGGTGCACCTATAGGTAATTAGGTTAAGGTTATTTTCCTTTTTTGACCACCCAGAAATAGGAGCCCCGCGAAGCGGGGCTCCGTCGACATGCTCTTAGAGGGGAAGAGGGTGACGGCTAAGGAGTTTTCCTAGGTCCCCCACTTTTTCTTAGGCTATAGTCGTAAATTCTTATATAAAGTTAACACAACATCAAAAAATAAAAAAAAATAATAAAAAAAAAATTATAGGTTTCCGCGCCGCGGGGGATGGTGGGGAGGGTTCCTACCCTCCCCCCTCACCCCCCCCTCCACCCCCACCCCATACATCCAGATGCGTATTTCAAATGCAACCCCTTTATAAATCATTATTTGACAACATTCCTGTAGTGTAGATAGGTTATAATACCTAATAATTGTGTTATAGATTAGCTCTCCTTTTTACTTTATACATTACAATTAACGAAAATGGAAGAAAATCTATTGCACTATGACAATATCAAGTATATTTCGATTACGATATGCTTTCGAGCACAGACATCTGTGCTTTCGAGGTATTTTTATTATGGTTTCAGAAGAATGCTAATGATTACGGAGTAATTTATACTATGACTCATGACAATCAAAGCAGATTTCAACTAGAATCATCTGCAATAAAATAAACAGACTTACCATTCACCAGCGTGTATTAAAACACCATGATCTGCGTGAGCTGTATTTAGAGACATGATTTAGTCCCGGAAATCCAGCCGGTAAGTATTTTATTTTAACACTTGCTTGCACCAAATCGATAAAAATACGCAAAAGGCAAATTACCTACGTATTTCGTAAACTCTCGAACTTTGCAAGTTTGCTGAATGCTGACACTTGACAGCCTGACCACAGAGTACTATACAGAGAGGAGGCTTCATACAAACGGCTCGCGGCGACTTCACCCATACATAGCGCAACGATATGTGCGTGAGGCCGTGAGCTCTCTCACCGACACATTCACCGACACGATGTCTAGGCACAGGGTAGATAAACCTCCTAACCACGGTAATATAACGGAACAGAGACAAAGCTTCTAAGGAGCGAGCAAAATGTATACCTATAGTCAATAGTCAATAGTCAATAGTCAGTTTATTGGTAAAATTTAGTTTACAAGTCATTTAAGTAACAAAATATGCAATATGCATGTTACAAAAAAAAATATAACTATACTATATAATATAACATAATTAATAATAATTTTATAGTAGGTATATAATTATACTATACTCATATACTTAACATTACTAGCGTTTTAATAAATATTATAACATTGCATTGTAATTATTATATAATTTTATAATCTAAGAATTCAGTGTAGCTATAGAAGGACCTCTCAACAAGCCAGGTCTTCAATTTATTTTTAAAGTTTGTTAAACTGGGTGCATCTCTGATTATTAGGGGTATTCGGTTGTAGACTTCAGCGCCCATGCCCTTAACGGTTTTTGATGCCTTTTTTAATCGTCCACCCTTAGTTAGTAACCTGTTTGGATATCGTAGGCTACGGCTTTGCGTGTCACCTCTTGTTCTAAATTCGTCCCTATGATTGACGACATACAGTGCAGTATTGTAAATTAGTAGGCACGGCAATGTTAGGATACCGAAACTGGTGAAGTAGGGTCGGGCGGAGGTGTCCTGTGTCACCTTAACTAATACTCGGACTGCGCGTTTTTGCAGTTTGAATGCGCGTTCCCAGTCTGCGCCACGCCCCCATAACTCGATCCCGTACTGAAGTAAGCTGTGAAATGAGGCAAAGTAGCACGCTCGAGCTGTTTCCGCGGATAACGTGGATGCAACGCGCTTTAGAGCAAAACAAGCTGTTGATAGTTTGCCGCACAGCTCATCTATGTGTGCGTCCCACTTTAATCCTTGGTCCACTCGAAAGCCTAGGAATGAAGTTTTTTCCGCTTGTTCAATACGTTCGTTATTTATAGTGATAGCCAAAGGACGACACCTGCGACCTGCTAAGTTAAAGCGCATAAATTGTGTCTTTGGGATGTTAAGGGCAAGACCGTTTGTCTGAAACCACTCAAGTGTTTGCTCAGCTTTTACATTTAGGCGCTTCTCCAGCTCGTCTATTGTAGATGCAGTGATTATCATGGCCACATCATCAGCGTACATGAAAACGTCAACATCACCAATACAAAGTGGAAGATCATTGAGTAGTAGGGTGAAAGCGAGGTTTGACAGGGAGGACCCCTGCGGGACGCCATTGTGAGGGGTTTGACTGTCCGATTGTAAGGATCCAGCTTTACCAACAACTCTTTGCCTTCTGTCTTTCATGAAATCCACTAGTAAATTTAGCGCGGGCCCATCTATCCCATAGTGCTTGAGTTTCATTTTTAGGATAGTGTGGTCAGCGACATCGAATGCTTTTGATAAGTCGAAGAAGAGCACCGCGACTTCCTCTCTGTGTTCACGTGCTTCTAATATTTTTAGTATTACTTCACGAGCCAAGTCGGTAGTGGAACGTCCCGAGCGATAAGCGTATTGTCGGTCAGATAATGCGTTGGTGGTTTCTAAGAACTCAGTCAGTCGCGAAGTCAAACCGTTTTCGAAAACTTTGGCTACTGCTGGAATAATTGATATTGGGCGATAGCACTTGGGATCCATTTTGCTGCCCTTGCCCTTATATAGGGGGCACACTTTAACTTGCTTTAAGGGGTTTGGATAGACGCCTTCTCTGATGCACCTATTAAAAAGAACTTCTAATGGTTGACTAATAGTATCGCTTATGGATGTCAATAAATTAGTTGATATTTCATATATGTCTTTTGTAGGTTTTCTGGCAACTTTTTTATTTATAATTTTATAAATTTCCATCGCTGTGAAATATCTAAATCGGATGAAACGATCTGAACTCGCGCGGGCGTTGTCTAAGGCCTTTTTCGAAACTTCGACATTAGGTGAGGGCGCTCCGCACGTAGCAGCAGCGTCAATAAATTGGCTATTAATGTAGTTAAGCAGGTCTAGTTTAGATTTAAAAGGACTTGTCCAAAATTGGGCCTTGAACATGAACCAAGATGATTTTAATATACGTGAATAGAGGTCCTAAAATATGGCTTATAGAATAATTTACACATTTTTAGAGGACCCCAATTTGGAGAAAAATATTATTTTATTTTGTGGCTTTTTTAGATCTTTGTCTGAATCTTGAACAACAGTAAAAAAAAAAACTTGACTGTCGTCACTTATGGTCATAGGGTGATTGTCAAATGTCACTGTCAGTCTTGTTTACATAATTTATTTATTATTAAAAATGGTGAATGGTGATTTATCGTTTATAATTAATTTACGAATGACTCAAATACTCAATTATTATTTATTAATCTTATAATGTTGTATGGGTTGGGCTATATAGTATACTGGCCGCGACGGAGGGAGAAGAGGGGATATATTATACTATATATAGCTCAATTACCACTCATTCACTGACTGACTGACTCACTCATTGACATAATTGTTCTCCTAGAAAGAGACAGAAAACGATACAATGATGTACGGGAGATGTGTTCGGGTGCGGAATTCGAGTAGGGAAAAATTATGACATTTCGGAAAAACAAGATGGCGGCCGACGTGATTCTTGTAACTCTTTTGTTTTCCGACCGATTTCGTTACAACTCGCAACGATTAAAGAAATTAGGAAACGATTTATAGAAAAAGAGGAAAAAATTGGAAAAACAAGATGGCGGCTGAGCTGTAGTGTTTTCAAATTTTTGATTTTTCGACCCCGAACCGCGGCGCCACAGATCCGAAACGGCGTGGTCGAGCATTATGATTTTTTCTTTTTTCGACTACAATTATCCTGTATTTTGACAGAATGGGAGTGGTTTTTAAAAATTCAAGATGGCGGCTGTCGCGGCGGCCTTTTTGTTTGAGGTACGAAAAAACGCAATTTTAAAATTCAATTTTCTCACAGTTGGCAACGTCGGAGCGTTTCAATTTGTACGGTGCGATTGTGTGTACAGACTCGAGGTATGGATTGGGGAAATAAATTACCCCATTTTTCGGGAAATTTTCTAGATTTACCCCAAAAATAAAAAAATCGAAATACGGACTTTTTGCATAATTCGAGTATGAGTAACCACGTGTCCCACTTGTACGAATGACATTTGGGTATTTTCGTCGCCGAGGTCTGGCAACACTGGAATTTATCAAAGTAAAAGTGATTTTCGACATGGTCTTTTTTCAGGGGCGATCATTTCGGCTGGGTGCGAGCGAGATGAAAAATTTAAACGTCATCAAGACCGGTATATCCTGTAGTTTACGAGAAAATAATGAAACTATGTAAAATGTTTCTGTGGAACGAGGTGGCGGCCATTTTGTATTCCTTTTGTGTTTTTCAAAATTTCGATCACGTTTTTGAGGCAGTTGGCAACATTTGGGAAAGTTGGCATGTATGGATCGATTATGTAACTCGACTGGCAGTATCGAGATATCTAAACAGTGTTGCCACATTTGGGGTAGTTTTCGAGATTTTCCCAAAAATGTCCTCCTGTAAAATTTCGTTTGAAAAATTTTTTTTTCACTGATGGCTTCGTACACACGTCAGAACATTAAACTTGAACAAAAATTTGTAGACCGCTGATGATTGAGGATTTCGGAGACGGGCAAAGAGCACGGCCAAGGTATGGATGATAGGTGGGGGGTGCTCGACCAAATGTCATTCGAAACTTCATCCAATTGACAGGGAGCTGAAAAAAATTTCAAAATGGCGGATTTAAGATGGCCGCCATACAAATTTATTTGGTGTCTATCTCAAAAAGTATAAAAGATGGAAGAGTAGTTTCTTGGCAAAAGATGATCAGAACGAGGAGGTCTATGTAGCGAAATGAAAAAAAATTCAAGATGGCGGAATATTTTTTTTCATACCAAATTATATGGCTATTTCCTCTCATTGACATAATTTATTGTTCTCCAAGAAAGAGACAGAAAACGATACAATGATGTATGGGAGATGTGTTCGGGTGTGGGATTCGAGTAGGGAACAATTATGACATTTCGGAAAAACAAGATGGCGGCCGACGTGATTCTTGCAATTTTTTTGTTCTCCAACCGATTTCGTTACAACTCGCAATCATTAAAGAAATTAGTAAACGATCAATAGAAAAAGTGGAAAAAATTGGAAAAACAAGATGGCGGCCGAGCTGTAGTGTTTTCAAATTTTTGATTTTTCGACCCTGAACCGTTGCGCCACAGATCCGAAACGGGGTAGTTCATGTATGGGAGATATGTTCGGGTGCGGGATGGGAGTAGGGAAAAATTAAGTTATTTCGGAAAAACAAGATGGCGGCCGAATTGCCGAAATAGACCGGTCGAAGCATTGAAGATAAGCGGGAGGTGCTAGACCAAATGTCATTCGAAACTTCATCCAATAGACATAGGGCTGAAAAAAAAATCAAAATGGCGGATTTAAGATGGCTGCCATACAGATTTATTTGGTGTACCTATCTCAGAAAGTATAAAAGATGGAAGAGTGATTTCTTGGCAAAAGATGATCAGAACGAGGAGGTCTATTTAGCGAAATGAAAAAAATTTCAAGATGGCGGAATATTTTTTTTCATACCAAATTATATGGCGATTAGGAACTATAAAAGACGTCACTGTTCTCCTAGGAAGAGACAGAAAACGATACAATGTTGTATGGGAAATGTGCTCGGGTGCGGGATTCGAGTAGGGAAAAATTATGACATTTCGGAAAAATAAGATGGCGGCTGACGTGATTCTTGCAACTCTTTTGTTTTCCAACCGATTTCGGTAAAACTCGCAACGATTGAAGAAATTAGTAAACGATCTATAGAAAAAGTAGAAAAAATTGGAAAAACAAGATGGCGGCCGAGCTGTAGTGTTTTCAAATTTTTGATTTTTCGACCCCGACCCGCGGCGCCACAGATCCGAAACGAGGAAGTTCTTATATAGGAGATATGTTCAGGTGCGGGATGGGAGTAGGGAAAAATTATGACATGTCGGAAAATCAAGATGCCGGCTGATTTGCCGAAATGAATTAGTCGAAGCATTGAAGAAAGGCGGGGGTGCTCGAACAAATGTCTTTCGAAACTTAATCCAATAGACAAAGAGCTGAAAAAAAATTCAAAATGGCGGATTTAAGATGGCTGCCATACAAATTTATTTGGTGTACTTACCTATCTCCGAAAGTATAAAAGATGGAAGAGTGGTTTCTTGGCAAAAGATGATCAGGACGAGGAGGTCTATTTAGCGAAATAAAAAAAAAACCAAGATGGCGGAATATTTTTTTTCATACCAAATTATATGGCGATTAGGAACTATAAAAGACGTCATTGTTCTCCTAGAAAGAGACAGAAAACGATACAATGATGTACGAGAGATGTATTCGGGCGCGGGATCCAAGTAGGGAAAAATTATGACATTTCGGAAAAACAATCTGGCGGCCAACGTGATTCTTGCAACTCTTTTGTTTTCTAACCGATTTCGTTACAACTCGCAATTATTGAAGAAATTTGTAAATAATAAATAGAAAAAGTGGAAAAAATTTGAAAAACAAGATGGCGGCCGAGCTGTAGTGGTTTAAAATTTTTGATTTTTCGACCCCGAGCCGCGGCGCCACAGATCCGAAACGGGGTGGTTCATGTCTAAGAGATAGTATGTTTGGGTGTGGGATGGGAGTAAATCCATATTTAGGGCTCCCTGGGATTACAAAACAGGAAACTGATACCTACCAAAGTTTTAAAAAATCAGCGCCATTTTGAAATTCTTTGTTAATTGACCGATTTCGTTCAAAATCGATATTTAGGACTCCCTGGGATCACAAAACAGGAAACTGGTACCAAAATTTTAAAATATTAGCGCCATTTTGAAATTATTTGTTAATTTACCGATTTCGTTCAAAATCGATATTTAGGGCTTCCTGGGATTACAAAAAAGGAAACTGTTACCAAAGTTTTAAAAAATCAGCGCCATTTTGAAATTCTTGGTTAATTTACCGATTTCGTTCAAAAGCGATATTGAGGACTCCCTGGGATCACAAAAAAGGAAACTGATACCAAAGTTTTAAAAAATCAGCGCCATTTTGAAATTCTTTGTTAATTGACCGATTTCGTTCAAAATCGATATTAAGAGCTAACCACATCTCGTGAGCTGCTTTAGCAGCTCGCGCACAGAGCGAAACACTAGTACATATATATATAGCTGCTCGTGCTGACTCATTGATCACCTCTCCTGTAAAATTTTGTATGAACATTTTTTTTTTCACTCATCGTTTCGTATAGAAGACAAAAATTCATTAAGAGGAAAAATACAGAGAGAGCTGATGATTGAGGATTTCGAAGACGGATGAAGAGCACCAGCCAGGGTATCGAAGATAGGTGGGGGGTGCTCGACCAAATGTCACTCGAAACTTCATCCAATTGACAGTTAGCTGAAAAAAAATTCAAAATGGCGGATTTAAGATGGCCGTCATACAAATTTCGACGGTGTCTATCTCAGAGAGTATAAAAGATGGAAGAGTGGTTTCTTGGCAAAAGATGATCAGGACATGAGGGTCTACTTGATGAACAGGAAAAAAATTCAAGATGGCGGAATTTATTTTTCCATAGAAAAGGGTATTGAAGATAGGTGGGGGGTGCTCGACCAAATGTCACTCGAAACTTCATCCAATTGACAGTTAGCTGAAAAAAAATTCAAAATGGCGGATTTAAGATGGCCGTCATACAAATTTCGACGGTGTCTATCTCGGAGAGTATAAAAGATGGAAGAGTGGTTTCTTGGCAAAAGATGATCAGAACATGAAGGTCTACTTGATGAACAGGAAAAAAATTCAAGATGGCGGAATTTATTTTTTCATAGAAAAACTATGCAAGATTACGGTTTCTTTTCAAAATTTGTTTTTATGGAAGAATTCTCATTTTGGCGAATGGTTCGGAGAAAAATATATGGAGAGAGATGATAATCGAAGGTTCGGATGATGCGTGAGGAGCACGGTCAGGGTATTAAAGATAGTTAGGGGCTGCTCAAACAAAAAATACTCGAAACTTCATACAATTGGCAGTGAGCTGAAAATAAAATCCAAAATGGCGGATTCAAGATGGTGGCTATCTCAGACAGTATTTAAAAGATGGAAGAGTGGTTTTTGGGTAGAAAATTATCAGGGCCTGAAAGTCTACTTGATGAGCAGAAATGCATGATTTTGATATGGTTTTTTTTACAAGATTTGTTCTTCATGGAAGAATTATTGTCTGTAATTAGCCCTTGACTGCGATCTCACCTGATGGTAAGTGATGATGCAGTCTAAGATGGTAGCGGGCTAACACCTGTTAGGGGCATGGCAGTTTTATTAAACCCATACCCCTATTCGATTTCTACACGGCATCGTACCGGAACGCTAAATCGCTTGGCGGCACGTCTTTGCCGGCAGGGTGGTAACTAGCCATGGCCGAAGCCTCCCACCAGGCCAGACCAGGGAAATTATAAATTTTCCAAACCCAGCCGGGGATCGAACTCGGGACCTCCGCACGTAAATTTAACAGCGCTCAACACTGCGCCACGGAGGTCGTCAAACACGTAGACAGTAAACCAGGATAGTAGGACAGCGAGTAAAGTAGACAGTGGATCACAGTGGGCCACGCGGTCCACTACGCGGTCCGCTAGCGGGCCGCGCACCCACGCGCCATACTAGTATACATATATTCTTATTTAAATTCTCGAAAAGTATAAGATTATTCGGAGTAAAATATTTTAGTGCAAGGCTTACAACATCAAGGTCTTTCTGTAAAAAAAAATATGAACGTCCAACTCCGCGGCCAGTATACTATAGCTGAGCCAGCATAGTAGTGCATAAGTGGAACGAACAGAGGATGTGGTGATGTCAACCTCTGTAAATCAGTTCAAGAACAGACTGGCACCTAAAGACAAAGCGCAAGATTTGTCGCATCAGCGAAAGCTGCCTAGCCTATTATAAATAATAATAACCCAAGAACAGGAAAAAGGAAAAGAGGTTGCCCATGCCAGAGATGGGAGGATGACATCATAGGCACAGTGGGAAACATATGGCAAAGGATATATGGTTATGGAGAGCCCTGGAGAAGGCTTATGCCCGTGGGCAAACTGAATAAATAAAACAGTGTATTTACTAATGAATTAATTTATTTAATCTATTTATAAGAAAATATAATTAACAACAATTTGTGTGTAGGTATACCATGTACAAATTCAGTAATAAAGGCTTTTATTATTCTTATAATGCGCTATAATAATATTATACACTGATACATGAATTTGTATCAGGGTGGTTTTCTGCTAATGCTAGGTAAACGGTCAGTAATATCTTGTAGGTACTACTAAAAACACTAGGGGTAGGACAGACAAGACTGCTTGGTGTCGGGGTTGGGTAGTTCGGTTCTGTGACTATAGTTTATCAAACGTAGTTTCTCTTAAGACAATACACCATAATGTACACATTTCCGCACCACTTTTGAGGTAGTGTACTTGGCGCGTTTTTAGGGTTCCGTAGCCAAATTTGGCAAAAACGGAACCCTTATAGATTCGTCATGTCTGTCTGTCTGTCTGTCTGTCTGTCCGTCCGTATGTCACAGCCACTTTTTTCCGAAACTATAAGAACTATACTGTTGAAACTTGGTAAGTAGATGTATTCTGTGAACCGCATTAAGATTTTCACACAAAAATAGAAAAAAAACAATATGGATACCCCCATTCTTAGAACTGAAACTCAAAATTTTTTTCATCAAACCCATACGTGTGGGGTATCTATGGATAGGTATTCAAAAATGATATTGAGGTTTCTAATATCATTTTTTTCTAAACTGAATAGTGTGCCCGAGAGACACTTCCAAAGTGGTAAAATGTGTGTCCCCCCCTCTGTAACTTCTAAAATAAGAGAATGATAAAACTAAAAAAAATATATGATGTACATTACCATGCAAACTTCCACCGAAAATTGGTTTGAACGAGATCTAGTAAGTAGTTTTTTTTTAATAATTTAAAACTTACTACAGGTTTGTACGGAACCCACGGTGCGCGAGTCCAACTCGCACTTGGTCGGTTTTTACATGGTATCCCCAGTAGGCCTAATCCATGCTGATCAAACCAGCAAAAAAGTTAAGCAACCAAAGAAGCAAGGAAAAAAGGCAAGCCAAGCAACAAATCAAGCAAGCTAAGCAGCCAATTTTGTTTCTCAATAAAATACAGTTTATTAGCCATTTAAGTCATTTTCATTTTCTATGTCTTCCCTTACTAATATGTTATCAAGAAACTGTGCAGGTGGAAAAATATTATTTTGGTGTCGAGCCCATCCAAGATACCAAATAATAGTCATCACATGAGCACAGCTTCCAACAGTTCTCTTCCCAATTATGCAACTGCAATAATAACCACAAATCTGGTCTTGCCAACAAATTCCTGCAACTTGCAACAAAATATATATGTAATATATCTTGTTGCTTTGATGACGCGACTTAATTCTGCATCTGATCAAAGCTGTGTCATGTGATGATAATATGCCTGGGATATTTGTTATTATTACATCATTGCTGACTTCTACAATAAAGGTACCATTTTCTCGAATATGTTCCCCGTAATAGGATCTAGCTTGTTTTATTTGGTATATTCCTAAGCTAAACAAAATCAAATCTGACATTTCCATTATGGGGAACATATCGAGCTGTGGTATTTCTGCATTAATTTGCAAGAAACTAGCTCGCCGTCTATTTAACTGATGCTGAATTACATGGTCTGCTAAATGATTTGGCATGGTCATTCTTTGATGGGCTCTTTCCAATATAGATTGGGCATCAGGGTGGTCAGTCAAAACAGGATGAAAACTATTTATAATTGCTCCTGCAATTTTGAAATCATCTATGAGGTTTTTCGCCCCAATATTAAAATATTTATTTCTAAATATTTTCCAGTCCCGTTTAAACCGACCGTTAACAACTTCCACTACCCACCTACACAGAGTCACAAGCCGAGATTTATTTGCCTTATCAGTTGAGAGCTGGGTTTCCCCTACACCAAGGGTCTCAGGTTTATGTACCACATAACCCAATGAATTTAATAAACTGATGGAGTCTCGAAATCCGCGGTCCAACAAAAACACATCATTTTCTCTAAAATATTCTCTTAGAGGAGAATTTACGTCAAATAATTGTTTCATAATTACAGCATCAGACGTTGTTGCAGCATATGGTCCAAAAATGTCGATTATATAGCCATCTGTGGCTACCAACAAAAATGGTTTCACAAGATTTGTATACTTGTGTAAACTATATGACTTTTTTTGGAACAAATAGTTTGAATTCGGAGTAAAATATTTTAGTGGAAGGCTTACAACATCAAGGTCTTTCTGTAAAAAAAAATATGAACGTCCAACTCCGCGTCCAGTATACTATAGCTGAGCCTCATTTTGTGTTCAATTCGAAGAAAGGTGCTATTTAGGTGCAATGTTATTCCACGTAAAAAATGATGAATGGTACTTACATTTTCGAGGTTGTAAATTATGCGCAAGGTAGACCTATTGGAGTGTAAAATAAACAATCCGTTGCGACTTGCGATAAGCCTATTCAATGAAAAATTAAAATCTTAGCCAAAAGAAACACGAGTACAGTATTTGTCAATAGTGAATGGACGGACGCAAAAGTCACAAAGTGACAAGTGTAAAATGGCGCATTTTGAATTTTTGAACTTTGGCAGTTCAAAATGACATTAAAGTGACAGTAACAGGATATATCTATAAATTAGAAAAAGTTTAAGTGTTGCCATCCATCGAAAAATATTTTCTACAAACGATATTTTTCACAATTAATTTTTGAAAAAACGGGGTTTTCTAAAATTATTATTTAAATGGCGTTTAATGTTATATTTTTTTCTCTTTCACGTGATGGCAGTTTGGTTCTGGTTCATTGACACTCAGAATAAAAAACCACCCTCCATACTGAACTTGGACATGTCCTTTTTACCGTCAGTGTTTTTCACAACGTCAACGAAATCTTGTTTAGGTTTGTTTGGTAGGGTTGGCACAGGAGGATACAATTTAATAGTTATTTGTGTAAGAGAAATATTTATTCAAACATTAAGTTAAATTTAGAGGTTTTATATGCGTACACTATATTAATAAATATTTAACATGAGCCTACGTATTTTAATTTATAAACATTATTATTCAATGATAAACATAACAATTCAATCACTAGGTAAGTAGGTATTACCTACCAATACAAACACCAATGATTTGGCAATAAGTAGTAAAAAAATTGTGTATGTGCCACAGACATATAAATAGAACGGCAGTCGTAATTCCTTCCTCCATGAAATAGAAGGTATGTGCAATTCACACACGGCAGAAGTGAAACTTCAGAAAAGTAACCTATGAGAGAATTAGATAACTATAGAGTATCAGGTATATTAAGAATTATAATGTTTGATAATATTTGTGCCAAGCTCAAAAAATAAAGTAAGGAAAGGAGAAGGTTTACCTTTGGAGCACTCTTTGTACACTCTACCATGAATAGAGGAAAATACATAAATTGTATTAAAAATATAATAATTTAGAATACTAAAGTAATTAACGCGAAATAAAATAAAATGTATTTCAAGTTTTCGATACGTTTCCAAGATGGCAACCTTTAGCCATAGAGATGGCAGTAGGCGCGAAATGTATCAAATGTCATTTCTGACAGTCACTGTCAAAATAACGTGTTTTTCCCTACGGTTTTTCCGGTGTTGTGTTGACACTTGACAGAAAACGTCAAAAAATATGAATCCGCCATTGTTACCCACTCGTGTTTAGTGTTGCTTATCGTGGAAAGATTAAATAATTACACCGCTGAAATTACGACGAATTCGTAGATTTGAATGATCAAAACTGGTTTAGTAATTTTTTTTCTTTCATTTCTCTACTTGTAAAAGGACTGGACCAACGCTCCATACAAATCTGGACCGTCTCCTTTATGAAAAAAATAAAATTTCAAAATGGCGCCAACTTTTAAATTTTGGTAACAGTTCCCTGTTTTGTGATCCCAGGGATCCTCCGATATTGATTTTGAACGAAATCGGTACAATAACAAATAATTTCAAAATGGCGCCGACTTTTTTAAATTTTGGTGACAGTTTCCTGTTTTGTGATCCCAGGGATCCTCAGATATTGATTTTGAACGAAATCGGTACAATAACAAATAATTTCAAAATGGCGCCGACTTTTTTCAAATATTGGTAACAGTTTCCTGTTTTGAGAACCCAGGGAGCCCTAAATATCAATTTTTTATATTAATAATATATAATTTATATTCATCAACATACATTACAAAATCATGTAAACATAAAAAATACCTAATTATTTTCTACAATAAAATTTTGACAAGTGCTGGCACGGGCAAGATAAGTTGCGCACGAACCGTAACGGAGAAAGATTAATTTTATTATAATCCACGCGCACAGAAAACACAAACTAAATAGCTAGTTTGCCGACGCGGCCGGCGAACCGCGCGCGTATCAGTTTATGCCGGCGCCACACATTGTATAGATTGGCTACAAGTTATAGTCTTGGATCCAATACACCAATGTGTAGATCGGGCTTGGACAGACATTGGACACAAACGGAACATTGCGTCAAATAGCCAATGAGATGGATGCGGTTACAGAATATCACAATAACATCTAATATGTATGAGGTATCTATCTACCCTACACATTAAAAATAATAAATTATAATCAAGTTAGTACTACCTACCTAGTAGAGTCTTTGAGATAGCTAAAAAATGATGTGTTTTTATTCTTTCTATTATTGGTCATACACACAGTACAGTAAACCATATTTACACTTTTATATTAAAACACTATTATAAAATTACATTAAAACACTATTTAAATTATTAAATTATTATCATTAACATTAAATTAAATAAAAACACGACGCGCGACGTGCAGCCCCTGAGCTTGAGCACTGGCCGAGCCCGCCGAGCCGGTATAAACCGATTTCCCTTCGTACGTAGCGCCAGTGCTCACGCACACACGCGCCTTAAGCTAGTAGTAGTGTACCTAGCATAGCGCGCTTGTATGAAGCTTTCTCCCTGCCCCCCTAGCATGGGCCGAGACAATTTTCTCCCCGAGGAAAGGATAAAAAATTTATTCCTAAATAAATCAATAAAAACGCTAAATAACGGTGGGTAAATAGTCCCCCGAGTCCCCGTGAAATGTCAAATAGGGATAAACTTCTCCTCTCCCCTGTTGGCGTGCTCTGAGAGGTGGATAAGTTAATTTTATCCCTTGTCAGTGGATAAAATTTTTATCTCCGGCCCATGCTAGGGGGGCTGGTCAAGTTAAATACTCATGTGGTCTAGGTTCGGGCTGCCTCCGTCTGGGTCAGAAATTAAGGGCTGACGGTCGTCCGTTTAATGAAAATAAACAACAACAATTTAGGAACAATTTCGTGATTGAACAAATTTACTGATTTTGTATTAAAAATAAAACTATTGAGATTTATTTAAGTAGGTAAATAGTGTTCTGTTTCAACAAAAATGCCGAATACCTAGATCAGAGACAAGTAACAAAAAACTAAAAAGCTTTGATTATGTATATAGGAGAGGATAGAATTATACTCAATTAAGGTATGTTGGGGTAAGAGCGGAAAGGGGGTAAGACCGTATACATCAAATTTCCTGCGAATGAGACCATATTTTTTAATGTTGGTATCATTATGTTCAACGCCATTTTGTTATGCAACTACTTCAGTTCGCGCCAGTCACTCCCGATGGACCGTACGTGAGTTATGGTGAATTTAAAAAAACAAGGTAATTTTTGTCTTTTTTTCTTCTATCCGATCTTTCCCTTTCACTTTTAGATTCATATTTTGGCGAAAATACAGCTTGTTTTGCTAATATTTCGCCTTAATACTAGGTTTTAAGTAGCAATAGCTAGATAGATCTGATCAGAATACGCCTAGGATGTCTATTAGCAGATATCCGATGTTCCCCCTTTCGGGTAAAGATCGGATTAAAACCATCCGGTCTTTACCTGTACAAAATGAGGCAGGGATTGTCAAACTTTTATAACATGAATATTTTTCACCTTAAAATACAGTGTAAGGATTATTCTATTTTGATCTCGAGATTTTGATGGAAATGTGTTCAGAAGCGTACAGATATAGAAAAGAGCCCAATAACATTAAAATGTCGGTATATGTTCGTCTTATATCTTGGGTATCGTTTTTATTTTTTTATTTACAGCATTAATTTTTATTTGTCATTTATTTTACTATGTTATTTATTTATGTTTTTATATTTCTGTCTTTTATTTTTATTTATGTTATTTATAATGGATATAAAAAAATGTTTTTAAGCAATTTCCATGCTTGGGATCAACGTTACAATTTTGAAAAACGGACAGATAGAATTTTTAATGTCTTTAGTTCGGACATTGAAAACTTTTTCTGTCCCTTTTTCAAGGTTAAAATTAGCTATCAGTAATAACTAGCAAAAAATGTATTTGTCCGATCTTTCCCGCGGATCTGGATAATTCATCTTATGATGAGATCAAAGTTTGAGAATCACAAAATGTAAAAAAATTATCACTGGGGGCAAGATCGGATGCCTTTAAGTAAAAAAAAATAAAATCGATTGGAACATTCATGTTTTTAATTACATAAACGTCATTTTTTTATATATTGTAATGCGTTTAAGATCGGATTTATTATTCTTATACACCTTGTTCTCAAAGCCATAGAAGCGGGTTTGAAAGTACGTCCGATCTTGCCCCCGAAGGACAATTTTGTAACCATAGCCATAAAAAAGTATGTCTTGTTTTTACATGCGTATAAAGCAGAAACTGTTGAGTTTACAAAAATAAACAAAATTGAAACCTAAGCTACGTTTAAAAATTAAACAAATGCACCATATTTTAGTAATTTATCTTCAACAAATATCGAGAAATTTGAGTTTTTACAAAACCTTTTCAATTGGTCTGAAATCCGTCCGTTCTTACCCCAACATACCTTATAGTTATACGATGCATTTTGTTAACAAAACATGTAAAACTATGTTTTGACTTTTCTTACTTAATGAAAGCTACGTTATTAGAACGAGACAGGTATATTATGTTAATGAGTGAACGTGTCGCGCTATTGTCATATGACGTCATCACATTTAGCTATTGAAGCCAATTTTTGGTTGCAAAATTATAAATGGAAATGGCGTCTGTTGTGCTTCCGGTGTTTCGGATGTGATTAATCTATATTAAAAAATATAATATAATAAAAAATGGATAAATAATCTTCGGTCGTCTCTGAAAATCATGTTTTTGTTTTTTATGTAGGTACCTACTAGGCTACTAAGTACTAGGGGTGTCGTATGGTGTCGTATCACCTATCGTATTTTTACTATCACCAAAGCAAGAGAGTACCCTAACATTCCTTGCACCAAAGTTTACTATGTTTTTAACTAAAACTTTGGTAACGTTGTATGAATAATTTAAAATATGGTCGATGCGAATGATTTGAGCAACGTTGCAGTCAGTTGTATTAGGCCTATCAACAAAGATTCAGTGCATAAAATTTGTTCTGGTCAAGTAAGTACCTAATTTATTATTTTACGGTTCTCAAGTGTGTAAAAAAGTGAGTAATTGACTTTAAGACTGTGCTTTAATATTAAATAATAAGTTAAATTTATACGTCTATAGGTAGTTCTCAGCTTAGCAGTAGCAGTCAAGGAACTTGTGGAAAACTCTCTTGATGCAGGTGCTACAAATATTGATATAAGATTTAAAAACTATGGCCTTGACTTGATAGAAGTATCTGACAATGGATCAGGAGTTACAGAGGACAACTTTGCTGCTTTAAGTATGATTATTTTGTGTGGTTATCGAATCCTACTTAAGTAAATATAAATAGTAGGATGTAGAACCATTGAGTGGCAAATGCATAATATGTTGTAAGTAGATTAATCATCAATGGGTGTCGATGCGCGATGGTCATGAATATAGCACCCATCCTACTCTTTCATAAATCAATTAACTAAATTTTAGAGCTTAAAGCCTTTGTTGAACTGAACGCATGGTGAATATGTAGCAGGGGGAACCGAAGCGTCAAACTGAGATGTCAAGTGAATGTGTGGAACTGAGGTGGAGCATCACAAAGCTAACTCAGCCATAGCAAAGGCTAAAAACAAACTGTATGACAAAGGCTAATGCTAGGCTCCTTGTGAAGTGCATAATACAATATTGGGTATTTTTAACACATTCTTAAAATTTTTCAGTGTCCGTCTACATTACAAAATAGTATAGAAGTGTTAGAAGATAGCGACGTCGTCCGCGTGGTTTGGCGGGACCCTCGAACCCGATTGCAGCGCTCCCTACCGGGTCCAATTGTGAATATAAACCATCCCAGGGTCCAGACAAACCCAACAAAAAAAGAATTGGCGAAATTGGTCCAGCCATTCATGCGTAATGCCGTGACCAAGAGAAATAGGGATTCATTTTTATATAATATTTAGATTGTAATAGAATAAGCAACAGCATTGTATGGTCTAAATAATGTCATAATTGTGTTTCTAATGTTAAATGTATTATTTCTTTATTAGCATTGAAATATCACACATCAAAGTTAAGTGATTATGGAGATTTACTTGGAGTGTCTAGCTTTGGCTTCCGAGGCGAAGCTTTAAGCTCTCTGTGCTCTATGGCTAACCTCATAATTACAACTAGACATCATAGCAGTCAATTTGGTAAGTCCACCTTTTTGTTTAATGAAACTTTCTTTAGGTTTATTATAAAAATCAAATGTTTGAAAATCCTAAATATCAGTCAGATAAAGAACATTCAAAATGTTGACAAGATTCACCTAATGCTGCCAATAATTACCAAATGCTAAGTGAAAAAGGTATCACATCCCCCAGCATTGAAAAATATTAATCTGGGAGATTGTAAGACCTGCATAGCAAGGGTAACCAGTTTGTGAGAAACCAACCAATAGGACTGTTACTTTGGCTCAACTTTGGTAAGCTATGAACTTCAAACAAGCCATGGGTTGAACTTATAATGAGGGCTATGTTTATTGGGGGGGTTTATAATTTGAGATATTGTTCACCTACTGTAATGTGAGTATTTCACATAATACTATACACTCTTTATATTCCACTAGCTGATGCCCGCGACTTCGTCCACGTGGATTGAGGTTTTTCGGTTCCCGTGGGAACTCTTTAATTTTCCGGGATAAAAAGTAGCCTATGTGCTATTCCAGACTATAATCTATCTCTGTGCCAAATATCATCCAGATCCGTTAAGCCATTGGAGCGTGATTGAGTAACAAACATCCACACATCCATACATCCATACATCCATACATCCATCCAAACTTTCGCATTTATAATATTTATTTGATTTGACACTATCGAAGAGAGAAACGTGAAATAATTATAGTCAGGTGTATACCATTATTATTAGAGTCAGAAGCCCTACAAAGCCTGTGTTGTGAACTTATACCTCCTGTCAAACCTTTTTAATTCTAGGGGGAGACTCATGGTCAGTAGCGGGCAATGTACTTATTGCAATATTCCATTTCAGATATATTTTATGAAATACTTATCTTTATAATTTAACATTTCAGCCACTAAAATTGAATATGACCACAAAGGCAATATCATTAGTAAGAAACCATGTTCAAGACAAATTGGAACAACTGTTACATTATCTAATCTGTTTTGCTCTCTCCCAGTGAGACGAAAAGAATTCCATAAAAATGCTAAAAGGGAGTTCAATAAAATGACCAATTTATTATATGCATATTGTTTAATATCCACTGGAGTTAAGTAGGTATTTTATTTCATTGTTTTTATAATAAGTCATTGATGAATTATGTAACTTGAGAGTGTATAAATGAATAAACTATTGTCACAGAACAGACTTAAATAAACTTTCTTTTACTTCAGGTTTAAAGTTACTCAGCTTTTAATTTGTTATTAAAAAATCATCTAATATATCTTTCAGAATAACATGTAGCAATCAAACAAGTTCCAATACGAAATCTGTAGTAGTTGCAACTCAGGGTTCATCTTCTTATAAGGATAACATTGCTTGTATTTTTGGTATTAAACAACTACAAAGTATCCTTGAAATTAAAACAGAAAGTGCACCAAATATTAAAGACAATATACTCAGAGGTCTATCTGGAGAAGTAAGGGTGAATGATGAATCTGTAAGCATAGAAGATGTTGAAATTGATTTATCTGAAGACTCCAATGATGCAGAAAATAATATTAATAAGTCACAAGAATCTATAACTAGTTCACAAAAATCTCAAGGCTACAAAAATGTCCCTGAGCCTGTCAAGCTTACAGGATACGTATCTTCATGTGCTCATGGCAGTGGTAGATCCAGCACTGACAGACAATTCTTTTATGTTAATTCTAGACCATGTGAACCAACCAAAGTCATAAAATTGATTAATGAAATTTACAGACAGTATAATCCACATCAATACCCATTTGTGTTTTTAAATGTCAATGTAGACAGAATTTCTGTTGATGTAAATGTTACTCCTGATAAGCGAAAATTATTTTTAACTAAAGAAAAAGCTGTATTGGATGCATTGAAACATTCCTTGCTAAAAATCTTTGAAAGTATACCAAGAACGTTGAGAGTTGAACCATCTGTTAGCACTGCTCAAACTATTAGTCAGAAATTAGAACCGGAGCTGAGTCAACCCAGGATTTTCCAGTCATTTATAAAACAATTCAGTAACCAAACAGAAACATCTCTAAAATGTGAGACTGAAAAATCGGATAAATCTGAATTAAAGAGAAAGTCTACAACAAGCTTAGATAGCTTTATGGCCTTTAAAAAAAGTTATATGCCTAAAGTTGAGGAAGCTCTTTCAGAACCTGAGGTCATTGCTGATTATAATGATTCAGAATCTGAATTTAGTTGTGTAAAATCTAATAAAAATGGTGCTATTGAAATAATAACAGAAATTGATAGTGTTAAGCTAGCAGAAAAAGAAGACATTACACAAAGAGATATACTGTATTTAGATAATTCGGATGAAATACCAGACACTCAAATAAGAAATATATCTGATGTAGTGTTTGAAAAATCGCACACTATACGTTGTAAGCCCAAGGAAATACAGCCTAAAACGCCTAAGCCAAAATTTCAGAAAGTGGTTACAGACAAAGAAGAATTAGGACAAAATAATAGAAAGACTGTAAATTTGAAAACATCTATAGAACACGTGAAAGCTTTGGTGGATATCTATGATAAGAAAATAAATAAATTACAACCCGATAGGATTAAGTTTAAGTCTGCTATAAATCCTGTATTTAATAAGAAATGTGAAGAAGAATTGAGCAGAGAAATATGTAAAGATTCTTTTAAAAGAATGGCTATTGTTGGTCAATTTAATTTAGGTTTTATAATTACGCGATTAGACGACGATCTTTTTATAATAGATCAACATGCTACAGATGAAATTTATAACTTCGAAACTTTGCAAAAGACGACTGAATTAACAAATCAAAAACTTGTAATGTAAGTTATAACTAACTTATTATTATACTTGTTGGATTTTCTATAAAAAATAATAATAATGAAATGTGTTTTCTAGTCCACAGCAGTTAGAGCTTACAGGAGTCAATGAACAGATATTAATGGATAACCTTGAAATTTTCAAAAAGAATGGGTTTACTTTTAAAATAGATGAACATGCACCACCAACTAAAAGAGTAAAACTGGTAACAATACCTATGTCTAAAAATTGGGTGTTTGGAAAGGAAGACATAGAAGAATTGCTTTTTATGTTAAGAGTAAGCCAGTAAAATGTATTTTTAAAAATTGTAAAGCTTATATTTTGTGGTGTCTTTTAGGGTTCGGTATCATGTGAATCATGGATTTATTTCCGAAGTTTTACTTTTGCCGAACCTCTTTAGTAAAAAGTACGACAATTTTATGATCCTAATTATTTTCAATTTCATAGATATAAGATACTTATACAAATCTTGAACCAACTGTGATTGCAGGAAAACCAGTCGGAACACTGTAGGCCAAGCAGAGTCAGAGCTATGTTTGCATCGCGAGCATGCAGGAAATCTGTGATGATAGGAACAGCCCTCGCTAAGGCAGATATGCGGGTACTGGTCGATCATATGGCAGAAATTGACAAACCATGGGTTAGTATAAAGAAAATTCTTAAATTTTATCACTATCTCCATTATTAGTCTGGCAGTGGGAAATTACGAAAATAATTTGGTTCGATATCCCCAAATGTATAGTCCGTGTCACGACTCACGAAAAAGTCCTCAGAGGCGGCGCTACTAGCCACATGTTAACAGTCGGAATTATTACCACGTTATTACAGTCACCTTTTCCTTTTATCTGTTCTGGTATCTTCTTTGGTCTGGTTTACAACGCGGACAAGAGATACCTGTCATATTGCTTGGAGAGACAAGAGAATGATTTTAACACGTAGTGGTTATATTATATTCTCTTTGGATTTTAAGGCAGTTTCAGAACGCATCTAAGTTTGAACCATTTGAACCCGCTCTTAATTCATCTTGATTAGGAAAATGAGATGTATGAAAAGCAGTCAGTATGCAGCATGCCACACAAAATCCATACTAATATTCATATATTATGTACTTCCATATTAATATAATAAATGTGTAAGTGTGTCTGTCTATCTGCTACGCTTTCACGGCCCATCTTTTCAACCAATTTTGATGAAATTTGGAATAGAGATAGACTGTATCCCGGGGAAGGACATAGACTTTTTATCCCGGAAAATTAAGGAGTTCCCGCAGGAATCAAAAAAACTTAATCAACGCGGACGAAGTCGCGGGCATCGTCTAGTATTTAGATAATTTAAGAAATATTTAAAAAAAAACTAGTTGCTTTTAAAGTAAAAGTGTAATATTACCATTCTATTTCAGAATTGCCCGCACGGACGGCCTACAATACGGCATCTTGTTAATCTGGCCATGGTTCAAACTAGTGAAAATGGAACCTAATTTTTTTTAACGTTGAAAATAATATTTAAAATCATGTTGAGTTTTGTCAGTATTATTTTTGAAATTAAACTTTAAAATATTCGTGAGACTTTTATTTTGTAAGTAAAATCCGGTACGTAGGAAATCCTACTTCCTACTCAAGTAAGTTGAAGAGATAACCACGCACGGACGTTATTAGGGTGGACGTACGATCTCAAGCGAGTAGCTGGGAGCCGCTGGAAGCAATCGGCATAAGTCCGTGTACGTGGAGATCCATGCTGCCCCAATATTCTCTATCAAAAAATGAAGGCCACACTGACATTTACTTTTTTATCTATTGAAGGTTTTTTTTAATTCCACTACAAGCCCTTGACTGCGATCTCACCTGATGGTAAGTGATGATGCAGTCTAAGATGGTAGCGGGCTAACCTGTTAGGGGTATATGGCAGTTACATTAAACCCATACCCCTAGTCGGTTACTACACGGCATCGGACCGGAACGCTACATCGCTTGGCGGTACCTCTTTGCCGGTAGGGTGGTAACTAGCCACGGCAGAAGCCTCCCACCAGACCAGGCCAGAGAAAATTCAGAAATTATAAATTCCCAAATTAACCCTGCCGGGAAACGAACCCGGGTCCTCCGGACGTTAAGACAACAGCGCTCAACACTGCGCCACGGAGGTCGTCAAATAGGTTTGCTATGAATTAAATGTTATTTACTTCATAGCAAACCTTCAATGGATGAGAGAATAGGGCTAGAGCTGATTTAGAAAATTATTATACGGCTGAACCATTGAGGTATTATGTACTAACGCATATTTATTCAATGGGCTGAACGGATCTGGATGAGAAGAGATTTCTGTCCCCATATTATAATATAAAGTTCGCCTCTAAGAACCAACCGTCATAAAACATGATTACTGGGTTCAAATTAATACCTTTTCAAACTTGAGAGCAGATTAAAACAACGGAAACTTAACTGAGAATTTACTTATTACCAAAAATATTTTCAATTTTGAGGTTATTTCGACTAGCCTCGCTGCGCATTGTATTTCACAATCAATCTGCTTGAACAAATAAATATCATCTTTAGCCAGCCTCCCTAGCATGGGCCAAGACAATTTTCTCCTCGAGGAAAGGATAAAATTTTTATTCCTAAATAAATAAATTAAAACGCTAATTATCGATGGATAAATAGTCCCCCGAGTCCCCGTGAAATGTCAAACGGGGATAAACTTCTCCTCTCCCCTGTTGCCGTGCTCTGAGAAGTGTAGTGGATAAGTTATTATCTTTTGTCACTTGTCAGTGGATAAAATCGGGGGATAAATTTTTTATCTCCGGCCCATGCTAGCCGGTAATAAGAGCTGTAGATTCGACAAGATTCGTCGTAGTTCATCAAAAACATTACAGATGGCGTTATTAATAAGTATGCAGGTAAGAGAAGTTTCGTCGTAGTTCATCGAGAACTTCACAGATGGCGTTAGAAATATTAAATTATTGTACTTTCAATGGGGCCTGTTACACTATCAATACCGGGTGCGTTCCGAAATACACTGAGAGCACTGAAAGTCCCCAGTAAAGAGCACTGCCAGTGCTCGCAGTGCTTATAACGGAACACCCACACCGTATCGCGATCCACGGATCGTGATATTTTTATCGTGACAGTATTGATGGTAGGGTCTCAAACTATCAATATTATCATCATCAGTACTGTGTTCGAGTTCGTAGAGAATAGTTGTGCTCTCAGAGTAAACATACTCTGTGGTTGTAACTTGTACCATATACCTAAAAATCATTTAAAAATCCATAAAAAAAAGAGTCCACTTTGGCCTAAAAATTAATCTGTGTCAAAAATCTTCAACACAGACCAATAATAATTAAAAATGGTTAACAGAAAGAAAGCTGCTGTCGCTATAATATTAGTTAACGATGGCGATTAAGGGCTAATTTTTCAATCGTCAGATAAATTTTATCGGAGGAATAAAGACGTTTTGGCAGATTTTCAATACAAAACCTGTCAAAACGTCAAATTTATTCCTCCGATAAACTTTAACTGGCGATTGAAAAATCAGCCCTAAAACTAATAAATAAACCGGCCAAGTGCGAGTCGGACTCGCGCACCGAGGGTTTTTAATACGTCATAAATCGTAAACCTGTAGCAAGTTTTACGATTTATGACGTATTAAAAACAAGACGAAATGAACCGCAAAACTAACTTTGTTTGTAGAGGTTTATTGTTAATATCAAAAAAACTATGCTAACTAGTTAGAGCGTTGGTTTTATTTTTCCTGTAAAATATACATAAGCTTCTATTGACCATAATTATTTCAGATTTTTCAATTAGTAAACTTCGGAGATAAGGGGGGGAACGGTATTTTTTTCGACATTTTGCCCGATAAATCAAAAACTTATTACCTATGCATAAAAATAAATAAAAATCTGTTTTAGAATGTAGAAGTAAGTATAGCCCTTTCATTTGATATCCCACTCAGTATAGTTATCATACTTTGAAATTTCAAACCCCCGGTTTTCCCCTTTTTTTAATTAAACTAAAAATAATTTTCGATTTTTTTTTTATATAAATTATACGTAAGTCTATGTATAGAACTCTGTGACGTTCCGTCGTCGGCTATCGAACACGACGTAGGTACTGATGTCTGATGGTACAGCGCGTTCACACTGTCAGTATTATTGAAGCCACGCCCCCTGGATCGTGGATTTCAAGAACATCTGGTGATCCATCAATATTATCGCAAAACCATCAATATTTGGATCGAGTATCGCGGATCGCGTGATAATACTGATAGTGTAACACCCGTCAATAGATGGCGTTGCGAGATTCAAAAATGGATACATAGGTAGCACTTTATCAAAAACATATTCTTTCTAACTGATTATTAAATAGAGGGCCTTCCTTATGACACATCCTTGGTTAGTTTTAAAGATAACCATTTTAAAATATAGTTTTAAGAAAAAAAGTGCGTTGAAATCTGATGACGTCACAAATGTGAATTTCATACAACTACCACACTAGAAGTGCGTTTTTAAGTTTGATAAAGAGTTGCAAATTATAATCTCCGGCGTGGAGGGTAAGCACCTGCGAGATTTCAATTCTCGCCCAGCACATCCACGAGTTGCCTCGCAGATTGAAACCACCTTTATTTCATCTCTGTGGAGAAGTTGCTTCTGACTGTGGGCTCTTTTTTTTCAGAGCGTATTTTTTCGAATTCAAATAGGTACACTGTCTTTTCTAGGTTCTGAGCAGAGAGTATACCTAATGTTATCACATGGTTCTAAGGAAATGAAAGATAAACTTTTCATAACACTTTATTCATACACTTATAGTTTTAAATATATTAAACCCAGTGTGTGCAGTCGTTACAATAACACCAGGGAGTTGTTTGTGCCAGTGCAGCTCTTTGATGTCCGTTTGCCCTTGGTGGATGAACAAGAGTTGTGGAGGAAGATTCTGAAACAAATTGCATTGTCTTTACATTTACACCACAAACACTGTATTGTATTGTGTACACATAATACAACGTCCTTGATAATATTAGTGAAATATGTTGTTCTTTTACAGTTTTACACCTCAACTGATCAGAAGCAAACCGATCTTAACGAAAACGATAACTTGCAATTTGTAACTGTGTCATATAATTTTTTCTCAGAAAAAATTCATTGGCAAGTATTAAATAAAATAAAGTTTAAAAGTGATAAGTGGTTTTTCATCACCTTTTGCATAATAAGTCAGTTTAAACTTGATAATTTGATGAATATTACTGTTAAAGTATAATGAGGCTTTGCCCTTGCTTTGCTCTCACCACTGTATTGCAGACCATAATTATTGAACCAGTGGTGTAATCTGAGTCCTAACTGGGTATTTATCTGCCAAAGAAGCCTATCATTTTTTTATTTTGTCCCACATTAGTACCAGATTGGTACAACTTACTTCGCCTATGATGTGTGGAAGAGATACATTAGGGACTGGTGGCGAGATAGCTGGGACTTATCATTGGTTGGATTTGCCATTACATAAATTTAAAGACTGTGTTAAACAGCATTTGTTAAGTCGAGGTTATTATACTATCGATGATTTTCATAGTGACAAAGTTGCATGGAAGCAACCGGCCTTTGTATTGTTTACTTATTGTAACCTTTTTTTTAAAGATAAGAGTAACTGCTAAGTTTCTTGCGGGCTCTTCTCAATATAATCAAATTTTGCAAACCGGTGGTAGAGTCTTGACGTATCATAAGTGACACAAGTTGTCCTACGTGAAATAAAAATGAATCATTTATCATTATCATCCAGCTTTTAATTTGTTTTTAAATACTATATTCACCTTCAGTTCTTCATCAACAATTTCCTCATCGTCTCTCTCTACTGCCAGGTCCCAGAGCGCCACTTGGTTGTCTTCACCGGCCGAGGCTAGCACACTTGGCTCTGTCCAGTGCCACTCCACTGATGTGATGGGTGCAGTGTGGTGTTTGAATGTGCCTACTGGGGTACTGGTTGGGAATTGTCTTAAATCCCATATGTGGAGAAAGCCATCATCACCACCTGGAACAGTAATCAATAAAAAGTTAAATAAATAAAATTAAAGGTACCATATCAGAAACTTTTGCACAACTCCCAGAAATAACTGTACAAAGTTTCAATGCAATCAGATGGATTGTTTAGAAATGCATACTATAAAGGGACAAAAGATATTATACATTTATACTCAATGTTCAACAGTTAATTGATTGCCAAAATAGGCTGAATTTTGGCAAAAATTACTATACAGTAACCACACTATGTATAGCAAAGTTTTGCATTGCATACCCAAGTTTCTGGTATAGTTTTAATGCATTGCTCTAATATGCATGTCTGTTGCTGTGCTCTGTTGAATAAATATCTCTATATATATAAAAATCAATTGCTGTTTGTTTGTCTCGCTAAAACTCGAGAATGGCTGGGCCAATTTAGATGGAATTTTTTGAGTGTGTTTGTGTGGGTCCTGGGATGGTTTATATTCACAATTGGACCCGATAGGGGGCGCTGCAATCGGGTTCTAGCTTCAAGGCAGGATAACGTTTGCCGGGCCCACTAGTTTTCAATAAGCAGACGCACTTTTGCATTTATAATATTAGTATGCATAAAATGTGTATTTTAGTATTCATTTTCAACTCATTAGGATACTTACCACTGGCAATAAATGGTTCCTTGCTGTTCCAAGATAAAACATTGATGTCTTTCTCGTGAGCATTTTCAGCGACCAGCATGCAAGCCTTCTGTGGAGCTGCTCTTGTGTCCCATATCCTAATTGTTCGGTCAACTGAACATGTTGCCAAAACATTCCTGCAACCAATATTATAACATTAATGTTTAAATGATTGAAATCACAATATGTTCATAGCATCCCCTATTTTGTAGCATTTAAGTAGGTATAAAAATTCAGTAGGGATTCTGAATTTTAAAAAAGTTTTTGAAAAAGTTAGCTTTTCAATAAAGCTGGGACTAGATATGCTGGGTTTTTCAAATACCCAACTTATCTTGTCCTAGAAGATACCTCAACTATTAAAAATTTAAAATTTTTAAGCAATAGGATTACTTTTTTTTTTTTTTTTTTTTTCCACTACAAGTTAGCCCTTGACTGCGATCTCACCTGATGGTAAGTGATGATGCAGTCTAAGATGGTAGCGGGCTAACCTGTTAGAGGCATGGCAGTTATATTAAACCCATACCCCTATTCGGTTACTACACGGCATCGCACCGGAACGCTAAATCGCTTGGCGGCACGTCTTTGCCGGTAGGGTGGTAACTAGCCACGGCCGGAGCCTCCCACCAGGCCAGACCAGGGAAATTCAGAAATTATGAATTTCCAAACCCTGCCGGGGATCGAACCCGGGACCTCCGCACGTTAAGGCAACAGCGCTACACACTGCGCCACGGAGGTCGTCAAAAATTTTTTATTATATTTAAATTACTAAACGTATCTATTAAATACCTTTCATTGGGTGACCATTGTATGTCTTCAACAGAACTTGTGTGTCCAACCAGAGGTCGCTGATCCACTGTCCAAGTGCCACCTTCATTGGGTTTCCATATATGAATGTCTCTTCTACAATCACCAGTTGCTAGCACCTAGAATGATTTAAAGTAAATATTTTTTTTATTTTTTTCTCCTTTCTATTTCTGTATCTCGGCAATCTGTCTTGCGACATTGACCCGTGCAGTTGTGGGCGGCGGATTTGTATTTTAGAGCAAGGTAACCGTCCACTGACGGAATTCCCTATTTGCTGAAGAATCTACGGGGCAGATCCGAGACACTATTTCGTAAAGTAAATAATAGCATAAAAAACAAGGACTATCTATACAACTTTAGTATTATGAAATAAGACTTTTAAGTAAATGATAAAACTAGAAGTAATGCCCAACAATAGCACCAAAATTATTGTTTTTTTAGTTATGAATTGATTTTACAAGGCTAAATGTAACTTAGCAAAACTTAGTTTATTTTTTTTAATAATAATTTATTCATTTGATTAATTGTGATCTCTCTTGGTTACAGCTGTTATATTTGTACTTCTTTTTACAATAATTACACTCACTTAGACACTGTCAAAGAAAATAATATGTTCTCTCCATAGACCAGTTATGCACTTTACAATTATTATAAAGCACTTGCCGCAGCACCAAATGTCCAAACACTAGCTATTATAAAAAGCTTTGAATGAAAATTTCAATAGGAATAATACCTACACCTTGTTCTGTAGGGCACCAATCCATACCAAAGCCCTCTTGCTGGTGACCAGTGAAGGAGAACAAAGGCTTCACAGGGTTTTTGACAGTGTCCAGATTGTACCGCTCAAGCAAAGCTGGTTCATCCACAGCTTGCAATTGCTGTGTTATGTTCCAAATGTCCACATTGCCCAGCTCTGACCAACTTGCGGCAAGAACTGAGTTCTTAAAATTTGTAGCCTGTAAACAAATCAAACATTATAACTTCATGATGCCTGCAACTGTTTGCATAATATCAAAAATCCTGTGGGAATTTTTAGATATTATAAGAAAAAAAAAAACAGAGTGGAGTTTATGCAATCTGGGATGCAAGCTATCACTGATTCCATCAAAATTAGTTAAATGGAAGAATCATTGAAAGGGTAAAAAGGTTTAGCAATATTTTTAATGCTGTCATTTTAGTTTAGTTTAGAGATTGTGCACTACAGAATCAGCCTTACTGTAGCAAACTCAGTACGGGTTACAGTGAACTCTTACCCGTATCCTATTAACACATCCCTGGTGTTTTATGAAGGAGAATGTCATCTGTGGCTTTTTTTCCTCATCGTCTTCCTCGTCATCATCATCATCTGCATCATCATCTGACTGCTCATCATCCTCAGGCTTTGATGTAGGGTGCAAGTTTGACATTTTGACTACTAAAACACTAAAAATAATGGTTAATTCCTTATTAAAAGAGGACTGGAAAGAGTTTTGGTTATCTAGGTATGTCTGAGTAACTGAAAACTAAACGAATTTAAGTAAGTACTTATTGTTTTTGTTTTTAAAAAGTATAGGTAATTTTTGTAAAACATGCCGAATCTAAATAATTTTGTGCTTGCCAGCTTAAATCTGGCTAATTACATAATGTACCATAACAAAAAGTATTTCAACTAGCAGTGGTAGATTGTCAGGGCTCAGCTTTAGTATACATACCACGGAGTTGGACGTTCATATTTTTTTTACAGAAAGACCTTGATGTGGTAAGCCTTGCACTAAAATCTTTTATGTCGGAAACTAATACTTTTCGAGAAATAATTTTTTGAAAATTCGCAATTCTTCACCACTTTTCACTATTTCGTACGACATTTGCCATAGATTGTACCATAGACTAAAGACTCGTTGGCGTTTGAGTACCTAATCTGTGATTAAAATCCGTTCTATGGACGTTTTTTTTCTAATCATTCGAATAAAACCATAGAAATAGGAAGACTATAGTCGTAATTCCCATGGAATTATCTTCCTATTTCTATGGTAATTCCTAATTCCATGAATAAAACACAGAGTTTAAAGGTATAATTATGAATTAACTAAAAAGGTATAAAGGTAGGTTATTAAATGTTTATTTAGGTACTTTTGATCACAAAACCGAATCGGCACGCCCCGACTCCACGCAGTCTTGTCTGCCCTGCCCCTAGAGGGTTTTTTTAAGCGCGAAGCCAGAAGCGAGTCTTCTGGCGTAGCCCATTCCATTTCAGAAATTAACCTTTTCCACTACCTAAAACAAAAGACATAAGGGTAGGTTAAAGTAGGTGTAATTACAAGATATAAAGGTAATACCCCCTCCTTCTCCCTACCTCCCTCCAAGCTACTATTACCCATTCTCCGTCATAACTATCAGTGTTAGGCAGGAAATTTGAGAACCTAACCTCAAAATTAAAAAAAATTAATATCTCGAAAACTATTAGGTTCCGACAAGTTTGGCTTGGAGGGGGAGTAGACCCCCTCCCCCCCCCTCGCGGTATGTATACTAAAGCCCAACCCTTGCTTTTCCTTTATTAACGTGGGACAAAAAGTAACCTTTATCTAGGAGCTATTCCTTTGCAAATTTTATTGAGATGACAACAATGTTGAAAATATAATACTAACTTATTGAGGTGTGCACTTGAAGCCTGTGTCCCAGCAACTAAGTACGCAGTCATGGGGAACTGTTGTCTGTCGTTTCCAAGATTGTCAGTTATAATATCGAAACTCAAGCACGGGGCGCCAGTTTGTGCCTGATGAAGCATCACATAAGCCGATTGATCACAAATCAAGTGCTCGTCCTCTTGTAACGGCTGGCCAGGTAAATAGGTCTTTGGCCCGGATTCCTCGCCGTTACTCTGGTCTTCTTCATCCATGCTGTCATCCTCACTTTCAGACGAACTGCCCTCCATTTGTTCTTCATTTTCGTTAGACATATTTAATAGGTAAGGAAGTCCTGGCTGAGGGCTGTAATAATTTATTATTTATTTGAGTCTGGATTTTATTGTCGCTTACAAATTCTTAGTTTACAAAACACGTTTTAAAAAGTACTCTGTGCACGTTAACTACCTACCGGATAAACATAAACTTGTACTCTGTGACATAAACGTAACCTCACCCAGAGACTAAGACCGACCCATGGACTTAATATATAATATACATTATTAGGACTGAGCTCTCCTTTCCAAAAAACGTGCCGAGAGAGATATGTTGAAGGGAGGATTTTATCTCGTTCTAATAGGGTGACCAAACATTTTTTAACACACAGGAAAGTTCATTTTGGCTTATACCTATCACTTGTCAGGTTGGCTGCGGAGTTTGAGTATTTAAAGAATCAATGGGAAATAAAACAAAGCGTGTGTCACTAACATTTATTTAACATTTAATATTTTAACACAAAAATATCAGAAGTCTGGCGCGTAACTATGATTATTTGCTTCGTTTTTTTAACATTAATTGAAAACAATACAATAGAAATTACTGCTAGCTAGCCTAACCTAATTACTATATAAATACTGGCTGCATTTCCGCGTTGGACAGCCAGGCTGATCCTTTGCGCAAAAAATGAGCCAGCCCTTCTGTCACCAGATGAGGCAATCTACCGCGGTGAAATATCTCGCAAAAAATTTTTGCCACTAAGACTCCACGGCTCCAGGGTCTCCACGGCAAACGGAACAAATATGTAACTCTCTTTGAGAGAGGCATACTTCCGCCGTTTGCCGGTTTCAGCCTTTTCTGCTGCGGCTCCCGGCCTTGATGCTGTCTCCCTGATATGACACGGGGCCAATGTGTCTACGCATGTTGCGTCCCACATTAGCGCCCGTCCCCGTTCCCAGGGAACCAGCGTCAATCCATCAGGTCTCTTGCCATCATCCCGTCTAATCCCTGCTGGCTCAATGCGCGCAGGAATATCTATGGTGGCAAGAGCCCTTTTGATCGTATCATTGAGAAAGCCATGCCAAAAAAGCCTACCAGCGCTCCTTTGGCAAGAGAGTCCGTGAATTCCAAATTTATCGACCTCTTTTCCACACGGACATCTGTGCTCAATGCTCATAGCACAGGGTGTTCCCGATCTGAGACCTAGAGCCACACGAAAACTTTCGTTATCTAAAAGCATGCCTAGATTTTTGGATGGCAAGACATGAAGCCAATACCCGGATTCGTTTTCAGATAAGGCTAGAAGCTTTGCTCGATCTCTTTCACTTGTAAGATTTTGAACCAAATTTGCACCAAATTTGTATGTGTCAGCCGAACCAACGGCACATCCCAAAGTTTTTGTGTGAAACATTCCTTCGGAATGTCGTCATTGGGACATCTGACCTTCCAACTATCTAGGGCCTCTGTGGCATAGGTCAATGAAACTGAATTAGAATTAAGAATTTGAGAACTAAGCTCTTTTATACTATGCACAGAGGACAGAAAAGCCGGAAGAGCAACACTGGAAATTTTTCTCACGCCGATGCCACCATACTTGACCGGTAAAGTAGCTTGATTCTAGGACTGATCATCAAAACATAAATTTAGAATTTTTTCTAGCGTATCTCTTAAGGTGGCATCCATAATATCGAGTAGTCCAGGAAATTTCCAAATTGGGCTCGCACGGAGAATGTAAATTAATTTAGGTACAAAAAGGCAATATTTTAGGATCGAAAATGTAATGTGAGAATTTAGAGCGCCCAATTTGTCAGAATGTTCCGAAAATGTTCTGATTTTTTTGTCCAAGATTGGTTGTATGGCTTCGTTCTAAAGAGGAGCACCAAGAAGACAAAGTGAATGTTTATCAAGAATCTTAATATTAGGGGCAATTCCGTTAAATAATTCCGAGGCCGATAATATTCTATCTTGCGATAGTTTTTCTGTGAAAAACAGTACACATTTGGAAAAATTTAGTTCTAAACCAATTTTGCTAAACTGTTGCTTAACACTGTTAAGATCTTTTAGAACGTCATCCACGTTGCCTCCAATGGTTCCATCGTCAAGATACCATATGTTTTTAGATGTTAAATTTGAGATATGGTTATGGATCCCTAAGCTGAACAGGGCTGCCTCACAACCACCTTTACTGCCAAATCCAACTTGAATAGGTTGGAATTTATGATTAAAATCCGTTCCATGGACGTTATTGGACGTTTTTTTCTAATCATTCGAATAAAACCACAGAAATAGGAAGACTATAGTCGTAATTCCCATGGAATTATCTTCCTATTTCTATGGTAATCCTAATTCCATGAATAAAACACAGAGTTTAATTTTACTGATGATAAAAATTTTAAAGTCCATATCCATACCACTGGAAAAATTGATGGTAAGTACTGCATTAGCATTCAACACTGATCGTGATTTCGCAATACGAAAATCTTCCGGTTTGAAATGACGGCTGCACACAACAGAATGTGTAGTATTTTTTTCTGATTCAGGAATTACATCCAACCATTTTTGCTTCAATTCTTCATGTGATGGGAATCTGTTATGAACATTAAAGCAAGTGTAAAATTAAAAATTTATATCAACCTGACAATCTCTAATTTTTTTTCTCCGTAGGAGGAAAATCTCAAGGATGTCTCCTGCCCCCCCTATTCTCTAACTCAGTGGTTATCAAAAAATAAAGCCACTGACATATATTTTTATCTTTTTGAGTCTGGGGTTAATGCTAGAACTATCATGTATGTACCAAAATATGTATTATGAAAATTGTGTTTTCTATAAACAGAATATAACAATATTAATCTGAAATACACTAAAGTTTTAAGTTTCTTCCGTCTACAAAACGACTTGAGCATGGTCAAACTGCTTTGACTCATACGACAATAAACAAATTATTATCTTTGTTATTCCCCTTACCTGTGAAAAGAAATGCCGCAACCAGCATATGATTCACTTTTACATTTCTTGATGCAACAATTTTTGACCATTTTTGCATATTGAGAATTGAAAAACGAAAATAACACTAGCTAAAAGCACAACTAATAGCTAAATCCACAAAACAACAGCAGGTCCATGGACACCCTGGTGATGGCATATTTCAGTGCTACCAGGGTAATTCTATATAGCTACCAAACAATCATGTTATTTTGACTATTTACTTTAAAAAATGGTAAACATAAAAAAATAAATTGTAAACATAAAAAATAAATTAAATAAAAGTATTCTAAAAGCTAAAAATATTTATACGTTCCTTGTTTTATTTCTACTTGGAAAAATGTTTTCTGCCACTTTTAACATTTTTTTCTACTGGCAATTGAGTAAAAGGGACACAGTACCCACCTTCAGACTATCTCTCTCGGCTCGTTTTCCCTCTGTTGAGACAGCCTAACAAACCTAATCTGAATGTCCAAATGTTAAGGTTCATTTTCGTATGACACATTATCTAGAGTACTCAGTCCTATTATTGTATACTAGCTTTTACCCGCGGCTTCGCTCACGTTAAGTTAAATTTTTGATTGGTAAATTTTAATTAAAATGTTTAAAAAAAATGCCATGCTACTAATAGAAATATTAACTACAAACTTCTCTAATTTTTGATTGGTAAATTCTAATTAAAATGTTTAAAAAAAATGCCATGCTACTAATAGAAATATTAACTACAAAACTTCTCTATAGACAATATTCTTTACTGATCTATTATTAGGGGCCAAAATCACCAAGCTACTGGGTGAGCTTACGCGTGAGCAAGCTAACTACGTAGAACTGTCCATGTGAGAAGCAGTTTTCTCTCAAGTCTATTCCCGCAATTTTGAAAGTCTGTCCTTGAGATTTGTTTATAGTCATTGCAAAACAGACTTTGAGGGGAAACTGCAATCGTTTGAATTCAAACGGAAGATCGTTCGGAATTAAAGGAATTCGTGGTAAAAATACAGTTTCCCCTTTCGCACACCCAGTTATAATTGTGGCTTCCACTACATTACGATGTAAAGCTTTAACTTTCAGCCTGGTCCCGTTGCACAGTTTAGGTGGTTTCAAATTTCTCAACAACATAATAGGAGTGCCTGCACGTAGAATAAGCCTATGATATGGTAGACCCGGTGGTTTCAAAGAATTTAGAAATTCGACGGGATAATTAATTGCATCGTCGATGTTGACCACCGTGTCTATCGAAGTGTATACAACTTCTTCCCCCTCAAAAGACTTCAGCAGCGTATCATTGATAGCCGCTGCTTGGTCGTTTTTTGGCGTAAGTATGGCACGTTCACACAACCATTCCATAGGCTTATCATGAATATTAGCAATATCTGGATAAATTTTTGAAATTAAGTCCTGAATCGTAGTTACTACTGAGCACAAATTTTCCGGGATGGTTATCATACTATCAAGTGTCGGAAAATCACCGTTACCTATTTCAAGTAGGAGGTCTGCAAATCTACCAGCAGACTCATCTCCTCCAAGGTGTACCCTCATATTTTTGGTGAGCTTGAGGATGTTAATTTGAGGCCATAAAGTTGATCTCTTAAGGCAAGACTTAACTTCATCGGCTCTGGTCCCTTTCGGCACCACCGGTAGAGTCTGCCTAAAGTCTCCGGCTAGCAAAACCGTTACACCACCCATTATCTTTTTATTACCTCTTATATCCTGAAGAGATCTATTTAAAGCCTCAACGCCACCCTTATGAGCCATCGTAATTTCGTCCCACACTATTAATTTTGTATTTTTTAAAACTTCAGCAAAATTACTTTGTTTTGAAATTTTACAAATGGGAGTCTCAGAAGTTGTTAAATTGAGTGATAACTTAAAGGTAGCATGAGCAGTTCGACCACCTTCGAGTAGAGTAGCTGCAATCCCAGAAGAAGCCACTGCCAAGGCAATGCCACGAGTACTTCTGACTTTCGATAAAAGCAAATTAATTACAAAGGTTTTGCCGGTTCCACCTGGAGCATCTAAAAAAAATATTCGACTTTCATTTGTTTCGACGCTTGTGATAATTTGATTATACACTAACTTTTGCTCGTCAGTCAGAGATCTTTCATTATTTCTTACAGCATCTTCTAAGGCTACTAAGTTGTAACTTGTTTCCATGATGTACTCTCTATTTCCAAATTGTTGTGGTTTATTTGGCTGAGGTAAGCCATATTCTTTGAGAGGCTGACCACCTAATGCAAGCACAGCATCCTCTATCACCGATAGGCATTTGTTCAATACCTCATCCGCTAAGTTCTCTACATCCACGTCACCTTGTCTTTCCAACTGTTTTTTAAAATCTTCAGAAAGGTCTTCTTTGAATTTCTCCCAAAGACATAAGGAATCTGATACTTGGCAGAACACTAAAATAATCGTAAAGAGATCCCTAATCATGTGCGGCGACTGGCAAAGTGCTGCCTCTTTCAGTGCTGCGTGCAAATGCTGATCATCTTCAAGCAACCCTAGAGCCTTGCACGCAGATTGGAAAGTGGGATGTAACTGACCATTTATAGTTTTCAACACTTCAAACGAAATTGGACCCCGGATCTCATGAAGAAGCATACGAAGGTGATAGCACTCTGTATTGTTTGGATGAATAGTATAAACTCTACCCAAAACGTGTTCTTTTTTTATACCTGGCCAGCCTTCGACGTGCATTCCTCTCTTCCTTCTTTGAAACTTTCGCTTGTTCCAAACGTAGTAAGCAGGTACTTCAGGGTAAAGCAATGTTTTGGAAAAGTCGTCAACTTTACACAAATCAAAAAAGGAGAGGAGTGTAGTTGTAGGAGGACTATTCATTCTATCGTACAGGTTTTGTTCATTAAAATAAACTCTTTGCCCATTTTCTAAATGAACATCGAGGTGGACTACGGGAGGGAAACGCTCATGAATGGGAAATTCAAGAATTCGCCACACTGCTTCTGATGAACTTATATATCGTCCACTTGTGTATGTTTTGACTTCGTCCTTCTCGTTCTCTAAGGCAAACGAAGCTTGGTCTGAGCCCTTATTCACGTATTTGCAGACGTATTTAATAGACTTTACGGAATGACAATATTCCACATTTACGTGAGCGTTAAATGTTTTTAACAGTACTGGATTAAAAGGAACTACCCAACGATTATCTACATCTACGCCCCTGATATTGACGAAGAACCCACCGTCACCTGGTGAACGTCTCTTGTACTGCGGATAACCATCATCGCCAGTTTGAGTTTCCTTAATGAGAGCCTTGGGGTAATGTTTGCTGCACGCGTTATCTTTCATACATGGCGATTTTTTATTAAAATTTCCACAAGGGCCATGTATCATATTACATTTAACGATTTCGTGAAGTTCGGGGTCACGTTTGGGATCGGGTATTTCAGCACAAATAATACTGTCAATTTGATCTGGAGTAATACGTTCCTGAAGCCATAAAAGAATATGAATATGTGGAAGCCCTCTCTTTTGCCATTCTGTAGAATACATATAGCATCTCAGTTCGCCGAATATTTTACCTTTTATCAATAAGTTCATAAACTTCTTCACCTTTAATCGAAATACTCTTGAAATTATATCATGGCGATCATGAAATTTTTGACCTAGAAGCAACTGCTCTTTTATTTCGTCCCAGCGAGGATTACACGTAAAAGTAATAAAAAGATCAGGACGACCGTAATGTCTAACGTAGGTCATAGCGTCTTGCGTTCTTTCGTGCATATACCTTGGCCCACCAGTAAAAGATGATGGCAGTACAACCATTTGCCCTAACTGATTAGCTTCTGTGTCTTGTCGTCCAATGGCATCTTTTAAATGAATGTAACTATCTGCACGCAATTTGGCTTGATTGTTTTTAATGTAATTCAATCTTTCCGTTTCTATTTTGGCGTATTCATCTACTAAATATTGACTGAAAAGAGCACGATAATTAACCAAATAGTTGTCTACTCCTTCTCTGATCATTATTCTGTATGAGTAAAAACTTGCAGCAGAGACAGTTTTTTTCAACGACAACTTAGATTTGGGATCGCGTTGTGGTATGTTGATAGAATACCCATCATCCCCCCAACAAAACATTAAAGGGTACTGCAGTGCATCATATGCTCGATGTATCTCACTGATACGCTGAAGTGTGTTACTTCGGCTTTCGAGGATGATGTCTCTTCGATCAAACTGCTGATCTACCAACACCAAAGCCACTTCATTTGCCACTGGTGCATTATATCTGCCTCTGTGTTCATTTGGTGGTTTTTTATCCGCATGTATTACAACTTTAAATGATTCTGAAGGAGGTACTTTATCAATGGTACTTTTGAGATCTTTTATATATGGGTTCACTTGATGTAGCATACACTGCAATTGTCTGATTAAATTCGGTTTTAAGTTAGGAAATTTAGAGCATCGAATATTTGCTTCTCGCTCATCTTCACCAACAAAATATATTTGAAGGTACTGTGCGTCATGTCCGGGTTCAGGTAATATACTTCCAATCAAGTGGTAGACCTGTCCTTGAACTTTAAAAGTCGGCGAGAAACCGTCTGCTGTTACTTTTTTACCGCCAAATGAAGTCATCTGATAGCAGGCGTTATATTTTCGAATATTATCCATGAAGTGCACGTGATCTGGGTGTAGATCATTAACTAAGCTATAGAGTGGGTCAGGTAGTTGTTTTAACTGTTCAAGATGCACTTTTCCGGCGCTACAACACATACCAGGTGTCTCATCTTTCCACTTCATGGCATTGCACCACTGGCACTTGCATTTCATAGAACCCAAGGCTACACAGCTGTCAGTACTATATGCAATATCTGGATCATACGCCATACCTGCGAGCACCTTGTTTTTCCATTGACGCAGAGTAGTGTTTTCCCTATACCGTAACTGAATCGTTCTATGCACTTCAGGGTTCGCAGCCTGGTACAGCGCAGCAGCTTGTCTGTGCACTTCGGGGTTCGCAGCCTGGTACAGCGCAGCAGCTTGTCTATGCACTTCAGGGTTCGCAGCCTGGTACAACGCAGCAGCTTGTCTATGCACTTCAGGGTTCGCAGCCTGGTACAGCGCAGCAGCTTGTCTGTGCACTTCAGGGTTCGCAGCCTGGTACAGTGCAGCAGCTTGTCTGTGCACTTCAGGGTTCGCAGCCTGGTACAGTGCAGCAGCTTGTCTGTGCACTTCAGGGTTCGCAGCCTGGTACAGCGCAGCAGCTTGTCTGTGCACTTCAGGGTTCGCAGCCTGGTACAGCGCAGCAGCTTGTCTATGCACTTCAGGGTTCGCAGCCTGGTACAGCGCAGCAGCTTGTCTGTGCACTTCAGGATTTTGAGCCTGGTAGGCAGCAACAGCTTTCCTGTGAATATCAGGATTTTTTCTTTGATAAACACACACAGCTTTACGATGTGATTCAGGCTTACTTTGGCTATATGTTTTTTGTGCTATTTTTATTTGATTTTTTCTTGTGTAATAAGTATATCGAGCCCTACGTTTCTTTTTACTTTTTTTAATTAATAATGACGATGCAGATTCATCAGTGCCACTTATCTCAGTCAGTAAAGTTTCACTGTGTACTGAAGATGTAAGAGGCAAACGGTCACGCTCTAGAACAGGCACCTCCTGATCTTTCTCACTGCATAGTGATGACGTATCAGGTAAAGGATCGCAATCAACGACAGATACTTCCTTACGACCCTGCATTATTCCATTAAGTACTGAACACGTCTCAGGCAAACGATCACGCTCTTCCACAGGTACCTCTGTACGACGCCGAGTAAGTTTTTTCGCAACAATAGGAAAATAGGCATCAAAATGTCCATTGGACAAATCTTGGCTAAATCGTAATCGCCTTACTGGATATAAATTAGATCCGGACTCCGTGTATAAGAGACCGTTTCGATAAACTTCAAACCGAAATGGATATATCAATCCTGCTGCTATCAACTCACAAAGCCCACCGTAAGTTTCATGTCTGATCATATCAGCATAATATTCATTAGCCGTTGAATAGTTATCACCATTTCTATTGTGGGACATGACAGAAAACTTGGTCCAGTCATTCATCACATATCTGACAATTTGTGTACGCACCTCTGTGGCATTGTCTTGTGTTCCATACATTAAAAATGAAAGTGCTCTAAATAAACAGGCACCGTCACCTACAATGGGAACGACAGTATGTTGTTCAAGTTCTCCATTAACATTAAGATTTTCTTTAGCCATTATATAAAATAGTAAAGAAATATTTCCAAATAACAAAATCTAAACACGAAACAATCCAAATTCCAAGTACAAAGTTAAATCTACGAAAGAGGAAATCAAAATTCAAAGCCAAAACAACTAATCCGAAACTCGAAGCAAATCTTAAACCAAATACAAACAAAGAACAGTTAAAATCGTCACAAAGTAGTCCGCAAGGTATTTTTTTATTGAAAACGAATAATGCTGCAGCATACCATAATATATAACTTCACATGTATCACAATCATACCGCGTTTTAAAATCCTACTAACGCCATCTATCGATCCAGATTAGAAATAAATACTTTTCACACACTTGGCACACATTTTCGTCATTTTCGTTTTTCAAGAATGATACAGACTCCTTACTTTAATATTATAAATGCAAAATTGTTTTTGTTTGTTCTTCAATCACACCGCAACAGAGCAACGGATCAACGTGATTTTTTTGCATGAGTATCCATCAAAGAGTTTAAATCAAAGAGTTCCCATAGGGTTTGTAAAACGAAATCTACGCAGACCAAGTCGCGGGCATCTCTTTTCAAACCCCTATTTTAACTTATTTGGTTGGTTATATCTTAGTAAAACCTTGATAAATATGTTTTCTATCAAACTGACAGACTTTCATACAAACAAACACCTATTTTAAATTAGGGAATTAGAGGGTTACGTACTCCGTACCAGAAACGGAACCATTTTAAGATCTCTTTCTGTCTGTCCGCCTGTCCGTCTATCAAGACCCTTTTTCTCAGGAACGTGCAGAGGTATCAAGTTGAAATTAATATCAAATACTCAGGTCCGCAATCCCTTGCAGGTGAAAAAATCAAACTTCTAAGTCGACGCAATCAAAATATACGGCCTTTTATGCTCCGTTTATCCATCACATCAAATGAAAGCCAAAATGCCAAGTTTCACGGCAAATAACTTTAAAATCAGAAATTTTCTTACAAATTTTCATCCCCTATGTGATGCCTTTGGGGATTTCTAAAATTTGTGAAACACGTATTTCTTTATTTTTAATCGAAAGCCCAAAATCAAAGTTTCATGAACATAACTTAAAAAACCACTTGATAAATGACGAACTTTTATACAAACTTTCAACCCCCATTTAACCATTTTGGGAAAAATCCTTTCTTAGCTGATGCCTACGTTATAATAGCTACCTGAGTGCAAAATTTCAGCCCGATCCGACCAGTGGTTAGAGCTGTGCGTTGATAGATCAGTCAGTCAGTCAGTCAGTCAGTCACCTTTGCCTTTTATATATTTTTTCGTTGATATAAATTGAAAAATATCTTGAGAAATGAAGGTATTTTATACAAATTTTCGTCCCTTATTTCACCCGTTTGGGGGTAGAATTTTCAAAAATGGTGCAACACGTACTTATTCATATTTAACCGAAAGCTCAAAAACCAAGTTTCATGGCTTTAACTTGAAAAATTAATTCCTTTCATACAAACTTACAACCCCTATTTTACCCGTTTGGGGGGTAGAATTTTGAAAAACTGTGAACGTATTTCTTTATTTTTTACCAAAAGCCAAAATACCAAGTTTCATTGATATAAATTGAAAAATATCTTGAGAAATGAAGGACTTTTATACATGAAACTAAAAGCCCAAATGCTAAGTTTCATTGCTATAACTTGAGAAACGAAGGACTTTCATTCAAACTTTCAACCCCTTTTTCACCCCTTTGGGGGTCGAATTTTCAAAAATGGTGAAACACCTACTTCTTCATATATAACCAAAAGCCTAAATGCTAAGTTTCATGGCTATAACTTGAGAAATGAAGGATTTTCATATAAACTTTCAACCCCTATTTTACCCCTTTGGGGGTGGAATTTTGAAAAACTGTGATACACCTACTTCTTTATTTTTAATCGAAAGCCCAAAATCAACGTTTCATGGATATAACTTGTAAAACAACTTGATAAATGACGAACTTTTATACAAACTTTCAACCCCCATTTAACCCTTTTGGGGTTGGAATTTTCAAAAATCCTTTCTTAGCGGATGCCTACGTTATTATAGCTATCTGAGTGCAAAATTTCAGCCTGATCCGACCAGTGGTTAGAGCTGTGCGTTGATAGATCAGTCAGTCAGTCAGTCAGTCAGTCAGTCAGTCAGTCAGTCAGTCACCTTTGCCTTTTATATATATAGATTAAGTCCATGGACCGACCAGAACCTACAAAGAGAATATATAACTTATTATCAGAGACAACTATACTTCTATTTATATGTCTGTGCAACTATAAGAAGATAAAGCGCTGGTACACTCATGGATGTATGGGTACCAGTCGTAATTCCTTCCTCCAAGATGGGTACACTTTGATTACATAAGTGGTGCACACCAGAGACAAGTTAACCAAAGTCATGTAAAAGCCACGTAAAAGCACGGAACAGTAAAAACATTCTGTTCCGTGTGTAAAAGCAACACTGAACTAAATATCGGGTCCTAACTTATTATGAACGAGAACGTCAAGAGAGTTGGACGTGTATCTTAATATGGTTATTATCGTTCACTGATTTATGGCACCCATGATATCGAAATTATTATCATGAGGCGAAAAAAAATAGTATCCATACTAATATTGATATATGATTCCCGCGACTTCGTCCGCGTGGATCGCGTTTATAATATTAGTATGGATGCGAAAGTGTGTCTGTATGTCTGTCTGTCTGCTACGATTTCAAAGCCCATCTATTCAAACAATTTTGATGAAATCGGTAGGTTACGTCCCAGAGAAGGACATAGGCTACTTTTTATCCCGGAAAATTAAAGAGTTCCCGCGGGAACCAATACACGCGGGCGAAGTCACGGGCATTAGCTAGTAGTTCATATAGTATAGTAAGTTACTATCTATTCTATAGTATAGTTCATAATTATAGACTTTATGCTCTTTTTTCCATAAATAAGGCATGTCTTTGTACATGTCTATCAGAACAACAAAACTTCTTGTTTTTTAGAACACGATATATTGACAAAAAACACGCGCAAGCCAGACAGACGACTACTCTGTACGCTGGTCGTGCGACGGCCGACGACTGAGCTCCTCAACCGCCCTAAGTGTTAAACTTATTACATTGCCCGGTAGGCAGAGCGCTGGCAGTTAGGCAGATCGGGTCCACCCTTTCTCCCGAATTAGGGACCCTTCCTCCCTGAATGTTATTACACTACACTGATTCAGGGTAAGGCTCCCTTGAAAAAGTGTAGTGTAATAGGCCTTTTAATAACAGTCTTTGTGTAAAAGCATGTAGACATATGAGTTGACCACAGGAGTTGACATTACTAGGTCCATGGGAGTTGATATATGTCTGTGGAGTGGATCATACTCACATCATACTTGTCTTTGATTGTGTAGTCATTAAGTCTGATCATTGTCTGATCACTGGTGGATCACTGATGTTAAAGGATGATGATGCCTTTCCACATGCCTTTCACTGGTCTCTGATGCCTTTATTAACTGGAACTCAGAGCCGTCAAAAGCGAGTTCAATGAAAAAATATCTGCGATTTATGTCAAAACTCAAGGTACCCACAGGCCACAATTTTTTTTTCTAGTCGGTGGATATTATTATACTCTTTGGTCGGTGGTATTAAACAACTTTTTAGGTTAAAAAAACACCAACCTATATATTTATTAATCTCATTTGTATTTATTTCCCTAAACGTTTATCGTTCTAAATCACTTCTAATCTTACTCATTAAGTTGTTTACGGAGTTCTCATGTTTAGGTTTTATATGAAAAGATGATTTACTTTTAAAATATTTTTTAGTATCTCATATTTTCCTTTCAAATAAATACGAAGAATAACATTAAAAAGATGGCTTTTCGTTGTATAAATCTCTTTCGGAATCGGAATATAAAATGCAGTATCGTCATTATATCACGCCACAATCTTATGTCCACACTAACCTCTAAGGATAGTAAAATCAGTGAAATCAAGGAATATAAAACCGAGAATAATATTACCTACTTAGAAGATCCAGATCGTTTTGGGACTCTTGCAGGTAGAGCACCTGTTCCAGATACATTAGAAGACGAGGGGGATATTAAAGAGGAGCAATATTTACAAAATAAACCATTGAAGTCCCAAAAACTAACAATCAAGCAATATGCAGATCTAATTAAGCAATATTTAAAACACAAAAGAATAAAAGAGGCAATTGATATTCTTGATACAAGAATGTTAAAAGACGATAGAGTAAAACCAGAAAACTATATTTACAACATATTAATTGGTGCTTGTGCTGAAGTGGGATATACAAAAAAAGCCTTTAAGCTGTTTAATGATATGAAGAGAAGAGCATTAAAGCCAACAGGAGACACATATACTTGTCTGTTCGAAGCTTGTATCAACAGTCCATGGCCTGCAGATGGATTAAAAATGGCAACTCATCTAAGAAATCATATGATAGAGAAAGGTATAGAACCCAATCTCACCAATTATAATGTCATGATAAAGGCATTTGGAAGGTGTTCAGATATACCAATGGCTTTCAAAATTGTTGATGAGATGATTAACAAGAAAATCAAGATTAGAGTTCACACTTTCAACCACTTGATCCAAGCATGTATATCAGACAAAGATTATGGTTTAAAGCATGCACTTATTGTGTGGAGGAAAATGTTGAAAATGAGAGAGAAACCAAATGTTTACTCATTCAATCTTATGCTTAAATGTGTGAAAGATTGTAGTTTAGGATCAAAGGAGGATTTATTGGAAGTAGTAAGCTTGATACAAGAGCATATGGCTTTATTACATATGAAAGCAAATGTGCTTCAGATTGAAGATTCTAAAGCCTCTTTTCCCATAAATATGTCAGAACATGAAAATGTAAATAATAACCACACATTTAAATCAGAATCTGATTCAAATCACAAAGTAAAAGACAAAACTACAGATCTTAGTAATGAAACTATGGAAGAAGTTAAATCAAATACAGGAGCTATACAAAGTACTGATTTAGCTTTAACAAATGAAGATAACAGTAGGTTAGAACTCATAGAAAATAATAAAAAGCCAGAACATGTGCAAAAGAGGAATACACCTAATTTGCTATCTAAAGTTGTGCAAATTGATCAAATATTAGGTGTTCAAGATGTGCATACACCTCAAGACAAGTTTGCAATAATTGGTGGGCAAGAAGACTTCCTCAAAGAAATGGAGGTATACTCTGTGAAACCAGATATAAAAACATTCACGCAAATGCTGCCCTTAATAGAAGACAATTCAGTAGCTGAAAATAAACTTCTTGAAACAATGCAAGGTCTAAATATAAAAACTGATATAGAATTTTACAATGCATTGATTAAAAAGAGATGTTTTAGGCAAGATTATGACAGTGCTTTGGTAAGTTACCAAAGTTTCAATAAAATATGTATAAGTTTAATTTGGTTAACTAATACAATGAACTAATTTTTATAGGAGGTTAGAGAAATTATTGAGAAGGAAAATAAGAGAAACAAAAAACATCCACTGAATAAGAAACACTTCATAACAGTCAATATAATGACTTATGGTGTATTAGCTTTAGGTTGTAAGACGAAGGAGAAAGCTGAAAAACTATTGAATGAAATGAATGAAAAACAATTCAAGTAAGATTTAGTTATACAAAAATAATTTAACTTTTCTAATCATAGTACTCTAAAATAAACCTATACCTAATTATGTAATTATTCTTTCAGGGTTAATATAGAAATATTGGGTACTTTATTGAAGAATGCTACAATTCAAATGCAGTTTGGTTACATTCTGTACTTAATGGATATAGTGAAAAAGGAAAATGTCAGAATAAATGATTCATTTATAAAACATTTGGAGATTTTTAATGATAGATGCCTAAAAATTATTCAAAAGGTAATATTTCATTTCTATGCATTGCATGTGCAACAAGTTAATTTTACTGATAAATTATAAAGGTAAGTACTTAATATAATTTTAAGTACTATAAAAAATATTTCTGAAGAAATCAGATTGTAGTTAGCACCAGCCAGCCAGTTAGTCTTTAGGGCGCCCAATGCATCTTACTCTTACTGCTAACATGCAGCTCTTGCTAAAATAACAATATTCAATCAGCTATAACAATCATTTATTTTCAGAATCAGCAGGAAAATATAGAAAGTCCAGTACTTGCCGCTGCTTATAAGAGATTTAGCAACATTTATAACAACTGGTTAAAAGAGATCAAAATTGAGGAAGCATTGAAACCCGAACACCCATGGAAACAATTCATGGAACCACATCCAACCCCTGTTCAGAGAGAAAACTTTCAAATCATAGAGCCTAAAAAGTTTTACAAAAGAAATCGCAAATTTGTTCGTTATACTCCTAAATTGTAAATATATTTAGAAAATAAACAATGATAATTATTTGATAGTTTTTATTTGATGTAAAAAATGTAATGTCTTATAATACTTTGAGACATTTATATTTTGATGTGGTGCAGCTTTCGGTTCAACTCTTCAAACTTGAGCAGCTTCCGGATGAAGAAATCACCGTAACGATGGGCCACCTTCGTATCGGCAATGTGTATCATGTCATTGTCGATGTAGAAGTCCAACTGCCATGATACAAATTATTATTAAAGTCTGAGCACCAACTAGATAGCACACAAATTAAAGCTAATTTGTAGCTGATATTGTGAAAGCTTATGACAGAATTTATACGATCAACTACATGATGCCCGCGACTTCATCTGCATAGGTTATAGTTTCTGATTCCCGCAGGAACAATTTTAATTGTCTGGGAAAAAAGTAGCCTGTGTTCAATCAGGTTCTAATATGTGCTATCTCCATTCAAAATTTCAGCCAAATCGGTTAATTGGATGTGGCGTGAAGGAGTAACAAATAAACAAACTTTCACAATTATAATGTTAGTAAGATAAGATCATAGTAATTATAAATGCAAAAGTGTGCGAAAGTGGTTGTCCTTCAATCATGCGGGGGTCTCCATACAACGAACCGCGTTGCATAGACTATCCCTCGATTCCCACGGAAATGAAAAACCATTAACCTATGCGAAAAAATTCGCGAGCATCAAATAGTTTATAATACTGCCATCTGTCGATATGTTAATGCACACCTCTGATCCGCTCTGGAACTTGCCCTCGAGCCCGCTCGGCCCCTTGGACCAGACGACGTTCTTCATCTTGTGCTTGAAGCACAGCAGGTGTATGGCGAGCGCCGCGTGCTCGCGCGCCGCGTCGCGCTCGCCGCCGCGCGCCGCCGACATGAAGGCCGCGAGCTTGGCCAGCGGCAGAGTCGTGTACAGCTTCAGGTACGAGCGGATGGTCGGCAGCATCTTCTGCTGCCGGACCTGTGGCGCAAATAAACACTTAGGCTACGCTCGCAACCCGAACTCAATTGGGTATTTGACAAATAGTCAAATCATCAACTTTTTTTCAAACGTCAAAACGCGTTTTTAGTACCTATGGGATTTATATGAAATTCTGAAATGTGACGTCATTAAAGTTCGACGCACTTTTTAACTTTAATCGATTGTTTAAAATGGCTATTCAACATAAAACTAACAGGGGATGTGGATATTACGACTTTTGGGAGATTCTCTATTTAATAATCACTAAAAAATATTTTATTTGTCAATAAGTCAAATAACCAATTCGCGCGATTTTTTTTTACTATTCTGTAACACTAAAAATCATATGAAGGTGTACGCACTTAAAATGAAATCGCTGGTTTGATATAATTTCACGTGGTGCGGTAAGAATATTCGGGCGAATATTTTGAGCTGTACCGAGTTGTTTATATAACGCTCACCGCAATCGCAGTGCGCAGTAGGTGAAATCCGTACGCGAAAAATAAATTGCGGGAATAAAATTTGCGCGAATATATTAGAAGTGCGAACATAGCCTAAAAGTTGCTATTGAAAAGACTACATTGGCAAAATTTTAGCCCACTCACGGCATTAAATAGACGTGGAGAGTTTGTACCACAGACTACAGTGTATAATTGTACGCAGTCCGCACGGATTTCACGCTCACGGTCAAATTGTCACGACGCCAAATGCCAGCTTTATAGGTACCACTTATCACACAAAATGTCTAGCAGCCGTCATACTATACACACCTCGTCCATGAACACCTGCGTCTGGTGCTTGACAGCGTCGCGGCCGTAGTTGGAGCCGGGCTCGATGGGCGGCGGGCAGGGCGACAGGAACTTGGGGCACGCGAACGTGAAGCAGCTCTCGAACTCGCCGAGGTCTCCGTATTGCATCTTGAACATCTTCTCGTGGTAGTTCTTTTCACGCAGCACCTGGGGAAATTTTATAGGTGCAATAATTTTTTTTAATCCACTACAAGTTAGCCCTTGATCGCGATCTCACCTGATGGTAAGTGATGATGCAGTCTAAGATGGTAGTGGGCTAACCTGTTAGAGGCATGGCAATTTAGTTACAAATAAAGAAATATAGACTGCTTTTTCCATACGAAGTGAAAGTGTTTCTTTGTCTATCTGCTATGGTTGGCACAGAGATAGGTTGCACCCTAGAAATGAACATTTAATATCCTGGAAAATCTAAGTTTCTACAATATGACTTTCAAAAAACATAAAGCAACTCAGACAAAGTCGCCAACGACTTTCATCATCATCATCTTGCAAATTTTCATCATCTAGTTTATAATATTAGAATGGATGCAGCTGTAGTTGACTAAGAAAGTTTTTTCCTCTTAAAAGCAGGTATCACATCAGACTAACCTGCTGAATAGACTCATCCACACACTGTGGATGGAGCACCAAACAGATGGCCAAAAGATGGTACATCTGCTCTGTTTGCTTGTTGATCTGATCGTTCTGGTAGGAGCGTGATGAGAACAGCTGCTTAGTACGCTGCATGTACAGTAGTGCGGATGACAGAGTACGAATAGCGTCCGCGTATCGACGCATCATCATGTAAGCAAAGCCTACATAGTAGGAGGTGGATATCTGGCACGCTGGCACGTGAGAGTACTGGGATTTTTTGTTCAGTTCGATGTTTTCCAGCACCTGCAATGTTTGAATTCAGTTAGATTTACTATATAATTTTTTTTATTATGTACTTAGTAGGTTATAAGAAGTAACATGTGAGCCAGTCTCGCCCACTGCCCATGTGGAAAGAACCAGTATGCAAATAGTTATTGAAAAACTTCTTTTTTTTCTGTTCAATATCATGCAATCAGTGTTCTGACTATAAGCAGATGTGTTGTAAGGGACTTTTTATGACTTTTCCCATTGAAAAATTCATACAAACTGCGCTAAATTAAGGTAAAAACTTTTTTTTTTTAATAAATTTAAGTTTTTTTTTAAATTCATATGATTGGGTACCTTGATGGCTTGGTAGTAGTCCCCGAGTAGTGAGTGCAGGCGCAGCAAGCCCACCAGAGAGAAGTAGCCCAGCATCTTGTACAACGAGTGGCGCCCAAACTCACCCGCCACCGAGTCAGGGTCCCCGCCTGCTGCATACACCTGTGTACAATAAAATCTGTCTAATCAAGGTCTAGGTCTAAATCAAAGCCAAAAATTGAAATCATTTTTAAAGCCAATAATTAATTTTGACTTTGAGTGTTTTTTGCCGATCTGTTGGAAGGCCAGCCATTTGCATTTATAATATTAGTCATATAAAATCTAGATTGCAGTACCATCGCTTACCTCAAGTTGCTTCTTGATATTAGACTTATCGACAAGAGAATGAAGCACATTAAGAATACAGAGCACATTCCATGCTTTGTTTTCAGTGTTTAGAGCTTCAATCTCAGCTTGGCTCAATTTGGAGGTTCTAGACCTAGAAAACAAGGACTCTTGTTGAAAAAGTTGTAAGAAAAAGGAAGATGTTACCCAAACAATCACTGATATGATTGAATGTTGTACAGGGCATGGCTAACTACTTGAGCAAGGCACTAATTTTTGGTCACTTCAGTGGGCCAAAAAGGGTGTGAGAGAATTTCTACTGCACAAGAGCATGGTTTCTCATTAGACATTAAGCTTTTGTTTCTTGTGATGTGATCAACTTTCCCGTGCTTGCATTTGCTCAAATGGTTTGCGAGCCACTGTAACTAGTGTTTCTTATAATACTTGCCTATACTGAGCAAATGATTGGAACTGATAAACAAACTCATCAATAAGTTCCCACAGCCACTGGTCAGGCAGCTCCAGAGGAACAGGGGTCTCCGCAGACAGGATGTAGTTGAACAGGTCACAGTAGTTGTAGAATGAGAGAAACCTTTGCTCAGGTTTGGGACCGCCGGGTACTCGAGCATAGATATCACGGAAGTACAACTCTTTGTAGAGGATCATGAAGACCTTAAAAACATATTTTAATGTTTTTAATTTAATGTAAAAATTGACATTTTTTTCTTTTTAGTGACAATTTAGTCTACAAACTTGTAACCTTATTATTGAAAAAATCTTCAATTATGATTTATACAGAAAATAAAACACTATAGTTAATTGCACTGTGAGCACCATAAGGTGTGACGTGACGTCAATTTAGTATACTGCGAAGTTGTTCCTTTATAGTTGACTATACTGGTTACTGTTTAAAACGGAATGCAGTTAGCACTGAGAGCACCTTGCCTCGAAAACGCAACACACAACAACGGTCGCACCACACACAACCCGCAATGCGCGTTGCGGTGAGCAACGCTCACAGTACAAAAACGGTGACGATTTATGACGTCATATATTAGTATAGATATAAATCAACCCTAGGATACAGCGGCAGTATACTATCAGTCCAGTGTAGTGTTTTATTTCCTGACAGGACAGACTATCTGACTCATCTACTAAAATATAATCATTTTATTAAATGTTTTTTTGTAACTAAACCATATAACTTACAGGATCATTATCCACAACTGGTGCAACTTCTTTCTCATCAGGCCAGGGTGTATTCTCAAAATATTGCTCGGTAAGCTTAGGGAATGTATTCTCATAGAGGTTCAGGATCTCAAAAGTCATTCCCTCAGTGATCATGTTGCGGAAATACACCAAAAACTTTTTAACCTGTTGATTTTTGTATTATAACAATTAATTAAATGTGCATTCATGAGTAACTACCTATCGTGATTTTTAACTAGGCATGACTTGTCTAGTGGATACATAGCTTACCAGTTCAGGCATTTGGTAGTATGATGATCTGTCATATTCCAAGTCATACTGTGGATCTCCTGTGTGGGGCTCGTAGTCTCCGTAAGACTCATATCCACCCTAGAATGTTTGGGTACATAAACATAATAATGGTTGAAAGATCCCTATTCTAGTTAATTAGTTAGATACTTGATTTAAGTCATAACACTAATTTAAATAATGCATATAATATACATTTTTAGACTACAAATAGCAGTAAATAATAATCACAATACTAGGTTAAGTTAAATATTAAAACAAAAACCCATTGGTTTTGGAAATTTAACTTTTAGGAACAAAAAACAAACCTCATTGTAATCGTCACTCGAATACATTTTACTATTAAAAGAGGAATATATTCTTATATTACACTTTGTTGGCAAAAAAACTCACTCGAGACAGATTTTTATTTTTTGAGGTTATTTGGACCTACTTATGCAAAAAGGAACCAATCCACACACATGCCAAAAATGAGATAAGTATACAGAAAGCTTTTAAAATGCACCTTCTATCGACCCTGGAAAGATCTTTTGATCTTTCCAGGGTCGACAGGGGAGATCATTTTTGATCTGACAATTTTGACATTGTGTGACCAAAATTGTCAGATCATTTAGATCTTTCTAGGGTCGATAGAAGGTGCATTTTAAAAGCTTTCTGTATACTTGTCTCATTTTTGGCATGTATAATATACCACCATGGAACCAATCCACTTAAACATTGTATATGTGGATTGGTTCCTTTTTGCATAAGTAGGTCCATTTGATCTATTTGATATTTCTATTTTTTCCATAGATAATTATAACTTTTTAATCGAATTCGCAAGTCGAACTCTCCGGATTCCCTAAAAGTCTTGTTTTGTTCTTGTTGTATTTTTCTATGATGGTGCATCGACACAACGCCAGTGGCAGATAAAATCACAGAGGATAAAATAGGGTATTTGACTGCTTTTAGAAAATAGTCGCATATTGTTAATAATGATTTATTATAGCTAACAATATATTTATTTCGTCTTAATTTTCAGTATTTTATATAGAAATCTCAAAAATAAATTCAAAAAATTAAATTGCCGCGTAAACGCTCTCTTTGACAACATTTGGGTGACATGACTTCTATGACGTAACTATGTAGTAAAAACGTAAACAAAGTGTGTGATATTTCAGTTTCCCTTGATAAAAACTTTGTTTTAGAGATTGTTTTTATAAAACTATGGTTTACCAATGGTGTGTGGTGTGCATACTACTGCAATGTACAAACAAGTCTACAAAAACTCGAGAGTAAACTGTTTAGAAGTGTTCCAAAGAAAGCCAAGATACGGAAGAAGTGGTTGCAACTTGCTCGAAGAGACCCTATAGTGGTCACTGAGGGTCACTTTAAGTGTTTATTTTTGCGAGGATCGCTTTGATGTGAGTTTTACACTATCTATCTAACAAACTATTACTAAATATAATTATATAATGGTCTAAAAATGTGTACCTACTTCACCTGTTCTGTTTGAGGTTAGACATGTCCGTTTGTATTAGCTGGTTTGTAGTATGTTTATTAAGTATTTACAAACACATTAATAAGTAATAACTAATTTAGAAATTCTAGCCAATTTATGTAATTCAATAATTTCAGTAGATCATTACCTACTTGGAACTTTGAAGTGGAATTTGCAATCAAAAACTTATTATGGTATACTTATTACAGTTGGAGAAAATTCTAACCTACAACCAATACAAAATGGGCTTCACTTCTCTGTCGGTCTGTCTGCTATCTCTTCACAGCTCACACATCTGTTTAACCAATTTGATGAAATTTGGTACACAGATAGCTTGCATCCCGGGAAGGACATAGGGTACTTATTGTTCCCGATAATCACAGGGTTCACCCGAATCACACATTTTGATTTGATTTTTTGACTTAATCAGTATGGATTTAGGTTTTTTTTTGGAATTCCAGAAAATCCTTTCTTCACCGAGAGAGAACCTACATACAAAATTCCAAGTTTGTAGACATTGATGTATAATTTTAGTATGTTTGTAGATCCACCAGGTGGCTGTGCAATTTGCATTGATTGTCAGTAAGTTAAGGTACTGTTTCTGTAGGTATAGAAAATTAATTTTAATGAATATTTTGTCTTTTCAGAAACCACAAACACATCACGATAAAGGAATAAACACTCAACCAATCGCAACTGCTGATAAATCTGTCCAAATAGAATATTTAAAGATGCGTCACAGAAACAAGGCAGTACAGACTATGAATGTGACAAAAGATATACTCGGTATGAATGGTATTCCAAACCAAGGGTAGATTAACTTGACAATTCAAAAGCGCTTGTAAAAGTTTATTTGAATAAAAAAACATTTGAGTTCGAGTGAGTTTGATAAATAAAACAATGAAATAGAAATATGATTTTTATTATACCTATCCACATATTACATAATTTAAGAAGAAACTGATAGGAGTTCATTACTGCTAAAAGATGATGTTGAAGGATGTTGAGTGTGTTTTTTAGATAATTGCTCCACTGTAATAAATTTCATGGTAGTGCCTACTCTGGATAAAGTATTTTTTTTTTCCGTAGCACTCAAGAGAGGTACCTACATGAAGGTTGTTCACTACGCTGGTGAGTCCACATCAAAAAGGCCACAGCATGCTTGCAGCCTCCAGTGGATGCAGCACAATCATAGCACTCACAACTTATAAATTGAGTTTTGTCTTCATCTACTATCATAGTTACAGAATATGATTTTGCTCTCACTTTGTGCTTGGGACATATCTTGCATTTGAGTGTACAAATGACAGATTCGCGATGTAGCTGGACATAACCAACAGCGATAAGACTCTCTCGAAGCTCTATAAAGAAAGAAACCAAAACTGAATATCACGATCTATGTTAGTAAATAATATAACCTAGTAAGTACTTAATTCTGCGAATGTTAGGTTTTATTCTTGGACGAAAAGATATTAATACAATAAATTGCTTTATTTAAGAAATATATAGTATACTTACAAGGCAGTTTTCACATTTTTTAGTTCTGCAGCATAGAAATCAGGGTTATTTTTGAAAAATGTCCAATTAGGTTTAAATGCATCATCTTTTGAGAGGTTTCCACTATCTGCTTTTAAATAATTGGGTTCCTAAACTATTAATTAGGAAAAGTATGGTTGGTAATGACTAATTGAAACAATAAAAAGCACAGAAACATAAAGAAAAACGGAAAAACACTCGTAATTGTTCGAATTTACTACACCACAGTTAGATTTTATTAAATAGTTACGTCACTAACGATTCAACCAATCATAGAGCGTTTACGATCACGTGAACATAGATCGAAAATTAATTAATTTATTTCATGTTTTATAGAAAAACAATACATTATTTTTTAGTTCGGTCAAATGGAATATTACTTAAAAATAATAATCTATTAGGATGGCAACAGCAGAAACGATATTTTTAATACAGTCAAATACCCTATTCAATGCACAGAGTATATTCAATAGAGCAAATCCCATCCCACCTACTAGAATATTTACGTGGGCAGTAAACTGGGCAGTTAAGTATATTGCTATCCCCTTCAGATGTTGACAACAGGCCAGGGCGGTAGGAAATACATTACCTTCCATGCAATTCCAAGCTAGCAATGAGTAATTAACGAGCTGCCATAAACTGTAATCGCCCATAATCGCCCTATATCTAGAACGTGCCGTATTCGCCATTTTAAATTCTATTTCTTGATTAGGTATGACAAGTCCTTTAGTTATAGTAGTACTTCCTTCGTCATTGAATGTGTCATTGAAGCTAAGGCTGTAAAGGTCTGGAACCCAGAGCCGTAAAACAATTTGACAACTGAATATTAATCTGTGTTAATAGGGATGAAGTTGAAACATCGTTCTTAAAAACATCGATGGTTGGAAACATCGATATTCCCACGACATACATCGACGTTAAAAAAATTGATATTTTTATTATGTCATCTATCAGCATCACGTTTCTAAACGGAGTTTAAGAAAAGAAGCTTGGATAAATAGTTCCCAAAAGCCTTTTCTTGTCCTGAGTGATGGTTGTCCCGGGACGAACGGAATGAGTGAATGATGTCGATGTTAAATACTTTTAGCCATCGGATAAGCGGACAGCTTGAAGCAGTCAGAATGGACAGCTTTAAGCTGCGACTGCATAGTGAACTACAGTCTTCTACGTACACACATACATGGAACCACTCGAGCAGTTGCGACTGCTTCGGGCGGTTGGCAGCAGTTATCAATGGTAACTTCAAGCTGTTGACTATGACTGCAGGAACGGTCCGTGTATGTTGATCACTGTCTAACTGCTAGAGCAGTCCGTGTATGGCCGGCCTTACCGTCGTATCGTTCATCGAAACAATCGATGTAAAGAAAACATCGATGTATCGTTTACATCCCTATGTGTTAATGACAGCAAAAGAAAATCGCACTCCGTTGTTTCAGACAATTTTCGCTGATTTTTCACAAATTGTTAATCTTACAGAATCTAATAAAATGTTAGGACGAACCTTATTATTACGAAATCCGTGCTTCGCTAAATCTTCCATATTGTTAAGAAACATAACGGTCTCCTCGCCCACCTACGACATAATAAAAATTCAAAGTACCGATGACTTTAAGGCTAAAGTTATAAACAGTAAAACACCTGTCGTTGTGGATTTCTTTGCGACGTAAGTACCCATTTAGCATGCATGCATTTACTAGAATAAATAAAATTATATAATATAAGTATGTAGTTAAATTTCTTAAATTTTAGATGGTGCAATCCTTGCAAGCTGCTAACACCGCGGCTCGAGTCAATAATCTCAGAGAATAAAGGCAAAGTCATTCTCGCCAAGGTGGACATTGATGAACAAACAGACTTAGCTTTGGATTATGAAGTTAGTTCTGTGCCAGTTCTTGTAGCTATCAAGAATGGTAAAGTGCAACAAAGATTGGTAGGATTGCAAGATACAGACAAGTTGAGGAAGTGGATTACACAGTTTACATCTGATGACTCTGAAGTCAATGTCCACAATTGATGGGAGGAAAGGGGATTTGACCATTAAAATATAATTTATTGTTCTTGTTGTCCATAATATTGTAGTTACTTAAATTAAAATGTAGGAGAAAAGTATATATTTTATTCCTGTAAACATTGTATTAAACTCCTAGCTCTATTATAAACTATTTCATCAGGTTTCACTAGTTCAGTAGATTCAGACTGTTCTTTGTCACATGCAGCATCTTGACTGGTTTGTGACTCGGTCCATTCATCCATTTGTTTAATGATTTTATTAGCATCATTAAGAAGTATGGTTTTAATATTGCCTTTTGCTGACTCAAAATATTCCAGTAATAAAGGCCAAGAAGCCTCTGGTATTAGTTGAGTTGAAAATTTGTTTTTATGGAGCCATACTTGTCTTGCTTTCATAAACTTCCAGTTTTGCTTGTCATGTTTCCACTGAGATAAATAATTAAGACATTGCAACTTAGTTTGGTCCTTTGCATGTGCTTGTTCTAAAGCAAGTCTCTCCGCATATTTTTCCTTTTTCATTTGTCTTTTGGACATTTTATTTTTTTTACCTGCTGCAGGCTCCTCAACTGCTGCTGGAGCCTTTTTCTTTTTCTTAGGTTTCTTAGGTGCATCTTCAGTGTCTGAATTTTCACTGTCATGTTCAAGCGGCCTTTTCATCACCTGACTACTGGGTATTTCGCTGATTTCTTCTTTACTGTGCGCCTTGTTTGAATCTTCATCATGTGTCTCGCTTAATGTATTGGAATCTGTGATAGCCAAGTCTTCTGTACTTTGCTGGCTATTTGGGTTTTTGTCACTTTTGTTTTTTTTATTGCGTCCCATTATAGTTGTCTAGTTGAGATAGTTTTATTGATGATACCAGTTTTAACCTAAAACAAAACTACCATTTCAGTTTTTGGACAGAGAATTTTAGTCAATTTCGGTTTATTAAACATAACCTAAAAATTCAAAAATGTCATTGTTACCAGAATTGTTACGGGGTGCGTTCCGAAATACACTGAGAGCACTGGAAGTCCCCAGTAAAGAGCACTGCCAGTGCTCGCAGTGCTTATAACGGAACACACACACGAGCACACGCAATAATCACAAACCACATTTTTTTTATTAATATTAACTGGCTCTGGTTTCCTGGCCTGAGCCTATTCATAAACCAAGTCTATGGTCAGTAAGACGTTCTTACCTCTATGGATAAAGCCAAAGAAACTATGCAAAGCGTAGGCGTAGACAGAGAAAGAAATAGCGTCAGCGTATACAGATACAGTATGCGATAGCGATAGTCTTTAACGCAATATTTTCAACAAACAAGTATTTTTTTTTGTTATTTCTATACTTTGTAGCATTCATGCGAGTCTTTAAAAATATGACCTGTTTTTATCTATAACAATCAGGTCAAAATAATGTAAACTTACGTATTCGGTTATGTTTTCGTATTTACGTTCAGTTCGGCTTTTGCAGTCTAACACATAGTAATACACCATAAAAGTTAAACCACTTTTTTCGTAAGATACTCGCACAGTTACCACTAATTTGTCAAATTCCGATTTCGTTCGAATATGGGCGAATAACAAAAACGACACAGGATTATTGTCTGGCCTAAACTGTCGGATAGGTCAAACAAAAAAAAAAAAGTGATATACTGAGCAGGACAAGAGAACATTTTCTCGCTCTGTCACTCCTTGGCACTAGCGTATATGTTCTCATTTCGCTCACCTGTGGTATTATTATTACCTACATTGTCTCCTTTTGTCAGAATGACTCTATGATGCAAAGAAAAGAATATTTTTTTTATTCAACTACAAGTTAGCCCTTGACTCCAATCTCAACCGATGGTAAGTGATGATGAAGTCTAAGATGGTAGCATGCTAACCTATGAATGGCATGGCAGTTATATTAAACCCATACCCCTATTCGGTTTCTACACGGCATCGTATCGAAACGCTAAGTCGCTTGGTGGCACGTCTTTACCGATAGGGTGGTAAACTAGTACTATACTAAACCCTGTATTATGGCAACATTATAAGCTGAACGCACATTGTATTAATCTCAGATTAGCGGTAGGTATAATTTTAATATATTAATTAAGCCATGGATTACGGGTCTGCTCGCACTTGATACGAAGAAAAAAAGGTTATTTCAAGAAAATAATAAGTTTCCTTCATTAATTTTGTAGAAAATAACTTTGATTTTGTAATTAAGAAGAGTGGAAGCGAAAAATTTTTATGTCTATGGTGTGGATTGTAGTTTTTTTTTTCATTACGGCAACCCTGCTACGGTCGCGTTCGGCGTTCCGCGTTCGCAATTTTTTGGCACGTCACAGCCGCGTCATCATGTCTCCGTGTCTGCTTTTATCACTGCGGATTTAGTTTTTGGCATTATCACATCTTATCGAAGCGTTTTTATGTGGAATTTAAAGTTAAGACTGTTGAGGATATAAAATTAAAGATGGAGCTGTTAAGACAGGTGTCCCATACACAGTTCCTGTTTCCTGCAGCAGCTGTGGCGGTTGTTTTAGTATGCGCAACTCTCGTATTTATATTCGGTTTCCACACGGCGGAGCAACCGCAATTCGACAAGCTACCGCTGGTCGTCGACGATAGAAAATCGTCCATTAAGAAAAGGAAAACCAAGGAGAAGGTGAGTGCTCGAAACAATTCGGTCGGCCAGTGCTTGCTGCCTGTGCTCGTTTTATTTTTAACCTTCAAACATATGTTTATAAAACCTTAAAAGAAATATAAATCCAATTATTTCAGGAATGGTACACAACTGAGTATGAAATAGACAGTTTTGGTTTTAAAAATATCTTTACCACACCTAATAAGAATTTGCCATATTTTATTATTTTGTGAAAGTCTCTTTAATGTAAATATTAATTTTTATTTTAGAAGGCTTCTCCTAACCGCGTCTCAAATGACGACGCAAACGCGAAAACTGAAAGTGCTAAAAAATCACCAGTTAAGGAGAAAAAGGAAGAGAAAGTGAAAGATGTTGAAAAGCCAAAGCCCAAAGAGAAGGTTGAAGTTAAAACTGCTAAGAAGGAAGCACCTGCTGAGGTTAAAAAAGGAAAGAAGAAAGCAGTAGTTGAGGCAGAGAAGCCAGCAGATTTTGATGATGGCCTGTGGCAGGAGGTGCCAAAAAAGAGTGACAAGAAGAAAGTAAAGGGCCCGGAGGAGAAAGAAAAGAAGGAAAGTCCATCTAAGAAGAATAAGAAGAAAGTGAAAGAAGCAGATGTAGAAGTCAGCCAGTCTGAACCTGCTGTTGAGACCATTAAAGTGCTGAGTGCTGAGGGCCCAGATGTGGATGAGGATTCTGCTAGAGCTCTGCAAGCTCAGGTTGAGGAGCTACAGAGAGTCCTCAAGGAGGTAATTATTCCTAATTAAATCACATCAGATATACCCAGTGGTGTGCACAGGGTTCGAAGCCAGGGTAAGCATTTATTAGGTACTAGATGATGCCCGCGACTTCGTCCGCGTGGATTAAGGTTTTTTAATTCCCGCGGGAACTCCTTAATTTTCCGGGATAAAAAGTAGCCTATGTCCTTCCCCGGGATATAACCTACCTCTATACCAAATTTCAGCAAAATCGGTTAAAAAGATGGGCCGGGAAAGCGTAGCAGACAGACAGACAGACAGACACACTTTCGCATTTATAATATTAGTATGGATGAGGATGAAACAGCTGGTTTCCAACTCCAGGCTAGTGCTGAGAATTTCTTAAAACAAAAACCTAATATCGAACTACCTTATCTAGGTATTTTTGGCCCGACCTGGGAAATAACCCAGGACCTCTCAACTGCAGTCGAACATGCTTAGCATGCTAACAAATCATACTCAACTACCTACTAGGACTAGGTACCTACCTACTTACTATATTTTATTAGTTAGTTGCGAGCGTTATGTGATGCAAAAAAGTGCTTACACCAAGAACTCTCTCTTGTCTTACACCCCAAAAAGGTAGTAGGTACTAGGTAGGTACTTAAAATAATAATATGTAAGTAGATTGTTACGTTACCGATTAATACTTCGAAGATAGGATTGCTGAACAATTCCAATAATTTTGTAATCACTAATCACTATAAAAGTTCTCACATGATGTTCTCACAATAATTAACGTGTTTTTTTACAAAGAAATGTCCTTGAACGTGTTACAAATTTATTTTAACGGGATGCAATTCGCAATCAAAACAATAACATACACGTAGTACCTTATAGCAATATGGCGCGCGTGTGCCGTGTGGTGGCCGGCGGAAGTCTCGCTTAATAGGTAACTCGTTTATTAAAGTATTTAATTTAAATACTATAATTACGCTATTATTCGTGTGAAAAAATATGTAAAAACTATTTACCCTTTTTTTTGGTGTTTAATTGGTGGCCGTATTATGTTTTCTTTTTAATTTGGACTGCTTTTGTTTTGATTATTTAAATTTTGTACTAAAATACTAAAGTAATAATTTAGAATCTTTATAATTTCTTAGAATACAAAACTTTTTAAGACGTACTCACGTGCGGTCATGACTAAGGCCCATATTACACTATACAATATATAGGATCCTATTTCGCACCATAGATCATCATTCTAGAAATATAGTATAGCATATTTCTAGGATGATGATCTATGGTGCGAAATAGGATCCTATATATTATAGTATAGTGTAATATGGGCCTATGGAGTGATGACCCACACATGTAAACGTGTTGTGTGTTGTATTACTGAATGTGGAACACACACACCTTCAATCATATCCAATTTCAACTTGTGCTTGTTCCGTGGCGCTAGCGTCGCGTCGGTTCAATGTTATTGGTACTCGAGCGTATTCACTATGGATAAAATTCACGACAGCGCCATCTTCGTAATAATTACAGAATTACTACAGCAATAATATAGATACGGGCGGTGATTTACTATAGATGGCGTTTTTATGAATTTATATTACAGTTGCTGTTTTATTTTTTATTAAGTAATCTAGTTGAGTATAAGTTTAATTCAACTGGGGTAAGCAATGCCTTTTTGCCTCTATGTACTGCACGCCACTAGAGATACCCTTGTGGCTTAGATGTTGTCTTCTTTCATCATTCTGACCAACTCCTAAGTACCTGTCTTAGGCGTTTGATTCTTGGGATCACTACTAACTTTTCAGTTATGTGGTATTTACACTGTTAATTATCACAACTGGTGAAGAAAAACCTACATGGCTGAGAGTTCTTTATAATGTTGAATAAGTGAAAAAGACTCATGCTTAGTAGTTTTGGTGATAGGTTGCAACAATGCATGTGAAATTATATTATTTAGAGAAGGGATTATAGGTTTGCTGTTCATATTTCAATGATTTTAATCATAGATTCCAGTCCAGAATTGATACTGTGTGTGGTAGAAATTTCCTATTTGGAAGTACTTAAAATATAAATACAGGATTATAATTTAAAAAAATATTTGTTCAAATTAAAACAAATGAGAAACATTGTTATCGTGTGATTTTCTTTCTTTTGGTAGGCAGAACTCCGTGACAAGGCCCTGCTCGGCACCACTGATGAAGGAGAGAGTGGCACAGAGAATGAATTGACTGAAGTCAAGGATCTTAGAAGCAACAAAAAGATGGAAAACAAAGAGAAGCAGATCAAGAAGAAGGCTAGTGAGGTTAGTCTTGCATAATTTGATATTTAAGTGCCTCCACAGCGTTTGACTGTAGGTAGCTGATGACTGAAATGTCTTATTTTATTATTAGTGTTAATAAGCACCTACCTACCCAGGGCCATCTTTACCCGGGGGCGCAGGCTGATCGCCCTATAGGTACACAGACCACGCAACATGTGTAATCTGCTAATTTTGCAAATAATTTAACAAACATTAATTATACCTACCTTGATTATACCAATAAGTAATATAGGCACCAATATTGTTTACAAATACACCTCATGCAGCTTTTGGCACATTCAGCTGGCTCAAGTCGCAAGACTTTTGATGTGAAATCCAATTTAGATCTTAATATCTCATCAATAATTACATTGACATTCCAACAAACACAAACAAACATTCCAGCTCGGCAAATTTCAACTTCAACATAAATTATGTGTACAAACAAAAATTACATATTTGTATAATTTATAGAGGAGTTGGAAGTCGGTTTTTTGAGAATAGTTTATATTTTAAGGCTTCATTCTCCTTAAAATCGGTGTTCATACAGAAATTTAAAAAAATATTTATTTATTTTAAGTTATTAAAAATGCAATACATTATAATATGCTGGTTTATAGTGTGGAATTTGAAGTTTCCAAAATTACAGTTTTTGTTTTAATTAGATGCAAATTTTAATAGCATTTTAGGCCTATAAACATACCTATATTTACGTACTACACGTTGAAGCTCTCATTTACGCACTCATGACATAAAAATTAAGACAAAAATACAAAAAGTATTCAGCAGACATTTATTCTCAATTATTCTACAATTATCTCTTCTGGTTTTTTTTTCTAAGTGCTTTAGTTTTCTTATTTGAAGTGGCTTAAATAGTTAAAATTGTATGAATTCGACCATTGCTAAAATATCGTTTCTCTACTACAAAACAACCATTTAGCCAAGTCACATTTCCAATACTTAAAAAAGAATAATTAATTATTCTATTCATAAAAAACACTATATTTTAAAATCATTAAGACGGTCCCCGTACCTATCTACCTACACAAATATAAATACAAATACAAATATAATAAATTAAAAATTATATCATCATATCAACTCAAAATAAACATTAGTGTATTGCTAAATTCAATCAATGTAAATCAATAAGATGTATCTATACTTATAATAAAACTGTAACAGGTCCAATTCTGTACATTGAAGATATTTTAAAAATTTTTTTTGGAGGGCACTCTTTATTCGATACTGAAGCCAAATCTGTAATTTTTTTCATTTTTGTCTGTCTGTCTGTCTGTCTGTCTGTCTGTCTGTCTGTCTGTCTGTCTGTCTGTCTGTCTGTCCGTCTGTATCTTGGCCGCGCATCACGCCGAAACTACTGAATGAATTCAAACGAAACTTGGCACGATTTGAGCCCATACTACGAGGTAGGACATAGGATACTTTTTATCCCGAAATTCTACCCCCAAAGGGGTGAAATAGGGGTTGAAAGTTTGTATGAAAGTCCGTCATTTCTCAAATTATATCGATGAGACTTGGTATATGAGCTGCGGGTTGAAAATGCAGACGTACGTATTTCACAGTTTTTTGTAATTCCACCCCCAAAGGGTCGAAATAGGGGTATAATATAAAAATGAATCCCTATTTCCCTTGGCCACGGCATCACGCGTGAACGGCTGGACCAATTTCGCTAATTCTTTTTTTTTGGGTTTGTCTGGACGCCGGGATGGTTTATATTCACATTTGGACCCGGTAGGGGGCGCTGCAATCGGGTTCGAGGTTCAGGGCGGGACACGGCTGGACCAATTTAGCTAATTCTTTTTTTGTTGGGTTTGTCTGGACCCCGGGATGGTTTATATTCACAATTGGACCCGGTAGGGGGCGCTGCAATCGGGTTCGAGGGTCCCGCCAAACCACGCGGACGAAGTCGCGGGCATCAGCTAGTTTAGAATAAGAACATATTGGATTTCATTTATTTATATTATTGATTCATGAAAATGAAGAGTTTATTATTGTTTTGCATGGCAAACTGAGGTTGTTTGTCCAACGCAACTGATAACAACAGATGTCAAAAATGCATTTTCATCATGCCTATTCGAAAAACGCATATTGCCTTCAGAGGATAGCGGGAGCAAAGTGTAACTTGTAGGCCCATAGGACTTTTCATTTCTCTCTTCTGATTGGTCCGAAGTCACGTCATCAATTTGTTGATCGAATATACGACTTTGCATTTCTCTGTTCTGATTGGTCCGAAGTCACGTGATCAATTTGGTGATCGGATATACGTCTTTACATTTTATTTAAACTTTAAATATACGTCTAAATAATGTCTATACAATTACATAGAAGGTTGATAGGAGTATCTTCTGATTGGTGCTTAAACGTATAGGTAATGTCCATACATAGTAGGTTGATACTCCTAGCTTTTTCTCATACGTAATGATGAAAAATAGTGTGTGTCACTCGGGGCCAAATTTTTTGTTCTCGGGCGGCGTATATTGAATTCCTCGCTACGTTCAGGATTCTACTTTAGAACCCCTCGCTACGCTCGGGATTCTACTATAGAATCCTTCACTTCGCTCTGAATTCAAAATAGCGCCCTCGGGGAACAAAAATTTTCTTTGGCCCCATGTAACACAAATAACTATTTCTCTATGGGCATTTTTTTAAAGATATAAGACTTGTGCCATGTGAATGGGCAACACATTGAATTATATGTACAAGTACTAGAACCGACGCCGCAAACAAAAAATTTGCGCCATGCTTTGCGGCCGGCCGGCTTCACCTTATTTAGTCTCTCGCCTACGCTCTTCGCGGCCGCGTGTCGAAATTGTGCTCGCACGTAAATTTTAAAATGCCGTCGTGCGTTATAAAAACTTGTAAAAATAATACAACTGTAAATAAAAAAGATTGAGGCGTGACATATCATCGGTAAGTAAACAAAACGTTTACGAAAACAAACCAAAACAAATTTTTGAAGATATTTTTCTACTGATTCACCCACGTTCCACCATTTCTCGGAATATCATAGATTAAAAGTGAATTTTACCTACAGATGAGACACCTACGATCATACATTTTACATTTTACTTTTTTATTATTCGACCGATTTCATTAAAATCAATATTTGGGGCTCCCTAGGATCACAAAACAGGAAACTGTTACCAAAATTTAAAAAAGGCAGCGCCATTTTGAAATTCTTTGTTATTGTACCGATTTCGTTCAAAATCGATATCTGAGGATCCCTAGGATCACAAAACAGGAAACTGGTACCAAAATTTAAAAAAATCAGCGCCATTTTGAAACTTTTTTAGTTTCTCGGTAATTAATTACAGTAAAACTTTAAAAATTTAACAAATAAAATTTTGCTCTCTTGTTACACAAATAACTATGTATTATAGGAAACGATGTTTTTTTTCACTTCATTTCTATAATGATAAGGTAGAATAAGATAAAAATGTCACTATTATTTTTTAACATGATAGGATTGGTTAAGTTATAACATTTTCTTTTATAGTGTCAACAGTTCCTAATAAAAAGGTTAAAGTTGTATAAAATGCATATCATTTTGTTTTTACTTTTAAATTATTTTTTTCCGTCTATAAAACTAGGTCTACTATTATCTTATTTCATATGTGCACTTTATGCAGTCTCACACTGCATAAATTCAAAAGTACATAGTCTCATTGAATAACCCAATAGGCAGAAAATACTTAGTGTCACTTCTGCGTGTCTCATCTATGACCTTACCAGCGCGCAGCCCGCGCGTCCCGCACCCGCCGCGTGCTTCGCGACGCAGCACAGATTACATTCGCGGTGTCTTCTCTAGTACGTTAGTACATAATACCTCAATGGGGCAACAATATGCAGATACAGAATGCTTAACCTCTAATAATAGTAATTTAATAAATTTTCAGGCAACCACTGCAGCCAAATCTGTGAAGGCAGAAGAGAAGGAGAGCCCTGATACCTCTGAGAAACAAGAAGACAAACCGGCTGGCCCAGTTTTTGATGAACTTGGAGGTAAGATTATTATTTAATTGAATTTTTTTTTTCTTAATAGATATTTGAATAAATTATTCCTTGTCCAATCATTTATTTAACTTTTGGACGCTGGAGTCAATGAAATCCTAATGCATCACCTATTCGATTTTTGATATTGTTATTGACTTGAAGTTTTAATCGATTTGAGGTACATATTTATATTTAATTTTTGCTCAACACTTATTGTCTTATAAGCATACCCATGCGTTTAGGTGACTATATTGTATGTATTAAAATAAATCACTTATGTAAAGCAATACAGTAGATAATATACATATTATAATAAATTGGCAACATCAATAAGGCTGATCAAAGGCAAAATCCGTCGCCAATGATGTTCTCCTTGCGTCGTATTCCCCATTACTGAGGGTCGTGACCCCTTCGACCAATAATTCTTTTCCGAACGATGACGATGATTGCGTCTTCGCGGACCTTGCTATCGAGAGCGGTGCGGATTTGATACGAATTACAAAATATCGGAGCTTAAGAACACTTCAACTCACTATTTTGAAAAAAAAAAACAGTGTGTCAAGTTTTACATTTCTTGGTTTATGGTTGCCTGTCAATAAATGGAACTTTATAGGTGTGCTTATGTCAAAAGTTAAATGAATGATTGGACAAAGTATACCAGTAAATCTGTCAAAGTGTTGCTTCCATACATTGAAGACTGGGATATAATAATTAACTGCTAGTTACTACTGGTTTCAAAGTTCAAATTGGTTCACTACTCTAGATAAGCACAATAATTTACGCGGGTTATCACAACTAGGTCATGGTGAGAAGGTGAGAATCATAGTCAGATTTTATATTATAGTTAACTGACATTCCCAACCTCTATTTGATCAGGATCTATAGATAGGATAATGGTCAAATTTCTTATTGTGTTGTCTAATTAGTTTAGTGGTTTGATACCTATGTATGATCTTTGTGTGATGAACACAAACGTTTATTCCGAGTCTGGGTGTGACTTATCTATGTATATGAAGAAAATTATCCATTTTAGACTTGCCTAGAGTTTATAATTATAATGCACAAATGTGTGCGCAAATACTCCTGTATTTGCTATTCTGCACCTCCTATTCTTACTCTCATAGCTCGATGATAGCAAAATAATCCGGCACGACCTTATCAGATATAGATCAGGCGCAGGACCGACGGCTTTATGTGCTTTCCGAGGCACGACATCCTTCGGCATTTTTTTTTTTCCACTACAAGTTAGGGGTATGGCAGTTATATTGAACCCATACCCCTAGTCGGTTTCTACACGGCATTGTACCGGAACGCTAAATCGCTTGGCGGTACGTCTTTGCCGGTAGGGTGGTAACTAGCGACGGCCGAAGCTTCCCACCAGACATGTTAAAATGTGATAGCTCCAGTTTATAGTCAATTTATTATTTTATCCATTGTTACAGATACTTGGACAGACGCAAAAGTAGCTAAAAAGGGCAAAAAGAAGGCTCGTAAAGAGTGAATTGTTAAGGGGTCCGGGGCACTCCCGCTAGCTCAATGCCATTCACATCACGCGTAAAACTACAAAATGTGAACATAATGATGACAGAATTGCCAAATACTCTTTGGTTCATACGTCTTACTTTAATATAAAGAATATGCGAATTTTTATTAAACTGTGATGTTGTGGTCTGGCTCTGGTATCCTCTCTTTTTGATAAATGCAGAAACATGTTATGATTATTTAGTGAGTTATATCACCCAAATGTGTGCTAACCTAAATTATACAGACTGCATTGCTAACATTTCATTGATACCTTACTACCAACAATTATTATTGATATATGACATGATACTTCAATTTTAGGGTATCTTTAGTAATAAAGAAAACCACTATAAAGTAATACTATATTTTTGATTATAATATAACTACCTATTGTGAATGTGACATTTCAATTGTAGTTTTATATGGTGTGAATTTGTTTATAAATATTAAGTTTTTATTGTAATACTGTTCTTACACATTCAGTTTACTTACGTCCATGTGTTAGTTGCATATTTTATGTTATGACTTGTTTTTTCGTAATAATTTAATTATTGTTTTTCATTCAAGCATAATAGAAATTGTTTTTATATGTTTTAAAAGAGTCATTATATTTTTTATGGAAGAGAACCTGGAATCTGCAATATTTTTTGGTGTTAATGCGTTATAGGGTCAGTGAAACGTATATGTATGAAGCGGTATGATGAGTCTCTAACATAACATTTATGTAGTTAAATACTAATAACTGTTCATAATAATACTAGAACTTCTGGTGCTTGTAGTGTTAAGTGTCTTGTTTCCATTCCATTTTTGTATATTTATCCTTTACTAACCTATTTTAATTTCCAGTATATTTTATCTACTATATGAATAGTCTACTGAGTACTGTAGCATTTTAAGCATTACCTCTTAAGGTACAAGTCTAGGATTTGGACCAAACTACTTAATTACACAAACCAGTGATTTTATCCATAAATACTATACGTTTTGTTTTATTATTACTTATTAGAACTACCTAAACAACCTTAACGGATTCTCCGTCCATTATATCTTTCTTTAAATGTGCTAAACTTTCTGACTATACAATATAATCTACGTTCTATAAAATCCACATGGTTCTGTCGTTACACATTCATGATTAGGTACAAAATTTTTAGAACATTAATTGAATTTTGAATAAAATAAGACAATGAGATTAATATTTTTATATTGGGTGAATCTGCCATCTACCCTGTTTGGGCATGGGCATGCAGCAAAAACGTATTTTTATTTAAGGGCAAATATTTTCACAAGACCATACTGTTAATGTTGCGTGTAGCGAAACATCGATTTTTTATTGCAGATTCCTATTTAGTGTAAAATAGATTTAAGTATAATATATTAAGTACTCGGGAATAATATCGAAGATCATTTTAAAACATACGGTACATAATATTATTATAGATAATAGTAGTTTAGGACCGACAACATCGATAACTTGAAAATAAATGTCAACATAGTTTGGTTGCTTCGAATTTTCTAGTAGGTTGTTAAATTATTATAAGATGGGGTACATCGGCTGTGTATGGATTAACGATGTCTGTTGTCGAAGGATCTTGGCCCAGTTTTTTAATTATTCTTTATAGTTTTTATATTTCGTTCTTTTTCGTGTGATATCATTGTATCAGAGGGTTGTAGTTCGTTGCAATAGTAAAGTAAATGTAAGATTTTATTAGAATTGCGAAATTCCTCTGAGCGTAGGTAGGTGGGTTATAAATACCTAGAACGTTGCTGCCTTCAAATTAAAAGCGTGTCGTACACGCTTACGAATTGATCTAAAGGCAGCCTTATTGTTATTTCTATCGGGAAGTTTATTGTATGAGAAAAGTTTGAAGAATTTATTTTTTCAGTTGTTTCTGTTTATAAAAATTGTGCTCAGATATTTTTTATTAAACATTGTACTTAGGGCCTAACTTAACATTTAAAATATAGGATAGAATTATTGAAAATGTAGCGAGTTTTCATTAACAAATACATAATATCATTGGTACATTAGATTTAAAGATATATTTTTTGGCTTCGTATACCATAGTTTTGTAAATGAGAATTGTTCGCGGTTCCGGAATTCGCGTCCAAGACAGAGTTATCAATATAAAAATCGTCTTATCTTCAGAGTGTTGTCTATAGGCTCTAAAACATGAATGTGTAATATAAATATTTTTTTAAATCAATAAAGAGTGATATTAATAAGAATTTGTGTTATTTCGTTAACAAAGTGGCCTAGGTATACCTGCGACGATGGCTAATTCTGTGCTCTTAGTCTCAGTTCGTATTCGATCATTCTAACACATGTCCATACTCCATATCTCCCTAAACATTGAACCAATTATTATAAAACAACCACCATAGCTCTGAATATCCGACATTCACTTTATGAACAACATTAAAATTTGTTAAGTAGTTTTTGCTAAGTGCTGGTAAACCCATAATCCTTATGAGTTTTAGGGTGCGTTCCGAAATACACTGAGAGCACTGAAAGTCCCCAGTAAAGAGCACTGCCAGTGCTCGCAGTGCTTATAACGGAACACACACAACTTTCTACGTACACGGGAAGTGCTTCATAGTGAGTGAGGTCCCGTTTTATGTAATTTTTGGAAGTATGTATCTCTTATCGACTGCTCCAAATTTTGTTATGACAGAATGACGCGTTATGAGGGGCGTTATGAGGAATTAAGTTATGAGGGGGGTAAAAACAACGCTAAATGTTTCGTGTAAAGATAAACGCTGCGTGCGGTGGGCCGGATCTTGGCCTGGTGCACTGCCGTGCGCCTAGATTTAAAGATCTGGATTTTATTTATTCCGTGAACTGAATTTATGATGATGATGCCCGCGACTTCGTCCGCGTAGATTACATTTTCTGTTGTCCCGCGGGAACTCCTTAATTTTCCGGGGTAGGTACCCCGTGTCTTTCCCCGTGTTACAAACCTCAATACCTACCAATTTTCATCAAAATGGGTTGAAAAGATGGGCCGTGTAAAAAGCGTAGCAGACAGACAGACACACTTTCGCATCTATACTAATATTATAAATGCGAAAGTTTGGATGGATGGATGTTTGTTACTCATCACGCCAGAACGGCTGAATGGATTTGGATGAAATTTGGCACAGAGATAGATTATAGTCTGGAATAACACAGGCTACTTTTTATCTACTACGGAAAATTAACAAGCTCCCGCGGAAGAAGCCGCGGGCATCAGCTAGTAGGTATTATAAATGCGAAAGTTAGGATGTGTAGATGGATGGATCTCCAGAACGGCTAAACGGATCTGGATGAGATAGATTATAGATAGATTATTATTGACGACCTCCGTGGCGCAGTGTTGAGCGCTGTTGCCTTAACGTGCGGAGGTCCCGGGTTCGATCCCCGGCAGGGTTTGGAAATTTATAATTTCTGAATTTTCCCTGGTCTGGCCTGGTGGGAGGCTTCGGCCGTGGCTAGTTACCACCCTACCGGCAAAGACGTGCCGCCAAACGATTTAGCGCTCCGGTACGATGCCGTGTAGAAACCGAATAGGGGTTATGGGTTTAATATAACTTCCATGCCCCTAACAGGTTAGCCCGCTACCATCTCTGCATCATCACTTACCATCAGGTGAGATCGCAGTCAAGGGCTAACTTGTAGTGGATAAAAAAAAAAAAATATATATATAGTCTGAAATAACTTAGTTTCCGCGGGAACTCAATCCACGCGAATCGAACGAAGTTGCGGGCATCAGCTAGTTTATAATATTAATATGGATTATATGTATAGGTAAGTTAAATAAAACCAAACTTTCTAATTATAGGTAAGTATTAAGTTTTTATTAGTGTAAATATTAGGTAGGTAGGGAGGTACACGTAACAATACAAAATGAGATTCATTTATGCAAAAAATTAGAACTACGGACTAGATATTAATCAAATAAATATTATAAATGCGAAAGTTTGGATGTATGGATGTATGTTTGTTACTCAATCACGCTCCAACGGATGAACGGATCTGGATGAAATTTGGCACAGAGATAGATTATAGTCTGGAATAGCACATAGGCTACTTTTTATCCCGGAAAATTAAAGAGTTCCCGCGGGAACCGAAAAACCTCAATCCACGCGGACGAAGTCGCGGGCATCAGCTAGTATCAATATAATTCTTTACCGCCAGATTCACATCAATGTACAGTACATAGTTAAGCTTCAGTTAGACTTTCACCAGAACGTACTTATTACGTATGTAGGTACCCAGTGGTTCTAAAAATGTAGAAATTAGGACCCGCCTAAAAAATATGTTGATACTTTATATAGTTAATAGGTACGTAACAATATAATATATAAGTATATTGTATTAATATAAATCATTTTTTTTTTTTCTATTATTAGTCTTTATGTACATACCTATGTATCGAAAACAATCTAATAAGCTGCCCTCAAATGCTAGAGGCAATCATTACAACATACATTCACAATAAATACGATTGGGGCGCATCTTCGTGGATTGATCTAAGTAGACAGGTACCTACCTATATTCTTTATTTCAATCGGCTAATACTTAGGCTCTAAAAATCACGACCTAAATAATTCAAATATTGACCTTGAGTATGAAATCTGGTGCGATGCCATTCCACAGAAATTCTGTGCCCACCATAATCCATTAAATCATATTTTGGCGTCATGACATTTGACTATTAATGCGAAATCCGTGCGTCGTGGCATCAAGCTGCTCGAAGTGGTAGAAGGCAAAGTTACGACTTACTCGTATGTTAAATGATTTATCGTGAAAGGCGAGCTTAAGAAGAGTTTGGATTAGAGAGTCTAAAAGGCCTCAGATACACGTAGTACAGCTTGAAGCAACTTGCATAGTGAACTACAGTCTTACGTACACACATACATGGAACCGCTCGAGCAGTTGCGACTGCTTCGGGCGGTTGGCAGCAATTATCAATGGTAGCTTCAAGCTGTTGACTATGGCTGCTTGAGCGGTCCGTGTATGTTGATCACTGGCTAACTGCTCGAGCAGTCCGTGTATGGGCGGTCTAATGTTCAGTGTCGCTTCTAGCGCCGGCTTTGTTGGCGCTGGGCTTGTGGTAGGCGGGCGCGGCGCTCTTGCTGCGCGGCTTGCGTCGCGCGCGGCGCCGCACGCGCCTCAGCTTGCCCATATGCGCGGGCGGGAGCTGGGCGCGCGTGCTCTTGGCGGCCACTTCCAGCTTTAGCCGGGCGAACATGTCGTAGTTTGTGATGGTGCACATTTTACCTGACAACGAAATGTGGTGGTGAGTTAAAATTAAATATCTGCTTTTGCGTCCATATAGTTAGGTATACCATTTTATTTATCTAGGCATTTTATGGGGTACCCACTACCTACCTACGCTAGTAGGTAAATGGTTGTGCAGCATCAGACGGACTGGACAAAACTAATTAATTATACTTTCTTTACTTTCTTGTCTTACTACAGATTCAGAACCCTAATAATTATACATACCTACGTCTTATGCAGGTAGGTATACCCAATTTGCTCTATGGACTTGCGGGCTTATAAAAAAAACTATTGTATTGTATTAAAATATTTATGAAGGCCTCTCATAGAAATCTCAATGGTGGTAATGTTCTCAAAAAATCGCATTTGGTCAGCGTGGTGGTCTATAGTCTAAAACCTTTTCTTTCTGAGCGTTGGCCGTTGACCCGTGTTCAGTAGTGGATCGGCGCGGATTGGTTGAAACTTGCGATTTATTTTTATTTATTTATTTAAAAACAAGTATGTAGGTACATACTTATTATATAGCAGTTTACAATATTTGTTACGGTGTAACAAAAACCCTGATCGGGGTTATCCGTACACCGGTATTCCTCGTGTTCGCTCATTACAATATTATCATATAAATATTATAAATGCGAAAGTTTGGATGGATGTATGGATGGATGTTTGTTACTCAATCACGCCCCAACGGCTGAACGGATCTGGATGTAATTTGGCACAGAGATAGATTATAGTCCGGAATAACACATAGGCTACTTTTTATCCCGGAAAATTCAAGAGTTCCCGCGGGAATCGAAAAACCTCAATCCACGCGGACGAAGTCGCGGGCATCAGCTAGTGTTCTACATAATTTTTATTTTTAGTAGTGAAATATTTACTACTACTTACTATTTATGATTTGTTATTTACTACTATTATACTATTTATAATGCCAATGATATTGAGATTTGAGATTTAAATCCGATACAGTTGCACCAAAGAGTGGAATGAGCATTCTATTCTATAACAGTATTCCACAACCTATTTTAAACTTGCCTTTACACAAGTTTAAGAAGTCCATTGAAAGTATGCTTCTGAAAAAAGCTTATTATACCTACTATAGATTACCTATACGTAAATGACATAAGAGCATGGATTTGACTCGCTCCAGCAATGCTAAGGACAGCGATTACTTACCTATGTACTTAATTACAAATTAATGAAATTGTAAATTATTTTTTGAAAAGAGCAACCGCCGAGTTTCTTGCTGGTTCTTCTCGGTAGGAACGGCATTCCGACTCAGTGGTTAGATTCATTCGACTATTCATAAGCACTTGTAAAAAGTCTATTTGAATGAAAAACTTTCTCTTATTTTTGAAAATTCAGGTCAAGTTCCAAATCAGATATCTATCCCTAGTCTACACCAAGTGGTATCTAGGTAAATACTAGGTACCTACCTACGACGTAACACATAACACGGTTGTTAGTTTGTTACTCGACCAAGCAATAGCTTCATTCTACTTAATTCCGTAGGTTAGGTAGGTACAGTTAGTAAAAATGATAAATAATTTGAAATAGTGCAGCGTATCAAATGAACGGTAATGAGTAATCAGGGAGTAGTATAACGCACCATTGCAGTACTCTTCGCCGCACTCGGAGCATGACACGATGCGTGTCTCCGTTACACCGGAGCGAGTTTTGGTTTTTCTGATCATGTTGTTTTTAGCGAATTCTCTTTTGTCCCTTGCTTTGGTTTTCAATTCAGATTTGCCTAACTCCACTAATCTGAAAAAGGTCATTTCAGTAGATTTATTTGTAGGACTTTGGAATATATACCTACCTACTTATAATTCTGCTGAAATGAATAATTTTATAATATTATAATATTATAAATAAATAATATGATAATATACCTTACCTACCTACCTAATATAATAATTTATATAATAATGGAATTTATATTTTTTGATATTATTTAGAAGAGAAAACTCGATCCATCTAACACGATTGTAAAAGAATGGTTTTGTTAATACTCAATACCTAGTCAATTTATTAAATTCATGTAGGATTGTAGGACATACAAGTGTCTCTTATGTTAGGTTCATTGTTTTGACTCTACTAATACATTTGCAAAATATTACTTACCTGTTAAAATATTCCTCATCTAGTTTGGATTTAGGTCTTATAGAGGTTAACATTCGCCATTCGATTGGGACAGCACAGAGTTCGTCAAATTTTATTCCGCGCATCTCCACCGGTATCGGGTCCATAAATGTAAATTGTTTTTCTTCATAACCTCGCGTGCCCAGTTTCTCGTAAGCCTTTATTTCCTTTTTTGGTGTTTTTGTTTTTTGATCTTCAGGCTTATCTTTAATTTTAACATCCTCAGGCCTCACCTTAATGATTTAATTTTATAATATACTTATTCATTAAATTTACTTAATGAAATCCATTGTATTTTTAAAAGATTAATCGTAACAAACCTTTTCCGGTCTAGTTTTAAAATCCGGTACTTTATCAAGAACTGCGCGATATTCTTCAGCTGTATTTATTACAACTTTGGACAAGTCTAACATGGGCGCTTCATCTTTCTTTTTATCGAATAAATCATCTAGTTTGGACATATTCGATTTCAACCGAAAATTTCAATAATGTAAAACAACTTCACGATTATTAATGTGATTCTGGAGTAGTACTGCTTGGTACTATCGATTTAACATTTTGTTTGTACAACTTGGAGACTGTTGGATCAATAGAAATAACGATCACGTGAAATATCGCTTGTGAAAATATACCCAAATTAGTTATTGCGTGCTTTTCTTATAAATAAAATACGTTTAGTTAACTTTCAATAACAAAGTTTCAACTTATATATTAAATTTGGTCCTCAGTTTTTGCATTGGTATCTCTTTTAATTATACTTATCTTGTCACTGTTTCTCTTTGGGTTATCTAGATCACTTAAACAAAATTTAGAATTGCGTTCATTAAAGTCATCTGACCATAATTTTCTACTGCCATACTTGTCATTAATGAACTTTTGAGACAATGTGAGCCTGTTTGTAGGGGATAATTTTGGAGATTTCTTTTGTTCTGTTTTTGAGTCCCCTGTTATTTGAGATAGGGATGTAAATTCTGGAAGTGTATTGTTTGATATTTCACAAACGTTAGTTGTTGAAAAATCCACACTACACCTCTTATTTCTCCAATAGGATTGACTTAACGAATTCCGCTGTTTAATGTTATTGTTAGTTTTTTCACTCCTTGTTTGTGGGCTCGGAGACCGACTGTCTTCACTTGAATGGGATATGTATTGCCGCACTTGTGGTCGATACTTCTGACGTATCTTCCTTTTTTGTGTATAAAATGGATCTTTTTCGCTCTGTTTTTTATATTGTGCTACAGGTCTGTTTGCACCCCATTTTGGACGGTTTTCTATATCCTTTTTGTACCTTTCTTCTGATCGTAATCGGCGATCCTTTTTTGTAGTACTACGGTGATCTTGAGGTGCATTTTCGTCTATATTTGGATAATGCTTGTCAATAACCCTCTCACTCTCTTCTTTTTCTACTCTATCATAAAATGGTGTACATAACATATCTGTGTCGGTTTGTGTGCAAGCATCTTTTGTTCTAAGATTGCGATATTTACTAGGTGTGAGTATTTTTTGCATTTCACCTAATTCGTGTATATTGTCAATAGAATTCAACGACATACTGTATACATTTTTATTTTGTGGTACTAAAACTGCTAGTTGTATATTATTTGACTGGCTGTTTACTATTTCAGCAGCACTGGTTATACCAATTGGCACAATATTAAACTGATTATTATCCGTTAGAGCAAGAGGTGGCACATTATGGAAAAACAAATTCAAATTACTAGCTGTTATGGATCTAGGTGAATTAAAGGCTGAAGTCTGTTGTGAGATGTTTTCTTTTTGACTTGTCGCTGACTGAACATTGTAAGTCCTATGAGTTTTAGATGGACTGCAAGTTTTTATGGGACTCGACTGTAATATTTCACATGGAAAAGTTTCATTATTTTTATCTTGATCGTTTATTTCATTAAAACTTGTTGTTTGTCTATGACAGCTAAATTTCTTCTCTTTATCTAGCCTAGCTTTCTTTTCCGCATCTTCAAGCGCCTTTTTCAGGGTTTCTAATTTGCGTTGCTCGAGAATTTGTTTTTCTTTACTCCTTTTTTTTTCCTCCTCCAGCCTTAATCTGTCTTCTTCCTGTTGCCTTTGTATTCTTAGTTCTTCTATACGCTCTTCCCTTAATTTCCTTTCTCTTTCTTCTTGACGAAGCTTCTCTCGTTCTTCTAGTTGACTTAGTATAGCAGATTGAAGTTCTAAAGCTTTAATTCGTTTATTTTCTCTTTGAGCCTTTACTTCGGGTTCCAACGGAGCATTCTGTCCTCTTAGAAATGTCCTAAAAAGAAGCCTTCTAATTAATATACTTAAATGTATATTTTGTTAGTTTTAAAGGTATACAATACTAAACATACCTTCCCTCATCGCTACCATTAAAAGACGATCGATCGCAATCCAATCCGGAATTAATAGAACTTCTTTGGTCGATAACGAGTACATCAGACGCGCTATCGATCATGTTCAGTCCACGCTCCACCCATGATGGCGTACCTTTTTTTTGATTTGGCATCTGAAAACACAAATTCGTTGTATATTTTTACATGTCCATACTCCATACCCTTCCTACAGCTAGTACACTTTGATATGTATGAGGCGATTATTTCCTATGAATCAATAGGTTACCTGAGGTAGCCTAGCGGTGGGGGCTGTGGGTTCCCACAACTTGCCGGTAGCGACGCCCCTGTCCCCCCAGCGCGGCCGACCCTCCTCAGGGCCGGAAGTGCTACGCGCGGATAAAGCACCGTCCGTCATACCTGAACGCCCGCTTAAAGGTTGTTTCCTGGTGAAAATTTTAACAATGGTCAGTTGGTAGATGAAAGGAATAGGTATCGCGAAAGTGACCTTTTAATTTATTATTTTCTACTTTCAATTGAAATAATAGATGCGAGCGAACAACATTTTCCAGATTGTGTAAAATTAGCCCAAAAGACTTGCTCTTGGGGTAGGTAATTTAATAAAAAAAACAGAACTCAAATATCAACCCCAAATTATGAAGGGTAGGTACCTAATTTAATTACCCAACAGTTTTTCTTCTATATTCGAACATTGTAATTCCAGACTTTATCACGCAATTGTTTGTTCAATGGATAAATAACTCCGATAGTAACCCCAAAAGGTTAAGTGCCTAGGTAGATGGCAGTTACAATCACCGGCTGTATGGTCTAATCGCCGACGGCGCACTGCCTTTTAGTTTTGTGTACTTTACTAATCAGGGTCAAATGGTGATGGCCTGAATTCGAAATAGCTGCGGTATAATACCGTCAATTAATGGGGGAAATAAGAACAACTAAAGCCACGCACGACAAAATTGAAAATTAAAATAATGTTAACAATTATTAGTAAGTAATTCAAACATGTTTAGCATCATTATTACAATATTTAGAGTTTAGACGATCGTATCGTCGTTACAATCTATAAGCTTATCTAGACGCATATAGATATTGGTCTTGAAGACACCCCACCACACCAAGGGTAGAAACGAAAAATTAAGTAGCTAAGTACTAGGTATAACAATAGAGAGGGATTAAACTTTTATTGACTAACTTGTTATCTTTTCCAACTTCTTGCCACGCCACAACGTTGTTGTTACTATGATTGAAGGGTGCTCCATGGAAGGACTCGCATTGGTTCTTGATATTCAGAGTTTCACTGCCGTAACCTGAGGTATCACCTTCAGCATCTTCATCGTAAAAGGCGAATCTCTTTGCGCTGGATAGGTTTCTATTTAACACTTCCTTGTGTCTTCTATCTTCTAGTGATTTGTTAAGTTCGATATTGTGTATGGGTGGCAGACTTGGACTTCTTTGCCGTTGTATCGGCTCTTGATATTCGTATGAGGATTGCTTGTGCAGTTCGAGAGAACTTGCGAATTGGTTTCGTACTTGCAAACGATTAGTGTACCGCTCGCCCGAGCCCCAGGGAAGATATAGGTGTGACATCTCCTCTGTAATATAATTATTATACACCGGGTAAATATTATGTACATGTTAATCAATAATTCAGTGAATTTTCAAACGAACCTCGCACAACGAAAGTCGTTTTGAACTGGGCAACTTATTTTCTTCGAAAAAGGTAACCAAGATTTTCCCCTTATCGTTACTTAAGGGGTTTTTTAAGTTATATCGATAAAGCATATTAAGTAGCACAACGGAAAGAATGCATGCCAACAGTATGTACCACCTATTTTACAACTACCTACTTATGCCTTAGTCCGTAACACGTTTTATGAACGTAAAGTTATTAAACAAGATTAAGTTTGACGGTGCTAATACATAATAATATTACCTAATATTGTGTTGTAATAAAGTAACTACTTAGGTACTTTTAAAAAAATGTAGACGATTTTATTTTGGTTTATAAATATACTTAAAGCGTGCGTTATGCTTTTATTGAAAGAGACCTATGGCAGAGAGTAGATATATGTATATCTAGTTACTCTCTGCCTATGGGGAGCGAGTTTTCTTTAGTAGTTTTTCTTTTTAGGGTTGCGTAGGTACCTCAAAGATAGGTTTGCAACCCTTATGGTGCGGTCTGTCCGGTTAAATTTGTTTACTATGTAGAGGGCAGGCAGTCAGGCACTTACCTAGGTAGACTACCTAGGTATGTAAAAGTGTTTGCTTTACAGAGAGAATACAATAGGTACTTACCTACTTAAATGTCAAATAAAGAATAGCAAGCACAACTTTTATACATCATTTACTTTAGGTAGGTAGGTATACCTATTTACTCGTTAGCAATTGCATGGATTAATTGATCCCTAATTTGTGTACCTATCTGTTACAGTCAAAACTCCTGTTATGAGTTTTTGCAGTTAAAAGTGGTTTTGACCAACGTCTATAATCAAAACTAATTTTACAGTTTTTCGCAGTCAAAAGTGGTTTTAAGTTTAACCACCTCCCTTAGTCAAAACTACTTTTGACTGTTTTTCGCAGTTAAAATTGGTTTTGGCCGGTTATGATTACTTTTATTTTAATTTTATTTTTTATAGGTATTTATGTAAGTATTTAATTCATTTACAATTATTTTTAACTCATAAAACAGATACCTATAATAAGCGGTGTTTATTTTATAAATTCGTCTTGCTTCGTTGCTCCAATTAGCAGACAACAAGATCGGCTAGGCATTAAGAATAATCTGAGCAACTCTAATATTATTTTGTTACCCGCCACGCTTTCGTGCGCAATAAATTCACGAGAGAATGTTTTTGTAATATTTTATTTTAACGCTACGCTAAGTTTTATATAATGGAAATAGACACTTAGATATTAGTAGGTATTTTATTGCATTACAGAATCTTGTTAGGTAGGTATACCTACCATTAAGTGAGCATGTAAGCTTTAAGTAGGTACCTAGATTTAATATAGGAGTCTACCTACTATAAGTACTTAGGTATATACCTAAGTAAGTATATATGTTATCTAACTTCTAACTTTTTTGAGTAGGTAAATTCTTAACATCAATAAGTTAGTAGGTAATACCTAGTTCGCGCGCGAACTTTACTTATTATTGTTGACCTCGTTTGACAATCAAAAAAAAAATAAAAACCGTCTTCAAAAACCACAAACACTAAAAAGTAAAAAATAATTTAATTTATTATGTATACAAGAGTTAATGTAGTTCTATAATAACATTTTTTGGAGTCGGTAGCAATTAGCCGCATGAACCGTCTACCTAGGTACTCTTCATTATTGTTGACGTGACGTGACTCCACATTGGCACCGACTCCAAAAATTTTTATTATAGAACTACATTAACTCTTGTATACATAATAAATTAAATTATTTTTTACTTTTTGGTGTTTGTGGTTTTTGAAGTCGGTTTTTATTTTTTTTTTGAAAATTTTATATTTCACAATTTTTAGTGGCCCCACTGTTTTTGCTATTTATTTAACTTGTATTTTTTTTTTGCGCTGTGAGTGCTGAACGCTACTAATACGGTAGAGTTCCAAGGGGGGAACGGTATTTTTTTTGACAATTTGCCCCATAAATCCAAAACTACTATCAATGCATTAAAATAAATAAAAATCTGTTTTAGAGTGTACAAGTCAAGTACAAAGTCCTTTCATATGATACCCCACTTGGTTTAGTTATCCTACTTTGAAATTTCAAACCCCTGATTTTCCCCACTTTTTTAATTAAACTAAAAATAATTTTCATTTTTTTTTGATTTCCATGATATTGGGCCAGTATATACAACTATTCCAAATTTCATGTCAATAGCTTTATTAGTCTTTAATAGTTACTGAAATAATCGACTGTGACCGACGGACGGAGAAAGTCGCACCATAAGGGTTCCATTTTTACCATTTTGGTACGGAACCCTAAAAAAAAAAAGATATGCTATGCATGGTTAAAACATACTGTTTACAAAACTATCACACTGATCGCGAGCAATTTACTCTTATCCATTGAGGAGTTCCGTTCTCCATCTCCGGAGATATTCATCAGATCTTCACCAAATTAAAATGGGACCACCTCTGAAGTATGACCTACCAAACAAAAAAAGAATTATCAAAATCGGTTCATAATTGGCGGAGAAATCGCGTAACACACATAAAAAAAAAACAAACATACAGTCGAATTGAGAACCTCCTCCTTTTTTTGAAGTCGGTTAAAAAGAAATGCTAATATTTCCTGTCACAATTAATAAATATTATAAATATTATTAAGTCGAAAGCGTGTGTTAAGTAATCGTTTACGTTGAAAAAAGCTGCTTCCTATGTATTATGATTTAATTAAGTTGTAAGAATATTAGCATTGTTACGAAAATAAGAGTTGATGTCGTAAATGAGCGGGTAAATCACTGAATATTTGAATAGTAAATTCGAATATTCAGACGTGATTGATACACAGTTTATGCGATTGATAGAAAAGATGGAGGCCAAATTATTTGAAAAGCAAGTTTTGGAAAACAACTGGTCAATTGCGTGTCGGAAAACTTAGAACGTCTATAATAATTGACCGAGCGAAGCGAAGGTCTCTGAGTCTACTTGAGTGAATTGGCACTTGTCCGTCCGTCCGTCCGTCCGTCCGTCTGTCCGTCTGTCAGAGCCTTATAACTTTTGAATTACTGAATGTATTACTACTTCAAATTTAAATATAATATGTAAACCAATGGCCTCCCGCCGAATATGGCTTAAAAAGTTATAAAAATCTTTATTTCAGGGGGGCTCTCATAGAAGCGAATGCGGAGTAAAATATTTTTTATAGCGTTACATAGGGTTGCGGTATATCATTTTAAAGATAATGAGGAACAGAGTCCAAAAATATTTTTTTTTTAATTTTTCCCCTAAAATTGACGAAATGGGAGGCTTTCAAAGTGGAGATTTTCTGACGTCCAAAGATGACCTCAGAACTCCCAATTTTCTGAAAGGCTGAGCCTGAAACTTGATTAATTATTTGAATTATATCCTGTACTTGAACAACAAATACTAAAATTAGATAAATATTATAAGGAAACGAAATTATTTAATTTTTAATGAGCTTCATTATTTTTAACAAACTTCACAATTATGTCAATAGATGGCGCTCTGTACAAGTTTATTCGTTTGTGCTTAAAAAGAAAAGGCTGAGCCTGAAACTTGATCACTTATTTGAATTATATCCTGTACTTGAACAACAAATACTAAAATTAGATAAATATTCTAAGTAAACGAAATTATTTAATTTTTAATGAGCTTCACTATTTTTAACAGAACTTCACAAAGATGGCGCTCTGTAAGTTTATGGATGCCGCGAGGTCTCAGTTCGGGGCGAACCACTAGTTATTGTTCTGGGCAGGGACATTAAAATACGAGGGAATAAAATCCTTCTCCCTACCTATTATATATTTTAATTTTTAACCACTTTTGGTTACTGGCCCGCTTGCGTAACATCCTTAAATCGTATTTAAAATCGCCCTAAACGCATTTATACGGTTAAATACAATTAGCGTCTTGCACAACGTAAATTTTTCTGCTAAATACAATTAGCGAACTGTCAAATTTAAACATCCCAGAATGGCTATTTAACGGCGCTAAACGTATTTAAGCTGTTGTCATTGCTGTCAGTTGTGTTATGATTCTTATGAATTTAATAACAAATAAAAAAATGTATTTCTCTGTAAAACGTAAAGAGTGGACCAATTTGACGAATATTATTGAGCACACAATGGATTTTTTCGAACTACATTCTGACGACAACGAAGAAATCATAGAATATTATTTTAAGTAGACCTCGACAACTCCTAGCACGAACTGATCTGTTCAACAGTTTTCCAGAAGACTGTGAGAATATTTTCGCCTGGATGCAGAGATCGGTAGAAATAGAAAAGGCTACTTTTCTATAATACTCAGTGTGTAGCTGCTGCTAACCTACCTATCAGTTCTAATTGTTGTGGCTAGATATCACGGATCAGCACATGATTCAAATATATGGGACAACTGTAAAATAAAACGCATCATAAAAGTCATACAGAAGTGTATCCCGCATGAAATAAACGTGTTTGAGTTTGAAGAAAGCACGGGAAAGTGTAGCGCTAGCCACGACCCCCCTAGGTAGATGGGCCGAGTCGCAGGGAGCCGCTGCATCCGTGACACAAGACTGCGGCGTGTGGATGTCCTACAATAAACCTATGTACCGATCTTGATGAAAATTTGCAGAGATAGCTTACATCCTAGGCATAAACATAGGACACTTGATATTCAAGAAAATTAAAGGGTTAAAAAAGAAAGAGAGATTGAAGTTAATTGAAAACAAAATAAATAATAATATTTCTTTTTTGTTCGTCTGCTTGTTTTATTGCATCAGCTTTTTTACATTCTATGATGGAAGAATTAGTTCTATCGTCCTAAACATTACTTTATTTGTTCCTCGCTTTACTAAAATTGGGTCCCCCGACACCTGCTTTGTTGCGTTAAATCCAATTCAGATTATTTTAAGCCAATATTTACTAAATTAATTTTATTATGGCTGTTCCAAAGTCATTGGGATGTTTTGGACTTTGAAGTTTGAATTGCGTTTTGAAAAAAAATTACGTTTCATTTCATGCGTAGTTGTAATGCAAACACAAGTTCCTGTCAATCCATCACAAATGGTATGAAATGGAACGCAATTACTGCTTTACCGACTCGCTAAACCGATTTAGTTAAATGACATCCAAAAGAGCCTCGTGCAAGACGATCATAAATGCGATTAGGATAAACATGTTTACACAATTAAATACATTTAACTAATTTTATTTAGGAAATATTTAAATCAAACGTTACGCAAGTGGGCCTTATTTTAAAAACTTTAGTTATCATTAAACAGACAGTAGATAGAGGTACCTACACTAGGTTACGTAGGTACCTACTACCTACACGTAACCTAGTGTTACGATTTTTTTCGGGTCTCACTTTTCTCGGGTAGGTACTTACTTAGTACTTACTTCGTCGGCGTGTCTATAGTCGCAGAAAATACTAAGGTACAAAAGTGAATTGTAGGTGCAATGTATCACATTAACAATGATAAATAATGAAATATGTACAGGTTTTATGAAGTAGGTAGGTAGGTAAGCTTAAAAACAAAATATATCCTATACCTACTATTCCGGAAGGAGCCAATTGTTATTTTGAATAGGTATGACGTGACGGGAAATGACATAGGTATCTATAGTTATCCACTAGGTATCATACTATATAGGTACTTACTAGTACTACCTACATCTGTGCTTACTAGGTATCCATACTAATATTATAAATGCGAAAGTCAGTTTGTTTGTTGGTTTGTTGGTTTGTTGGTTTGTTGGTTTGTTGGTTTGTCCTTCAATCACGCTTCAACGGCGCAACGGATCGACGTGATTTTTTGCATGGGTATATTTGAGGACCTGGAGAGTGACATAGGCTACTTTTTATCCCGGAAAAACAAACAGTTCCTGTGGGATAGCATGCTCTTTTTTTCGCATTTTTCGTCAATTAGGCGGCAACGGCGCAACGGATCGACGTGATTTTTTGCATCGGTATATTTGAGGACCCGAAGAGTGACATAGGCTACTTTTTATCCCGGAAAAATTAACAGTTCCTGTGGGATATAATGCTCTTTTTCTCGAATTTGTTTTTCAATCACGCTTTAACGGCGCAACGGATCGAAGTGATTTTTTGCAAGGGTATATTTGAGGACCTGGAGAGTGACATAGGCTACTTTTTATCCCGGAAAAACAAACAGTTCCTGTGGGATAGCATGCTCTTTTTTTTCGCATTTTTCGTCAATCAGGCGGCAACGGCGCAACGGATCGACGTGATTTTTTGCATCGGTATATTTGAGGACCCCTAGAGTGACAAAGGCCACTTTTTATCCCGGAAAAACGTACAGTTCCTGTGGGATATAATGCTCTTTTTCTCGCATTTGTTCTTTAATTAGGCGGCAACGGAGTTACAGATTGACGTGATTTTTTGCACAGGTATAGTTGAATAGCTGGAAAGTGATTGTAACTTTTTATCCCGTAACCAACAATTCCTGTGGGATAGTATGCTCTTTTTCTCGCATTTGTTTCACCGTTCCCACGTTCAGGTTAGCCCACGTTCAGGTTATCATAACCGTCCGGTTAGCCGACGTTCAGGTTAGCCGACGTTCAGATACACCGTCGTTTAAGTTAGCCGACGTTCAAGTTATCCGACGTCCAAGTTAGCCCACGTTCAGGTTATCCCACGTTCAGGTTAGCCCACGTTCAGGTTAGCCCACGTTCAGGTTAGCCCACGTTCAGGTTAGCCGACGTTCAGATACGCCGTCGTTTAAATTAGCCGACGTTCAAGTTATCCGACGTCCAAGTTAGCCCACGTTCAGGTTAGCCCACGTTCAGGTTAGCCGTCGTTCAGATTTATTTTAGGACCAGGAAAGTAACATGTGCTACCTTAGTAACATCCTATAATCCTAATATCCTAATATCCATCCATACTATACTAATATTATAAATGCGAAAGTCAGTTTGTTTGTTGGTTTGTTGGTTTGTTGGTTTGTTGGTTTGTTGGTTTGTCCTTCAATCACGCTTCAACGGCGCAACGGATCGACGTGATTTTTTGCATGGGTATATTTGAGGACCTGGAGAGTGACATAGGCTACTTTTTATCCCGGAAAAACAAACAGTTCCTGTGGGATAGCATGCTCTTTTTTTCGCATTTTTCGTCAATTAGGCGGCAACGGCGCAACGGATCGACGTGATTTTTTGCATCGGTATATTTGAGGACCCGAAGAGTGACATAGGCTACTTTTTATCCCGGAAAAATTAACAGTTCCTGTGGGATATAATGCTCTTTTTCTCGAATTTGTTTTTCAATCACGCTTTAACGGCGCAACGGATCGAAGTGATTTTTTGCAAGGGTATATTTGAGGACCTGGAGAGTGACATAGGCTACTTTTTATCCCGGAAAAACAAACAGTTCCTGTGGGATAGCATGCTCTTTTTTTTCGCATTTTTCGTCAATCAGGCGGCAACGGCGCAACGGATCGACGTGATTTTTTGCATCGGTATATTTGAGGACCCCTAGAGTGACAAAGGCCACTTTTTATCCCGGAAAAACGTACAGTTCCTGTGGGATATAATGCTCTTTTTCTCGCATTTGTTCTTTAATTAGGCGGCAACGGAGTTACAGATTGACGTGATTTTTTGCACAGGTATAGTTGAATAGCTGGAAAGTGATTGTAACTTTTTATCCCGTAACCAACAATTCCTGTGGGATAGTATGCTCTTTTTCTCGCATTTGTTTCACCGTTCCCACGTTCAGGTTAGCCCACGTTCAGGTTATCATAACCGTCCGGTTAGCCGACGTTCAGGTTAGCCGACGTTCAGATACACCGTCGTTTAAGTTAGCCGACGTTCAAGTTATCCGACGTCCAAGTTAGCCCACGTTCAGGTTATCCCACGTTCAGGTTAGCCCACGTTCAGGTTAGCCCACGTTCAGGTTAGCCCACGTTCAGGTTAGCCGACGTTCAGATACGCCGTCGTTTAAATTAGCCGACGTTCAAGTTATCCGACGTCCAAGTTAGCCCACGTTCAGGTTAGCCCACGTTCAGGTTAGCCGTCGTTCAGATTTATTTTAGGACCAGGAAAGTAACATGTGCTACCTTAGTAACATCCTATAATCCTAATATCCATACTAATATTATAAATGCGAAAGTCAGTTTGTTTGTTGGTTTGTTGGTTTGTTGGTTTGTTGGTTTGTTGGTTTGTCCTTCAATCACGCTTCAACGGCGCAACGGATCGACGTGATTTTTTGCATGGGTATATTTGAGGACCTGGAGAGTGACATAGGCTACTTTTTATCCCGGAAAAACAAACAGTTCCTGTGGGATAGCATGCTCTTTTTTTCGCATTTTTCGTCAATTAGGCGGCAACGGCGCAACGGATCGACGTGATTTTTTGCATCGGTATATTTGAGGACCCGAAGAGTGACATAGGCTACTTTTTATCCCGGAAAAATTAACAGTTCCTGTGGGATATAATGCTCTTTTTCTCGAATTTGTTTTTCAATCACGCTTTAACGGCGCAACGGATCGAAGTGATTTTTTGCAAGGGTATATTTGAGGACCTGGAGAGTGACATAGGCTACTTTTTATCCCGGAAAAACAAACAGTTCCTGTGGGATAGCATGCTCTTTTTTTTCGCATTTTTCGTCAATCAGGCGGCAACGGCGCAACGGATCGACGTGATTTTTTGCATCGGTATATTTGAGGACCCCTAGAGTGACAAAGGCCACTTTTTATCCCGGAAAAACGTACAGTTCCTGTGGGATATAATGCTCTTTTTCTCGCATTTGTTCTTTAATTAGGCGGCAACGGAGTTACAGATTGACGTGATTTTTTGCACAGGTATAGTTGAATAGCTGGAAAGTGATTGTAACTTTTTATCCCGTAACCAACAATTCCTGTGGGATAGTATGCTCTTTTTCTCGCATTTGTTTCACCGTTCCCACGTTCAGGTTAGCCCACGTTCAGGTTATCATAACCGTCCGGTTAGCCGACGTTCAGGTTAGCCGACGTTCAGATACACCGTCGTTTAAGTTAGCCGACGTTCAAGTTATCCGACGTCCAAGTTAGCCCACGTTCAGGTTATCCCACGTTCAGGTTAGCCCACGTTCAGGTTAGCCCACGTTCAGGTTAGCCCACGTTCAGGTTAGCCGACGTTCAGATACGCCGTCGTTTAAATTAGCCGACGTTCAAGTTATCCGACGTCCAAGTTAGCCCACGTTCAGGTTAGCCCACGTTCAGGTTAGCCGTCGTTCAGATTTATTTTAGGACCAGGAAAGTAACATGTGCTACCTTAGTAACATCCTATAATCCTAATATCCATACTAATATTATAAATGCGAAAGTCAGTTTGTTTGTTGGTTTGTTGGTTTGTTGGTTTGTTGGTTTGTTGGTTTGTCCTTCAATCACGCTTCAACGGCGCAACGGATCGACGTGATTTTTTGCATGGGTATATTTGAGGACCTGGAGAGTGACATAGGCTACTTTTTATCCCGGAAAAACAAACAGTTCCTGTGGGATAGCATGCTCTTTTTTTCGCATTTTTCGTCAATTAGGCGGCAACGGCGCAACGGATCGACGTGATTTTTTGCATCGGTATATTTGAGGACCCGAAGAGTGACATAGGCTACTTTTTATCCCGGAAAAATTAACAGTTCCTGTGGGATATAATGCTCTTTTTCTCGAATTTGTTTTTCAATCACGCTTTAACGGCGCAACGGATCGAAGTGATTTTTTGCAAGGGTATATTTGAGGACCTGGAGAGTGACATAGGCTACTTTTTATCCCGGAAAAACAAACAGTTCCTGTGGGATAGCATGCTCTTTTTTTTCGCATTTTTCGTCAATCAGGCGGCAACGGCGCAACGGATCGACGTGATTTTTTGCATCGGTATATTTGAGGACCCCTAGAGTGACAAAGGCCACTTTTTATCCCGGAAAAACGTACAGTTCCTGTGGGATATAATGCTCTTTTTCTCGCATTTGTTCTTTAATTAGGCGGCAACGGAGTTACAGATTGACGTGATTTTTTGCACAGGTATAGTTGAATAGCTGGAAAGTGATTGTAACTTTTTATCCCGTAACCAACAATTCCTGTGGGATAGTATGCTCTTTTTCTCGCATTTGTTTCACCGTTCCCACGTTCAGGTTAGCCCACGTTCAGGTTATCATAACCGTCCGGTTAGCCGACGTTCAGGTTAGCCGACGTTCAGATACACCGTCGTTTAAGTTAGCCGACGTTCAAGTTATCCGACGTCCAAGTTAGCCCACGTTCAGGTTATCCCACGTTCAGGTTAGCCCACGTTCAGGTTAGCCCACGTTCAGGTTAGCCCACGTTCAGGTTAGCCCACGTTCAGGTTAGCCCACGTTCAGGTTAGCCGACGTTCAGATACGCCGTCGTTTAAATTAGCCGACGTTCAAGTTATCCGACGTCCAAGTTAGCCCACGTTCAGGTTAGCCCACGTTCAGGTTAGCCGTCGTTCAGATTTATTTTAGGACCAGGAAAGTAACATGTGCTACCTTAGTAACATCCTATAATCCTAATATCCTAATATATTTTATAAATGCGAAAGTGTTCTTGGAAGTTGTTCTCATTAAAGTAAAAAACAAAGGCATTAACCCTTTAGTTCGCAGGTGAAAAAAAATCAAAAATTTTCTTTTTTTGCTTTTTGGGGGGTAAATAGTAAGTATAAGAATGACTAAAAAATAGAAAAAAATCAGAGTGCAGTGTTCAGAGTGAAGAGGTCAGAGTACAGAGTGCAGAGTGCAGAGGTCAGAGTGCAGAGTTCAGAGTTCAGAGTTTAGACTTCAGAGTTCAGAGGTCAGAGTGCAGAGGTCAGAGTTCAGAGTGCAGAGTTCAGAGTGCAGAGTTCAGAGTGCAGAGGTCAGAGTTCAGAGTTCAAAGTTCAGCGTTCAGAGGTCAGAGTGCAGAGGTCAGAGGTCAGAGTGCAGAGGTCAGAGTTCAGAGTTCAAAGTTCAGAGTTCAGGGTGCAGAGTTCAGAGGTCAGAGTGCAGATGTCAGAGTGCAGAGTTCAGAGTTCAGAGTGCAGAATTCAGAGTTCAGAGTGCAGAGTTCAGACTTCAGAGTGCAGAATGCAGAGTTCAGAGTACAGAGTTCAGAGTGCAGAGGTCAGAGTTCAGAGTGCAGAGTGTGGAGTGCAGAGGTCAGAGTACAGAGTTCAGAGTTTAGACTTCAGAGTTCAGAAGTCAGAGTGCAGAGGTCAGAGTTCAGAGTGCAGAGTTCAGAGTGCAGAGTTCAGAGTTCAGAGTTCAGAGTTCAGAGTGCAGAGTTCAGAGTTCAGAGTTCAGAGGTCAGAGTTCAGAGGTCAGAGTGCAGAGGTCAGAGTTCAGAGTTCAAAGTTCAGCGTTCAGAGGTCAGAGTGCAGAGGTCAGAGTTCAGAGGTCAGAGTTCAGAGTGCAGAGTTCAAAGTTCAAAGTTCAGAGTTCAGAGTGCAGAGTTCAGAGGTCAGAGTGCAGAGTTCAGAGTGCAGAGTTCAGAGTGCAGAATTCAGAGTTCAGAGTGCACAGTTCAGAGTGCATAGTTCAGAGTGCAGAGTGCAGAGGTCAGAGTTCAGAGTGCAGAGTTCAGAGTTCAGAGTGCAGAGTTCAGAGTGCATAGTTCAGAGTGCAGAGTTCAGAGTGCAGAGTTCAGAGTGCAGAGTTCAGAGTGCAGAGTTCAGAGTGCAGAGTTCAGAGTGCAGAGTTCAGAGTGCAGAGTTCAGAGTGCAAAGTTCAGTGTTCAGAGCGCCGAGTGAAATGTCTTCAACGGCGCAACGGATCGACGTGATTTTTTGCATGGGTATATTTGAGAACCTGGAGAGTGACATAGGCTACTTTTGCCACTCGATGAAATACGTCAATTCTGAACGTCTCAGTATTCTTCTCCATGGCGCCCTCTTGCATGCTAAATTGCTTGCAGTTTTTCTCCACTAAAATATCAAGATCTGAGTTCTTGGAAATTGTTCTCATTAAAGTAAAAAACAATTACCATTTTCAAGAAAATAATAAACCAAGTATTCTCAACAAAAACTCAGTTATTGTTCCCCTGAGCCACGCGAAGCGAAGCCGCGGGTAATAGCTAGTAATATTATAAATGCGAAAGTGTGTTTGTTTGTTGGTTTGTCCTTCAATTATGCCGCAACGGAGCAACGGATCGACGTGATTTTTGGCATGGGTATAATTTAGGACTTTGAGAGTAGGGTTGCCACCTTTTTTTTTGCAGTTAAAGTAGGTACATTGGTTATTATAGGTAAGAAAAAAAAGTACATAGTATCAAAATAAAGTATAATTTATTTTTCTTTATTATTATGTTTAAAAACATATTTTTTATTGCTTTTTGCAATTTGTATCAAATTCGCATCTTTACTAATCAATTGCACAGCATCTTTACATTCTATATTTAAATTAAAATAAATAAGTAGGTAATTCATTTTTTATCAAATTCAGAGACGCTTTGTTTCACAGAAAAACTCTTTCTGTGAATGCTGACGTGGCGGGAATAGACAATAAAAACCGGCCAAGTGCGAGTCGGACTCGCGCACCGAGGGTTCCGTACAAACCTGTAGTAAGTTTTACGATTTATGACGTACTAGTGGTTCGCCGCGAACTGAGACCTCGCGGTATCCATAAACTTACAGAGCGCCATCTATGTGAAGTTCTGTTAAAAATAGTGAAGCTAAAATTAAATAATTTCGTTTCCTTATAATATTTATCTAATTTTAGTATTTGTTGTTCAAGTACAGGATTTAATTCAAATAAGTGATCAAGTTTCAGGCTCAGCCTTTTCTTTTTAAGCACAAACGAATAAATTTGTACAGAGCGCCATCTATTGACAACATTGTGAAGTTTGTTAAAAATACGTATGCTCATTAAAAATTAAATAATTTCGTTTCCTTATAATATTTATCTAATTTTAGTATTTGTTGTTCAAGTACAGGATATAATTCAAATAATTAATCAAGTTTCAGGCTCAGCCTTTCAGAAAATTGGGAGTTCTGAGGTCATCTTTGGACGTCAGAAAATCACCACTTTGAAAGCCCCCCATTTCGTCAATTTTAGGGGAAAAATTAAAAAAAAAATATTTTTGGACTCCGTTCCTCATTATCTTTAAAATGATATACCGCAACCCTATGTAATGCTATAAAAAATATTTTACTTCGCATTCGCTTCTATGAGAGCCCCCCTGAAATAAAGATTTTTATAACTTTTTAAGCCATATTCGGCGGGAGGCCATCGGTTTACATAGTATATTTAAATTTGAAGTAATTACGTTCAGTAATTCAGAAGTTATAAGGCTCTGACAGACGGACGGACGGACGGACGGACGGACGGACGGACGGACAAGTGCCAATTCACCCAAGTAGACTCAGAGACCTTCGCTTCGCTCGGTCAATTAAAAACAAGACGAAATGAACCGCAAAACTAACTTTGTTTGTAGAGGTTTATTGTTAATATCAAAAAATTACGTTTGTTGTATGGGAGCCCCCCTTTAATATTTACTTTATTGATATTTAATTATTTATTTTGAAAGGTAATATACAAGTTAATATTCTGTGAAAATTTGAACCGTCTACCTGTTACCGTTTTTAATATTGAGCAAAAAAATACGAAAAAAACACGTTTATTGTATGGGGACCCCCCTTAATATATATATTTTTTTAATTTTTAGTATTTGTTGTTATAGCGGCAACGGAAATACATCATTTGTGAAAATTTCAGCTTTCTAGCTATCACGGTTTATGAGATACAGCCTGGAGACAGACAGACAGACAGACAGACAGACAGACAGACAGACAGACAGACAGACAGACAGACAGACAGACAGACAGACAGACAGACAGACAGACAGACAGACAGACAGACAGACAGACAGACAGACAGACAGACAGACAGACAGACAGACAGACAGACAGACAGACAGACAGACAGACAGACAGACAGACAGACAGACAGACAGACAGACAGACAGACAGACAGACAGACAGACAGACAGACAGACAGACAGACAGACAGACAGACAGACAGACAGACAGACAGACAGACAGACAGACAGCGGAGTCTTAGTAATAGGGTCCCGTTTTTACCCTTTGGGTACGGAACCCTAAAAATGAAATTACTTTAAACAAGTTTAAAAAATTATCATTACTCTTATTAAATACCTGCTGCTATTTTTGTGCAGTTTATAGTTCTGTAAAATCCTTCAAAGTACATAATTGATCATAAATTTGGTTTAATAAAATGATTTCTCCATAAAGATCATCCATATCCACATTAAGTTTTTGCAGATTTAAATTTTCAATTATGTTAACAATATTGTCAAATTCTATATTATTCTTTAAATTTATATTACCAAGTGTAAATAACCAATAACCAGTGTAAATAACAAAGAAATCAAATCATACGAAATAAAGTATTTTTGTGAACTTTATTGTTCTCATAAAGTATAGAGTACAATTACCTGAAATAAAGTATAATACTTTTCGTACCACTTGCTCAAAAAAGTGACATTCTATGCCACAAAAAGCGAACATAACAATAGTAATTTTTAACCGACTTCAAAAAAAGGAGGAGGTTCTCAATTCGACTGTATTTTTTTTTTTTTTTATGTTTGTTACCTCAGAACTTTTGACTGGGTGGACCGATTTGGATGATTCTTTTTTTATTTGAAAGCTGGTGCTTCCCGTGTGGTCCCAATTCAATTTGGTGAAGATCTGATGAATATCTCCGGAGATGGAGAACGGAACTCCTCATGGATAAGAGTAAATTGCTCGCGATCAGTGTGATAGTCTTGTAAACAGTATGTTTTAACCATGCATAGCATATCTCGTTCTGGTTACATCCTGTATTTTAAAACAGTGGGGCTACTAAAAATAGTGAAATAAAAAATTTTCAAAAAAAAAATAAAAACCGACTTCAAAAACCACAAACACTAAAAAGTAAAAAACCGGCCAAGTGCGAGTCGGACTCGCGCACCGAGGGTTCCGTACAAACCTGTAGTAAGTTTTACGATTTATGACGTATTAAAAATAAAAATTACGTTTGTTGTATGGGAGCCCCCCTTTAATATTTACTTTATTGATATTTAATTATTTATTTTTAAAGGTAATATACAAGTTAATATTCTGTGAAAATTTGAACCGTCTACCTGTTACCGTTTTTAATATTGAGCAAAAAAATACGAAAAAAACACGTTTATTGTATGGGGACCCCCCTTAATATATATATTTTTTTAATTTTTAGTATTTGTTGTTATAGCGGCAACGGAAATACATCATTTGTGAAAATTTCAGCTTTCTAGCTATCACGGTTTATGAGATACAGCCTGGAGACAGACAGACAGACAGACAGACAGACAGACAGCGGAGTCTTAGTAATAGGGTCCCGTTTTTACCCTTTGGGTACGGAACCCTAAAAATAATTTAATTTATTATGTATACAAGAGTTAATTTAGTTCTATAATAACATTCTTTGGAGTCGGTGCCAATGTGGAGTTACGTCAACAATAATGAAGAGTAGGTAGACGGTTCATGCGGCTAATTGGTACCGACTCCAAAAAATGTTATTATAGAACTAAATTAACTCTTGTATACATAATAAATTAAATTATTTTTACTTTTTAGTGTTTGTGGTTTTTGAAGTCGGTTTTTATTTTATTTTTGAATTTTTTTTTTAATCTGTTAAAGACAGGGAAAGAAAATTGTACTGAATTTCATTCACCTCTAGGTCTAGGGGGAGAATGTGATTTAAATTTGGAATACTTACCGAATACTGAACTACATCTGTGTTTACACCATTGAGTTTGTATTGACGACGTTTTTGACGACCTCCGTGGCGCAGTGTTGAGCTCTGTTGCCTTAACGTGCGGAGGTCCCGGGTTCGATCCCCGGCAGGGTTTGGAAATTTATAATTTCTGAATTTACCTGGTCTGACCTGGTGGCAGGCTTCGGCCGTGGCTAGTTACCACCCTACCGGTAAAGACGTGCCGCCAAGCGATTTAGCGTTCCGGTACGATGCCGTGTAGAAACCGAATAGGGCTATTGCAGGTTTAATATAACTGCCATGCCCCTAACAGGTTAGCCCGCTACCATCTTAGATTGCATCATCACTTACCATCAGGTGAGATCGCAGTCAAGGGCTAACTTGTAGTGGATAAAAAAAATAAAAAAAAGTAAGTATATAAAGCATTATAAGTAGGTACATCTTTTTGAAAAAGGAATACGCATTTATTATGCAGTTATGATTATTAAATAAAATGACGAAAACCGACGAGGCCGTATGAGCTTGATGCCTTTGCTTTTCCGACAAAAAAATATTAGACTAGGAATTTGCCGCGTTTTTGTTTTCTTCAAATACATAAACGTTAATGTAACTCTCTCTATCAATAATTGGACCAATGCAAATGTTTCGAATGTTAACTTTTACTTTTAATTGTCATTATTTTTAATAAATGCTTATCTCATATTATTATTGTGTTAATTTTTTCGCAAATGGTACGAAAAGTAGAGTATTTTCCTCGGTGATAAAGCTGTCTTAGTCTTGGGTGAACTTAAATCCCTCGCTACACTCGCGATTTAAATCGTGACCCGCGACAGAAGACACTGCTTTATCCCCTTGGTTAATAATCTACTATTATAATAAAGTACGGGTGGCAAGCCTACTTGAGAGTGACATAGGCTACTTTTTAACCCGGAAAATTAAGGAGTTCCCGCGGGAATCAAAAAAAATAAACCACGCGGGCGAAGTCGCGGGCATTAACCAGTATGTTATAGTTAAGTACTAACAAAAACTACTATTGTCTATTAAGTAAGTACCTACGAGTATAATAATTTGATTGAGTTGTTTTATTCCCGCGGGAACTCCATAAATAAAAAGTAGCCTATTCCTCCCCCCTACGTTTCCTTCCCCTATAGATACGTTTCATCAAAATCGGTTGAAAAGATGGGCCGTTATAGCGTAGCAGACAGACAGACACACTTTCGCATTATAATATCTATACTACTTAGCTGATGCCCGCGACTCCGTCCGCGTGGTTAAGTTTTTTGATTCCCGCGGAAACTCCTTAATTTTTCCGGGATAAAAAGTAGCCTATGTCACTCTCGGGTCCTCAACTAACCATGCCAAAAATCACGTCAATCCGTTGCTCCGTTGCGGCGTGATTGAAGGACAAACCAACAAACATACACTTTCGCATCTATCTATACTTTTAATAAAACTGTAACAGGTCCAATTCTGTACATTGAAGATATTTTGAATTAATTCCTTAATTTCTCAAGTTATAGCCATGAAACTTGATAGGTATATGAGCTGCGGGTTGAAAATGAAAACATATGTCTTTCACAGTTTTTCAAAATTCTACCCCCGAAGGGGTGAAATAGGGGTTGAGAGTTTGTATGAAAATCCTTAATTTCTCAAGTTATAGCCATGAAACTTGATATATGAGCTGCGGGTTGAAAATGAAAACCTATGTATTTCACAGTTATTCAAAATTCTACCCCCGAAGGGGTGAAATAGGGGTTGAGAGTTTGTATGAAAGTCCTTAATTTCTCAAGTTATAGCCATGAAACTTCGTATATGAGCTGCGGGTTGAAAATGAAAACATGTGTTTCACAGTTTTTCAAAATTCCACCACCGAAGGGGTGAAATAGGGGTTGAGAGTTTGTATGAAAATCCTTAATTTCTCAAGTTATAGCCATGAAACAGCATTTGGGCTTTCGTTAAAATATGAAGAAGTACGTGTTTCACCATTATAGGGGGATTATACCGTGGGATAGTAATATAGGTTACTTTTTATCCTGGAAAATTAACTGAAAAACTTATTCCACGCGGACGAAGTCGCGGGCATCAGCTATAAAGAATATACATACATAGGTACATAATTACATACATAGGCTACTTTTTATCCCGGAAAATTAATGAGTTCCCGCGGGAATCGAAAAAACTTAGTCCACGCGGACGAAGTCGCGGGCATCAGCTAGTACTTAGAATAAAACTGTAACAGGTCCAATTCTGTACATTGAAGATATTTTGGAATTTTTTTTTGGAGGGCACTCATTATTCGATACTGAAGCCAAATCTGTAATTTTTTTTCATTTTTGTCTGTCTGTCTGTCTGTCTGTATCTTGGCCGCGCATCACGCCGAAACTACTGAATGAATTCAAACGAAACTTGGCACGATTTGAGCCCATACTACGAGGTAGGACATAGGATACTTTTTATCCCGAAATTCTACCCCCGAAGGGGTGAAATAGGGGTTGAAAGTTTGTATGAAAGTCCTTAATTTCTCAAGTTATAGCCATGAAACTTGATATATGAGCTGCGGGTTGAAACAGAAACCATATGTGTTTCACAGCTTTTTAAAACTCCACCCCCGAAGGGGTGAAATAGGGGTTGAGAGTTTGTATGAAAATCCTTAATTTCTCAAGTTATAGCCATGAAACAGCATTTGGGTTTTCGTTAAAATATGAAGAAGTACGTGTTTCGCCATTATAGGAGGATTATACCGTGGGATAGTAATATAGGCTACTTTTTATCCTGGAAAATTTACTGAAAAACTTATTCCACGCGGACGAAGTCGCGGGCATTAGCTCTAAAGAATATACATACATACATACATAGGCTACTTTTTATCCCGGAAAATTAATGAGTTCCCGCGGGAATCGAAAAAACTTAGTCCACGCGGACGAAGCCGCGGGCATCAGCTTGTTTATAATATTAGTATGATTAGTAAGTATGGAATATGGATTCTGTGTTACTTGTTCAATAATGAGAAGAACAATGTATGGGCCGCAGACGTCATGATGCTTGGCACTTGACAGTAAAAAAACAATTTCGCTGCCTACCTACGTTAAGATGGATAAGTTTTTTACTTTGATCCGCATACCTAAGTACCTACTTTTCAAAATCTAAATTAAGAATGTATGTGTAACATGTAAAAGAATCTAACTACTTACTTAGGTAAGTTAGTATAACTGCTTTCTAATTACAAAGCACTTTTTTTGATGCGTGATCGTATAGACTTGTGCCAGAAATTTGTAATCCACATCGAGGTGTTTTAAGAATAGTTTCGATTTCTAAATTCTCAAACAGCATATAGATATATCAGCTTATTGCTAGACTAGCTGATGCCCGCGACTTCGTCCGCGTGGTTAAAGTTTTTTTGATTCCCGCGGGAACTCCTTAATTTTCCGGGATAAAAAGTAGCCTATATGTATATGTGTTATTCCAGACTATAATCTATCTCTGTCATCCAGATCCGTTCAGCCGTTGGGGCGTGATTGAGTAACAAACATCCATACATCCATACATCCATACATCCATACATCCATCCAAACTTTCGCATTTATAATATTTATTTGATTTGCAAGGAAGGTATTTTGCGATCACGGGTCAACGTAATACGTTTGTGGCATCTTCTAGTTTTTGTAAAGATATTTTACTTAGCTAAGTAGGTACCTACCTACCATAATATAGCTTTTACGAATACCTAGTTCCGCTCGCATGGTTTCGCACTTTCAACAGTTCAGTAAAAGAGCATCAGTCGCAATTTCATTAGGGTACCTAGGTACTTAATACTTCTAATTGAGATTAGGTAGGTACCTACCTAACCAGTAACCACTAACCAAACTTAGGTAGGTAGGTATAGCCTAGGAAGGTGGGTACTGGGTAACTATACTTACCTACAACAATCTTTCACTGCAACTGCTTCAAAATTACCGATTTTTTTTCTCAATGTCGCAAAATAGGTATAATTTGATTGAAACCTTGAATTTGAAAACTGAGATTGAAATCAGATACCTACCTACTTACATGCAGGTATACCTAGGTACTAGGTAGTAGGTACCGCCTAGTTACTTGACTTTAAGTAGGTAATTTTTTTGCAAGCATTTGCAGAAAGTTAATAATATAGGTAAGTACTAAGTAGTGTACCTACCGCTAGGTACCTACCTATTTTAATACGAGTAACTTACCTAGTAGGTAGGTAACTAGTAACTACAACTAGGTAGGTAGGTAGGTATATGAGTTGTTTTGAATGTGATGTGGCGTCAATTACCTGCTTCCTACCTAATCAATTTCCCTAGGTACCTAGGTACCTCCGGATAATATACTCGTGTGGTACCTACCTCGGCAGGTTAGTAAGTAAGTTCATAATATATAATATTATGTATTTGTAATTTACTGTAGGTAGGTATAGGTAATTAAATAAGTAAGTAGGTATACCTAAAAGAAAAATCTTTTATAATAGAAAATCTCATTCTTGTATTTGGTCAGTGGTCCATGCCAGTGGTCACTGGTCACCTCTATAAAATATTATGATAATTGTAGAAAATTGTACCTACATATACCTATAGGATTGGTCACTGTAAAAAAATTAAACGCTTTCAAATAATTATAATTGGTGCATACATACGTGCTCAATAAGTAATTGCACAAATTTCTATCAGCCTTCCTTCAGCCAAGCGTTGCGTGCAGACAGGTAGACGATAAATGTGACAGTGGTCACTAATTCAGAACCACTTCAACCACCACTCAATTAAACTGCGACCGTGAATTACTTATTGCAAAACAGTGCAAAACCAGCTGAATGCACGCGCATCAAGCGCGTTGTATCGCGCGCCCGCCGACATAGCATGTGCCAGGAGCGCGCGCATGGAGCACGCGGTACGCACCTCTCTCCTGCGCCCACTGTTGTTTCTTCTGTTGGACTAGCGACACGGGCTTGCCCACCGACAGCATCGCACAATATACATTACACTTTCTACTATTACAGCCCGTATACCTATCACGCGTTGCGTTTCCTCTCAACAGCACAGTTACGGTGCACCGGCTAACGAGTGCTCCGGAGTGCTCTTTAAAAGCAGACGCTCGCGCATAGGCGGCTGCGCGTCGCGCCTCGATTCACTTGTGCACTCATTGTTTGCGCGCACTGTATTCTGTTATATACAAACGAATCCACAATAACAAAGATTTTTTTTACAATTTACGGCTCTCAGTTGTGCATAATAAAGCACACGGGGCGTAATGCCTGCCCGTCGCTGAACAACGAACCGTCACGACCACAGGTCACGACGTCTAGACATTTTCAGCCCTCATATTTTCAGCACGCAACGTGAATTACTTCAGACGAAAGCCTCGGAAATGCCCTCGATCGATATTGTCATAGTAACGTTTGTTTTACGTGTAGAAAGGAAATGTGGTTTTTTCTTATTTGCATTTAGGCCACCACAGGTTAACACAAAAATTGATAGGTAGGTATAATTATTATAAAGTTGTGATATATATCTTATGCCTACGAGCCTTGTATTTTATTATTTACTAGCTGATGCCCGCGACTTCGTCCGCGTGGACTAAGTTTTTTCGATTCCCGCGGGAACTCATTAATTTTCCGGGATAAAAAGTAGCCTATGTCTGTATGTATGTATGTATATTCTTTATAGCTGATGCCCGCGACTTCGTCCGCGTGGAATAAGTTTTTCAGTTAATTTTCCAGGATAAAAAGTAGCCTATATTACTATCCCACGGGCCACGGTATAATCCCCCTATAATGGTGAAACACGTACTTCTTCATATTTTAACGAAAGCCCAAGTGCTGTTTCATGGCTATAACTTGAGAAATTAAGGACTTTCATACAAACTTTCAACCCCTATTTCACCCCTTCGGGGGTAGAATTTCGGGATAAAAAGTATCCTATGTCCTACCTCGTAGTATGGGCTCAAATCGTGCCAAGTTTCGTTTGAATTCATTCAGTAGTTTCGGCGTGATGCGCGGCCAAGATACAGACAGACAGACAGACAGACAGACAAAAATGAAAAAAAAATCAGATTTGGCTTCAGTATCGAATAATGAGTGCTCTCCAAAAAAAATTTTCAAAATATCTACAATCTACAGAATTGGACCTGTTACAGTTTTATTATAAGTACTAGCTGATGCCCGCGACTTCGTCCGCGTGGACTAAGTTTTTTCGATTCCCGCGGGAACTCATTAATTTTCCGGGATAAAAAGTAGCCTATGTATGTATGTATACGTATGTATATTCTTTATAGCTGATGCCCGCGACTTCGTCCGCGTGGAATAAGTTTTTCAGTTAATTTTCCAGGATAAAAAGTAGCCTATATTACTATCCCACGGTATAATCCCCCTATAATGGTGAAACACGTACTTCTTCATATTTTAACGAAAGTCCAAATGCTGTTTCATGGCTATAATTTGAGAAATTAAGGATTTTCACACAAACTCTCAACCCCTATTTCACCCCTTCGGGGGTGGAATTTTGAAAAACTGTGAAACACATGTTTTCATTTTCAACCCGCAGCTTATATATCAAGTTTCATGGCTATAACTTGAGAAATTAAGGACTTTCATACAAACTCTCAACCCCTATTTCACCCCTTTGGGGGTGGAATTTTGAAAAACTGTGAAACAAATATGTTTTTATTTTCAACCCGCAGCTCATTTGTATATCAAATTTCATGGCTATAACTTGAGAAATTAAGGATTTTCATACAAACTCTCAACCCCTATTTCACCCCTTCGGGGGTGGAATTTTGAAAAACTGTGAAACACATATGTTTTCATTTTCAACCCGCAGCTTATATATCAAGTTTCATGGCTATAACTTGAGAAATTAAGGACTTTCATACAAACTTTCAACCCCTATTTCACCCCTTCGGGGGTAGAATTTCGGGATAAAAAGTATCCTATGTCCTACCTCGTAGTATGGGCTCAAATCGTGCCAAGTTTCGTTTGAATTCATTCAGTAGTTTCGGCGTGATGCGCGGCCAAGATACAGACAGACAGACAGACAGACAGACAGACAAAAATGAAAAAAATTACAGTTTTGGCTTCAGTATCGAATAATGAGTGCCCTCCAAAAAAAATTTTCAAAATATCTTCAATGTACCTACTTACAGAATTGGACCTGTTACAGTTTTATTATAAGTATAGATTAGGTACCTAACAACAAACATCCATACATCCATCCATCCAAACTTTCGCATTTATAATATTTATAGATTATAGATATAGGTACTAGCTGATGCCCGCGACTTCGTCCGCGTGAATTAAGTATTTTTGATTCCCGCGGGAACTCCTTAATTTTTCGGGGACAAAAGTAGCCTATGTCACTCTCGGTCCTCAACTATACCCATGCCAAAAATCACGTCGATCCGTTGCTCCGTTGCGGCGTGATTGAAGGACAAACAAACAAACCAACAAACAAACACACTTTCGTATTTATAATATTGGTATGACTATAAACCTGATGATTCTTACACTACTAAAACTAAATAACTGAGTAGTTAACTCATTTTTTATTTTTACCCAAATACTTACCTACCACTTGGTGGTGGGGGGACCACTTTTTCTAAGTGGTAGTATATCCTTGAAAAGGTATAGGTAAAGGTAAAGGTAGGTAAGGTAAAGGTATTCCACTATGTAGGTACTAGGTAGGTGGGTACTGGGTATAAAGTATTGTAGTTACTAATCAGGAGTCAGGACAACAAAATTAATGATTTTCTACCATGGAATTACTTGTGTATGGGTACTGGGTAGTGGGTACCCAGTGTCTACTCTATGCTTAGCCAAATTAATTAATAACAATAGTTACAATCGTAAGTTTAACACAACTGGCTTCGTAAAATCTAGGTAGGTATTTCAATGAAACATTTAAGTAGATTCTAGATAAGTAGGACCTCTACTTAAAATTTTGAAGGTGAAAAGTATAATTACTTATGTGTACTTAGGTATCTTAAAAAATGTATTTTGTTAGCACCCTTCACCCATTTTGGTTTTCCGGCCATAAACGAAAGGCCGGAATGGATCGATCTCCTTTAGCAAAATAGGTATATGTACCTACCTACCTAATAAAATAATACCTAAAGTTAAAATTAAATCAAGTTCAATTCAATTATCGCATCCCTACCACCTACTAATCAGTAAATACTTAGGTAGTACTTAGTACTTACCTATCATATTATTATTATTATACAGGATTATAATTACACTTTTATTCTCCTTTCTTGTCGGATAAGGATAAGGGATCATCCACAAAGTACGTCACACGTTAAGGGGGAGGGAGGGGGTCGACGAAGTGTGACAAGGAATGGGAGGGGTCCTAAGTTTCGTGACGTCACATTTCAAAATCTTATAAGTAGGTACCTACATCTTAGTTTTAAAATGCCAACGACTTTAAAATATTTCCAACTCTATCTGTATCTGTAAGGTTTAAATTGTTTTGTTGGCGAGTTTTCTAAATGATTCTAGATGTAAAATTGCAAGATATCATGTGACGTCACACTAGGGAGGGGGGGTCTCACAAATGTGACCAACTGTGACAAGGACGGGGGAGGGGTCAAAATTAGTGTGACGTACTTTATCTAAGCACCCGACAATAAAGGTCCACCAGTAATAATCTTAATTGCGACAAGCTTTGTAGGTAGACCTACTCTTGTAATTAATATTTTTCTAGTTAGTGAGAAAAACTAGGAGTAAAATCCTCTTGCGTGCAAAGATAGAGAAAACACAATGTACCTACTCACCCAAAAGCACGGGGAAATTTGACATAATGCCACCACTTAACACTGTAAATGGTTAATTAAATGGCTAAATTATTATACTACAATATAATTTTTACGCAAGACGTTTAAAATTATACGAGTATGTAAATACTAATGGTATCGTAACTAGGTCACACACCACTTTCGTGAGTTGTCATAGAAAATTGAAATGCAGGCCAGTGTAGAAGACAGCTACCGACACGACAGACGACTCTACAAAAAAATTTTCGTTCTTTGTCCTAAAGTTTATTTTATGATTTTTCGGTTAATTGCATAATTAACCGACAAAAACAAAAAAAAATACCTTTTTTGGGTACCTATAAAGTTTGCTTTTGTGATAGTTAAAGTAATAATACTCATTTTTGATTTTTTTTTATTAATTTTAATACATTCAAATTTCAAAAACACCGCGCGATCGGAGTGGGGTTAAATACAAAATCTCTTATATAACAAAAGCAAACTTTTTCATGTCATATATTTTTTTTTCGTCTTACGACCTATAGACCAGTCAAGTTACACTATTGCTAGGAAAAAATTGTTAACAGGATGGGAACAGTTGGAAATGGTAAAGTGGCGTATAATACACAAAAAAAAAAATGCGTGAGCAGGGGTGTTTCCAGATATACATGGGGGATGAAAAGAGGTGGAATTTTGGATTATTGCGATTTCCGGCGAAAGTTGAAGTCGGAGAGAACAGTGTACAAGTGAAAACTGGTAGATCATAAAAAGATCTACAACTTTTGTGTGAATGATTTTTTCACATAACCTCAAAATCTCCGAGTAAAATGCGAAAAACCGCTTTTATCGTATTTTATTTTTCATTTACACAAAAATAATTTTATTTTGACGAAACTTGGTGAAAGTATACCTTTTTGTGTCTGAAATATCCACAAATTTTTTCAGATAAAAATATTAAGAGACTTCCGAGATAATCACGATTTTCGGCCCAAAAAAATATTTTTCAAATTAAAATTCTCCTTAGGAAAATTGTCGTAGAGACTTCGTTCAGGTCGCAATTTATTCGTTTTGAGTTATACTTTCTTGTGAAATAATAAAAAAATACAGTGCCCATTTAGAAACATGCTCAAAAATTGGAAAAATCAAAAAATGAATTTTGCAACCATCCTTTTTTTACTAAATTTTAATAATTTGTTTAAATTTTCAAATAATTCTTAAAAACTAATTGCACTATTCAATTGTACGGAAACAAACACAAGGGATCCTTAGTTTTATTATTTGATAAAAAACTTAATTTTATATTTACATTAACAATTAGTAAATGAATGTAGTTTACATTAATCGAGGATTTTTGAATACATTTGTAAATTGATCATCTCTTTCTTCAATATCGCTTCTATTTGTAATTTCATTGTCTTCTTCTTCTTCAATATCGCTCGGATAACCTAAGGATTCTTCTGATAATTGATTTTCAGTGATTAAGCAAAGGCCCGGCTGCTCCTTTTCACATTTTCCTAAGGAGAATTTTAATTTGAAAAATATTTTTTTGGGCCGAAAAACGTGATTATCTCGGAAGTGTCTTAATATTTTTATCTGAAAAAATTTGTGGATATTTCAGACACAAAAAGGTATACTTTCACCGATAATACGATAAAAGCGGTTTTTCGCATTTTACTCGGAGATTTTGAGGTTATGTGAAAAAATTATTACCACAAAAGTTGTAGATCTTTTTATGATCTACCACTTTTCTATTGTACACTTTTCTCTCCAACTTCAACTTTCGCCGAAAATCGCAATAATCCAAAATTCCACCCCTTTTCATCCCCCATGTTTATCTGGAAACGCCCCTGCTCACGCATTTATTTTTTTTACGTTTATTAAACGCCACTTTACCATTTCCAACTGTTCCCATCCTGTTAACAATTTTGTTTTTTTTCGTTTCAAAACAAGCTAATTCGCCTGGACTATTAACTAAAATATCGAAAGTTTAGTCAAATTTTGTGTTGACCCGTGTAATTTTAATGTGTAGGAGACGTGGGACGGTGAAGACGGTGAAGACGGTGATAAATTATAATGGACTAAATGTGAACCTTACTCCACCTTGTCCAGTATTTATTGAATACTAGCTGATGCCCGCGACCGCGTCGTTCGCGTGGATTAAGGTTTTTGTTTCCCGCAGGAACCCTTTAATTTTCCGGGATAAAAAGTAGCGTGTCTTTTATATACTTAATCAAAGGTTTTTCTAGTCATAATGTGTATTTATAGACAATAATCTATATTATCATATTTCATCTAGATTCGTTCAGCCGTAACAAACTTCCATCCATCCTGCAACCATCCATCCAAACTTTCGCATTTATAATATTAGTATTAACTAGATAACTATGGGCATGGATTTAGCAGGCATCGAATACCGAAACAAGGTTGACAACTATAAAAAACAAAGGCACAATAAGAGGCAGAGTGTTAAACAAATGGAAAATAAAGCTACTCATACTGAAAATATGACACAAAAAGAAGACAACATACATATGCCATTAAAAATAGAAGAGACAGTGAAGAAGAAAAGAATGGTGACGTCACAAATATTATTAAAATAGATGTAAGTGGTGATAATGGAAACAGTGTAGAACCTAATAACTTTTTTCGACGCTCATAAGTTGCATGTATACATCAGAATATTAATGGACTTATAAATAAATCGGAACAACTGGTAGTACAACTCGATGATTTGCAAATTGACAAGAATATTTTTATAGATGTACCTACTTTGTATTACAGAACATAATTTAATTCAAGAGGATTGTAAATTGCTTATGATACCAAATTTTAGCATTGCTTCTGCATATTTTCGTAAAAATAGAAGAGGTGGGTCAGCTATACTTGTACGAAATTATCTTAAAGTTAAAGAGTTAGCGAACAGTGCCAGGTGTTATAGAATGCAGTGGTATTGAGCTAACAGACCAAAACACGATAGTTAAATGTATTCACAGACCGCCCAAATTTGATAAATTTACATTAGACACATTTTTTAATAATCTGTATAACTTCTATATCTATATACTTATAATAAAACTGTAACGGGTCCAATTCTGTACATTGAAGATATTTTGAAATTTTTTTTTGGAGGGCACTCATTATTCGATACTGAAGCCAAATCTGTAATTTTTTTCATTTTTGTCTGTCTGTCTGTCTGTCTGTATCTTGGCCGCGCATCACGCCGAAACTACTGAATGAATTCAAACGAAACTTGGCACGATTTGAGCCTATACTACGAGGTAGGACATAGGATACTTTTTATCCCGAAATTCTACCCCCGAAGGGGTGAAATAGGGGTTGAAAGTTTGTATGAAAGTCCTTAATTTCTCAAGTTATAGCCATGAAACTTGATATATGAGCTGCGGGTTGAAAATGGAGACATACGTGTTTCACAGTTTTTGAAAATTCGACCCCCAAAAGGGTGAAATAGGGGATGAAACTTGGTATGAAAGTCTTTCGTTTCTCAAGATGTTTTACAAGTTATATCAACGAAACTTTTTATTTTAGCTTACGGTTAATAAATAAAGAAGTACGTGTGTCACAGTTTTTCAAAATTCCACCCCTAAGGGGGTGAAATAGGGGGTGAAAGTTTGTATGAAAAACCGTCATTTCCCAAGTTATATCGATTAAACTTGGTATACAAGCTACTGGTTGAAAATGAAAAAATAAGTGTTTCACAGTTTTTGTAAATTTTACCCCCGAAGGGGTGAAATAGGGGTTGAAAGTTTGTATGAAAGTCCTTCATTTCTCAAGTTATAGCCATGAAACTTGGTATATGAGCTGCGGGTTAAAAATGAAGACATACGTGTTTCACAGTTTTTCAAAATTTCACCCTCAAAGGGGTGAAATAGGGGTTGAAAGTTTGTATGAAAGTCCTTCATTTCTCAAGTTATATCGATGAAACTTGGTATACAAGCTACCGGTTAAAAATGAAGAAATACGTGTTTCACAGTTTTCGTAAATTTTACCCCCGAAGGGGTGAAATAGGGGTTGAAAGTTTGTATGAAAGTCCTTCATTTCTCAAGTTATATCCATGAAACTTGGTATATCCACGCGGACGAAGTCGCGGGCATCAGCTAGTACTTATAATAAAACTGTAACAGGTCGAATTCTGTACATTGAAGATATTTTGAAATTTTTTTTGGAGGGCACTCATTATTTGACACTGAAGCCAAATCTGTAATTTTTTTCATTTTTGTCTGTCTGTCTGTCTGTCTGTCTGTCTGTCTGTCTGTATCTTGGCCGCGCATCACGCCGAAACTACTGAATGAATTCAAACGAAACTTGGCACGATTTGAGCCCATACTACGAGGTAGGACATAGGATACTTTTTATCCCGAAATTCTTTTCCCGAAGGGGTGAAATAGGGGTTGAAAGTTTGTATGAGAGTCCTTAATTTCTCAAGTTATAGCCATGAAACTTGATATATGAGCTGCGGGTTGAAAAAGAAAACATATGTGTTTCACAGTTTTTCAAAATTCCACCCCCGAAGGGGTGAAATAGGGGTTGAGAGTTTGTATGAAAGTCCTTAATTTCTCAAGTTATAGCCATGAAACTTGATATATGAGCTGCGGGTTGAAAATGAAAACATATGTGTTTCACAGTTTTTCAAAATTCCACCCCTGAAGGGGTGAAATAGGGGTTGAGAGTTTGTATGAAAATCCTTAATTTCTCAAGTTATAGCCATGAAAAAGCATTTGGGCTTTCGTTAAAATATGAAGAAGTACGTGTTTCACCATTATAGTGGGATTATACCGTGGGATAGAGATATAGGTTACTTTTTATCCTGGAAAATTAACTGAAAAACTTATTCCACGCGGATGAAGTCGCGGGCATCAGCTATAAAGAATATACATACATACATACATACATAGGCTACTTTTTAACCGACTTCAAAAAAAGGAGGAGGTTCTCAATTCGACTGTATTTTTTTTTTTTTTTATGTTTGTTACCTCAGAACTTTTGACTGGGTGGACCGTTAGTAAGTACATAATACCTCAATGGGGTGGACCGATTTGGATGATTCTTTTTTTATTTGAAAGCTGGTGCTTCCCGTGTGGTCCCATTTCAATTTGGTCCAGTTCTGACAATGGCATCCATGAGAAAATCATATAAGTCTTAGATTTGCATTAAGTGTGTGCGTGACAAATGGACGCATAACTCAATATCAAGCCAACCTATTTCGATGATTCTTTTGTTATTGGAAAGGATGTACTTCAAGGGTAGTTTGATGAGAGTTTGGTTTATTTTTAGTTAAATTAAAAAACAGTGGGGCCACTAAAAATTGAGAAATAAAAAATTTTCAAAAAAAAAATAAAAACCGACTTCAAAAACCACAAACACTAAAAAGTACTTTGAAAATTTTTTTATCCTGGAAAATTAATGAGCAAGTTAAATAAATAATCGCAAGTTCAAGATGCGTCCTGCGAGCTCGCAGGTTCCTGCGATGCGACGTCGCATCGCAGTTTTGTGTGGGAGCCCTAACCCTAGATATTGGACCATCCGGCCCGCTAATTACGTGGACTAATTTGGACTAAGGGCTCCCACACAAAACTGCGAATTCTCATCGCATCGCAAAAATCTGCGAGCTCGCAGGACGCATCGCAAAAACTTGCGAGTTGATTCGCATCGCACATTCCTGCGATGTTACGTCACACTTGGTGACCCCATTTTTAGTCCTCTCTGAGACAGTGTGTGGAAAAATGGCAAACGTTGACGCGGATTTTTTAATAACGATAATTGAGGAGCGCCCCGTCCTTTGGGACAAATGGAGATATGCTCATTCTAAAATAATCAAAAAAATTATCTTCCTCTGTTCTCAAAGCATTGTATTTTCGAATAAAATAGTTCCCATCAGCGTTCATTATTGTAATAAGTGGATGAACCCAAATCTTCTTTTTTTCTATATCTATTTAACAATAACAGCACTGAAACACGCTTCTTTCGATCCACGTCACTACTTCTAAAAACACGTCCAGTACGGTAGACCACCGTCGAGCGTAACTATGGTCACCTGAACCAACGCTTCGCCGCACGAAATCGCATCGCATCGCAGTTGTGTTAACCCTAAATGAAAATTATTAGCTGATGCCGGCGAATTTGTTCGCGTGGATTGAGGTTTTTTGGTTCCCGCGGGAACTCCAATTTTTTTCAGGATAAAAAGTAGCCTATATGTGCCAAATTTCATGCATATCCGTTCAGCCGTGATCGAGTAACAAACATCCATCCATCCAAACTTTCGCATTTATAATAGGTATTAGTATAGATTAGTCTAGCATTTTAGGGTTTGCATTAATTTTCCCTGGAGAATAAATTTAAAAAAAAAAACGAAACTTTATCGGACAATTCATTTATTTTCTTATAATTAAGTATGTAAATTAAAACTAAACTAAAACTTAGAATGCGTATCTCGTCCTGATATCTTCTAGTTTCTTGGACACCTCGGCCGGCAGCCGTTCCAAATCACCGGCGATCGCTTTTTGTTTGGCCGGCTCTAATGAGTTGAACTGTTCACAGAGATCTCCATCAATCACATTCTGAAACAAAGAAATCAAAGTTTAATATTAAATTATTATTCTAAGCAATCTTATCTTTGGATTCTACTTGGAGTATCTTTTCTAGATTCGATTCTTCCTATATAACAAACTAATTTATCTGCGACTTCTTCCATGCTTCATGTCTGACTCCGGGATGTAACAGACCAGACCCCCCCCTTTATATAGTATTAGTATGGATCAGAAAGTGTGCCACCTGTCTGTCACCTCTTAACAGTCTATCCGTCCAAGTCAAACCACCACATAAAGATCAACTACCGAGTTTCTTGCTGGTCTTCTCGGTAGGAATGGCATTCTGAACCAGTGGTAGATTCACTCAAAGATTCAAAAGCACTTGTAAAAGTTTATTTGAATAAAAAACATTTGAATTTGAATCTAACTTACATTGCCGAGCTACTATCTAGCTAGATGGGTACTTTATATCCTGGAAAAAAACTAAATCTACGTGGCAGATCCGCAGACATTGTCTTAGCAAATAATAATATTATAAATGCGAAAGTTTGGATGGAACGATGTTTGTAATCACGCCCCAACAGCTGAACGGATCTGGATGAAATTTTACACAGAGATCATACTAATATTATATATAAATGCGGATGTTTGTTTGTCCTTCAATCACGCCGCAACGGAGCAACGGAGCAACGGATCGACGTAATTTTTGGCATAGGTATAGTTGAGGACCTGGAGTGACATAGACTACTTTTATCCCGGAAAAGTTCCCGAGGGAATAAAAAAAAACTTAAAGTCGCGGGCATCAGCCAGTAGATTAGTCTGGAATCCCGCGGGAACCGAAAAACCTCAATCCACGCGGACGAAGTCGCGGGCCATTAGCTAGTAGCAAATAAAGTGTTTTAGGTTCGTATGTTCGTTCCAACTACTACGGCAGCGCGACTAGACGCGGCCGACTCTCGGGCACGCGCAGCGAGGCCGCGCCGCGCGCTCGCCAGCACGACGCGCGCGCGGCCGCGGGGGCTCGCCGCTCGCTCTACCAAAATCGTAACACAGATTGCCTCATGAGAGACACCTGTTGACTTGAACTTTGGATATTGTTTTGAAGGGCCACAGAAATTAGTTTTTGGATTCTTTGTTTCTGTTACCCATTTTCACATTTCCATTAGGTACTGTGAAAATGGGTAACAGAAACATTCAGTTTTGAATAATTATTGTTACTTAAAGTATAACTATAAGTATAATCCATAAAACTAACATTACAAAATATGTACAAGTATTATTTCTGTTAGTCTAACATATTTCACGCCCCATCCCGTTTTTAATAGATATTGAAGAAATTTGGCAAATCTTGCTAAATAGAGACTGGCATTAGGCACAAGCTAATATTTATTCCAGAAAATCCGGATTCGGTAATTATCTAATAATTTATATAATATGTGTATTGTGTACTCACTTTTACAGGATAATAATAACTTCTAAAGGATAAATGGTCGCGTCCACACAGTGGCGAATTTTCACTTCTCATGTGCATCTCCAAATGTTGGAAGAAGTCATGATCTTCTCTTGAAGTGAATGGCAGAAGTACTCCTAGGGACCCGCTGACAGTGGCGTAAAGGAGAGCTTCAGAACCGCCGGGAATCAGGGTCGCCCTTTGTAATGTCGTAACAGTTTCACCGACGTGGAAATTGACGGCAATATCGCCTTTCTGTGAAGCCCCATTGAGAAGACCTGAAAATGCCAAATTGATTTAGTTAAAAAAATTCCTGCAAGGATAATAATTATTTTAAATAAAGGCAATTATCAGATTTATAAACTAATCATTAATTTTCATTAGTCTAGCATGTGTGTGTGAATTAAGTGTTTCATCATTTTACTAAGAAATTTTACTTTGCTAATATTTTAATGAGTAAATGGGCTTGCCTCTATCCCAAAGAGCTTTATTCCCTGTAGGGTCCTCGTCCACATCGTCGGTGACCGAGTGAGGTAACCTCATGATTGATATGTTGCCAAACTTATCAGATATTGCTACTGTATCGTAATCTAGAATGCAAGTGTTTGTTATCCATCTAGGATTAGTGTCATCGGCAAATATGATCAGCTGATTCTCCCTCTTCTTGTATTTAACACAAAATATAGACTCCTGCACATCGGCTACGAAAATTCTTTGTCTGATTGTTTTAATATCTGCTATGAGGTTTGGAATGTGTCTATTTTCGCACTTGCGAAGTAATTTTCTCCGGCCGATGTCATACAGCCTCAACATACGCCCAACGCCAACTAGAAGTTTCCCGTTAAATGCCGCTAACGCTCCAGGGTATTCATCTACTGGAGTTTTGTGAACTAATTCTAATTTTCCAGTATTGTAAATCTGTAATAAAGAAAAAAACTTTTTTAATTTTTTCAAAGTTTAAATTAAAAGAAGTAGGTAACTTAAAAATAAACTAACGCATCAAGATTTGTTGAAGATTTAGTGGCATAAAACCTATGGACCTCGCTCAGTCCAAGCATGCAGGGTATAATATTGGGCGAGAATTGACTGAGGCACGCTGCTGTTCCCACGCATCGTTAGTCACCTATCAAGGAAAACCAGCTGCTTTTAAATCTACGAATGTCGCGCCGGGCTGATTTAAATCTCCCATGAAGAATGCACTTGGCATGTAGGTACCCATGACCCACCTTGTAGACGTGCAGACTGCCCTCGGTGCACGAGCGCGGCGACAGCACGCAGTCCTTGGCGACGCCGACCACGAGGTGCAGCGCCGCGTGCTCGGCGTGCGCCGCCCAGCGCAGCGCGCACAGCGACACGGCCGCCTCGTTCTGCTCCAGCGGCAGCTTCGCCACCGTCGTCGGAGTGCCGCCCGTCGTCATGTCCACCACTCGGATTTGGGATGCCCACATGCCTGCCAACAACAATGTCCCAAATAAGGATGTCGCCGGGCTGTGTATGATGACGTCACACCTAGTAATAATAGTGGGTTACTGACAGTCGAGATACCCTAGGCTAGGCTATACACTGTCAAATGGGTCAATGCTTTATACTTAGCATCGCATCTATACTAATAAATGTGAATGTTTGGATAGAGGTTTGTCACTCAATCAAGCCAGAGCGGCTGAACGGATCTGTCTGAAATTTGGCAGAGATAGACTATAGCTTGGAATAACACACATACTTTTCATCCCAGAATATTAAAGAGTTCCCACAGGAACTAAAAAACCTCAATCCACACCAGACGAAGTCACAAGCATCGGCTAGTTGCCTTATAAAGAGCTGAAGGCTACATACACCATGTTTTATTTCAATTCTTACAAAAATCAGTTACTCCTCAAAAAAATTTCAGAAAACAATTTATTAAAATGTATCCTGTGCTTGAATCAAACAACTTATAGAAAGCAGTCTGGGATTAACGCAAGGATTTGATCTGGCCACACCCGATTAGAGACAGACTGCTCCGAGACAAGCTCTGCTCTTGCCCAGAGAATGTGGCTAATAAACAACTTGTACAAGACACACACCCGCGCCAGCCTTAGGCGACGAAAATACGTTTTCCGGTAAAACATCCGATAGGAATGCATCTGCCATTTCGTTTGCGAGTTGTTGTTCCTCAGGCCCACCGCCAGCCGCGGCTTCTCGCATTTCTTGGGCCATTTGGATCCTACAAAAAATAAGACAATGGTCAGCACAATATAGACAAAGGTATTCAACTCTTAATTCTGTTATTTACTAAGAACTTTCATTTACCTTCTTTGCTTCTTCATTTCCTCTGTGTAGGAGTTGTGATCAGTTTCTAGAATAATTATCTGATTATTTTCAGAATTTATGATAAACTTTCGTGGTGTGTACTCCAATGGTTGGTATGTTTGATTGAATACAGCTCCCAGCTTCTCCAGAGCCAAAATTCTTAATGTATTCGACGAGATTGCTACAATACCCTCAGTACACTGTTCTGCAATAAAATTTCTGCTTAGTACATAATATAATCAAGCAATACTGTCAACATTGCAGTCAAACAAACGATTTTGGCAAAGTTTTCATCCCAGAGACCAAAAGTTACATAATATGTCTATAGGTAACTTTTTAGTGCTAGAAAAAACTAGCTGACCAATGCTACGCAAGCAATGCAATTGGGTATTTGACAAGTAGTCAAATCAGTAACTTTTTTTTCAAAAGTCAAAACGCACACTTCTTATGGGATTTTGTATGATATACTGAATAATTGTAACGCCGTCAAAGTTCGACGCATTTTGTTATTTTAATCGATTTTAAAATGATTAATCAACATAATTAACAGGGGACGTAGATATTATTACGTCTTTTGGGAGATACTCTATTTAATATAATCACTACAAAAATATTTATTTGACTAGCTGTCAAACAACCAATACAATAAACACAATACGACAAACGACGCACGAAAGCATAGGTGACGAACAAACAAACATTATCTATGTTTAAATTAATTTAGCAATTTTTTGTGTAATAAGTTTGTCCACAGCATGGTTTTGCCACCTTCACGGCCTGAGCGGCTCCAGTTTGGCTATGGAATATGCCGAGTGCCGTACTCTACCGCACGCGGGAGCACGGCCTGCTCTGTGACGTTGTGGGCTCATCACTGCATGGGGCAGCTACGCGCCAATATCAACACAGCGCGGCCCGAAAGCCACGCTATGCTAATACGTCGGGTTTTATAAACTATACATCTTGCCACAAAAAGGACATTGAGGCCAATTATGTAAAACACAATCTCTAAACTAAAATGGCTGCTTTAAGTCCCTTTCCGCAGGGAATATTATGAAAGGGATAGCACTATTTTTAATGCTGTCATTTTAGTAGGTTTAGACACTTATGAATGTGTAAAACAGAATCAGCCCCATTGTCAATCAACCACTATAAATAACGTTTTATAGAAATTATACTGCAGCTTACTCACTGATATTCTAGTAGCTATGGCAAAATTACGTTTTGGTATTCATGCTTTGACATTGTAACAGTTATTTTATAAACAGTTGCAAAATAAACTACTATTTTACCACATAAAATATGATTGAGGTACACATAACTAGGGTTTTATTCCACTTAGTACTTACCAGAACTGAAACCTGCTGCATATTCCAGGCATTCGTAAGAAAGTGGTGTTAGATGAAACCGATTCTGATACTGGTAACCCAACCACGTCCTAGAAGACACGGCTAATACTGCTTCGGCCGACTGTACTCTCACTTTAAATAATTTTACTGGACGAGATCCTAAGTACCTTTAACAAAAGAGTTAACTGGTTATTTACTAATTTGAGATAATAAATATACATTTCTATGTAAGGGGTTTCTCAGATCTGGTTAAGTAGTCGTCAATATATTTCAGATGAAACACGGAGCGAAAAAGTTTTACATCATTGAATTTTCATGCTTGGAGGTCTTACAAATCACAAGCAATATTTACCTTGTTCTTGTGTCTGCTAAATCTCCACTAACAGAATCCAGGGTTGTTCTTAAAAGTACTCCATTGTTTAGTCCTATATTTAGATGTAAGGCGGATTTGGCGCCAGATTCAAATGGTTGATCAACTATACACAATGATTCCGGACTGGCGGGCAATGCTTGCATCGAACGCGGCGCTAAGCAATCCTAGAAGCAATAGTAACTTATTAGCTACAAATCGGATTATACAAATCAATGTTATTACAATTATAAGATTCAGTAGTTAGAATAACGCATTTTAGGTTTTTGTAATCACAAAAATTCAGTGGTGTCCTTGTATCATCATAAAAACATAATAATATGTATGTAGTATGAAGAAAATTTATTTTACTTACTGCTGGGTCCAATGAAATGATTCGAACAGTGTTGTCCACGAGGCCCACAGCTAAAAACCACGCCCGCTGTTCACCTGTGGCCACAGATCCTAATGCCATACAAGACACATCAGATGATAGCTTTTTCCTTTCAGTGTACTCATTCAACTGGCCAGTCTGAAAACAACTTTAATTAAAAGAAGTAATCTATAGTTCTTTTCAAAGCTAGTAAACAAATAGAGTTCTTGACAAAAACAAAACCGAATAATGTAAAATAATGATATGGTATCATCAATGCTATATTTGCTAAACTATTGGCTAAAAAAATTTAAGTACCCATTTAAGAAAAAGTAATACAGTGATTGAATCCTTTTTTTAATTATGATTATTGATTAATACAGTGATTGAATTTGATGTATCATGAGAAATTAGTCCTAAGTAAGAATATAAACCATTTAATTTTAAGCATATGAAAATGTAAAAAAAAATCCAGCTAGGCAGACACATTGTCGGAAAGTAATTCCTAATCTGAGTTTGAACACATAGTAGTATAATATTTTGTCCATGGCATGGTTTTGCCACCTTCACAGTCTGAATGACTCCAGTTTGGCTATGGAATATGCCAAGTGTCGTACTCTACCGCACGCGGGAGCACGACATGCTCTGCGACGTTGTGGGCTCATCACTGCATGGGGCAGCTACCACCCACTCTCACGAGACACGGCCCGAAAGCCACGTCTCGCAAACACGTCGGTAATATAAATAGTTATAACATTAGAAAATTGTATGAAAAAAAATATTTTATAGTACATCAAAATCAGCAAGGCAGAACATATTTTTAGAACACCTAACCCAACAGTTCTTTGCATGGCAGATTTGAAATGTGGAAAAAAATTGAATGAAATTTTTATTTGTCACTAATAATAATATGAAGAGTAATACACTACAGCAGTATATATTAAGTATTTCTGAGGTAAATAATTAACAAAATAACATTCAAGTCATAACAGAAATTGCTTAAAAAAATTGTCCTGTCAACAAGGGAATTACATTCTTCCTTGCCAATATCGATATGTTTGAGATGCCTCTATGATTATTACTTACAGGATCCATTTCAAAGTACACCAGTTCCCCACCAGTGAGCGCAATAACAACTTGTCTCTGGTTCACAGCACATTTGACTATAGACTTCTTGCCCGGGGCTTTCCATTCGTTTACCCTTTTGTCTGCACGAATGTGTCTAATTCCATCTGGGTACACTTGCACTAGAGCGTCGCTGCCGAGAGCGTGACAACTTAACGTAGGCGTCGTCCCCAGAAATCCAGAATCCGTCACTTCTTCTACAGTCTCCCCAATAGAGAGGACAAGGGTCGCGTTAACGAACGACACTATGATGTAAGAGTCAAACTCGTCTGCAACCAAGAGAAAGAACACTGATAGAAGCTAGTACACAGGGTCAAAGTTTCGATATAAGCAGTGTCTTCTTGTAACGGCCGCCTCCAGTAAAACAGTACTCTGATGCCTACCTGTGGATCATTGAAGACCTTCTGAATTTGTTCATCGCCCAGAGGATTCTGAAACGAAAAACCACTGGTGTTTATGTATGACAAACAACCAGGGTTTTATTAGTAACTTGTTGATAAAGGAGGAGCTTTCATAAGTGGTAATTTTGTAGCGTCACGGTTTTTCAGTAACACGGACCAATGATTCTAATCATTAAGCTCCCTAATTATCCTAGATGTCAAATAGGGTTTCTGGTTTTATGCATGATGAACTAAGTTATCCAACCAGCTTTATATCCACTACTTTTATTGTTGTTTCTTTGATTTTCTTTTCTTAAAGACACATTTGATAAATGATATTAACTGCTTGGTGTTGCTATTTGTAAGATTTTCTTAGCTTACTAGATACATTCTGGCATTTGTTACAATAAATGAAATGCATGCCACTTATTGTATTATTGATGGTACTATGCCAGAAATCTTCACCCAAGGGTCAACAAATTTATAAAGTTTTAATTCAATCAGGCAAATGATGTGCAAACACCAAAGGTTATATTTAGATATAACCTAAGACAAATATTTAAAGTTAACAAGTCTTGTTTGGCTACATAATACCTATACATGTACTCACCATCTTTATGTCGCCTAACAGTCCACACAGCGTTAGGTGAGCCTGGTAATTCAGATACAGCCATTTCAGCCACTTCCAGACCATGTCTCAAGGCCCTCAAGGATGACCTAGGTCCTCTCCCACAGGCTAGATATACTTGAGGAGTGTCTTCACCAGTCAAATCTGCTACATGGCAAGCTAAAACAAAGTGACAGGTTTTTATGCACTGAATTAAGAAATTGTGATGAAAATCATCATAAAAGGTTAATCTCAGATCTGGTTAATGAATCGTCAATGTAGTTCAGATGAAACACGGAGCGAAAAAGTTTCACATCATTGAAAGTAATCTAGATATTATTATGCTCTGTTTCTAGTTAATAAACTGGATTTTACCTAATATGGGTGAAAGTGAATCCAGTTCATCAACCAGCACTAAATTTCTCAGTGGGCGTGGAGCAAAGAAGAATGTGTCGCCCTCTTCCAGGGGCATGGCTGAGCTGAACTCTGGCTCATCATCTTCATCACCCAAGTGAGCAATTTGGTACAAATAACTGCAACAAACAGAAGGGTCAGGAAATGACATGAAAATAAAAACCCATCAATAATTGGCCAAAAATATTAGTCACTAATGCATTGTTAACTTTTGCTTTAGCCCCCAAATGTTATGAAGAACTTTACTTGAAATAGAATTTATTTGAATGTGAAAAGTATAATTTATTTTAGAATAGTTTTGTTCATCTCATATCAGTGTGCACTCACCCCATAAAAAGGGAGGACCTTGGTTCAGAGATGTATTTTCTAGCATGATAATATAGTAGTGCAATTGACTATAAATCAATCACACAAGGCTTACATGCATATAAAAAATAATATTGGAAACATCTACATTATAGGTACTTCAATTTATAAGAACAGTTTAACAATTTTTAAGGACTTGTAGAAATACTTACTGGTTGCCAAATTCGCAAGCTACAAACAGGAAGCCAGTTTTCAAAACACACATGGCAGTGGCAACAGGCACAGTGTCAAAGTATTTGAGCTTAATCTCTGTGACCATGTCCTCATCAGTTTCAATCGTTATCTTGAATATATCCCCCTGTTCCGTTTGGGCCAAGAAGAAAAACATAGACTTGGTCTTGTGTGTTGCTGAGCAGACAAAAATCATTCCTCTTTCTGGGTCATCCAAGTCATTCCTTCTTCTAGGTATGGGGCATCGGATGTCATGCTGATCTCCCAAATTTTTATATGTGAGGTAGTTTTCAGAACAGATAAGTACACCAGAAGGCCCATCATTACCTCCAGGAACTGTTATGAGGAAATTGGCGTGTTCTTCAAGAGGTTCAGAATACTTTCTGACCACATGGTTGAGACCTAAATCTAATTCATAAAAAGTTAAGGTTTGTTGTGTCTTTTGAGCAGCTTCACCTGAAAATAAATTTATTGTTATATACTTAAGCAGTGCAATAATGGGAACTAAGAATTTTGGTCAAACTTATCATTGTGAAGAGGATTTGACGTCACTGCCAATCAGAAACACGGACCTCAGAATAATCATTTAAGAAAGTAAGTTACTGTGATTGTAATTTGAAAGGCAAAGCTAAGAAGACACACAGCTTAAACATAACGGTACCTGAAGGATCAGCGTCAGCTTCTTCATAGTCAATCTCCAAACATGCAAACATGGGGTTCTCAAAGCCTACATCCACACCAACCATGTGATAAACCAAAGTATTGGACTTATGCGCCTCCAATGGAGAGGAAATTGTTAATCTGGCTTCTGCATCTCTGTTCAAAATGTACACCAATTTTTGCTTTTCAATGGCACCTGAAGCAAATCATTGTTTCTATAAAATATAAGAATAAAAGCACTAGTAACAAACTAAAATTGTAGTATAAGATCAGGACTGCAGGGTTCTCAACAACAAGTTCAGTTTTTTGTGTATTTTTGTCATCATTTCAGTGCTATGTATAAAGTACAAAGTTATACAATCATAATAATGAAAAGTTAATCTTCAGCAACTTACCAATCATAACAGCTCTGCCCTTGGGGTCAATAGCCAGATACTGTCCTGGCACTATTCTACGACAGCCCGACTTGCCAAATGTCTCCTGATGCACCTTTTCTAGAATATTCTTAGCTGGAATGTACTCCAATATCACTATGCGACCAGAATCTGACCCAACAACTAAGTAATCTGCAACAAAGGATTATAAATTAAAATATATTCATAAAATTGGTTCTTCACATGAATAGTGCTGCAATTCCTTATAAGTTTCTTACTCATAATCTTGGTTTCATACTTAAATATGGATGTGTGGCTGCCTTCACATAAGTAAATTTTGTCAAAATTTGGAACAAAGTTATCCCGGAAAATCAAGTTACATGGGATTAATTCTTTCAGACAATGTCGAAGCCTGCAGGAATCAAAAAGTAAGCTAACCCTGAAACTCCAGAAGCCTGCCAGTTTAGAGTCTTAGTTTGTTTAAAAATGTTCCATAACAACGAACATCTCAGCCACTATCACAGTAGCAAAGAGCGACGTGATGGATACAATCTATGCATCTAGTTATACCACACACCTTCACAAAAAGGGTATGGAGCAAGACAATGCAATTTCTGCTCAAGTTAAAGTGTATGGAGTATGGACCTCCAAGAAAGAAAAGAGGAATAAGGCAAAGATGTGGCTATAGACGGGCGAACTTAGAGCAAAAAAGAAATAGTAGAGTTCAGAGGCTTAAGTCTAAGTGTGCTGGTCAAAGGTGATAGGGGTTTTAAAACAAGTTTAATTAGCTGAATAATAAGACAGTTTTAGAAGTAGGAAATTAAAGAAACTAGTTTTGAAGTTAGCTTAGTAACTAGAAAAAATATTTCATGACACTAGCGCGGGGGGTCAATGACCATGTGATGATATAGGTCATAATATTATGTCAAATGTCAATTACCTTTTGTGCCGCCGGTAAGACGAAATGACATCATTGATCGTATAATGCCGAATATTTCAATTTTCATCAGCGTATGAACTTTGCCAGTGTTGGGATCCGGCCGAAGAAGCTCTAATGTTTTGCCACGTGATATTATGATCTCCTGCTGCTTCGTGCCGGAGAAATTACCGTGGACGGCATGCGTGATGGCCGTTGACCCTTGCAGTGTCAGGTTATACAAATACATCTTGTATCGGCCTTATCTACTCTGAAATAATATTAAGATGCTTTAGAGAAAACTTAGGCACGTGTAAAATTCATAACCCATTGACAGAATGTTTGCATGTTATGCTCGTAACTGACGAAAGCAGAATTGATTTGTGCCTCCGAATGGGTGAGCTTAATCGATATAGCACTAACGAAACGACCACGACTGACAAAAATCCTGCCGTGGAGATACCTTATAGTGCAAAATAAATGCGGTAAAATCAACTTAAATGCAAAATATAGCATTAAATCACTTACTTGCATAGAATAAGTAACCGATGGCCGCAATGCGGCGAGATTTACAGATTTCTTGCCGGCTTCTCCTTGAAACAGCCGCAAAATGGCGGAAGCGCGTCCCGAAGATTCACCAACGCCCATTTCACGAATTGCAGAAACCAGCTAACCACAGACGAATTGAAGTAACCAATCAAAATAGAGGGTTTTTTGACATGGCGTCAATATATATAAGCATAGTGTTGCCATTTTCTATAGTTGTTTAAATTAAACCTTTACATTCTACTTTATCTATGGTACACATTCTACCAAATTAGCTACTCAACAATAGATGGCGCTTCGTTTTTCAGCTATGCGACGAAAGATGGCTCTGTGCAAATGGTACTTTAAACGACATCTAGTGGCAGTTTAAGAAAAGTTTACCTAAGAAGGCTGTCAATAGATGGGGTTCACACACCTGTGTTTTTCCGACACTCTGACAGAGCTTCAATCGCAAGCTCTGAAGATAAAATGAAAATGAAAATGATTTATTTTATGTAGGACAACTTGTACCACTTATGATAAGTCGTAAGAATCTATCACCTAGATATCTTTAGACCTCTTATTATTTAATCTTAGTTCATGTTATGCCTTTGCAACATCTTGCTCTGAGAGAGACTGCTAAATAAGTAGGTAAGTATATAAAAAAATAATGAAGATAAAAAACCGGTCAAGTGTGAGCGAATCTCGCCCATTGAGGGTTCCGTTTCGTGGCTTGAAAATAAATATTCTATAGGTAAAAACATACATATACCTAGGGTGTACCTAGGTAAGTCAATGGGTAAAAACAAATCACTTTAAATTGATACCAAAGGCGAAGAAACGAGGAAAATTAGTTAGGCAGGTAAGATAGCCTTGTGTTTCACAAATTAACTAAATGTAAATACCTAACTAGTTACGTTAGGTAGGTACCTATAGGTAAACTCACAGAACAAGGAATCTGCTTATTATTGGGTAAACTAAAAACTTGTCCAGTTTTTTTCAACACTTTAATATTCAACACTTATATTTTTCATCCCGATTCCCGAGTCATAAGAGTTTCCCACAAGATTTTTAAAAACCTATTGAAATCGTATAAAGAGAGTCGCGATAACCAATTACCACATTACACATACCATTTACACAATATTAGGTGATTGTATTAAATCAATTAGGTACTCAAAAAAGTGGTTGAAATGGTAGGTTGAAAATAAAATAAAATCTGCACTATGTAGGTAGGTACCTATGACAGCGAGGATAGGTACTTCGGGGTTTAAACTTAAACTTTTATAGAACCATCAAAACAAAAGAGCAGCCATAATATTAAAGAACCAGTTAAGTGCATGTAAACATTATTATAAATAGATGTAAATAAGTAATCATGTAGGTACCAACAGTAACAAGGTTTTTTATTCTCAATAAGCAACCTTGGCATTAACCGAACACCTGAAGCGTTTTGGTGGGATTTAGCTTCGTATTTGTCCGTGTATTGTAGGCCCGCTCCATTGTGGTTGTTTTAATTCTATTTTGTGACTGCGGGCCGCGACGCGGCATCACAATGTATCCGTTCGTGGCCGCACCTGAGTATTTGGTCCCATTTCACTTTGAGACGCCGCGTTCTTTATTGGATCATCAGTCTACCAGACACTGAACGTGTACCTATTTGAGTTTCGTTTTACCACTGCTTGATTTTAGTCTATATTAAACTAGAATGCCAGCGACTTCGTGCGCGTGGCTTAAGGTTTTTGATTCCTGCGTGAACTCCTTAATTTTCCGGGATAAAAAGTAGCCTATGTCACTCTCCGTCCATAACTATACCCATGCCAAAAATCACGTCAATCCGTTGCTCCGTTGCGGCGTGATTGAAGGACAAACCAACAAACTAACAAATCAATAAACCACCAAACCAACAAACAAACACACTTTCACATTTATAATATTAGTATGATTAGCGTAACCCACGGCCACAGTAGAAGAAAAATGACTGAAACTACGTTAGGACCTAGGTAGGTGGCTAGTGGCTACAAGGTACAAGGTTTATAACAAAAGGTAGGTACCTATCTGAATTCTGAATTATCTAACTACCTACCTAGATATGCAAGAATACATAATATGTTGGAACTTGGATCAACAAACAAACAAACGAACGAAATTAGCCCAATAAAAGTTACCAGACTTACTTCACCTGACACTTAAATAATAGGCCCATAAATAACAAACAATAAACCTAGGTACTTACCTTTAGAGTGTACATTCTTAGTGCTATTTTTGTTTTTGAATTACAACAAGTGTCTGGAAAGAATGAGCTAAGCACTTCAGTATTATCTTATAACTTATTTGTTAACTTGTTACCTGCCGTTTATGAATCACGATTGTTGAGCTCGGTCGGTCGGCGCAGCGCAGCGCAGCCGTGCGAGCCGACGACCCTGCACGCTGCACGTGTGCTACCTTGAAAACGGGTAAAATCTCCACATCAATTGAGAGCCGGAACTACCTAACTTACGTGTCATTTTGTATGCATTTTTATTGAAGACTAGCTGATGCCTGCAACTTAGCCCGCGTGGCGAAGGCTTTTTGGTTCCTGCGGGAACTCTTTAATTTTCCGGGATAAAAAGTAGCCTATGTGTTATTCCAGATTATAATCTATCTCTGTGCCAAATTTCATCCAGATCCGTTCCGCCGTTCTGGCGTGATTTTTCGATATAATAATAAGAGTTAGGATCACAGAACACACCTTTCTTATGTGTTCTGTGGTTAGGATAACCATGGGCAGGGGATAAACCATTCAGGTATTAATAATTCAATGGGATAAACTTACACTTTGGGGCTAGATCTCATATAAAATTGTTCAACCTCATTACGATTTAGAAACAAAACGTTCAGCGAGATAATATATTATGTCAGTTTTTAACCGACTTTCAAAAAAGGAGGTTCTCAATTCGGCGCGTATGTTCTTTTTTTTAAATCCCACTCTTCATGACCAGGCTTACAGTTTTTTTTTACACTTATTCGAACGGTTTCATTCTTTTGAGTCTCCTATTGATGCCCGTGTTATCAAGAGGCTTTTTATCGAGAAGCTTGCCGTTGTTCATGAGCTTTTGCGTACTTTTGTGTTAGCATTATTGCTAATTTTCTGTCAATTTGACTAGTTTACGAACGTTTATGATTTTGTTTACGAACTTTACCTGTCCCTGTGGAGATCGTCATTTCTTACGTACCAGGCTAAAAGATTTTATTAAAAATATCTGTTCAAGAAACCTCATTATAATTTCAAAAATACCTATTCGACGAGGTCCCAAATCAGCCCCTAAAATCGTAAGATTAGGAAATTGTAATCGTAATCGTTTGTCTAACGTATAATTCGACCTGTTTAAGGAGTTCATAGATGCTTGCACGACAAAAAGCATCTATGAACTCCTTAAACAGTTCGAGTAATACGTTTTAACCTGTCAAATGATTAGATTTGCTTATACAATTGGGCCTCAGATTCAAAAGACAGGAGGATAGACAGGTATAGATAGACTGGACGAAATATAAAGCTTTAGTACCTACGGAACCCCTAAAAAGTGTCTACAATGTGATAAGTTGAAAACTAACTACGAGTAGGTACCTACTTACTTACTGCCTATCTAAGTATAGGACCTAGGTCTAGGTAGATATTATTTTTACGAATCTATCGAATATAATCATACTAATATTAGAAATGCGAAAGTGTGTTTGAAATGAAAATGAAAATGAAAATGAAATGTTGGTTAGTTGGTTTGTTAGTTTGTCCTTCAATCACGCCGCAATGGAGCAACGGATAGACGTGATTTTTGGCATGGGTATAGTTCCCGGAAAATTAGGGACTTCCCGAGGGAATCAAAAAAAACTTAAACCACGCGGACGAAGTCGCGGGCATCAGCTAGTTGGTATATATGTATATTGATAGAATGTAAAGTCTACTAAAAATGTCTCCATGGTTGGTTTACGGTCCCTAAATCAGTTGACTTCAAGAATATTTTAGTAAGGCTTTAACGTATGCCATCAAATGCTTACAAATGTGGCACCTATTGGTGTCGGTTATTCAGATTTGTATGTTAATTTTAAATAACTTTCCGACCCCTGCGTAAGCTTATAAGGTACTTCAATCAAAGCTTTAGATTACTCCAGTATATGAATTCTACATATTGCAAGTATTTTACGTATTATCCGCTGAGGAATGAAGTCGTTAATAGTACCTATACCTTATACATAGGTATTTATCAAGTTCAATCATACTTCATTCTAATACTTAGGTATTATAAATGCGAAAGTGTGTGGAGAGTGACATAGGCTACTTTTTATCCCAGAAAATTAAGGAGTTAGAGAGGAGGAGAATCAAATAATTTAAACCAGGCGGATGAAGTCGCGAGCATCAGCTAGTCCATATAAATATTATAAATGCGAAAGTTTGGATGGATGGATGTATGTATGGATGTATGTTTGTTACTCAATCACGCTCCAACGGATGAACGGATCTGGATGAAATTTGGCACAGAGATAGATTATAGTCTGGAATAGCACATAGGCTACTTTTTATCCCGGAAAATTAAAGAGTTCCCGCGGGAACCAAAAAACCTAAATCCACGCGGACGAAGTCGCGGGCATCAGCTACTTATAAACTAAAAACTTCACATAGCTCATAGGTAGGACGCACTGTTAAGGTGCCTTTACACCAGAGATGTGCTACGTTACCAAGCGACGGATGTGTTTCAAACCCACCAATGGGCGTTTCTTCATTGGACGGCCCGGCCCGGCACCGGCACCGACACCGACAGTATTCAACGACACGACACCGGCACCTACATTCTTCATTGACCGACACCGACACCGACAAGCTGCGAACCGCGTGAGCCAAGAGCGATGGCAGCGTATAACAAGTTGACGACCTCCGTGGCGCAGTGTGTAGCGCTGTTGTCTTAACGTGCGGAGGTCCCGGGTTCGATCCCCGACAGGGTCAATTTGGGAATTTATAATTTCTGAATTTTGTCTGGTTTGGCCTGGTGGGACTGGGAAGCTTTGGCCGTGGCTAGTTACCATCCTACCGGCAAAGACGTGCCGCCAAGCGATTTAGCGTTCCGGTACGATGCCGTGTAGAATCCGAATAGGGGTATGGGTTTTAATAATAACTGCGTGGCCCTAACAGGTTAGCCCGCTACCATCTTAGACTGCATCGTCACTTACCATCAGGTGAGATCGCAGTCAAGGGCTAACTTGTAGTGGATAAAAAAAAATTATATTTCTTGTATTTATTATCGCAAAAAAAGAACTACCTATCAGTAAACGGTTTTGGGCGCATCCAATTATAAAAGTAAGATATTTAGACGGCGTGTATTACAATTGAAAAACTAACCAATAACCCGGATAAGTTTTTCAATTATTTCCGTATGAGTATCAGCTTTGATTATTTACTAACTAGCTGATGCCCGCGACTTCGTCCGCGTGGATTGAGGTTTTTTGGTTCCCGCGGGAACTCTTTAATTTTCCGGGATAAAAAGTAGCTTATGTGCTATTCCAGACTATAATCTATCTCTGTGCCAAATTTCATACAGATCCGTTCAGCCGTTGGAGCGTGATTGAGTAACAAACATCCATACATCCATACATCCATCCAAACTTTCACATTTATAATATTTATTTGATGAACTTGATCGAAAAATGCAAATGAATTGTGTACTTCTGCGACGGGGCGCGGGGCGGGGTCACTGATCACGCCACTCGCACGCCCACATGGACGTTTGTATGCGTACACAACACATGCACAACGATGCCGGCCCGACACCAGCGGGAGACTTGCTGCCGACGACATGCCGGCGCCGGCGCCGACATGTCGGTGCCGGGCCGGCCCAGTGAGACAGCGTGCCATACAACTTCATACAATTATGCGTCCACTAATGTCGGTGTCGGTGCCGGGCCGGGGCCGGGCCGTGCAATGAAGAAGCGCCCAATAGGAGCGTTTGATTTTTCAAAGCTTTAATCGTCAGATTATTGTCGCGGAAGAATTTTCCGCTGCGGACGCTTCTTTTCTCTCGCTCGCTCTTGTTTAGTTGTACATAGTACACATACCTCCTAAAAAATACTATCAAGGTAAGTTGTGACATAAATTATAATAAAGATAGTTCTTAATTTATACATTTTGAAGCGGTGAAAGCCTAGTCCTAATTTTTCGGAGTTCACTTGCTTAACAATGAAGGGAAATGGAAATATCGTGAGGAAACCTGCATGAAAATGAAAAAAAAAGAAGAGAAAAAAAAATAAAAACCGACTTCAAAAACCACAAACACTAAAAAGTAAAAAATAATTTAATTTATTATGTATAGAAGAGTTAATGTAGTTCTATAATAACATTTTTTGGAGTCGGTGCCAATGTGGAGTCACGTCAACAATAATGAAGAGTAGGTAGACGGTTCATGGCGGCTAATTGGTACCGACTCCACCGACTTTTTTTTTTTTTAACATTTTTTATTTCACAATTTTTGTGGCCCCACTGTTTTAAAATACAGAGTGCAACCAGAACGAGATATGCTATGCATGGTTAAATAAAACATACTGTTTACAAAACTATCACACTGATCGCGAGCAATTTACTCTTATCCATTGAAGAGTTCCGTTCTCCATCTCCGGAGATATTCATCAGATCTTCACCAAATTTAAATGGGATGGGATTCATAATTTGCGGAGAAATCGCGTAACAAACATACAAAAAAAAATCAGTCGAATTGAGAAACTCCTCCTTTTTTTGAAGTCTGTTAAAAATATTCGTCGTTTCACAATTTTGTCGGGAACCCTGAAGTACTCGTAAGTAAGTTTGAAAAACCTGTATCTCGGTGTCCCAAAATACCTGAGAGATCTCTATAATGTTCTCAATGATGTGTAAAGTAGGCCTATGACCATTTAGCTGGCGTGGTGGAATCAGGGCTTACCTACCACAGATGTAGTACCAGATACCGCGCTCGGAACACGGCAGACGCGCCAACAAAGCGAATACAAAACGAAAAGCAAATACAATTCTCAGTTAGTTGGATGCGACGCGTCGAGAAGTTTTGACGTGACGTGTGTGTAGACAAGTTTCTCAAAATAATGCCGTCTTGTGTCTTGAAACACTGTCAAAATTGTTACCAAAAATTAAAAAAGGAAGATGATGTTTCGTTTCATAGGCAAAAATTTATATTTTCATTCTGTTAGATTTTTTTTCCATGATAATTAATTGCTGATGACTTGAAACACAAAACCTCAACGATATCTATCAGTGTTGCTAATTTACGTTGAAATATTTTCCCTTAAATTAAAGGTGTAAATGGGCTGTTAGTAGATAGTTTTTTTTTTGTGAAACAGCCGGCTTATTTCGAAGTACGCCGATTAATTTATAGGTACGCCAGCTGCTTGGTACGCAGATGGTACGCAGGCTACTTTGGTGGTACGTAGGCTACTTTTAAGGTACGCCAGCTACTTTCGAGGTACGCAGGCTACTCTGGTGGTACGTAGGGTACTTTGGTAGTACGCAGGCTACTTTTAAGGTACGCCAGCTACTTTCGAGGTACGCAGGCTACTTAGGTGGTACGTAGGGTACTTTTAAGGTACGCCAGCTACTTTGGAGGTACGTAGGCTACTTTGGTGGTACGCAGGCTACTTTTAAGGTACGCCAGCTACTTTAGAGGTACGCCGGCTACTTTAGAGGTACGCAGGCTACTTTTAAGGTTCGTAGGCTACTTTTAAGGTACGCCAGCTACTTTCGAGGTACGCAGGCTACTTTGGTGGTACGTAGGGTACTTTTAGGGTACGCCAGCTACTTTGGAGGTACGTAGGCTACTTTGGTGGTACGCAGGCTACTTTTAAGGTACGCCAGCTACTTTAGAGGTACTCCGGCTACTTTAGAGGTACGTAGGCTACTTTTAAGGTACGTAGGCTACTTTTAAGGTACGCCAGCTACTTTCGAGGTACGCAGGCTACTTTGGTGGTACGTAGGGTACTTTTAAAGTACGCCAGCTACTTTGGAGGTAGGTAGGCTACTTTGGTGGTACGCAGGCTACTTTTAAGGTACGCCAGCTACTTTAGAGGTCCGCCGGCTGTTTTAGAGGTACGCAGGCTACTTTTAAGGTATGTAGGCTACTTTTAAGGTACTCCAGCTACTTTCGAGGTACGAAGAGCTGTACGAGGTACGTACGTACCTCTTAAGTAGCTGGCGTACTTTAAAAGTAGCCTACGTACCACCAAAGTAGCCTACGTACCTCGAAAGTAGCTGGTGTACCTTAAAAGTAGCCTGCGTACCTCTAAAGTAGCCGGCGTACCTCTAAAGTAGCTGGCGTACCTTAAAAGTAGCCTGCGTACCACCAAAGTAGCCTACGTACCTCCAAAGAAGCTGGCGTACTTTAAAAGTAGCCTACGTACCTTAAAAGTAGCCTGCGTACCTCTAAAGTAGCCGGCGTACCTCTGAAGTAGCTGGCGTACCTTAAAAGTAGCCTGCGTACCACCAAAATAGCCTACGTAGGTACCTCCAAAGTAGCCTGCGTACCTCTAAAGTAGCTGGCGTACCTTAAAAGTAGCCTGCGTACCACCAAAGTAGCCTACGTACCTCCAAAGTAGCTGGCGTACCTTAAAAGTAGCCTACGTACCTTAAAAGTAGCCTGCGTACCTCTAAAGTAGCCGGCGTACCTCTGAAGTAGCTGGCGTACCTTAAAAGTAGCCTGCGTACCACCAAAGTAGCCTACGTACCTCCAAAGTAGTCTGCGTACCTCTAAAGTAGCTGGCGTACCTTAAAAGTAGCCTACGTAACACCAAAGTAGTCTGCGTACCTCTAAAGTAGCTGGCGTACCTTAAAAGTAGCCTGCGTACCACCAAAGTAGCCTACGTACCTCCAAAGTAGCCTGCATACCTCTAAAGTAGCTGGCGTACCTTAAAAGTAGCCTACGTAACACCAAAGTAGTCTGCGTACCGCTAAAGTAGCTGGCGTACCTTAAAAGTAGTCTGCGTACCTCTAAAGTAGTCGGCGTACCTCTAAAGTAGTCGGCCTACCTCTAAAGTAGTCTACGTACCACCAATTTAACTGGCATATCTTGGAAGTATTCGTCGTACCGCTAAAGTACTCAGCGTAGCTCCAAAGTAGCCAGCGTACCACCACAGTAATATGCGCATCTCCTTTTCCAGGATACAAGCTATTCTCCTACCATAAGTCGTTGAAATCGAAGGCCTAAAGAAAGAACCAACAAATAGATTTTCTTTCATTAATTTGGCACTTTTTCATTAATCTGGCAACATTTCACGCACACTGATGCATGTGTTCAGACAGTGCTGTCACGCACACTCGAATAAATTTTGGCCGCACTTCCATGTTTCGAGCGCGGTATCTGTTTACTACATCTGTGTTACCTACCATTCCTTATTCTGAGAGGAGACCCGTGCGCATTAGTGAACCCGCGATGGGTGGAAATGGCGATTGATGAATTATGATATTATTTAGTTATAAAATGTAAGATAATATTATATAACTTTTGTGAGTCTTTTATTTTCCCAGATATATCTATACTAGATCGCACTCGCGACTTCGTCCGCGTGGATTAAGGTTTTATGATACCCGCGTGAAATTTTTAATTTTTTGAAGTGAAAACTTCTTTAGCCGCGTTGAGCACTTTTTGGTAGGGGGTAAACTTGTGGATTCGCGTCACCGACACCGTCACCGACATGCTCGCGTTGTTACGAAGTCAAAAGGTCTTTAATATAAGTAAATATACATTCGTAATTAAACTTTTATGCCTTAGTTTTAGGGATTATTTTTTAATTAAAAAAAAATAAAAATTATTTTAATTATTCGTTTTCACTTCTATCGGCAGTCCCTATGACTGCCAATTTTTTTTAATATGTCCTTCCCCGGGATGGAACCTACCTTTATACCAAATCATCAAAACATGGGCCGTGAAAGCGTAGCAGACAGACAGACAGAATAGACACACAGACAGACGGACAGATAGACAGAATAGACAGACAGACACACTTTCGCATTTATAGGTAATATTAGTACCTGTGGGTGCAATGGAGTAGGCAATTTTAGCAGCAACCGGATATTAAAGCGCGGGTGCAATAATTTTATCACAGCCATCTGTCCGATAGCGCCAATTAGTTCTCACTCCATAGCGGGTGGGCTGCACAGAGCCTACGGCCTACAGTTGGACGGCTGTATCTCAATAACTGACATTGGAGAGACCCAGCTTCGCTCTGCATGCTTATAAGTTATACTGAATTCCCGCGGAAATTCAGGGTAAGTAACATCTAGGTATATACCTAGATAAACTTTAAAACTGGCTACGGTAAAACATTATTCCCAAGGACTGCTATGCCAAAAATCGCGTCAATCCGTTGCTCCGTTACGGCGTGATTGAAGGACAAACCAACAAACCAATAAAACTACAAACCAACAAACTACAAACAAACACACTTTCACATTTATAATATTATTAAGTATGATTATAGGTAAGTACAATACGTTTTCAGATTAAGTACCTAAATGACGTAAAATATGGAGATTGCTCGGTGCATAATGAAGGCAAGTCTGTCGGTACATCTGTAGATCGCCCACGGAAGAGCTAAAGTGAACAATGAACGGAATATTATGTGAGATATGGAGCAAATAGCAGTAAGTACACCTAGACATTATTCAAGTGCTTCAAGAGCTCTTAGGTACCTACCTCGGCAGTTGGCATTAGGGATGACTACTTACTCTATAGTGGAGCACAGTCATTGGATTTTTTATGTCGATGAGTTGTCCCTGTCCCGAATTTTGAATAGATTTACCGTGGATTATAATAAATCTATATATATAAAATTCAAAGTCCTGACTGACTGACTGACTGACTGACTGACTTATATTATATCAACGCACAGCCTAAACCACTGGTCCTAGAGACATGAAATTTGGAGGGTGTGTTTTTCGAGAAGAGTATCCACTAAGAAAGGATTTTTTGAAATTCTACCCCCAAATAAAATAGGGGTTAAAAGTTTGTATGAAAGTCCGTCGTTTTTTAAGTTATAGCCATGAAACTTGATATTTGGGCTACCGTTTTAAAATGAAGAAACACGTGTTTCGCCATTTTTGAAAATTCTATCCCCAAAGGGCTGAAATAGGGAATGAAAGTTTGTATGAAAGTCCTTTACATTTTACAAGAAATATTTCATGTTATATCTACGAAACTTGATATTTTAGCTTTCGGTAAAAAATAAAGAAGCACGTGTGTCACAATTTTGATAAAATTCCACCCACAAAGGGGTTAAATAGGGGTTGAAAGTTTGAATGAAAGTCCATCGTTTTTCAAGTTATAGCCATGAAACTTGGTATTTGGGCTTCCGTTTTAAAATTATTATGAAATACGTATTTCACAATTTTTGTAATTTCTATCCCCAAGGACGTTTAATAGAGACTTTTTCCTTCACTCACGCCGCAACAGAGCAACGGATCGAACCTACCTACCTACCTACTAACCGGACCTACCTAGTTAGATCGAACTTTCCTCACCTGACAACTCAGTCAAGTTTTATTCTTATTTAGACAATCTACTACCATAGGTATTAGGTACCTAATTAAATTAAATAACATAATTTGATTATATTATGAATACACTAACGGCCGCCCGCAACTTCGTTCGCGTGGCATATTTTTTTAATTCCCACAGGCACTCCTTAATTTTCCGGGATAAAAAGCCTATGCCACTGTCCTGCAGGGTCCTCATCTATACCCATGCAAAAAATCACGTCGATCCGTTGCTCCGTTGCGGCGTGATTTAAGGACAAACCAACAAACAACACACTTTCGCATTTATACTATTAGTAAGTAGGTATGATTGATGGAAAAACGGTGCAGATTTGGTACCTATGTTGATTTAGAAAACAATTTTATGGAATAGTACAGTTTTTTCCAAATGTCACGTTAGCAGCTGTCAGCGGTGGTTACTGGTTACTGGTTGGTGGTCAGCAGTGAATATGGTTGAGTCACATGTTTGGATTCGGCGCGTGGCATTGTCTATCGTGTTTAGTTAACAGTTTCGTGGAACCGGCGCTGTGTTGTTAAAACATCGGCTTGTTTAATGTACCGAATGTCCTGTTTGATAGACAACGCGCGATATACCGGACTCATGTTGGATATTAGACATAACAAGCTTTTATATGTATACTAGATGATGCCCGCGACTTCGTCCGCGTGGATTAAGTTTTTTGATTCCCGCGAGAACTCCTTAATTATCCGGGATAAAAAGGTAGCCTATGTCCTTTCCCGGGATGTAACCTACCCCTATACCAAATTTCATCAAAATCGGTTGAAAAGATGGGCTGTTAAAGCGTAGCAGACAGACAGACAGACACACTTTCGCATTTATAATATTAGTATGGATTAGAGGAGAAGTATATAATAAGTACACTTGCTTCTGCAGGTGTAGCGTATGTTATAAACATAGGATACATACATTAGTGGGCTAGAGATTTGTATAATATAATGGTGTTAATATAGATACTTTCGAGTAAGACATCATTTACTTAGGTTGTTATTTGAATACTTACTGTCCCATCCAAGAAAAGTCTGAAAGACACATCGATAGCAGGATTATTTCGAGCAATTTCGAGCATATTATTCATCAATGCTAGCTGATACTTAGTTCATTATAATCTATAGTTAAATAATGAACGCACAGCCTAAACCGCTGGGGTTAGAAACCTGAAATTTTGACAGTAGGTTCCTTTTGTGACGTAGGCGTACACTAAGGAAGGATTTTTCAAAATTCACCCCCAAGGGGGTGAAAGTTTGTATGAAAGTCCGTCATTTCTCAAGTTATATCGATGAAACTTGGTATACAAGCTTCCGGTTAAAAATGAAGAAATACGTGTTTCACAGTTCTTGAAAATTCTACCCGCGAAGGGGTGAAATAGGGGATGAAAGTTTGTATGAAAGTCCGTTATTTCTCAAGTTATATCGATGAAATTTGGTATACAAGCTTCCGGTTAAAAATGAAGAAATAAGTATTTCATAGTTTTTGAAAACTCTACCCCCGAAGGGGTGAAATAGGGGATGAAAGTTTGTGTGAAAGTCCTTCATTTCTCAAGATACTCTCAAGTTAGGTATATCAACGAAACTTGGAATTTTGGTTTTTGGTAAAAAATAGATAAGTACATGTTTCACAGTTTTTTTTAAAATTCCACCCCCAAAGGGGTAAAATAGGGGTTGAAAGTTTGTATGAAAGTCCTTTATTTCTCAAGTTATAGCCATGAAACTTGGTATTTGATCTTTCCGTTAAATATGAAGAAGTACGTGTTTCACCATTTTTGAAAATTCGATCCACAAGGACGTTTAATAGAGAGTTTGTCCTTCAATCACACCGCAATAGAGCAACGGATCAACGTTATTTTTTGCATGGGTATAGTTGAGGACCCGGTGACACAAGCTATTTTTATCCCGGAAAATTAAGGAGTGCCTGTGGCAATTGAAAAATTTATACCACGCGAACGAAGTCGCGAGCATCCGCTCGTCGATAAGAATAGTTTAGCAGATTTGATAGGCGTACGCCGTACACCACCCACATTCATTTATGAACGTAAGCTTGAAGTATCGTGTATTGTAAAGTGTGGAGGAATGCAATATTGCCAACCCTAAATCCCAGTGTAAACATTCCACCCACTCCCTTCAACTGGGTAACTCAATATTTGGCGGCTGATCCTTTATAGGGCTATCGAAATTTTCTTTAGGTTAATTTTAAATTAATGAACAGTATGATTTTTTAAATAAAATAATGTAACAAATGTATTTTTTAATGTGATGAAGTAATTGTAGGTTAACACTGAAACGCTTAGCTCTCAAAATCTATGATTGGTTCAGGCAATGATCAGTTCCAAAATCTTAGGACACCTGAGGAACTTTTATATGCACACCTTTTGTGTCTGAATGTGCTTTTTCCTTAATAATCCACAAGCAACCCTAATTTTCCCCTAGCAGAGTCTACCAGGCCCTCCTTTAATAAAACATCTCGATAATGAAAAGTCAGACAGTCATAGAGGGTGGCGCATGAACCCTCAGTCTCGCGTCTCACCCCGTGCCGGCGAAATTGTCTTTTATGAGCCTGAACCGAACCGCCAAAATAAAACGATAGCACGCGCACCATTCGCAATAAATATCTTAATGATATGGAATCAGAAAGTATCTTTCCTATTTCGCCGGCGGAAAGTCGTATGCGCTAGTTGTAGTCTACATGGTTTCGACCTTAGTCGTGTGAAGAAAGAGTACCTTTTTGTTACATGGATGTGAATTAAAGGGCCCTCGGATGCAGATTCGCCTTCGTTTGACATTCATGGTTTTATTCAAGCCAGCACGTGCGAGGCCACCTGTCGCTGATTCTGCACTTATAAGTTTGTTCCATTTAATGAGTACATGCAAATTCTTAATTGCAACATTGTAGGATAGACTTTTTGTTTATTTTAGGCGGGTCTAAACGTCTAAACTCTAGAGTCTAGACTTAGAGAGTAAATTTATTGTTTGTGTATTCGTTGTATGTGAAATACCTATACTTAGTACCTACCTAGTACTTTCTTTATGCACCTCCAAGATGGATACTAATTTTGTGCTAGAATTACTGAATTTTGAAGTAATGTCTGATATGTCAGCTTGGGAATACGCTCCCCTATCTCCAGGTAGCGTTGCTCTGTCTAGAATCTCCATCAACTGTACTTAGGTGTAAAGTTAGAACTTAAATCCCAAATGAGACAGACTCTACTTCAACCATTCCGCTTTCCTAGTTATATTGACATGGTGAGGCGTCAGGACTATTAATGACTACGATTTAATTCTAAATTAAATAATCAATTCGAGTCGCGTTCGATGCAAATGGCCGGCGCCGGATGTAGACCTCCCAGTGACAATACTTGCATCGCGTCAATACCAATTCAAAATGGCGCCTTGCTTTATAGCCTCCCGCCATTGTCACAGAGGTTTCATTTCAACTAGGTACTTCCCGTTTGTTACGTGGATCGATTAACATCGATCACGATAAGCTTAATCCGAAAAAACTGGAATTCAAATCAGGCTGTTACTACTTGCTTCGTAGTTCGTAGTCAACAAGTGAACAATTCATTTATAGGTCCGTACTAAGGTCCGCACTAAAATTATTAAGTATGTATGTACTTTGTTAGGTACCTATTTACTTATGGTGCTGCATGTATTGGTGCCTGGAGGTCGTATTTTATCTGCGTTACGGAATTTGTCTCCGTGGAATACTACAATCAAGTGAAATAATACATATTAAGTATGGTTAAGTATAGCAGATTGTTCAACAAGGGACTAAAACGAGCCATTTCATAGGAGATGTTTAGCCTACCGAGCGTAGCGAGGGATGCTATAGAATCGAGTAGATTGGCTTTTAGTCCCGAGTTAACTAAACACTCTAAGAACTATTTACTTCGATTGCGAGAAAATAATATAATTAAATAAAACAACGATTTCAATTATTTCTTTGCCTGTCTGTTACATTTCTATACTAAGACTAAGAGTAAGGCCTTTACACTTGATGACATCAACAAATAAATTGTCACGCTGGCTTTACGCTACGCCCTTACCTTGTATACGTGTTAAATGCATTGAAATGGATTAATTAAGCATCCATTTAAAATTTTAATTTTAATTTTAAATAAACGGCAGTAGGTACAACCTACTTACACCAAAAAATCTAGATATTTCGCGGCAATCCACAATGCCAACATCATTTTTATTCCAACTTTTAACAAGAAGAATATAAAAGCTAACGAAGAAGTAGATATACCTCACTGAAAGCAATTAAACCAGTGACATTGCGAAATTGGAACAGTGTATGACCGCGTTAAAAATAGTTTCTCATTGTTACCAAATTACTAACCTACTGTGTATTAATATAAAAAAGATTGTTATTGTTTGTCGCAGCACAATCAGGGCCGGGTCCATGACCGACCCGAACACTGATTGATCATGATTAACCCCAAAGCAATATCGGATAAAAATCATTCCGTTATATTTATTGGCGTTTCTTGTACCCGTGTCTTATCTTTTATAACTTTGTTATAAATAAGTATAAGAAAGCTAATATACCTATCTCAAAATTCAATAGTCACTAGTAGAAAGAATTTTGGAGAAAGGTATGACTTTTCTAGTTGGTTGCAAGTGAAAGTATCAATGTTAAAAACTGTAAGATATTATAAACTGTTAGTATATTCTGTAGTCATCATCGTCGTCGTCGCCCTTTGCCGAATCTGAGTACTACTTAAGAGTTAATAAATTAAATAGAGATAAATTAAGTGTCATGGAACAGACATTTAAAAGTTTTGGCCGTTAATCCATTAGTCTAAGATTTAGTCTAGATAAGAGCAAATAACCGTAATCTGAGCAAACTGGCACGTTTCGATGTTATCGCAACAAATTGATCAGATTTTGATCCATTAAGATTGGTCACGAGTTCGTACTATTCACTTCATTATCTTTGCTCTGAAGATGACGTCATTTCTTGAGGAAAACTAATCGGATGACAAAATATATAAGAACGAAAATATAATATTCTTGGTTTGGATAATTTATTTCCCGGTTTCTTCCGCTTTATAACGGAAAGAGTGTATGAACGAGATGGATTGTAAGTAAGTACCACATTTTTAGGTGTGTTGGCTTGCCCAACTATTTATTTAAAAAAATATAGCGATAAAATCCGATGGAATAAGACGTATTGACAAATAGGTTTGTATAAAAGTGAGCATTAATATTAAAATATTCGACTTAACAAAATCCTATCATGGAGCCTACAAAGGGCCATTAAATCCTTGGTTCCAGACGTGGTCCCATGGGCCATGGCTCATGTACCGTATTGGGAATAGTAAATTAGGAGGCGCACCTGTGTGGCCCAAAGTGAAAAAAAACCGTGTGGGTGCGACTTGGACTAAACGAATTATTCAACTACCTGCAACTTCCTTTTGATGTCGAACGTGTTTGATGAAATTTTAAACTAAGATCAAATACATTGCATGGTTTGTATAAAATAAAATACACAGGCAGTGAAAACACGGGCAATGCATCAGCACGTTTAAGGGTGATCGGCTAGCAGTGATTTATAATAATCGAAATAGTAGTCAAGTGGTCCGCCTTCATTCTCAGGTGCATTTTTGTATTGAAGAAATGTGTATGTTTTTTATTGTGTTTTAAAAGCCTTCACAATGTCAAGCAGTTCCCAAGATTTGTTAATATAAGTCATTGTGGGGTTCCTTTCAGAGAATGCGATGAAATAAATTGATCAAAGCACAGAAAATAAAGTTAAGATGGTTTCTAGACATCTAGCTCTATAGCTATTTAGTTGCTGTAGAATGTAGATGTTAGGTAGCAACTGGATATGTACCTATCAAATTAGTAATATTCGTTGTACCTTCGCTGAGTCTACTTGGGTGGATTGGCACTTGCCCATCTGTCCGTCCGTTCGTTCGTCCGTCATTCAGTGAGAGCCTTAAAACTTCCAAGTTAATGAATATTAATGGGGATGATGCCTATGTCAAAAAAAAAATCTTACTGGTTATTAAATAGAGGATATTTCAAAAGAACTACAATTCACATCCTCGGTTAGTGTTAAGTTTGATAACCTTTTTAAACTATAGATTAAAGAAAAAAAGTGCTTCTGATTGTGCGTTGAAAGTTCACAACCTGTGACGTCATCAAATTTCAACACACTTTTTTCACAACTATGTGTTGTGTTGGTTGCCGATTTGATTGAGTTGTCATCATCCCTATTACTTCAAATTGCATAATACATTCTCTGTCCAATTTTACTTTTGGCAAATTCTAATGCGCTACTGATTCGATTTTTGATAACAATCGACTGAAGAAGTTTTGATCGATTTGACACATAGATATTTTATTTTATTGTTTTATAGACATACCCAAACGTTAAAAACCTATGTTTAAAACTTTAAATGATGTAATTAATAAAAATATCAATAACAACCAGCTTCATACTGTAATTTGTCCGTTTAGTTTTTCAAAAAGTTCATCTAACCCATACACGTGTGGGATATCTATGGATAGGTCTTCAAAAATGATATTGAGGTTTGTAATATCATTTTTTTCTAAACTGAATAGTTTGCGCGAGAGACACTTCCAAAGTGGTAAAATGTGTGTCCCCCCCTCTAACTTCTAAAATAAGAGAATGATAAAACTAAAAAAAAAATATGATGTACATTACCATGCAAACTTCCACCGAAAATTGGTTTGAACGAGATCTAGTAAGTAGTTTTTTAATAATTTAAAACTTACTACAGGTTTGTACGGAACCCTCGGTGCGCGAGTCCGACTCGCACTTGGCCGGTTTTTATATGTAAATCTAAATAGTAAATCACTCCAAATATTTTAAGTACAAAAGGATAAGTAGGTACTAGGTAGGTACGGAACCACAACTTCCAGTTTATATCTTCTGCAGAGAAGCTCGGTATTTTGATTAGTCATTTAAAGTCGTTATAATTTTCTGTGGAATTTAAATCAGGGTTGAGTAGGTTCTGCCACATTAGTAAAACTAAGTAGATAATACATAATATGAAGTGCGTGAGTGGGTAATTTATCAATCATATCAAGAATTAACTTTCATCGCATTCAGATTGTTTTAGGAAAGCAAATCATTTATAGCTGAGACGACAAAATATTAGTCTTATTAAAAGGGTAACTTTTTTTGAAAAAAAAAAACTGGCTGAGATTGTCGTGGGCTTTTCTCAGTCTAAGAAGAGCGCGTTTGGGAGACTTGTAGCTTTAGTTTTAAGATACCGTAAGTTTTTAATTAAATCACAATCACGTCTTAAATTTTATTGACTTTGAACTTATTCAGATTTCAATTAAATCAAATTTTATTATACCTACCTATTAAAAAAGCATCTGCATTTAACATATTATTTAAAACACTTAGGCCCGTATTAATCAACCAACATCAGTGAAGAATAGGTTATCAAGTCTCGGTTGATCTATGTATAAAACCGGTCATAAGCTTAGATTGACCGAGACTTGAGAACGTGTTCTTAACTGATGCCGGTTTATTAATACGGGCCTTATCTCCCTAAATAGTAACCGGTTGCTAGATGTTTACAAACATCGTTATCATGGTTATCTCCCGCCTTCACTTTAATACCCACTTGGGAATGCATGATGTCAGCGCGACAAATAGTGGCAGTTGTATTGACTCGACTGAGTATTTGAGTAATAGTTCCAATTCGCAAGTGGCAGGTTGATAAGCTTGATGCCTTTATGGACCGACGACGGCGCCGCGTAGTCGCCGCGATAACCTGTGACCACGGACATGGTAAATAACTAATACATAGGGCTGACCACAAAAGGTAATATAATCTTTCATTTAATAATATGTTGAAATTGACAAAATGCAAAGGTTTTTGATATGGATCAATATAATAGTTCAAAAAACCTCTTTTAAATCGTGCATTAATACACTTCTTCTATACTTATAATAAAACTGTAACAGGTCCAATTCTGTACATTGAAGATATTTTGAAAATTTTTTTTGGAGGGCACTCATTATTCGATACTGAAGCCAAATCTGTAATTTTTTTCATTTTTGTCTGTCTGTCTGTCTGTCTGTCTGTCTGTATCTTGGCCGCGCATCACGCCGAAACTACTGAATGAATTCAAACGAAACTTGGCACGATTTGAGTCTATACTACGAGGTAGGACATAGGATACTTTTTATCCCGAAATTCTACCCCCGAAGGGGTGAAATAGGGGTTGAAAGTTTGTATGAAAGTCCTTAATTTCTCAAGTTATAGCCATGAAACTTGATATATGAGCTGCGGGTTGAAAATGAAAACATATGTGTTTCACAGTTTTTCAAAATTCCACCCCCGAAGGGGTGAAATAGAGGTTGAGAGTTTATATGAAAGTCCTTCGTTTCTCAAGTTATATCGATGAAACTTGGTATACAACCTACCGGTTAAAAATGAAGAAATACGTGTTTCACAGTTTTCGTAAATTTTACCCCCAAAGGGGTGAAATAGGGGTTGAAAGTTTGTATGAAAGTCCTTCATTTCTCAAGTTATATCCATGAAACTTGGTATATGAGCAGCGGGTTAGAAATGAAAACATACGTGTTTCACAATTTTTCAAAATTCCACCCCCAAAGGGGTGAAATAGAGGTTGAAAGTTTGTATAAAAGTCCGTCATTTCTCAAGTTATTTCGATGAAACTTGGTATATCCACGCGGACGAAGTTGCGGGCATCAGCTAGTATTGAAATAAAAATCGAGATTTGGAAATGGAAAGCTTATAAGGTTAATAGGATAGTGTAGGTACCTACTAGGTACATAATATGGCACAAACTTGTGTTAAGGCAACCCTGAAGCAACATTCTTCATTCCTCACTTATAATAATTACATTACATGGAGTCATGTATCACATATACGTTCTCTACATCGTTGATTCGATTGGTTGGTATCATTTCGAAACCATTATACTAGAACCTGAGTAGGTACTACATTACAAGACATTTCAATACCGGTACCTATTGAAAACCGGCGAAAAAAGTCCGGGATCCCGGTATTAGCTAATACTGGTATACCGGTATTGGAAGCCCTATCCTTACATAATAATATTTTATCTTGTTACAAGGTAGGTATGCAACTACAAGATTGCTGTCGAAAGTCGAAACGGTGTTTTCTTAAGACTAATTATTAATTAAAAAGTTTTTTTAACGAATTTTGAGCATTTTAGATTTTAGGCAACTTTTTTGAAGTAGTTTCAAACTACTGTTGTTAATGGATGATTACTGCTAAGTTTCTAAAGCCAACCTATTTGATAAATGGACAAATGCCACAGCTTGAAAGTTGATAACACGGCGCCGGTATGACGCGGTCGTCGTAATGACCACCAACGGAACGAATGTCTTCACAAATTCCACATACTTAACAAATGATGCAGTTTCTTATCCTTGCTTAGACAATGATGTGCATAGGCTTGCTTAGAAATTCCGCAGACCTCCACGTTGGCTATTTGGTATTTTTTAATATTATTTGTTTATTAATGTTCTTCCAGTCGTCATCCCACAAAGACGAACTAAAAACTTAGGGTACCTAGATCTTAGCTTTTTGTAAAAAGGAGGAAAACGAGGGTGGTCTTACAGAGTTTTTAAAAGTGCTCTATCTTGAAGCGCTTTTCTTATCGTAGTTGCGACAATTAACGTACGCTGCTATATCTTAAGCTCTTTATAAGTCTTTAAACAACCCATCAGTTACCATGGATCACTCCATTAACTGGCGATTATTATGTCAATAACTGATTATGTACTTATAGCATCAAGTATTATTTCCTTAAATTGGAATTCTCATTTTGCGTACCGCATCATTTATTAGTATACTTAAGTCATATATTATTTGTAAAATATGGCCCTAGTATACTTCCTAGTATGGATGAACAGTTACAAAGCAAAAGCTTTATAAGAAATACGTACAATTTTTATTATCAAGCCTTTCAGTACACCTGCTGCCGCCGTCTGTCCATTTAGTCCTAATATGGGTTAATGATATGTGCACGCAGTGATTTCTTGCAAGCAAGCTCCTTAAGCGTGACACTTGTGGTTGTAATGCTAACTTTTTCTGACACATTATTTTCTGTACAATGCATGCGATTTCTTTTTATTTTATCTTCCGATTAATGTTTTATATATTTTTGAGGACTTTTGCCATTTTCTATTTGTTTTTTGTTCATAAGCTGATTCAGTCATTATTATTTATGTATATCAGAGGATCCAAAACGTAATTTGACAAGTAGGTACTTATTTGTATTTTCGTTTTCACGAACCAACTGAAAAATATGCAAAAGAAAAGTTACAAACCTAGATACGAATGTCTAGATATTGATTTTAATGTAAAAGATCGTCAACTTTCCTTGTTGAGTTAGACGTAAAAAGTCTTTTATAAGACACGTCCATAAAAGGAGGCCAAAGCGCACGAAAGTGCAGACTTTGCCTATTAGGAAAAGAAGTCAGACTCAGTAATACCTTTTTATAACTTTGTCAATCAGTTCGTAAGCCTTTTAAGGCAAGGCTCGAACATAAAAATTACATATCATTGCTTTTGCAGCAGAATTTGCTGAAGTAATTTTTTGTGAGTTACCGTATTATGCGACTATAATCATTAAATTAAGCGGGATCGTCAACCTTTTACATTGGAATTTTTTAAATGTCAAATTTGGATAAAAGTAAGTACTTGCTTTAGCAGGTGTAAGTAAAATATACCTGCAAAAGCAAGTAAGAGATTCAATTTCTGATTGTTTTAATTCCGGAAAATATGATGATACTGTCTTAACCATTTATGGTATTCTTCAGTTCTACATACCTACTTATGTGGTAGCCTAGATCAGTTTAATACTGGTTAACTCACATAATTTTGCACCCAATAATTATTATTTACTTATATTGACTATTACCTCAGACCGTTGCCAAGCGAAATACGTCGAACTAAATACTTACAAACGCTATAGGTATAACACTTGCTAACAATTTCCACAAATGGTGTAACTCTATGACATGAAATGTAGTCTCATTAAATTCAAATTGAATGCATCGGACATAGCATTTTCTTTATATGGGTAGAGCGAGGTAAATCAAAGTATAATGCGCATTGTTGAGGCGAGCGCGCGCCGGCGCCGGCCGCGTAAGGGCGCCGACATAATGACTGCTTGTTTTGTCATTCACTCTAGCGATATACGCCTACCTGCGAATCAATGTCTTATTCAGTAATTTGATTTCCTGATTCTGTAGCATCCACTAATATCATTATGCAAAAGTTTGTTTTTATTGCCTTTGCATGGCCGATCTTGACGAAATTGGCATGGAGATACGCTATATCCTCGGGACGGGCATTTTATCTCGTATTACTACTGGATTTTCAAAAAAACTATACATCCACGTGGATTGACTTGCGGGCATTTTCGCCAATCGATTTAATATGCATATCAGGTATGACTATGAGTGATGTTTTTAAAATGTAAAGTATAACCGTGACTAGAATTTCTTCCTTTAGGCATACGAAAGCTCAAGCTTACTCAAGTAGTGATCTCTCTACTATCACCATTCACCACCAGCACACGAGCTACGCAACATCTCGGTCATCGCTCTGGCGTCCGTGTTTATTGTGAAGTGAATGCACTGTAACAATACAATTATGGTGGCCGTGTGCTTGTGATCCGGTAGTCGGTACACTACGGTTACCTATTATTCTCGATCATATAGATTGCTTTAAATAAAGTCTTACGCTTGCTGGTCTCTTTTTAACATTATTTTTATTTAGTTACTGAATAATAATTGAAAGATCGAGTTTTAATACTGGCTCTATTCTCCTAGAAAATTAAACTTCTATTCTAATTAAAGTTCTACCACGCCGAATTCCTGTTACCCGTTTCAATTATTATCGAGTAGAGACACAATACTAGTACAGTCAATGTTATATTAGTAAATATTGATTATGTTGTCACAATTCTATCGCGCGTCATGACTGTCAGCTGAATGGAAACCGCATTATGTCAGCTGCAATACGATAGATATAATCGGAAGCATACAGGAGTATCAACCAGTCAGTAAAAGGCGATGCAGTCATCATGTGATCACTCCGAGCTCGGTACCTCCTTATGAAGTAGGTAATACGAGAACGTGAACTGACGATGACTCAATAGTACATTATGAAAGCATCCTTACAGCGCGCAGGAATCGCTGGGTGACGTCATCGCGAGATGCGCGACACCTGCAGAGTCAATGCTCCGACGCCCGTGTGGGCCGAGTGCCTGTGCCGAGCCGGGCCTAGCGATAAGAATGCTGCTAGGGCCTGCGGGTCAGGGCGACTGTGATTCAACACTGCTCCACAAAACAGGAATGTTATGTGGACTATTAAGACAAAAGCCATAGTGATACCTATCTGATTATTTAAAATTACCTATATTATAATTTAGAATTGCCTCTCAATAAAAATGTTAAAGTTTTCTGTAAAACACAAACAAAGACAAGAGAGCTGTGGATTGATTGTGTTGCCCTAGGTAACATCCTACCATACTTCTTAATAGTCTGAAATGATATTATTATTGTGATAATAAAAAAAACTTGGCTGACTTTGTTGTGCGATCCTTAACAGAACAGGCGCATTTGAATTTTGGAACCCTCGGAGCTTTAGTTTTAAGAAACCGATTAGGTACCTACTCGTATCTCTAATTTATGCCACTACCTACAACATAAAGTTATTAAATTCAACAATATTGTCGTTCAACGGTAATAAGCATGCACTAATGACTTTTGACTTTGAGTTTTACTTTTGAATATAGTCATTAGTCACAATATAAAGATGTCCAGCTAGATTATTCTCCGTTATTATTACATATTTGCAAGTCAAACCATTTTTTATCCAACAACATAACTATAAACTACTTGATATAGATGTATTTAATGTACTTAATACCTATAGTTCGCGCACGAGTTGAATGCAGAGCAAATATTGTATGGTACACATACATTTACTCTGCATTCAACTCGCACGCGATCTGTACATTATTTCATCTAAAGTTAAATGTATTTTGAGCACTTGACAAGATTTTAAGTGAACAGTGCATTATATTATTTGCTATTGACATCAATCTATCATAAAATCTTGTCAGCAATGTATTTACCTTCTTTCAGCTCATATAATTAACATATTATGGATTTGCCGTAGGTAGGTATGTATCTACATGTTTTCTATCCTATCGTTCAAATAAGAAAATCAGAAAATGTATCTCAATATTGTGACATCTAATTTAAACGAGGGTCATTAACTTTGTTTTGAAATCTTAAAGGCCCTATTTTATCGGAAAGCTCATAAAAGGTTTACATTTCCATATATAATTTGAACGTGGTCAAGCTCATTGTGTAATTATTCCAAATTTACTATCTGTTGATAATAGTAATGGCACTCCGCTGTAGGTCTTTGGATGTTTCGAATCGTTTTCTTGTTTAATTATGTTTGTAATTCATCGAAAAGATTGAAAGAATTTTAGATAACCCCACAAGCTCAAAGATAACGAAAGCAATGATAAGTAAAAAATGTATTCAGATGAAAACAGTTTGAAGACAAATGAACTAGTTTACTTATATAGGCTTAAATGTTATTGAATACCAAATGATTTAATACCAAATCGAATTCTACATCAATGAAATCGAATGACCGTAGCAGATCTCTTAGAAATAAAGGTGTTTCTACATAACAATTACTGAATGTCAAGAACACAACGTCAAGATTAGTTTAACAAGTAAAGACGGTGCGTCGGTTGTCAACGCCGTCCCAACGGTGTTGTAGCCCATTGTTGGCGAACAAATACAGGAAACAGTAAAGTTGAAAGCGTTGTTGTTAAAGATTTCGCTGTATACAGGTAGGTCGATACTTGCAGGTGTCTATACGCCGCTAGAGAGCTTCATTGCTGTAAACTTGAATATAAACAATGTGGAACACTCATAAAAGGCCTCGCTTCTATGCAAGTGCGGTTTGCAGGGAAGAATGACGAGGAAGTTGTTCATACTGTTGAAATTTACTTGAGTATAAAAGGAATTAGCATGACGCTGGCATTGTGCAGCGAGCATCGGTGTTGGCAAAATATCACAATACAATGTGCTCTTCTAAGTAAGAATGGGTACACCATTCATGTAGCGTGTATGTGGGAAATACTGTTGCAATTCTTGAGATGCCCTCTACCAACCTCTATAATATAATAGTGTTATACGCATGCTCAATTTGTAATAGACTTATTGAGAAATTCGAGCTTAGGTAAATTGTTCGAACAAAAATGCAGGACAAGCATGAATGGATGGGTATTTATTGAGATTAACTCGCAGTATTTCGTTACATTATCCAACAACTTAAAATACAAACAGCAGTTATACAATAACAATAGGTATTAGTTACTTAAAGTAGTTATGAAAGTATTCGTATTTCGTTGTATGTAGCTTGTGAATTATGTCTTTATTGGCTGGATCCCAAAAATGCAATTAATAACAAACAAAGCAGCAGGTGTCGGAACTAAATTATATGTTAATTAATAGAAAGATTAAGAATTCTGATTGCTACAACTTTCGTTTCTCGTTTCTTTCTATTTACTTAATTAATTTTGAAACATTACACTTGTGGTTGGTGGATGAAACTTATAGCAAGAGGCGTTAGATACAGTAAAATAAAATGGAAGAATGACAAATAAGAAACGAGGGTCGTGTAATAAAGCTTGGTAAATATACCAACAGGTAAATGACGGTAGGTAACTTAACTGTTAATACATATTATGTGTTATAGGTTGGTAGCAAAACGACCATAAAGCCTTTACACTTTCCCTCGCTTTCCCCTTCAGGTTGAGTCGTCGCGTTGCCATGGCAATCGCTTTCCATGGCTACGTGCATTGGTCGGAAAATTCAAAATGGCGACTATCGATCGGTGGGGAGGGTAGAGGGTGTTTAGGCGTGTTGGAATTTTGCTTACCCTTGTGCATAGAAAACGGTAAGAGGAGTATAAAATGTTTTGCAAAAATTAAATATATTTTCATAGAGATGATGAATTCGTTTTTTTAAATTCTTGTGGAAACTCTTTCTTTTTCCGAGTTACAAAGTAGATGTCCTTCGCCGAGAACCTTTTTCTATACTTACCAAATTTTATCGAAATTGGTTCAAAAGATGCGCCGTGAAAACGTTGCTTAGACATGGTAGACAACCAGTCGGACAGACGTACAGACAGACATTATACTTTCGCATTTATAATATCGGTAGTTAATGTTTTAAAATGCGATAAGTATTTCATTTGCGATTTCAATAAAAACCTTTGTTTACTGTGGGAGTTTTGCTTGTGAAGTTTTCTGTAAAAGTAGGTAGGTATTTACCTACTTACTTTTCGTACTTTTGAGCAAAGTAAAGTTTTACGAAACTTTTAAAGTTTCGCAAAACAGAAGCTGTAGGTACCTCAAACTCAATATACATTTAATATCACTGGCGTGTAAACATATTTTATCATTAGCGGAAGCATACTGGCGCGGAAGTAAGGTCGATTGACTTTTTGTTGCCTATTTTAGCTCAGGGACGTCGTTCGTAAAAAGATGGGGATAACGCGGCAATATTTTTGAAACTCATTGACATAGAGGTAATAATTTACCAGTAAACAACAAGTCAAATGGTAGTCACATCACATCACAATTATTTTTAAATCCTTTTATACAAATTATTTGTTTTGTTTTATTAGTTTTTAATAAAAAAAAGAGTGTACTTGTCAAGACGAATCAAACGAGCTCAAACTCGATGGGGTTACGCCGTTTTATTATACAGTTCCAAAAGCCGCCTTCCGGCTTCATAATCAGTTCAGCTCCATGGCATAATAATATTGCATTATAAGTAAATAAAAAGCATTAATAAAAAAATCTGCTGATTTACAATTATGGTAAAGATACTTGTGTATCTGTCACTGGTGGATACTGAACCTATTGAATAGTGATAGCTTAGTTAGACGTGCTGCCTGAAAGAACAAAAGAACCGTCTTTTTCATCAAGAAAGTAATTACGTCATTGGACCGTTTCTTAGCATATAAGATAATTATAAGCTCCGGTTAAAGTAAAATTACTAATTATCCAAATAATCTGGCTAGATTGGAATTATTTTGAGCACGTTAACATTGGTACACAGTAATAGAAAAAAAAATCCGTTTGTAGGAATACAATAATTGTAGGTTTGTACAATTCGTTTGTAGGAATACCTAGTTACCTAGTACATGTACCAATATCTTGACACATAAATTAAAAAAGTTAAAATTTTATAGGCCGATAAAGCAATATGAAAACCATTATTGCATCTGGTGCGGTATTCTTTGCTGTTTTTAGTTACTTTCAAGCCGTGTCTAAACATTTGATCAATAAAAAAGCTCATGAATCTGAGAAAACATTACGTAAGTTAGTGCAGGTGGTACAACAGAGTTGGTTACTGAACGAACGGCAGATATTTATAAGCTAAGTACACATTCACGATAAAATAAGAGCATTTTAAAGGAGTAAAAGGTTTTAATATAAAACTTATCAACTTAACCACACCGACCCATGGTTGCAACTTGCAATATAATGATTATTTTACTAGCGGGCCCGGCAGACGTTGTCCAGTGTCCTGCCTTGAACCTAGAACCCAATTGCAGTGCCACCTACTGGTCCAATTGTGTTTTCAAACCATCCAGGAAAAAATTTCATGCAAATCGGTCCAGCCGTTTAGGAGGTGACAAACACGTACAGAAGAATCTATACTAATACCTACTATCTACCGTACCGAAGGGACGAACGTCAAATGTTTGACAGGAAAGTAGCTAGAACAGTTTATATAGGAAAATGAAATTGTTGTTTTTACTAATATATCTTCCTCGCAATTTTTCCATATTTTCTCAACGTTTAAACCTTCCCTGCACTACGAGAAACATTTCAAAACCAAAATCAACTAAATCGGCCCAGCCGTTCTCGAGTTTTAGCATAGTAGTTTTAGCGAGACAAACGAACAGCAATTGATTTTTATATATAGCTAGGTATAGATTATAGGTAACATGCAGTTGCCCTATTTAAGTGTCCATAACAACTCATGTATAATACGCGCGCGAGTCGAATGCAGAGCTTAAGTAATTATGTATGTGTCACCATACATAAGCTCTGCATTCAACTCGCGCGCGAACTATACCCTAAATGTTAGACGAATTCAAAACTCGTCAATTTCGACCTACTAATAACTGGGTACCTATGTTATGAGATCAGTTAGGACAGTACCTGGTCTTTTTATTGGGTTTAGATCACGTATTAAAAGTTTCGAATGAAAAACCGCTGATGTGTTCTAGCCCTTACAGCTTTTCTTTTGATGTGGTATTTTATATGTTCAGTGGGCGTGTCCGCAATAGAGACAATGATCTATTTTTACGTAAAGAGGCAGCACGTGGCCGGCAGCTGCGCGCGCGCATGTGTGGCGTATTTATACCTACGCCGCCCGCCCGCCCTGCGCCAGGATCTTTGCTACTTCTTTTTAATACCGATACACTTCCACGCAATCGCATATAGAGACCTAAGAATACCACGGGAAGTGAGTATATATACCAAGTAAAGTTGATCATAAACAGTATTATATAAAAGTCGCCGAGAAGTATTGTACCAAAAAGAACGAGAGTCTTTCGCCGAAAAGTATTTCAGCAGCAGCAGAGCAGAGCTGAAGAGGTATCGATAAGGAAGAACATCTCGTAAATCTAGTAGAAGTCGGTGAGTATATCTAGATGAATCGTTTATATTATCTAATATTTTCATGGTTAATTAAATTAGTTGCTTGTTTAGTAGGTAAGTACTTCGCAGTAGGTACTTCGTAAGTCTTCGTAGCACTGCCACTAGCCTAACTTACAGGCATGCTAGAATACACACTTCTTAAACATGACAGATTTATTTCACCGATTCTGTTACGAGCGATAGTTTTTGTCTCTATTTTTTTTTTATCCACTACAAGTTAGCCCTTGACTGCGATCTCACCTGATGGTAAGTGATGATGCAGTCTAAGATAGTATCTTAAGACATATATATCTTTAACCAATGATTTAAGTAGGAATGCCTCATCATTGCTTTCCATTTTGCATGCGTCGTCAACCGCAACTCAGCAAGCCTTCACCATCATTTTATTGCAAGCCAAACATCCTGCAATTATAGAAGACTTATAGATGATGCCCGAGACTTCGTCCGCGAGGATTACAGTTTTTAGGGTTCCGTAGCCAAATTTGGCAAAAACGGAACCCTTATAGATTCGACATGTCTGTCTGTCTGTCTGTCTGCGTGTCCGTCCGTATGTCACAGCCACTTTTTTCCGAAACTATAAGAACTATACTGTTGAAACTTGGTAAGTAGATGTATTCTGTGAACCGCATTAAGATTTTCACACAAAAATAGAAAAAAAACAATAAATTTTGGGGGTCCCCATACTTAGAACTGAAACTCAAAAATTTTTTTTTCATCAAACCCATACGTGTGGGGTATCTATCTATGGATAGGTCTTCAAAAATGATATTGAGGTTTCTAATATCATTTTTTTCTAAACTGAATAGTTTGCACGAGAGACACTTCCAAAGTGGTAAAATGTGTCCCCCCCGTGTGTACGGAACCCTCGGTGCGCGAGTCCGACTCGCACTTGGCCGGTTTTTTTCATTCCTTTAATTTTCCTAACTCTTTAATTTTCCATGATAAAAAGTAACGACTAAAGTTTGGATGGATGGATGGATGGATGGATGTTTATCCATCCATACATCCATCCATCCATCCAAACTTTCGAATTTATAATATTATAGTACATAGTATAGTATAGATTAAAAAAAATTGGTTGCCTGTAAAGTCGATATACGGGCGAAAGTTTTACGTGACAACGACTTTGAGTGGTAAAATAGTTTATGTCTGTCTCTCTCGCTCTTAGGCGGGACGCGTGCCTCTCACTCGCTCTCATTGTTAGCGCATAACGCGGGGAGCGTAACACAGAATCTTGAGGTGTCACCCGGCAAACCAATTTATAAGACGTTGTCACGTCAAAAATTCAGGAGTCCACTCAGCCACGGCTGCCACATATAGTATAAGCGGCAGACGGAAGGAGACGACAGGCGGCGCGACCGGACGGCGAAATATGAACACCCTGAGGGTTATTAATCTACTTATTTAATTATTACGAAACTGTCGCACACCGCGACATATGTTTTGTCTTGTCTGTGCATCCGCTTAACGGGCTGTAAATTTTATTTATATATCAAAGGATAAAAGACCTATAGAACTTCTAATCATTAGAGATGTTAGAAACGGGTTCGGACGAAAAATTATCAAGTTAGGAAAATACCAAAAGAACCCCAGAATGATACAATCTTTAATCCTAAAATAACCCAAATACTAACGTCAATTCTCACTTCACCAGATGCTCACTCAGCACGAAACCACTAATAAATGCTACATAGGTGCTTGGTTGACCTATCGGTTCTCTGAGGTGATCAGGCGAATCTTTATGATGTATAGTTTGCCACGAATTTGAGGAGAAATCTGCGACTGGGTCTGCCCAGACCTGACAGGCAGGGTTTTACATCCTGATCCAAACTCCAGCGCGATCAGAGCTGTAAAGCTTACCAAACTGATCCAAGTTTTTAAGAAATTTTCACTGTTTCCATTTAATCTCTTTCCCTTTCTTCTGAATTTCCACAAGTGAAAAGTTTGAAGCTTGCTAGATCTTTTGTTATTTAAAATTCTAAAACTATCCGGTTATGATTTTTCTCAATCATTATGTAGCTGACACGGCTACGGCGACGCGGATGCACGTTTTCCTTGACACATCCGCCAGGGCTGTCAGGTGTTGATTAAAGAGTGAAAAAAGATAACACCGCCTGTTTGGAAATAAACTGGTGACTTGCGTGTAATGAGAACATTTTATTTAGAAAATATGACACGTTTTATTTATCGCAAGAACAAAGTTGGTATTAACAGTTGCCTGTTGATTTCTACGCAGTCTTAGGGGTTTCTGTTGAATACTCATTGAAAGCCTCCCACTAGACCAGATACGAGATATTTTAAAAATAAATTCCTATTTAGAATACAGGATCTTCCACATACGTTAGGCCAGATTTCTTCCAGGTTCAGGCACTCGCAACTGAGCGAAGGAGGTCGTCAAAAGCTTGGTTTGTAAGTATGAAGATACTTTAGGTATATCACTCGCCAATCCTGTCGCCTAGCTCTCTCTCGGTCTATCAAAAGCGTGCGGACAGGTGTGAGCGGCTGCCGTGCGTTTTCATACAAAACCAACGTTTCACATATAAAAGGCACTTCCTTTCATCCCACAACCTACCGTCGAGAATGCCCATTAATTTGCCAACACAATATTTTTAGTGCGCGGCTCGCGTGTAATATATCGTGCCCACGTGTCCCCGTATGTCGCCCGCCGAACGGCTGCGTCAAATTATTTTCGTTCATGTCACAAGATACAGCGCTCATCTGGATGGTTTTCCTTTAAAAATCACATCACAACAGTTGGTGGCTTAATCAGGAGCATACAGTGCGGTTCCGCTGGAAAATGTACACCCGTTACGGCGAGCGGCACGGCGCCAGTATCGTATTCTCGGACTTCTAGGCAATATTCCAATATTTTAGCAATGTATGAATTTAACTAGCGTAATATTCAAATATTTTAAAGTGGCACTACTAAAAGCCATAAAACAAAAGATTTTCCTTAAAGCTATTCAAGGGGCGGATTAGCAAATTCTTTAAAAGTCGATAACACATTGGCGGTTCCTCTAGTTACTAGTAGGTACTGCAAATGTTTATAGACGACAGAAATTTAAGCAGAAGAAGAAGAAGACACTTAGCATCAGGTGACCCGCCTGCTCGTTTGATTGCTATTCATAATATAAGAAACGCTGAGCTTAACCAAAAAAATAATAACTTCATCATCAACGACTTTCAGAACAAACAAGAACTTATCTACCTATTCTAAATAGAAAACGTTCGCGTAAAGCCATCGTTTAAACGATAAGATTGTCTATCCCGTGCGCTAAATAGGCACAGGAAGATAATAAAGACGACAATATTATTATGTGTCGAGTGAAAAGTCTATACGAAATTGTTATGACATGGAAAAATTCATACAAAAGTATTTATTGGACGGGCTGTTGACCGCGCCCGGCGAGACGACACGTGAAAAATAATGCTCTACATTTTATTTGTGGCATAAATAACATTTTTAACAATAAATAACACTCAGCTAGGTTAACTCGTTGAGGACATTTATAATAATTAACTACAGGAAAACGATAATTTCGCATTCAGTTATGTGACTGCTCGGTTATATTATGGGCGAGGTGTAATAAGTAAAATAATTTAATAAAACGTGTGAGTAACTTGGGAAAATGAGTCATTTATCAGTAGGTACCTACTACCTAGGCAATTACTGTTTTATCATTAGTTGACTAACTTATATCTTATTCGTTTATGACAAGTTAGTAGTTTTAACAACACATATTGGATAGCAGTATAGATACATATTTCTAGATAAAGCAATTTTTATCTAACCTACTTTTTGCACTAAAAGACGAGCAATATAACAAGCTAAACTGTAAGTACATAAGTTCCGAAGTGTCAGAGCTCTAAGACCGTACTTAAAGACGATTAAGAGTCCTTATAGACTCACACGTGACGTTCGAAGACAACCGTAATCAAGTCAAATTGGAGCATCGATCATGTCTGTAGCTGAACATTCGCTTGATTACATTTGTATCTCTTGTAAGTTAGACAAGGACTAGGTTCAGAATTAATTAGGCTCAACTTGGTCTAAAGCATGAGTAATCTGGCAGATGTTAATAAAAAATAGTGTACGATAAATCAGTGGTTAACGCGTTGCGCATGCGCACTCGCAGCGCGCGTCAGCTCTCGCTCCGGTGACAACTGTTGTCTGCCGTCACAACAGCTGCGCTCCACTTGCGCTAACCACATATCGCACATGCTCAAAGAAACTGTAACAACTAACGAATCACCACTTTTCACAACATCGTTAAAAATCCCACTTATGAAGAGAAAATATTACACAAAACAGATGAATTTTCATCCATTTGGATCCAACTTCAGCAGAACTGTGCCTGAGCATGTCAACTAAATAATATTATCTACTATGTGATGAAAACCCACTTTCTTTGCACTTAGAAAGATCATTCAAGTTTTCTTAGAAAGATCTATTAAGAGACAGACCACCAAAGACAAAATATCGTTGGATCATAATGTTGCCGTATACTATGATACTAGATACTTTAACAGGGATAAGAAAGAACATGACTATGATGCGTGGTGAGGTTGAAATTATTTTAGATGTTGACCAGGTTTAACTTGGAAAAAAAATTGAGGTAAAATTAAAACTTATGCGAAGAATGAACACGGTTAACAGTATTTTTACGATACTAAGTTGTGATTCATACATAATTTTACATTAAATTTCATGTTCAATTTAAATTTCCTACAATTAATTGTTAATTCTACCTTAGAAACTGAACACGTAGTTAGGTCACTTTCACAAATAAGTATAAAACACGTTACTGTCTCAGCATACTTATGATCAAATTGAACCCTATTACAACGACATACCCGACATTTACAAGAATTTAAAATCCATTCGCGATGTAATCGAAGACGTCGAGGAACCGCTGTGCGATATTTGTCAAGAAAATTGCTCGTGCTTATAATTATTGGACATATCTGACAAGTATATTATTGTAATCAGTTTTTGTTGTATTCCGAGTATTATAGTACTCAATTAATTATTTATATTTAACAGCAGTATACCTACTTAAATTTTAAATAGATCAGATAAATTACATTAAATAAGAAATGATTTTGACACACATTCGACTTGTTCTAATGTGTTATCACATAGGCCTATTTTCTCTTGCAAATACGCAGAATGAAAATAATGAAATAGAAAGCTCTGAAGGAATGAGTCATTAAACTGTCTGATGTCAAGTGGCGTCGTGCATCGTCATAGTCGACGACGCCGACACGCGCACACTGATTTATTTATTACGCTTTCGAGTCTTTTATTTCGTTGCTGAGTAAGCTTGTATCTTGGTTTGTATACAGAAAAAAAGCATTGTTACTTTTATTTTTCTCTTGTTTTGGTACATTTAACTGCTTGCCTATGTTTTCGTTTTTTGGTAGTGTGCTTATGGGTAGAGATTTTTAAGTGCGGAATTACATAAAAGAGCATTTGAAACAGAAAACCTCTCTAGAACTGCGACAAAATCTTGTGCGTTGTCGTTGACGCCGGCTCGAGCGCTGTGATTTATTTAATAAGTTTCTGTCTTTAGTCTTTTTGCTGAGATTGTTTATTTGTTTGCTTAAGGTAATCGAAATTTACTTTGTAACAATGCATTATACAGGGTGGCCCAAATAGTGACGTCCAAAGAAAAAATTTAGATTCCTCGTACCTAGACCTATCAGAAAATACCCCATGTATTTTCAGCGATTTTTGGTAGTTTAGGAGTTATAATTTTTTAAAGTTTTTTCTTGAGATTTCTGAGGCAGTGAGTGTTACATTTTTTTTCTTTTTATTTAGTGCTTTTTTCCGAACTTTTTTTTTGTGAACATACTTGCTATGAAGTGTGCTACTATGCATAAAATAATTACCATCATAAGCCCAACATCACTCTCTACATCGCGCTTCGTGCTAAATTGGAGCTGATGTTGTTTGCAGTAAGTAAGTACAAATGAATGTATGTGTGTGTGTGTGATGTGAATATTAAAAAAAAAAATTAACCTATCGAGTACCTAATTGGGTACGTTACAATCACAATACGATTCCAATGAAACAGGAGCTCTATAGAAATGCCGTCGTCTTTAATCGCCAGTGTCAAAGATTGTGGTCGAAGACGACTAACTGCGATCGTATATTATACTCGTATGCGTAGTGATTTATTTATTACGTTTCTGACTTTCATCTTTTTTAGTGATCGTTCGTATCGACATCAGCCTGAGAACAATGGATTGTAAATCACATTTTTTTAAATGTTGCTTTTATTACAAACATCATTTAGTTTAGTTTCGGAGTGGTGGCGCCAAATAAAGAAAGAGGTGTTTTGCTAAGATTAGGTAAATAACCTTATCTTATTCTCCTTCGTACATATTCAACAATATGGTTGGCAATTGCTACATAAGTTGGAGGGATAATATCAAGATTTCTGCTATTGTGTACTTAGCTATAGAAGTATATAGCTATAGTTAGTATAGAAGTATCAACACTATGGCTGTACAGCTATACCTTATATTAAACCTACCTACCTATTATTTTACCTCTAGAATGGCAGTATAATGCTTTTTCTCCGTTGTGCTTTATTAAAGCATTGCGAGATAGGTTTTTTTTTGCTTGTTGTGTAATCGTTTTTCTTTCTTATAACCATGGACCTATAAAAAAAGGTCCATGCTTATACCTACTTAGATTGGTCATACAAGATATTTCCGCAAGAGGCTCAGAGATCAGATCTCAGCAGCGCTGCGCGCGCGCTGCCTAGTTCGTTATTAATCACGCCGATCATAATCTCGTCGGCGTCGGCGCCGCCCTATGTTTGTTTAACTGCGTGGTACAAGTTTAATGTTGTCAATAATTATAACCATCCACTTAGTTTTGATACAAAACGCTGGTACAAATTGGTTTCAAATTTTTTTTTCGTACAATTTCCTAGGTGTAGGAATTTGTTATTCTTATTCGTAATCTAATGTGATGTAGATTGCCATTTATTGGGCAGAGGTCAGAGATTCGGTAGAGTTGCTAATATCTTGCTTAATGACTGATGGCTTGTTGAGTAAAATTCTAAGTTTCTAAATCATCTTCAGCAATCTCACTTCTGTAGACTGCAGCGCGATTATTGCCATCATAAACTTCTTAATCTTTAACTGCACGTATAATCTTGAAGTTCAAAACGTTAAATCGACAGTCCTTTATCAGTTTTGACCCGAGCTCGTTAATTTCGGAAAATGTAAAATAAACTTCACTTGAACCACGCGCCAGCTTGCACGTGCGCGTATTTTCTTAACAAGTCGAATTATTCGCCTCGTTTGCTACTAGAGTATAAACTATATGACGTGTTAAAAAGTTTCCATGTTATTGTTTATAGTAGGAAGTGTATAAGTGGACTGGAGGTCGATGAGAGAAGCTTTTAGTGTGCTTTATGAGTATGTAATGCAAAAGCATCGTGTAAACAAATGTGTTGCGAGAATTAGAAAGTACAGATCGAGTGTGTTTACAATCGAGAATCTTTTACTAGTACAAGATGAAATATTTTGATGTTCTATTCTTTTAAAGTATTAAAATATGAAATTAAATGACGTAAACGATTACGTAAATTATAGGTTATTTTAACATCTTACAAAACTTTTCCGTAGCAAAATCTTATTAAAAATTCAAACATCTAAAGCACTCTTCCTTAGACTACCCTATTTTTTCTATAAACACGGCCTATTTAATTATGAAACTGTAATATGATTTGTCTAACGAAGTATTCTGTGTAGTTTCAAGAGGGGAGCAAAAGCCTGTGATACAAATTGGCGCGCGCATGTCAAGTAATTTAATCAGCCCCCTTCCCTACGAACGATATCGTGCGAACAATTAACTTATCTATAATATTATATGTAAATGTATATCTTTCATGCGCTATTAGCTTTAGCGGCTCCTTTAGGTTACTTACCTTAGTTTTGACAGTATATAGTAACAAGCTGATGCCCGCGACTTCGTCCGCGTGGATTGAGGTTTTTCGGTTCCCGCGGGAACTCTTTAATTTTCCGGGATAAAAAGTAGCCTATGTGCTATTCCAGACTATAATCTATCTCTGTGCCAAATTTCATCCAGATCCGTTCAGCCGTTGGAGCGTGATTGAGAACAAACATCCATACATCCATAGATCCATACATCCATCCAAACTTTCGCATTTATAACATTTATTTGATTATTTGATTATTATTGATTATTGTAAGTCATCAGTAACAATACGTTTAAGCTATTAGTACTTAAATCATAACAAAGGTAGTTACCACATTTACAGGTAAATCAGTTACGACCCCCTTACCTACCTTGAGTACCTCCCTTACCCTATTTTACTATCGTCCTGTTTCATTCTTGAATAATTACATACTTTTGATAAACTTCTTTGAACTATTATTAGCTCTACATCGGAAAGAATTAAAGTGGTAAGGTAAGGTAAGGCTTGCTGAAAAAATCAAAATACATATACCTAACTAGATACTTACCTAGGTAACTAGACGAGGATGCAGCGATTTCTTCCGCATATGATATACTTAGGTTTTTTTAAAAATCCAATGGAAAGTGGGAACTCTTTGATTTCCCGGGATAAGTCGCAGGCCTTCACCAGGACCTATCTACCAAATTTCATCAAAATCGGCTGAAAAGATGGGCTGTGAAAGCGTAGCAGACATTCAGACACATTTTCGCATGTATGATAACATGAAGTTTGGATCAAATACCTACTACTGGATTATGTAAATAAACTGGAAAGAAAATTGCATTTCCGATCAACAGCCACACAAACAGTGCACGTGCAAGAGGTTTCATTACTATCGAGTGCTCTATGGGAAACCTTTTTATTAAATTGCTGAGGGCGCACAGCTGGCCGACTTGTACGGGCTCGCGCCCGTATGATTTATACCGAAGCCGATTTACTCAAATTAGATTAATTTGCTCAATTGTTGCCCTCTTAGCAATGATTTATAAAATTAGACGCACTAATGAGTAATGAGACTCGTTTTACGAGCTTAGCACACAGGTTTCGCTGTTTCTAACATTTCTTCTGTTAAATGTCATTTCTGTCATTTCTTTTGACGAACTCCGTGGCGCAGAGTTAAGCGCTGTTGCCTTAACGTGCAGAGGTCCCGGGTTCGATCCCCGGCAGGTTAAATTTGGGAATTTATAATTTCTGAATTTTTCCTGGTCTAGCCTGGTGGGAGGCTTCGGTCGTGTCTAGTTACCACCCTACCGGCAAAGACGTGTCGCCAAGCGATTTAGCGTTCCAGTATATGATGCCGTGTAGAAACCGAATAGGGGTTTGGATTAAACATAACTGCCATGTCCCTAACAGGTTAGCCCGCTACCATCTTAGACTGCATCTTCACTTACCATCAGGTGAGATCGCAGTCAAGGGATAACATGTAGTGGATAAAAAAAAAATAGTAGGTGAATAGTAAAATGAATTATCGTGGTGTAGTTTAATAAATTGTCTTTGCTTCGACTCTGTAGTAACCAAATAATAATATGAATTCTAGACCTCAGACGACGACTGCTTACAGGTATACAACCTGTAAGCAGTCGTCGTCGTCTCAACCAATAAACGTCCACTGCTGGATGAAGGTCTCCCGCATGGATCTCTAAGTAGTTAAGTATACCTAATCGTTCATGCTATAATTGTATGAAGTCACGTTCAGTCAAACATCACATTATATCTAATAGTCCATGCAGTTGCAAATAAAAGCTATATGCGACAGTAAATTGTACTTTTTCCTTTGTATTAGGTATGTGAGAAAGTCTAAGAAATAGACTAAATACTTATTTTATACCTTTACCTACAGTACATACACGGTACATAATCGATCCGACGCAACGTGACATAGAAATTAGAAACCTATAAAAGCTGGCAAAGAAATAAGTCTCTCTTATTTTGTGAATTGCAAGCACGTTTAGTGTAATTTTGTTCCCTCAAAGCTGAGTGGAAATCGTTTTAAGTACCTACCACTCCCGGCCATAACGCACGCACATTACATCGGTTAACGATTATGCGAATCTGATCATGCTTGGTACGCTGAGTTTAGGAGAGATGTTTTGTGTAGGAAAAAGGTAGGTACTTACAAAGTTTCAATAAAGGTAAATTCTTTAGCTAAGCGATTTAGACGATTAGGTATGCTACTAGTAAATAGCGAAGCTAATTAATATTACTTACCTATAGGCAGGCAGCTCACATTCCTTAATTTAGCTTTTAGTAACATTCCGCGGAGAAATAACTTTTGATCTTTTTACTTTACTTAGCTTCATGATCGTCTTCGTCAAGCGAGCCATAAGCACGTAATTTCAAACATCAATGAGAAACTGCGTAGCCACGCTCATCGGTTACTAAATCCACGGTCTTGCGATAGTCGACCAGCAAGCTTTCCACCAAGCCACCAAAACATCGTTAAAGCACAGAAAAGGCGTTAAAGCTCGCACGATGATAACTGATGACCACCGCGGCTTCGAGCGATCGGTTCAGCGACTGAGCAGTGAAAACTGAAAAGGTTACATACAGTTGGTACGTAATATGGATTAAATGTATGAAATACTAGCTGATGCCCGCGACTTTGTCCGCGGATTGAGGTTTTTTGGTTCCCGCGGGAACTCGCAAATTTTCCGGGATAAAAAGTAGCCTATGTGTTATTCCAGTCTATATAATCTATCTCTGTGCCAAATTTCACCCAGATCCATCCATCCATCCATCCAAACTTTGCATTTATAATATTAGTATAGATAAATAATTAGAAACAAACACGTAAAGCCCTGGTGCAAATTAAGAAAATTTGTGCACTGCAAAGAAAATGTGAAAAATTAAGGAGTTCTAGACAGAACAAGTCCACTATCTATAATTAATGTTTTTAATTAATTTATATGTATAAGGTAACCTGTCAATCAATCTAATTAAAAGCCTTATTTGAGGCTGATAATTGACACTCGGATATTTATTATCGAATACCTAATGAGTTGGATTTTATGCACTTGTAATTACATAATTATTGTGGACTTCACGTACCTAAATAGCAGTTGGTCATTAGCGAGAGGATGGATAGAGCCTTCTATATGCCTCATTACATGAGAACTTACCATTAAACAACGTCTAAGATTAGCATACTTATTTTAAAATACCAGGAAAATTATGAAAGTTTTTATTGTTTAGTAACTTAATCGTAAACGTTTACCAAAACCTTCTTTACCTTATACTATAAAGTTTCCTAAGGACACTTTAATTAAACAAGTTACACGTTTTTTATAGCTACGTTCCCCTATTATTTAGATCCGAAAAATCGATAGACTTTTCTCACAAACGTGAAACCGGCGCTCAGTAATTTCCCAGGAAGCCGGAAATGTGTTCACGTGCCACACAGGAAGTTGATTTTTCGTTGACTCATAGAACGAAACTTATTTATTTGGGGTCTTATTTTTGTAGACTTATTGTATATTATATTTTTACATAACATTCACATTTCACGTAAATGAAGGATATATTATATATAATTTTGTACCTACAGAGTTCAGCCAGAAAAACATGCTTATATTATGCAATTCAGGGTCCCCGACTAACTGCCGCTGCGTATTGGACATGAAAAGAACCGGATCGAAAATAATCTGCGTTGCTCTCTTTCATTTGGAGCTGCTCAGACCAGCGCAACAGGACAAAACGTGTTTCCCTTCTGACGCGGATGTTTCGCGCGGATATTTTGTCCTATCCAGTTCCCATAGTGTCTTTTCGCCCATAAGTACCTTAGTAGTTGGGTATGTACTTGAATGCTGTACCTAAGGAGTCGATGATATATCCATTGTTACAAGTCGTTTAGTCACGGTGCCCGAGTGCGATGTGCTAACGCTAATCGAATGATTCTCGCCTCACAGTTCGTAGCACTTGAAAGCGAAGCGCTTGCCGCGGGAACACTTGTTAACGGATAGACATCACCATGTTAAATTTAGATTTGGGGTACAAAAATAAGTAGTTCGTAGATATGTATATGTATATATATTATTATGTACAGCAGACAGCAGTTTGCATACCTAACACATAATAATATTGCAGAAAACGACATACGCTTAATATATTATAAGGCCGATAGCGGAAGATTGAGAGAGCGGAAGATAGGTATATAGCGCTGAACGCTGACATTGTTAGCAAGAACATTAATCATCATCATTATAAGCATGTGGACGTCCAGAGGCTTCCATGGACTTCTCTGGCCTTCCCTGTTACGGCACCGTCCACCACACCCGGTCCTCAGCCTTCCTCATCCAGCTACTTCTTCTTTATAACATCGTTCCATCGTGCTGGAGGGCGTCCCACATTAATCTCACTTGCACGCGGTCCCCACTCACGGACTTTTCGGCTCCAACTGCAATCAGAGCAAGAATACCAATGTAGGTACAATAAAACACGGCATACCCTTATTTTAAGCCTGTTTGCTGCGAAATCCGAAGCTGAACGTATGCGAATGCATCTCCATAAAAAACATCAATTTTGTGTGGAGCAAAAACAGAATTGAAGTGAATAAGTAGTCAATAGTCTCCAAACCTTACTAAACTCCTTTCTCCAGAGTTTGTTTGTAAGAGTTTACTTTAGCAATAAGACTGCACCTTTGCACCAAACTGTGCAGTGCAATAAAAAGTATCTACGCACATATCTGTCTAGCTAATAGAGCAAGATCCCGCGACGATCAGACCTACGTTATTTTATTAAAACTGAAAGTTTTTCTATGTATATCTCTAATAGAGGTATAAACGATCCCCGACTATGCAGTTTGGATAGCGGTTGCTTTGGAAGGTATCAGGTAAAAAAGGTGGCACCTCAAATTCGTTAAAGCATTAAGCTCCGTTTTTTTTATATTTTTCTTTGGAATAATATTACAAACCACGTTGTCAATTTTCAGACACCTAGTACGATTGCAAACCCCTGTCAGACACTCTTAAATTATAAAACAACAGGGTCCAACAACCGCGATCCAAACTTCATAGTCGGGGATCGTTTATACCTCTATTTAGAGACATAGGTACTTACTCGCGGGATCTTGGACCATAAGCTTTTAAAGCGAATTGAAAATTGTTGTATGGAAATTTAGAAAAATGAATTCTGTTTGAGTAAGTACGTAGGTATAGGAGAAATGTTGTCTAGTAGGTACTAGGTACCTACGAACAAGGGTTAGACACGAGCAAATAGAGAGTGATGGCGACTGTTAAAATAGTCATAATGCGGAGTTTACACTAGATAGGCGTTTAGCACATGTCTGTGATGTCCGGGCCATCTCGGACAGACCAATATTTGTCCGGGCAGGATGTTTGCTCCACGTATATCGCTGAGGGCCTAAAAGGTAAGAAAATATTTAAAATCGAGATCTTCAACGTGCACACGGACGATATTGTGTATTGATTTCTGAAGCACGCACGGGAGATCCTAAAGTATGTACTGTCAAGAACAAAAAGCTTTTGACGAACTTGAAAATAATCGTTATCTTCCTGTGGTATCTTCGGTACCTACCTACTCACTTAGGTTAGTATTTTCCGTTTTACTTATTTGTGTAATTAAGAATGATTCATTTACTCGGTACCTACTGTACATTTAAGTAATGGTCGAAGTAGATTTTTCGGTAAAATACGATTTTGAAATTCCGTGATGAATCAAATAAGTAGATAGTTATTAGTTACCATCACTGTAAGACCCAAATATTTTTACACTCATTATAATTGTTGTAAGTATATAATTCAGTGTCATCATGATCATCCTCAACTGATAGCCGTCCACACCCGTAGCTACGTCCAGACGTAGACCTCTTGCAAGGATTTCCACACGCCTTGCGCCGCAACGGTCTGTCATATCACTGTATCCAGCGGCTCCCTGCGACTCGCCTGATGTCGTCCGTCCAGCGAGTAGGGGCTAATTCAGTGTACGCGTAGGTAATTAAAATGTCGATAAATTGATTACTTCATGAACTACTAAGTATTATGGTGTGTTTGGAAAAGGCAATCAAACAGAAAATATTATTAAGGTAATCAAAATATAGAAATTCTTCAAAGTTTTCCATCTCATTGTACCAACCGATCAGTTTATCTAAAACACTTCTTATCGCGGTGTCAGAAAACGCGGCAACAAAAAGCGTGACAGGCTCCGCAGTCTGCAACAGCGATATCAACAGTTTTTATAACATTTTGTATTGATATTGGGGCTATAAGTAAACTAGACGTCTTGTTCAGTCGAGTTCAGGGTTTCCTAATAATACTTAATTTCCATTTGAGACTACTATTGTATTAATGTATAGTGACAAAGCGATTGTCTCCTTGCTCCTACTGGAACCTCGTTAGATAGGTACTGTTATAGCTTGGTAATCTTATATATTCCGTTTAATATCACATTTTACCATCCATACTCCTCTTGGCCATAGATAATGAAGAACTCTCGGGCATGCAGGTTTCCTCACGATATTTTTCTTCGCCGTTTAAAGCAAGTGATTTTAATCTCTTAAATGTTACTAAGTACGTATTTAGTACTCGTTCTATTTCGTAGCGACCTACAGTTCGAAGGCCCTGGCATGTAGGATGCTGGGTTTCGGCTGCACAGAGGCGATAGCAGTACTTATCGAGCGGAAGGCGCGTTCGCTCTTGACCCCCACTGATAAGCGTCCACGAATAGTAGAAACAGCTGGCACGATGGAATACAACGGATATTGTGACATTTATTTAAGTATTTATGTGAAATATAGGTATACATATAAACTACATATCTTTGCTTAATTAACAAAAGTCCCCTATAACTTGGAGACCCTGGGGCCTGGAGTCTGGACTTATACGTTATGCTTTGGACCCCAGCAATTTTTTATCCTGTTCAAATCATATCCCAAACCAAAATTTATTGCCAAATTCGTATAATGTCCAATTCGAGTTATGGTTATTTATTATTCAGGTATTTCATTTTATCTAGTTACCTAAAGCTAATGCAGTCAATGCATACATAGTAATGCCCGCGACTTTCTCCGCGTGGATTGAGGTTTTTCGGTTCCCGCGGAAACTCTTTAATTTTCCGGGATAAAAAGTAACCTAGATCCGTTCAGCCGTTCTGGCGTGATTGAGTAACAAACATCCATCCATCCATCCAAACTTTCGCATTAATAATATTAGTATAGATTTCAGTCTATAATATAAGGGTCCCTGGTCTTTATGTAAGTAGGTACCTATAAGCCAGAAAATCCTACCGTCAAAATATTATGGAGGCTAATTTAATGTTATTAAGAAAAATCAGGAAAATTTCCTGAGAACGTTGATTCAGGTGCGAGACTGAACAACATTTTTGAGAGTAATAAATTATAAGCTATTTTAAGAGGATTAGTTTTAGATTCCTATAAGCCATAATGTCGTATCAGAAGCGGTTACGATTTCGTCAGTAGGCAGAGAATTTTATCTTATTATGGTTGATATACTGCCTAATACTACTTTAAAATACAGTTAAATTCATGACTATGAATATTTAACATAAGATAGGTACGCTACTAACTTTTTTCTAAATGGATGCTAATATGGGCTTAAGGTTTTTGTATAAGCACAAAGTTATATACCTATCTTATCTGCACACGAAGATAATTTGTTAAAATGTTTCTGTTGGTGTGTTTTGACACTTATCTAACAAATAGTAAGATAAGTGAAGCGACTTTTTCCACTTGATAAAAGGTTTATATGTATATTTTTGAAGTGGTCCCTAACACCACCTAATACTCAGCGGTTTTTAATTTTTAGGGTTCCGTACCCAAAGGGTAAAAACGGGACCCTATTACTAAGACTCCGCTGTCTGTCTATCTGTCTGTCTCCAGGCTGTATCTCATAAACCGATGATAGCTAGAAAGCTGAAATTTTCACAAATGATGTATTTCCGTTGCCGCTATAACAACAAATACTAAAAATTAAAAAAATATACATATATATTAAGGGGGGTCCCCATACAATAAACGTGTTTTTTTCGTATTTTTTTGCTCAATATTAAAAACGGTGACAGGTAGACGGTTCAAATTTTCACAGAATATTAACTTGTATATTACCTTTCAAAATAAATAATTAAATATCAATAAAGTAAATATTAAAGGGGGGCTCCCATACAACAAACGTAATTTTTATTTTTAATACGTTATAAATCGTAAAACTTACCTACTACAGGTTTGTACGGAACCCTCGGTGCGCGAGTCCGACTCGCACTTGTTTATTCTTTGCGGAGGCGTTGCAACTTGAAGTTTAAGTTGTCGTTGACATATTTATATTGGTAACAAATTATTCTTTATCTATGATTTAGACAAAATCAAGTGCCTCACACTTGCATTTTAAGCTGATTAGTGCCTATTTTCCATTTTCTCATTTAATTTTCCGGGATAAAAAATAACCTATGATATATAGGTAGGTAGGTATATGATACCTATATATACCAGACTATAATCTATCTCTGTGCCAAACTTCCAGATCCGTTCAGCCCACAGACCATTACTACTATAGGTGGTTCAGCCGTTCTGGCGTGATTGAGTAACAAACATCCGATCCATTAATCTATCCATCCAAACTTTCGAATTTATAATCTATATACCTATATAAAAGAAAGTCGTGTTAGTTACACTATACATAGACATAGGATACTTTTTATCCCGGAAAATTAAGGAGTTCCCGCGGGAATAAAAAAAAACTTACCGCGGACGAAGTCGCGGGCATCAGCTAGTATTAGTATAGATCATTGAGGTATGTAAATTTAGTACCTAGCTAGTAGGTACCTCTTTACATTGTGAAAGCAAATCAATACGACGATAAATAAAGCGGCACAGTGGCGACACGTGCGGAAACAATGCTATGTAACGAGGACACGCGCTATTCACACGGAGTCGGGAGTACGCACTACTTACGCACACGAGATGTAGGGAGACTGATACATTAATAAATTGGTAGCAATTATTGTCTTAAAGCAAACCTATATCTTATTCTGTCTGACCTTTATATAAAAAAAAAAGTTCAAGTATGAATATTATGATACAAAATACACGACCTGGTAAATAAATAAAAAAAATAACATGTAATAATTCAAGGCCAAACTGAAAAATAAAGACCAATAATGTGAGAGAATAGTGTTCTAAAATTTTAGCCCGTCAAGCATCGGCCCTGTGGCGCAACGGATAACGCGTCTGACTACGGATCAGAAGATTCCAGGTTCGAATCCTGGCAGGGTCGCAGATGATCTTTTTGTTTTTTTTATTTTGTACAAAGTTCACATTTATTAATTTTATAGGTATGTAGTGTGTTTAATAGTTTAATATATTCTTTTAAATGGGCTCCACAGCTTTCTCGAGCTATTTTTACCTATACGTAATATTACCTCCAAGTATACTAAAATGGTGCCTTCCTACCTATCCATGAAAAGTACCTATCTACCACTTTGCAAGAGTTGGGATAAGAGTGGCCGAAAAAAAGTTTAACTTTCTTTTTTTCGACCCGCCTAAGCTTGCCAGTCGCCAGTCGCCACTTGCCCAGTGGACACGAATTAGAACGACTTTTTTAAGATCGCTCTTATTTCCTCGTGCACGGCTATTTTTCATACTATAAAACATATCACGAAGAACATTATGTACTGTAAATTAGAGCGACAAGGTTCCACTGGCTATCAACCTGTCGACGCCTGGCGTAATCGACAAGTCCACACTCTCACCACTTCCCCTCGTAAATATAGGGTGATATAGGTATGTTTTTATGACGGTTTATAACAGAAAAGCTAGAGAAAGCAAATTAGTATTTTTATCGTTGAAAATATTAAATATGAATAACTGAAACATACTTACTTTGATCATTCATGCACCAACTAGGTAGGTAATAATGAAGAAACAAATCTAAATAAAATGTTCAAATACTAGGAAAGTGCGATCAGCAGTTCAGCACAAAATTCAGAACGCTCTTGTTAGAATTATTCTGGCAAATCGATTTGAAAAAACCGGCCAAGTGCGAGTCGGACTCGCGCACCGAGGGTTCCGTACAAACCTGTAGTAAGTTTTAAATTATTAAAAAAAATTGCTTAAAAATTACGTTTGTTGTATGGGAGCCCCCCTTTAATATTTACTTTATTGATATTTAATTATTTATTTTGAAAGGTAATATACAAGTTAATATTCTGTGAAAATTTGAACCGTCTACCTGTTACCGTTTTTAATATTGAGCAAAAAAATACGAAAAAAACACGTTTATTGTATGGGGACCCCCCTTAATATATATATTTTTTTAATTTTTAGTATTTGTTGTTATAGCGGCAACGGAAATACATCATTTGTGAAAATTTCAGCTTTCTAGCTATCACGGTTTATGAGATACAGCCTGGAGACAGACAGACAGCGGAGTCTTAGTAATAGGGTCCCGTTTTTACCCTTTGGGTACGAAACCCTAAAAATCAGCATCCACTAAGTTGTATGCAATTCTGAGCGTACTGTTTTCAGAATCTTAGTTCAGTTACATATCTGATTTCAGAATATACCTAAAGGCCGGATCCTAAACATTCCTATTTAGGTTCCGGCCTTACCGGCTATCCTGACCTATTCCTTACGTCAGTAAGACGTATCCTTTATGATAGGAACTCAAACAAAGGGAAGGATTTGCCGTGGTAGGCAGGCGGCTATGCATACAGAGTTTTTGCGTGATGATCCTGCCAAACTTCATTTTGAAGAAGGCACACGATAATGATGAGACAACCTACCTATGAAGGTATAACCACAGCATCGAACCACAGAGTGCTATTTGGTATTACCAAAGCCAAAGGCACCTACTATTATGTATTCAGTGGTATGACCACGGTAGGTATGACCAACTAAGTAAATTACTATGAAGTACGATGAAGAACAAATCAACTCAGCGGATGAAATCGCAGATAACATTCGTTTTCACTTAACTAGCTATACCTACATTAGATTTGAAATGTGTAAGTGTAATTAGAAGACATTGACATATATTTGCCAAAGTCTGCAAATTCTTTGCTACGGCTTGCAAGTGCCGCCACCGTGGCGCCGGTTAGATGACACCTTCGTTTGTTTAACTACAATACAATGACCGAGTAAGTTGCGTAAGTACTCAGGATTACGTGACTGCAAGCCTTATTGGTTTTCGTAAATGCATGTTTTAAAACGAAAACCATCTGACAAAGCTAATCTTTACTTACTTTGAATCTTTATGTACGTTCTTACGTATTCATTATTCGTATTTTGTGATAATAGGTATACTGTACACGGTGTATTTGAGTTGTCTTTCATTTTTTAAACCATATCCTGTATCAACAAGTACCCATGGTTCCCGATCTGGAACAGTTTTTCCAGACATAGATAAGTATGTACATCTTCTTGATAAAGTTATCAATCATCGCTGTGGCTCGTGAAAAAAATCTGTAGTTTATTTTTAGGTTGTATCTTGTTGTGTGTTGTTGTGTTGGATTTGAATGCAATGCCTTCATCATAATTATTGTATTAAGCATGAAGGCTGTTATGTGTTAACCTGCCAACAAAATTCAAATTACTATTACGGGCCAAAACTAAGTTTAGCATATTATGTACCTTGGGTATATTAATAAGACGATTCGTGACGATAATTTTAAGTATTATTTTGAAATCTTATTCGTCCAAATTTAAAACGGACCACAAAATGTCAGGTAAAATTAATCGTTATATGAAGCCATGTCGCGTACACCGGAAAAGTCTTGTCATAAAATATGAGATTTTTTAGTGCAGCCTCGAGGTTCGGCGTTGTGTTTGCGGTTCACACGGGCGTTCTCCTTCACATTTCACACCTCAGCGACCGTTCCAATCTGTTACGTAATCTTAACGTGTTTTACATACTAATGTTATTAACGTGTTGATCCTGCAATCCGTGATGTATCATATTATTCTCATAACTATTATTTCAAGAACATAAAATCAATTTCAATGATATTTCAAAATACGATAAGTCGGTCTTTAGGTATTTCCTATGGCTTGAGATCTGAATATTCACAGGGAGTACCTAACCCAGATTTACATACAGTTAAAATGCATAAGTGTCTCTTGTCCCTGGTATGGATGAAAATTCAGAAGACATACTTATCTACATAGTTACTTATATCACAATATTCAATTTTCCTAATATAGATACAAACATAAGAGGAAGGCTTTTCCTACTAACAAAGTGTGGTGTGTTACAATCACCAATATCAAATGGTATCCCTATTATCATTATAATCACAACTTTGATTTTTGCATTCTTTTCTAGTTCTAATGTAGTCATAAGTTCATAACGTCATCCACAGTGACCAGTTGTATGAACTAATCGACACGACTGGTGTCTGATTGTCTCATCAGCCCTAATGCATGCACATGGCATTGCATCAGTTTTTCCGCCCTTCCAATAGTACAAATCTAAACCAGTATAATTTGGTCTGTTCGTACAGGTGTGTACATTTGCTATGAACGGTCTTGTGATAGTGGTTATTTATAGGTGGCGCGTTGTGTAACGCCATATGGAGTATTAGCGGGACACTTGGGACGTACTGCTCTAAGGATTGGTCCGATTGGGAACAACTGTCAGCTTTTGCGCACAAACATTGTTTTAGGATTCTCCACGTTTCAAAATGGCTATATATACCACGTACTAACAGCGAACTATTTGTTTTTTGTGGAAAGCAACCAGGATTTTTAACCTTAACGTTAACTTTATGCATCTCAAAAATTTAATGTTTTAATGAATATACGATCCTAGGTATCCGAGGTACTTTACTAGTTGGAAAATAATAATACAGAATCAAGATTTATTTTAGTTTTTCCTTTAATACTTACTCTCTGACTTGTGGTCAATAAAATCTTATTTATTTATAAGTTACCTATGTAATTAAATAATTAAATAATAATTCATATAGCTACAAGTAGGATAACCTTTAAAAATATACGGATCAGTATGTTTAACTTCATCGCAGCCTATTAAGATTAATGTTTCTCTTCGTCACCACATAAGTAGGCAAGTACCACACTATTGTAATTTCTGATCCTGGTTATACTTCCGGTTCTTCTCCGCTGTCTTCTCAATATCGGCTTTGTTATTGTCATTACATATATGCAAATGGTCTGCTGCTGCTGGGTGTCTTGGTTCCAGAACGTACGTTAATTTTCCTAAATCATGCAGAATTCTCTATCTGAACATAATTGTCACTGACATTCACAAAGAAAGCCATAAAATAACCCATCTATCTTAACGAATATGTCCCTTCGAATTTGTGCCTCCATACATTCATATCAGCGACTTAATCAAAACGTGCACTTGTCTCGCCCTCGGGGGACGGGTGGATAGGATGGGGCCGAATATATTCATTTCGCCCACAATGTTTGTACATTAGAGGTCTCGCCTCGCTACGCATTGTACCCTAGTCCCCGCTTGACTCTATAGAGTTACTTTTAACGAGGGTTGAAGGTGCGTACCATCAAAACTCGTTGGGTGTAAAGTCTAAATAAAGCTAGCTAAGTATAGTAGAGCTGTAGGTTTTTCGTAACATATCAATTTTTTTATGTAAACCTCACAATAGACGTTTGAAACTGTTGCCTTTCGGTATATGATCGAAGGTCTTCATGAAATAGTGTAAATTTTTTAACTACAGGAAGTAATACTCGAACCGGTAATAGGCAGTAGGCACTAAACATAACATAATATTGATATTATTTACACGGATCCAGGCAAGTAGAAAAGCAGATACGTATTTACTTCAAAATTTCCAAAATATATTAGGCAAACTTGACTTTCTGAAGTATGTACAATATATTAGAGTTACATATATATTATGTAGTTAAAAACTGTATTTCGAACAAAGTTTATATTGTTTCATCCAGAGTACATCCATTAAAAAGTTCAAAAGCAGTGGGTGCAATCCACCGCAAGTTTATTGAAGATTACATTGGTAAGGCCGCCGAGACGGAGGGAGAACTCGAAGCGAAGTAATGAAACCTTAAATCCCTGACGCGGAGTCGTAATCCCATGACGAAAACTTATTTTGCGCAGGGGTGCCAGTTGGCCGGAGCTAATGTGGTTTAGTGTTTCATTCAGCACAAATTGTGTTTTTATTCGCGCTTACGTTGTTTTTTTCATCTAATCCCATTATGGAAGTATTTAAAGTAGTTAATGATAGCGAGATAGGAAACATGTTTGCTTTAATATGTGGACTCGCTGGCCTTCGTGTGTGTTGACTTCTTTGTTAATTACGATCTCCTATATTATCTCAATTGCGCTCCAGTTTGCTGTGAAATAACAGGGCTTGAAATATAGCTTGAAATATTCCATGTGATTCAGGTGTGTTCAAATCAAGGATAGTAAATCTGATTTGTTTCTTACCAATCACTTGTTCTAGAATAGTACATTACACATCTAGGGCAGTAAAATAAGAAATGTCTCAGATCACATGTAATTGTTGTCCGAGGCGAAGCCGAGGTCAATAAACATGTGATCTGAGGCTTTCTTATTTACTGCCCGTGGTGTGTATACTATTTTTCTCCTCGACGGAGGCGGAAAGCGGCATTTTCGTTTAGCGCAGCGGGAGGAAAATTGACGCTTTCCGCCCGGAGGTGAGAAAAGATCTTTTCATCAGTTTTCGTTTCCGCTTAAAAATTAATTCTGACTGACAATAATATCAGTGGCTAATGGCATGCTAATGGCTATTATACCAACTTTTTAAGTAGGTATGCCTACAATCTATACTTAATATTATAAATACGAAAGTTTGGATGGATGGATGTAGGTATGGATGGATGTTTGTTACTCAATCACGCCCCAACAGCTAAACGGATCTGGATGAAATTTGGCTGGCAGAGATAGAGTATAGTCTGGAATTACACATAGGCTACTTTTTATCCCGGAAAATTACAGAGTTTCCGCGGAAACCAAAAATTCACGCGGACGAAGTCGCTGGCATTAGCTAGTTTGTCATAAGTACTTATATTATGATGTCGAAGGAACATGAGAATCCCACCGTCGAATTCTACCCAGTATCGACTAATGCAAATCTGGAGATATTGTTTACAGTAGCTCCAGGTACATAATTAAGTCAATAACATTGAACATTGCCACGAGGCCCTGCACAACCCTGGCATAGATTGTATACCTATACAAGTATGCAGGTGGATAAATAGTAGGGTTGTAACGGAACCTCGCCTCCGCCTCCGTAAGTGCGGAACTTTCGCAAGAAATCGTACCTCCGCTTCCGCATCCGCCTTCGCCGATTTTTTGCAGAGTTGTAATGGAGGTTATTTACGTTGACTTACAATGCGAGAGGTACAAATCGAAGCAGGTAACGTCAGTTACACCATTACAACAAGCAAAAAAGGCAACTGTGTTTAGAAGAATCCTCAAAAAAAATCAAATGTGGGATTCATCGCATCCTAAAGCATAGAAAATGGACGATGTGATCGAAGTAATCCACTACGCTATCTAACACTCGAGGCAAGGCCCTTCTTCAACTCCGCATCCGCCTCTGCTTCCGCTTTGAATGCCTCCGTTACAACCCTAGTAAATAGGTTTATGTATGAGCTATATTATGTCGCAACCCTGGTAAAATGCAATGCCGTGGGCGTCGCACGTGCACGCGGCTTAATGAGAGCCTGGCCGGCCATCTTCCGACCGATCAATGAGTGGGAAGCTCGTTAGTTTTGTTGTTCTGAGTTATGTTCGTGTAATGCCTTCGTGCAGCTATTTTAATATCAAGGTAGATTGAGAGAGACATTTAGCTTGTGATTTTGTTGCACCGCGTTGTTAGTTTGTCTACTATTTTATCAATCTGTAGACTGTAATTAATAAATACTTACCTAATCTCTACCGCCTGTGTGCTAAATAGTTTAGTACCTACTACCTATTGTATCAAGATTCAAGACCTAATAGATAGTATCATCTGCACTAAAGTCAAACTTGAAACCCATTTACTTATTCGAATTTCGTTGCACTGTATACTTTTCGAACATCATGAATTATCATGATAACTAATTATACTTACTTATTAATTAAGTATGTACCTACGATATCTTAAAGACTCATGACGTGGTTGGTACAAGGGTTGTAAGTGCGCCCGTCTTTCGTGCGAAGTTCTCAGAATATTTTTTGAAACTATGTAATTAGAATTTAAAACAATCAGAGCTGAAAGATGATCATGATTTATGTAGCTGTAATTATGAACCTTGTGCTTAGTTATTTTTACAAAGCATAAAAAACAAAAATGAAACAAAATAAATTCATAAAAGAAAATTCGCAGTCGGTAGGATTCGAACCTACGCTCCCAGAGGGAATCTGATTTCTAGTCAGACGCCTTAACCGCTCGGCCACGACTGCTTCGATCACTGAGTTGAAATTGTATAACATTTCATCATCAGGCACATCGTATCATTTAGGTACCTACATAATTTTGATTATGTACTAAAATAGAAGGATGAATAGCGTAATAGAACATAGACGGATTGTTTGTAAATAAAAGTTATACGTTATACCGTATACGGTTATACCCTCCTTGAAGAATTGCAGATACACTTCGATAGTAAAACAAGTCAAATGGAGCGGGAAATCTCAATCCGGTTTGCGAAGACGCTTTATGATTATGATGTAGGTATACCAGGGATTCCCAAACTACTTTGGGCAAGAGACTTTTCCAAAATGAACTGATAAAATAATAGCCCGTTTGAAAATGGGATTAGGATCAAAACGGTTTGTCAAACTACTTTGCACCCGATGCCTTCTGTTCACTCGCTCAAACAAAGGACTATCCGAGACAAAGGATTTACCCGAGATAAATACCTAAACTTCAAAAGAGGCTCAGGGTATGTACGCTCTTAAACACCCATAGCCAAATTACTTTAAAAATCCTATCTCTAGTTTTTATCCCATTGATAGAAAATACTTGCCAATTTAAAAACTTGCGGTTGGTTAAGTTGACATCATTTTCACATCAAAATTAATATTTTATAAATTTACTGAATTTTATGACATAAACTAGCTGATGCCCGCGACTTCGTCCGCGTGGATCGAGGTTTTTCGTTTCCCGCGGGAACTCCTTAATTTTCCGGGATAAAAAGTAGCCTATGTGTTATTCCAGACTATAATCTTTCTCTGTGCCAAATTTCATCCAGATCCGTTCAGCCGTTGGGGCGTGATTGAGTAACAAACATCCATCCATACATCCAAACTTTCGCATTTATAATAAAGTATATGGATGGATTAGATTGGCCTTCGCTGCGCTCTTGCAGTGGAAATCTATATATATATATAAAATTCAGTAAATTTATCACGTGTAAATAATAATTATTAATACAAATTACGTAATAATACTCAAGTGAGTAGGTAGGTAACTATTTTTTGAAAATAACCTCTAGACCGACGAGGTCTGAAAGTCGATTTTTAGACCTCGTCGACCCCCAAAATCAGTTTTCGTTTATGTCGACCCCTGGGAAACCGGGCAACCACTTTGGGAATCCCTGATGCACATAATACGCATGTGCACGTGTTTAACAGCCAAATTAATTACTTGCGGCCTGCGAGTTGTTATGAGCACTTGACTTATCTATTTCCGTTGAAATCTGCAACCTCTATATTATAGATATAGAGGAGGCTCATTAAGTAAATGAGAAACTTGAATTTTGTCTTACAAAAGGAAAATGGAAATAAGCTTCAGTATAAATATGTTTCATTTAGGGCTGCCAACTTTTTAAAGCCTCGTCTTCGCCATTCGCCACACTATCAAGTACAGGAAAACCGGATAGCCTATTCTATTTTGCCATTTCTCAGATCCCGATTATACCATTCCACAGAGAAATCACACTCACAGGCAAAAGCTAATAAATACAGCTATTTCGTTATTTCCCGGTATTTAGCCGTTTATGTAAGCCTGTCATGTGCAACGCTGCACCGGGTGGCGAGACTAAAAATAGAGTTCTATACACGCCATAGATAACGCGATAGGTATTTGGTACACAATGCACGAGGTGACTGGGGCATCACTTCCGCTGCATGCCTGCCGAGGACGCGCTACAAACATATATATACTAAAGCATGCAACACACATAACGGACGACGACTGCGATCAGCGCAAAGCGCAGCGTCACTCGCCACCACAGTATCGCCACGCTCCCGATCCGCGGCGGGCGCGTTCTGTGTGATGTCGTCCCTATAAATACAAGGAACTACACCCGCCGCATGCCCGCCGCGCACCCGACCCGACCCGGGCCCGACCTGCGCCCGTTTCTTGTGTGTTTTAATGGACATCTCACTGAAAAGTAATAACTAATAAGTATCTTGAGGATCTGTACCAGCGCGGCATCTTTGCAGTCTCAATACCTTCTAAAAGCCGCTTTAGCTACGCTGTCGCCGCGCGTTCTGTTTATGTAAAGTATGCCTGTATATTATGAGGTATTGTATAGTAGAGTGTTCCTCTAGCGTCTAAAAGACTACTGATTGGTACATATCTAATATAACAAAGCTAACATTATAGAATAGACTAGAATTTAGATGATCACCGCGACTTCGTCTGCGTGGATTAAAAGGTTTTTGATTCCCGCGGGAACTCTTTAATTTTTCGGAATAAAAAGCAATGTCCTATGTCCTTCTCCGGGATACAAACTATCCCTATGCCAAATTTCATCAAAATCAGTTGAACAGATGGGCCGTGAAAGCGTAGCAGACAGACAGACAGACACACTTTCGCATTTATAATATTAGTATATGGATTAGATTGGCCTTCGCTGCGCTCTTGCAGTGGAAATCTGAGTGTTTCATCCACAGACCTGAAAATAGGTAAGTACGTAGGTAACTAAGTACTTTTTTAAATCATAATTTAAAGACTGTAAAACCGCATTTGTTAAGCCAAGACTACTATGAATTTCTTAACAACAAAGTTAAATGGAAGAAAAATCGACTTTATGCTTACAATAAAACTGGGGGTAAAATATAGCCAACGTATGGTAGACGACAATAATTTATCACATTATTTTGCTATAGTAGTTAAGTACCCACCTGCGTGGCTTTAGTAGATAATATTTTAGCGGTTCTATTAAAATATCATCCAATGTTACAAAACCGCGGTGTGCTGAAACCCAACACAACAATGTAATGCTCGCGAAAATAACTGTAAACATGAACAATAGGTACATTACACGTTCGATGCAGTTGCTATTACGGCCCCCTGTTTACATAATAACACTCGCAGGCTTAGGCGCGGGACATACAGAAGTGTCGACGGGCGGTCGACGGGTGTGTCGAGAAGCGAGCGGTCGCCGCCGCTTCTATGTATTTCATACAAAATGTATGCAAGCGGCGAGGCGCCGAGCATACTGAAGAGGCGCGGCGCGGGTATGGTGGGGGCGACGCTTCCTCGACATACGGCGCACCCGTTCGACAGTGGCACACCGCTCGAAACGCACAGGGCCGGATTGCAAATGCACGACGATACGGAATTTAATATCGATTTTGCCAGTTAGTGGAAAAATACCTAGACTAGTTTTTTTAGTTTGTAGGTATAATGCTGGGCACAAACCTGTGCTGTAGGAGCACCCATTCCGGGTGGTGTCACATGCAAACATATTCTTATGTACAATTGTATGTTAAATGTTTGTCTGTGTCACCATTGTGGAATAAAGGTATTTTCTTTCTTTCTTTTCTTTCTCTCAATTAAATTAATAAATCTTGTATAGTCTAGGAAACGGGCCGGTTCGTTGTATAGAGACCTCCGCATTAAGTCCTCAGTCGTTAAAACTTGGCACGGTTGTAGTAATGTACCAAAACTTATACAAAAATATCCAAAAAAAATCCATGCGGAAGTTAGGTATTTATACATAAAACGTAATATTTATGACAAAATATTTTCTCGATTTCTTTTAAAATAATAGTAGGTACTTAATATATTTACACTCAAAACCGAAATACCAAAAGAAATAATCATGCAGAACATCGATATTTATACCGATTTTATTATCAAACCTAAACTGCGTTTACGCGACGATGTACCTTCCTGCTTTAACAATTGGGTATAGCATAAAAAACCTTACTTCCGTACTGATTTTTTATTGGATATTTATACCACCACAGCTAGCATATCTGCATCTGACGAAGAAGACATGATGTCGCATCGAAATCAAACACTAGTATGCCCCAAATACGTCCCACTGCTACGTCACAGCCTCACCGTTTGCGCGCCACTTGGCGACAGATGCGCGACAGATGCGCGCCAGTGGCGTGACACTGTCGCGCATCTTGCGCACCTCACCACTCGCCCCGACACTTCTGTATGTCCCGCGCCTTATGTAACTACTAGACTATGACCGCGACTTCGTCTGTGTCAATTTAAAATGCCGTGGGAACTCTATGATTTTAGATCTCAGCGGTAGATTCACTCGACGATTCAAAAGCACTTGTAAAGGTTTATTTGAATAAAAAGAAGAATAGTTTGAAGTTCCGGGATAAAAAGTAGCCTATGGCTACCTACCTATCTCTGAAACAAATTTCGTTAAAATTGGTTGAGTGATGGGCTGTGAAAAGGTTACATACAGATAGACGGACAGACAGACAGATAAACAGAAAGTCAGCGCATTTTGGAATTTATATTATTAGCCTATTTAAAGGCGTGGACGATAAGGAGGTTCGAGAGTTTTATTAGGAATTAATTTATATAGAACATTACATAGTTAGTTTTAGAATTTGTGTTACCTATATTGGCCTCATCACCCATGTTGTCTCATTATTAGATTACAGTAAGGTCCATTTGGCCCCATGTTATCTCATTAATACATTACAGTTACAGGTAAGTAATATAGATACAGATACAGTTTTAAAACCGGATTTTTAGTAGCCGAACTGGAAATTGACCGGAAACGACTACCGGACCGGAAAAGGCAGACATTGGATTTTTTTTTGGGTACAAGCTTAAAGTTTGTCATTATTTTTACCCGACTGCGGAACGCACCCGACTGCGGAACGCACAGGGTTATGTGTTCATCAGTCTATATATGTATATTTCCTTTGTGTCGCACTACAGACAAAACGGCTGAACCGATTTTGATGATACTTACACCACTAGATTTGTCTTAATTTTCCGAGTGTCATAACGGAAGCCGAATTTGAGAAAAAACAAAATGGCGCCCACTAGTAGCCATATTGTAACAAATTTAAAAATGAAAGTCAATAAACTATGGCAAGTGGGGTATCGATGAATAGGTCTTGTAAAATCAGAGTTAGGTTCCTTAGACCATTTTTTCATTTTAACGATCATTTAGGATTTACGAGGTTTCAAAGGTTCATTTTTAGTGTATTCCTTTGTGTCGCACTACAGACAAAACGGCTGAACCGATTTTGATGATACTTGCACCACTAGGTTTGTCTTAATTTTCCGAGTGTCATAACGGAAGCCGAATTTGAGAAAAAACAAAATGGCGCCCACTAGAAGCCATATTGTAACAAATTTAAAAATGAAAGTCAATAAACTATGGCAAGTGGGGTATCGATGAATAGGTCTTGTAAAATCAGAGTTAGGTTCCCTAGACCATTTTTTCATTTTAACGATCATTTAGGATTTACGAGGTTTCAAAGGTTGTAATCCTTTGTGTCGCACTACAGAAAAAACGGCTGAACCGATTTTGATAGTACTTGCACCACTAGATTTGTTTTAATCTTCCGAGTGTCACTATGGAGGCCGAATTTGAGAAAAACAAAATGGCGTCCACTAGAAGCCAATTAATAAATGAAAGTCGATAGGCTATAGGCAAGTGGGGTATCGTTAGATAGGTCTTTTAAAATCACACCTAGGTTCCTTAAACCATTTTTCCGTTTAAATGATAATTTAGGATTTACGAGGTTTCAAAGGAAATGTTTAAAGTTCCTACATAAATCATCTATCTATCAAACTAGGTATGATACCTATTATAAAGAGAAAAGATTTGGATTATCTCAAAAACTACTCAACCGATTTTAAAAATTATATCACTTATAGAAAGCTACATTATTAACATGTAAAATAGGCCATATTTCATTTTTAAAAAAATAAGAGATCCCTACGAAAATTGCAATAATGTGAATTCAGTCGGAAAGAATCGTCTCATCTGAGAGCTTCGTTGCGTGCGCTGAGTAAATAGTTAAAGTTACACGAAAATAATGTATGGTGGAATAGTTTCTCTTAAAAAGTTCTATAAAAAAGTCCGCGATAGCATATATCTAACTTTTAAGGCTGACTAACAATAAACATTTTTATGATTTTCAAACTTGGTTTAAAACTATGCTTTACTTGTGAAGGTGTTTTTACCGACATAGTATTAATCCTTATCAAAATAAATATGTTCGTCATCTTCAGTATTTAATTAAGATAAAAATTGCTCTGTACACCATTTAATTTAGATGAATATTTTATGAGATATCATAGAAATACAGTAACGTTCAACAGAAAATGACGCGGCCGGCAGCGGATAGAAAAGGGTGAAGGTGGGGCGCGTACCTACTCTCACAATATAATATTACGGTAGTAACTTAATATCATTTATGTGACGACATAACCAGTCTCAAAAAACTTGATGATTTGTACTCCTTCAATCGATCAGTCAAAAAATCAATAAATTCATCAATGCCACATGCAGCGCATATTCGACTTACATAATATCTTACGACTAAAATTTTTAATGTCTATTAAAATATTGGTTCCGACTTAATACTAAACTATACCTAAATATTACTACTTGGCTACGTACTAAATACGTACAAATTGTGTTTTTGAAAATACTTTTTTTGCATTGTTCACGGGCATTTTCGTAAGTGGCCGACGTTCATTGGCTTACGAAAGCGATTGGACGCGGTAAATGCCGAGGTCTAGTGACGTCGCGTCGCTGCGATAGGACTCTCGAAAATTAATTCACTCTCTCTGTCGAAAAAATAGCAGATTCACGAACTTTACCAAACCAAATTTATTTTAGCATTATAACATATTATGCAAATTTGATGATGGTTATGGTGATCACCATGGTAGTCATTACGAATAAATGAATCCGCTGCTTATTCACATGCTCTAAAATGCTACCACAAAATCTATAATAGTACCTTTGGTACAACTTCGGGCAGAAAAAACGTCGCCTGTTTACAATAAATACTGAACTAAAAAGTTTGAAATAAAAAAGTAATTTAATAAAACAAAAAACCCGACTGCTTGGATACCAAAAAGTATAAAACAAGACATGTATTGAAGTATTTCATTATTATCAATTTACATCGTATAATAATATTAATAAAATTTATCAAGGCGCAGTCGCACGTCCAATCTAAGCTAACATTTACCTTAACGTGCGACTGCGCCTTGATAAATTTTATTAATATTATTATACGATGTAAATTGATAATAATGAAATACTTCAATACATGTCTTGTTTTATACTTTTTGGTATCCAAGCAGTCGGGTTTTTTGTTTTATTAAATTACTTTTTTATATACATTACGTACCTATGCATTTTAGAACATATTATAATACTTATAAGATATTAATATCATATTCTACAGATATGTTAGTACCTACTACCTACTCGTAAACACAGGGCAAGCCAAAACCCGAGGGAAACATACGAATACGCGTTATAGGTAGTTGCCCTTTACACTCTTTGAATATTTAAAGGTAGCTACCGTCAGTTTCACTCACCCCGACCTCTATGGATATTTGATACAGTTCTGGTACACTCTGTATTATAGATATTGAATATTAAGAAATGTTTATGAGGGTGCATATCAAATAATTTAGGAATTGGGACTATACAACTATAAGAAACAAATAAAAATCCATTCCGGTCAACTTATATTACTATGTTTTCAAAACTACTATTGCTTCTACTGAGAATTCCAGAAACTGGGTAGAGCATAAGTTAAAGTAGTTCTTTATTAGGAAAAATTGTATTAAACATGTAAGAAAAACCTACAATTTTTCCTATAGTTTTCCTTTGAATTATGTAAATGTTACTCACAGACGATTTTGCGATTAAAGTATTTTTTTATATCCTGCTTTCCCGGATAAAAAATATGCTCCGATGTATGCCATCTCTGTTTTAATTTTCGCCAAGATCTACCTATGTGTAGTCGTGAAAACGAGGCAGGCGATCAGGCATAACTGTAAGCGCATCACTTGAGAACGGCTGGACCGATTTTATTTATTATTTATTTATTTGATGTATTAGATTATTGTATTAGATTAGGGTATACCAACGGCGAGTACACAAAGCTTAAATTAAAAATAGTACATAAGGTCTTTCTTTATCCGTGTGGCACGGGACCTAGAAGTAGGTATGTAAGGTACACAACTATTGCAAATATTTGTTTTAGATTTGTTCATAATAGCACCGAATAGCAGTGGCGTGCACAGTATTCGGAACCCGGGTAGGCATTGGTTACGTTCCTATACGTAGATAGGTACCTACTTTCAGGCAGGGAATGATGCAAATTATGCATTGAGCTTTTTTAGAGGGTAAGCAGTACCTTTATGCCTCTATATGTCGTGCACGCCACTTCCGAATAGGTACGGTAATAATAATTAGAATTAGGTTGTTATGAAAAGAAAAGTTTCTCAGAAAATTCTCAAATTCAGGAAAAACTTGTAAAAAATATCAAAAAAAATGAAATTTGGACAGGACGGCCGTCGGGCCAGCTTTAAGTATTAAAAAGTATATTATGTAAATAATACTTTAAAATTAGAATTAAATTAAAATTAGAGCTTTCTAAAGTTTTAGATATTTAGTAGGTAGTAGGATATCTATCTAATTAGGTACCTACTTGAGGAATAATTGTACTACTAAGTGGGTAACAGGTCGATTGACACGAAGTGCACGGCCATTAAAACATGAATAATAAAGAAGAGTAGGTACCACAGGTAGGTACGTAGGTAGAGCCAGTAGAGCTTCGTGAAAGGTTAACGCCGGCCCTCCTTACATGCTTGACATGACATGTACGAGTATAAGTCAAAACCAATTTTTGTACGTTTATTATTCGTCAATCGTCACGGTATAATAATTCCCATAATATTATAAATCCTTTAAGTTCATTGGATGTTATAATCAGCCCCTTTGGTGTAACAGCCTGAAAAATGTTTTAATTTATTCATAGTGGGCAGAAAAGGTACCTACCTAGGTACTCAAACTTATATAGAATTCGAAACCTTTAACCTCATAACAATACCTAATTTAATTTTACAGTTTACCTAAGTAATTTAATACAAATTGTCTCACGTACCTACTAAAAATACCTAGGTACCTTACCCAGTTAATTTATTATTGGTAAACGTGATAAGTGATTACTTTAAACCTACTTTTAAACGTAGGTATTTGTCGCTAAACATGTCCTAAATTGATTTCGTGATTGCCATTATGAATACAATTATTTCTCGATGTACCTAAGTAGGTAGGTATGAAAGAACGTGGACGTATTATATTTTATCGTGTGTCATCGTATGATTATTTTTTCAAGTTAAAGCAAATACCAATTTAAGATAATTGTCTTGTAATTCAAGTACGTAGGTATACAGTTCGAGGTAGGTACATTAGCAGATACTTTAAGTACCTAGGACTTATTTTATCACTTTATCAGTTTCTGTGTTTTATTGTTTCTTGGTATAAATTCGGTACGTTTAGTGCGTCTGGTGCGTCCACCTGCTAAGTACAAGTGCCGAAATGGAGTGTTATTGTTTTAGCGTTTGAGATAAACATAAAATGCGATAAAGATTTAATGCGGTTATGGTTAATTCAAATTAAATGTCACAATGCTAAAAGATAATTAATCACTCACTGATAGGTATCATTTGCATGAAATACATCTGACTCATGTGAAACTCATACTCGTAAATTCACTTTTTATGTAGACTCGCGGCCGAAATGTACCTAGATAAAGCCACCCTAGAGTCACAGTAGGTACTACGTAGAGTTAACACTATCAGATACATAGAACTAATCATATCATACTTACTAATATTATAAATGCGAAAGTGTGTTTGTTTGTTGGTTTGTTGGTTTATTGGTTTGTTGGTTTGTCCTTCAATCACGCCGCAACGGAGCAACGGATCGACGTGAATTTTGGTATGGGTATAGTTGAGGACCGGAGAGTGTGACATAGGCTACTTTTTATCCCGGAAAATTAAAGAGTTCCCGCGGTAATCAAAAAAACTTAAACAACGCGGACGAAGTCGCAGGCATCAGCTAGTCTTAAATAAAATATGCGATCGGTTCTACTGGCCTCTGAATCAAAGCAACCAGCATACCTATTAAATTTAAAAAAAAACAAAATGTGCATGACATCGACAAAATTTACGTCTCACGAGCTCATCACGAGCTCGACTTTTCTTGTATGGAAATATAAGGTTCCTAGTTTCCTACTTCTACTCGTAGTTCCTACTATTAAAAAACACTTTGAACTTACCAGCTTTTCACATACCTATCAGTCATAAATTAAGAAAAATATTAGGTAGGACTGCTGGCAGCTGGTTACAAAATGGACAGGTAGCTTTGTGTAAAATTACCGAGCCTTCAATCTTCATTTTCGATTTATTTGTTTTTAAGTACTATTTTAGTTACTATTTAAGTACCTATTTCTGCTTTGTTTTACGGGTGCTTACTGCGACGCGACGTCTGCAAGTTAAATAGGTAACTAAACTGGCTACCTACTCTTGTTTCAGTCACGGTTATCAATGTTACATAAGTTACAACTACGATACCTACAACAAAGTTGCTTTAACACAAGCCAAATAAGGATAACTTTGTATTGGATTTCTTGCATGAACTGTGGACATGAAACGTCGTCGTAGCTGTCTGTTGTAGGTATAGGTACAGCTCCCTGCAATGCAATGTAACTAGGGCATGCTCCCGGGAAATATTAGTATCAAAAGTATCGGGATTTCCCGAGACTTTTGAATACATTCAGTCCCGGTTCTCCACGATACTTTCGATACTTTCGAGACTATTCGCAAATCCTGATTAAATTAAAATATTCGCATCGTATATGCTTACTGCATTAACTTTTTGTAATATACTTAATACGAAACGTTTGTCTACCTCTACGCTATAGGTAGGTATATCGAGTTCACGTGATCTGAAATAAACGTTTGAAATCTTTGAATAAGTATGTTGAACTTGGTCAAATCACTTGTTTTGAATATATTGGTTTCGTCTCTCGTTACTTGCTATTGAACTGTGAAGTGACTGGATACCTATCACGTCATTAATTAAGAGCACAAGCGGCGACTTTGAGCAACGGTTTCAAAAAATCATTGCAAGATCAGTAAATTAATATTTTTTAAATCATACTAATATTATAAATGCGAAAATTTGTTTGTTTGTTGGTTTGTTGGTTTGTCCTTCAATCACGCCGCAACGGAGCAACGGAACGACGTGATTTTTGGCATGGGTATAGTTGAGAGCCTGGAGAGTGACATAGGCTACTTTTTATCCCGGAAAATTAAGGAGTTCCCGCGGGAATCTAAATACATAACTTAAACCACGCGGTCGGAGTCGCGGGCAACAGCTAGACTAAGTGACCAATACTTTTTACAACTTTGGAAAGCAATATTTAAGTGAACCCTTATTACAATAACAATATTGAAAGAGAAAATCTAAATACCCTATTTGCAATATAGTCAGATTACTTAATTAAATTCTCGTTATTAATAGCGACAGGATATTAAGTACATCATATTATTAAAAAACTTTTGCAAGAAAATTCAAATCCTTCAGTTATGAGTTTTGAAGATGTCGTCTGTTTGGAATTACTTCCTGCAAGGTCAAAATGAATCAAAATGCAAGCTCTGTCAAAAAATATTAAGTGCTAGGGAAGTACCACAGGAAGTACTGCTGGCCTCAGCAAACAAAAATAAAAATTGTCACGATGTTTTGTTTTTGGTATGCTAGTATTGTTATTAATTGTTACGCTGTATTGTTATTGATAAGAGAAGATTCTGAATGTTGTTTGGCTTGAAATTTTCATAATTTACACAAAAATAATGATGGAAGGACACTGGTAGATTGGTGAGGCTAAAGTTAATAATATTATAAAAGGTTATATAATAAGCACGAGAATGAAGGCTTACTGTCGACTTCGATTAGTAATTTGTTGATATTTTGTTTAAAGGCTAAACTTTGACTTGTAATTTGTCTTTGAGGTTCATATTTTATTAGTTTTGCTGCCTACCTACATACTGTGATTTATTTATGTTAGAAATTAAAAACTAGTTTTGAGTCTAGTAAGGTTTTTATTTCACATTTTATGCCCTTTCCTATTCCTGTTTCCTTAATTTTATATGGCAGTATCGAAAGTATCGAAAGTCTCGGGAATTCCTGGTTCCGTGCCAGTATCGGACAAAAAATTCCCGGTACTTGGAATGGTATCGATACTGCAAGCCCATAGGCAAGCCCTAAATGTAACATTGTAGCAAAATCGACAACCAACATGTGGCTCAACTTGTAAAACTGTTCAATAGATTTCTCAGTGCTTGCAGTTAGTTTTATAATAGTTCCTGTCGAAACGATTAAAAAGGCTGGAAATATTTTTAATATTTAAAATATAAAATAACTAGCTGATATCAGCCCGCGACTCCGTGGATTGAGATTTTTCGGTTCCCGCGGGAACTCTTTAATTTTTCCGGATAAAAAGTAGCCTATGTGTTATTCCAGACAATAATCTATCTCTGTGCCAAATTTCATCCAGATCCGATCAGCCGTTCGGGCGTGATTGAGTACTTAACAAACATCCATACATCCACACATCCATACATCCATACATCCATACATCCATCCAAACTTTCGCATTTATAATATTTATATTAATATTATTTGATTGTCGTAGAAGATAATATTACATTTCAAGTAAGAATAATAAGTAAATTTTGATGACCTATACAACAAAGCAAAAAGCAAAAAAAAATAGTACATAGGTAGGTACTCGTACCTACCTACGGCCTACCATACCACAACATAATATGTATACCTACATAAGTAGGTATAGGTACGTGAATGATTGCGTTACAAAACATGAAATTACCTGTCTTTGAATAAAAAAGGCATCATTAAAAGCTTATCAAGCTTTGTTCCGCTAATTAAAATTTAAAAATACACATTGAAATAATCATATTGTGGATTAATTAATAAATGGAAAATTCCAGTGTTTCGGGAAAACATTTTCATTTGCCTTTTTTTCCGATAAAATAGGATGGTATACCTACCTACCTAGTACCTACCCGCGGAATAAATGAAAATACCTAGGTAAACTGATTCGGTGTTCGGTGGGTAAGTAAGTACTAAGTACCTATACCAATATTAGGTAAGTAGGTGCCTATGTTGAGGTAGGTACATTTATTAATAATTATCGTGTTCACAATATTTTTATCGAAAAATCAATCATAGCGTTCAAAAGCAATCGGTAAATAGGTACCTACAAGGTAATTAGGTATGGGTTAATGTTATTATTATTATTACATGTGCACCATCCCATTCGCGCGCGGCTTTTCTTCTGCTGGAATTTTGGAAAATCCCGCCCTATTCCGTGTCTACATTATAAACGGAAGCTCTGTGCAAAATTTCAGCTTTCTAGTCCTAAGTATTGGGCTGGGCGTTGATCAGTGTAAGGCAGTACTTTTCTTTTGAAGTAGGTAAATAATATGTTTAAAGATTGATTTCATGATCTAGAGTGATGTACCTAAGTTATACCTGCTCGTACTCGTATGTAGGTACGCTTTTAGGCTCATATCCTGTTATCAGAGTATTGTTATCAGAGTCAGTGTGCTCACACCTAGCAAGTGCAAACACCTGCTGAGACCACCTGTCCCATGTACCGTTATATCTTAGAAACTAGTGATTATGATACGGCGCGATAAGGAACAATATGTGATGATTTCCGCATATTAAAACACTTAAAGGGCTATGAAATCGTCGGCATCACAATATAGCTTAGAGCGTGAATATATTAAACTAACCTAATGAAGCCAAGAACATTTTAATGAAGCACGCAGATCGTAGAACAAGTTGAGTTACAACTTACACAGTGGGTAACTCAGCTTGTTCTAAAAACATATTTTATAGACTATTATTAGTATTGTATATAAGTCAAAGTTAGGGCAAATTTCAGTAAATACCTACGGACATATTTATTTGGAGCTGCACAGGCTACCTCAGCAAGGCAAAACGTGTTTCTCCACCGACGACCAGTCCTGTCTGTAGTGTGTTTTGTTTTCGCCCTTAGTTGTACTTGTATGTTAAATAGGATTATCTTGTCTCAGTTACATAGCTAGTTAAATAGCGTGGGTGAAGCCAGACATGAGACAATACATCCCGGTACCTGTGTCATGAAATAAATCCAATTATGGGCAAAATGTTACACTAACGTATGTACCTATATATTAGATAGTGTACCTACTACCTATCTATCGATATTTTCTTAAAGGTGCCCTTAAATTAAACATTGTTACTTGTTAGCAATTAGGTTATAGGTAGGTAGCGTTAGATACTTAGTTACAAAATTATAGTTTGCGTCACTATCAGCTGTATAAGTTGTTTTCCAATAGACACCTGCATACCTATAAGGAAAATATAGCATAATATCTAAATGCCTAAAGCCTATAAATACACGTACTTATACCTACTCACACTCAATAATTAATAGGTAGGTAGGTATTCATTTAAATATTGTTTTCTGAATTGTATACATAGGTACCCGGCTTATGAATTAAGTGTAAGATTTAAATTAAATGTTTTAAATTATTGATTTAAATTAATTTTCATTTTCATTTTCAAAGTTCTAAATAAATATAGGGAAGTATTATTATGCTATTATCAGGGCTACCTAGAGTCTAGAGTCTAGACCGTCGTCCAATCTAACTTATTACCTAACGGGCTAAAACAAATTACATAGTATTAAGTACATTATTTTATTTATATGTTACATATTATAAAAATACACCTAAACAAGGAGCTCATTATCAATTGTGTATGTTTAAAACTGTATCATATTACTTTTTGATCACTGTGCATCATGCCGATTGTGTATTTTTGATTAAATAAATAAATTGATTGAATTGATTGATTGATTGATCATAATTATTTAAAGGTACAATATTCTTTCGACGAACTAGAATTACTTTAAATCTCCATACGGGTATCTCTACCCCTTTGCATAATCTTAAAACATAAATTAAAATATTTAAACCCAAATAATCTGATGCGCTCCAAAGCGAATTTTGGCCTCGCCAATCTCCACAGAGATAAGGTACAGTACCTATTTATAATATTAAATGTCTTTGGAGATTAGCCATCTGCGCGAAAGATATTATGGAGCACAATAAGTGTATGCGCAAACACAGGTGCAATCTCTATTTCCTCTCTCATACTTAGCCCGATGGGATGGAAAATCTGAAACGGTCGGAATGAGCTTTCATACTGATACTAGTACTGAGAACTTCTTGGCAGAAAAACCCAATGCTTAATTATATCTCGTTTTTCGTACGCAGTCTCCACTCCAGAACACGTCTGCCCGGCCATTTGCCATCGGATCTACGACAAATATGACCTATGCTAATCCTCAGAGCTATGTTGGTCACTATTGTTTTTGTACGGAAAGCTAGTTATTGTGGTATTTGAACAGGAAATGGCTAAGCGGAACGGCCTACACAAAATAGGTTTACACTTCGACTAACAAAGAGTTATAACTCATTTTGACTCTTTCTGAACCCGATTTGCTCGCTCAATCCTTTCCGTTACTGAAAGTGCTTGTATGCAGTTTTCCTTTGCGAGCTTTATACGAGTATACAGAATTCGGACAAAGCTCGCTCCGCTCGCGGCGTAAACCCCGCTCAGTGGTACCTATATGTAAGTAAGTAAAACACTTTTTTACCAGGATTGGTCTCCGCTGCGGTTTGAGCGCAGTTTCTAATTAATCAGTACATATTATATGTTTATTACACACAAACAAATAACAGAACAGGGGTAACGCGAATCGTGACAAAACTTACAACTTGTTACGGTGTAAAGGCGGCCTTTTCACTAGGAGTGATCTCTTCCAGGCAACCTACACATTGTAACAACTGCAGCCCCCCTAGCATGGGCCGAGACAATGTTCTCCCCGTGGAAAGGATAAAATTTTTATTCTTAAATAAAGCGTTTAGTTTACGTTTTTTAGCGTTTTTATTTATTTATTTAGGAATACATTTTTTATCCTTTCCTCGGGGAGAAAATTGTCTCGGCCCATGTCAGGGGGGCTGGTATACATTTCTAAAAGAAAAATTATGGTAAGTAGGTACTAACTATTACATAACAGTATACATACTATCACAGATGCATACTATAATTACATACAAAGTATTTAACTTAAATGACAATATGAATATAAAAATAAAATAAACTTAATTGACCGAGCGAAGCGAAGGTCTTTAAGTCTACTTGAGTGAATTTGCACTTGTCCGTCCGTCCGTCCGTCTGTCAGTCACAGCCTTACTTCTGAATTACTGAACGTACTCTAATTACTTCAAATTTAAATATCATAATATGTAGACCGATGGCCTCCAGCCGAAAAAGTTGTAAAAATCTTTATTTCAGGGGGGCTCTCATAGAAGCGAAGAAAATATTTTTTATAGCGTTACATAGGGTTGCGGTAGGTATATCATTTTAAAGATAATAATTAGGAATAGAGTCCAGAAATACATTTTTTTTAATTTTTCCCCTAAAATTGACGAAAGGAAGATTTGGGGGACTTTCAAGGTGAAGATTTTCTAACGTCCAAAGTTGACCTTAGAACTCTCAATTTTCTGAAAGGCTGAGCCTGAAACTTGATTAATTATTTGAATTATATCCTGTACTTACTTGAACAACAAATACTAAAATTAGATAAATATTATAAGGAAACGAAATTATTTAATTTTTAATGAGCTTCAGTATTTTTAACAGAACTTCACAATGATCTCAATAGATGGCGCTCTGTAAAAGTTTATTCGTTTGTGCTTACAAATAATAGCGAGGTCTCAGTTCGGGGCGAACCCCTAGTATACGTATACTCAAATAATAAATATGGTATCATAAACTTACTTACACGAGCTTTACATAGATATTTATATGGTACCTAGGCATTGTTTTTGATATCTTTATATCAGCTTGATACCCGTAATTTGCACTCAGAAAGGTCTTCCAGTGCGCACACACCGGCTGGCACACCTGTGTAATCGCATTACTGTTATCACGCGATACCTTATCAGCCACACACTTGAGTTTCGATTCGGTCATAGTAGCGTAGGTGGAATGTTGGGTACAAATGCCAAAAGAGCTTTAGTACCTTGCGTTGAATTATGAGGATTTTTGAAGTGAAAACTTCTTTAGCCGCGTTGAGCACTTTTTGGTAGGGGGTAAAATAGTGGATTCGCGTGTCAGTATGTCAGTGTCCAACATGCTCGCGAACAGCGACATGCTCGCGAACACCGACATCACGACATGCTCGCGTTGTTACGAAGACAAAAGGTCTTAAATATTTAATGAACATTCGTAATTAAACAAATTTAATGCCTTAGATTTAAGGTTCATATTTTAATTATTTTTTTTGTATTTTAACATTAAAAAAAAATTACTATTTACTAATTTTTTTAAATTACTATTTATTTTTTGAAATTAAAAAAAAAAATTAAAAAAAAATTATTTTAAATATTCGTTTTCACTTCTGTCGGCAGTCCCTATGAGTGCGATTTTTTTTCCCATAGTAATTTCTATGGGCATAATATATCCTGCTTTATTTCCCGCCACTGGAAATAAAGCAGGGCAACCACCCGAGGCCTCGCTCTTGCAGGGGCCTCGCGCCTACGCGCTATGCCCAAGTAGAAAAAGTCATTTGGTACTAATTTATGTAAGTAATGTGTAGGTATTTGTATAGATAAGTATCGAATCTTTGATGTAAGACCTACCTACCTATTTACAACCTATCTACCTAAGATGTAAAATCTTTATCGCTATAAACTTTTCCTATTTTAGTTTATCATCAATAATCTATAATTATATGTACTAATATTATTAATGCGAAAGTTTGGATGGATGGATGGATGGATGTTTGTTACTCAGTCACGCCAAAATGGCTGAACGGATCTGCATAAAATTTGGCACAGAGATAGATTATTATAGTCTGGAATAGCATATAGGTTACTTTTTATTCCGGAAAATTAATTAAGGAATGAAATGACTCATTTCATCATTAGTATTCGTCGTCGTACCTATTGTTCTCGGCATTTGGGCTGGGATCTATAGGTAGGTACTGTAAATTGTAAACCTGCATCAATCACTTTTACAGTCTCAAATCTCAATGTTGTAATTGGCTGAATCGATGGTATTTTTACTGCGGCAATGGATTTTGGCCAATAGCGGAAGAGTGTTAACTAAGAAGACGTGACTGTGATCGTCACACTTTAGCAATCATTTTTACATAGTAAAGCCCCTCTTTTCTTGAACCTGCCAGGTTACAAGTTTTTACCATCATACCGGCACTGTACCACTATCTAGGACCCTTTGTGAGCCCAGGGGGCCAGGCCTGTTCCAGATTCCTCCATCTGTTTCTGCCCTTTGCAGGCGGCGGCTGCTGAACCAGTACTAGGGACCTAATATTTTCTGAGACACCAGTCACACAACATAGGTCTCTAGGATCTTTCTTCTTTCATTATTATTAGCACTTCTATCAGAAAATTCCGCTGTTTGAAAGGTCGATTAGATAGACCTACAATATTAAATACAAATTCTGTCTGTGTCTACCTATTCGACAACACAAAAAATTCTTTCCAAAAAACCGACTTCCAAAGCCACTGTAAAGTAAAAAATAATTTTGATTTCTACACACTATGTTGAAGTCGGGCGAGTATAACAAAGATAGGCAAAGTTGACGCGTCGGGCTCGCCCGACTTCAACATAGTGTGTAGAAATCAAAATTATTTTTTACTTTACAGTGGCTTTGGAAGTCGGTTTTTTGGAAAGAATTTTTATTTTTAACTTTTTAGTGTACTCTAAATCCGCACGGCTTAGGAGTGCAATACCCTGCAGCATCAGAGTTGAGGAGTTGGGACTTGGGTTTAAGTATGAAGTCGTTGCTTGACACCTACAATATGAATTCAACATAAAAAATCCTAAATCGCTATTTTTCGGGAGTTCTGTACCCTGAAGCATCAGGGTTGAGGAGTTGGGACTCAGAGTTGAATCGTATACACGTGACTTGATACCTACTATATGAATTTACCATCGAAATTTCCTAACTCCCTAGTTTTGAGGATTTCATGTAGTATGGTACACCTACAGCATCAGGATTGAGGATTTGGAGTCAGAATTTTTTATGGGACCACCTCGGGAGCTTCCTCTAACCAATGAAAAAAAAATTTTTCAAATCGGTTAAGAAACCACGGAGATATGCACCGACATACATTAAAAAAAAAAAAAAAAAAAAAAACATACGCGCCGAATTGAGAACCTCCTCCTTTTTTGGAAGTCGGTTAAAAATCGGGGGCATGGCAGTGCCTCCGCCAAGACGAGCAAAAAAAAACGGGCACATATAGGTATTATCCTTTACTCGAAGCTAAGATTTATAAATTGTATCGAGGTTCATAGATATTTTTAGTAGGTACTTACCACTTACTTTATGTATAAGTTAGGTATTATGCAACTACAACAGGAATTTCACTTATTTGTTCAACCGGCCCTGTGGCGCAACGGATAACGCGTCTGACTACGGATCAGAAGATTCCAGGTTCGAATCCTGGCAGGGTCGCATTATGAAATATTTTTGATAATTTTATTTGCTTAAAATCATTTGCTTGCTTCGCTTACCTTACATAGTTAATTAACTGTATTGTTGAATAGTGACGACATTGAGCCAATGTTTGGCGAACAAGTACAATTCACGAACAATTTAAGAAAGTTAGAAGTAAGCAATATTAGCTCATATTATTAGAGGCATAAGCCTGAAGATGCATTGAGCTTGGTATGCGTTCTCAATTATACGAAATGCAGCTTTATAATAAAGTCGTAAGGTAGATTTTTGATCCGTTACTAACGGTAACAGTTTAAACAAGCGCAGCTGATCAAATATTGTACTGGCGATAATTGGCCGTGATGCAATCGCGTGATCCTACCTAGCATTCATTGTCACGAATTTTTTCTGACTTTCTGTTCCTAAAACATCACTGATGTAATCATCATAAGGTCTCTACTGGGAATCTTTCTTTCGATTTTCTGAATATTTGTGAAAAATGAAAAGTTCCTAAGTAGCAGAATTACTTGACAAAATCTGGCACGGTCTACCTACTATCCTTCCTATCCTACTATAATATTATTAATCCTATCTACTTAATAATTATTATTATTGGTGAGCAAATACAGTAAACAGGTAGGTACTTGTTTGAAGATAATTTATTATGTCACTCAATCTTTAACCTTATGTGCTTGTACTGTTGGTGTCTACATCTCATAACATATCAACGGTGTTTGGTTAGGTACCGCATTCTTATCAAATTTATATGCAAACACGTCTTTATATGTGTTTGCATAATATAAACTTGTCTGTCAAACTTTGTACAGGTATTTTTAACAATTCGTGAAGGCTTTTCAGGCAGACTATCATTAATCTATTGCCTATTCTGTGCTATCATCATCATACATACAAATTACAATAGATGGCATGCGAGTCGCATGTGAGAAATTTGAAACTTTTCGCTCAACTTTAATATTATGTACATAGGAGAAGAGGCCCAATTGTCTAAGCAAATCGTAATCAATTGTCAGCGTAAAACGTATTACTCGAACTCCTCAAACAGATCAAATTATCCGTTTTACAAACGATTACGATTACGATTTGCTTACACAATTGGAGGGCATGTCGAGCGATTGTGCTGTTTTCACTTCTCCTAAAGCACAATTCGTGTTTGCAATCTTTTAGGCTTGTTGTGAAGAACAGATAAATAAACTGAACACGGCTAAGGTGGATGTGGTTAGTAGTCTCAATAAAAGATGAAAATAATTCAATAATGCTTTTTTATTTTCAGTTGTTTTCGGTACTTATACATAAATCAGTGCAAATTTGAAGTGATATGAAAATTGAAAAATAGTTCAAAGATTTTGTGAATCAGTCCACTAACATTTTGTGACGAGGATTGAATACTAGTTATAACTTGTAAGGTGTACTTAGTAAAAAATGGGTATCAGCGAGAAGATGGATCCATTATGGAAATTGACGTAGGCTTATGAGAAGTCGTGGAGGCCATTGGAACCATAGATAGATATATTGTGGTCTTTGTTAAGCGAAACAAACAATAGTCACGATTTCTTTAAGCACACCGCAATTTCCATAATGAGATACGGCTACCCCACTATCGTTCCCAATAGGTACATAGGTCATACTCTAATAACAAACAATACAAGTTGTCACCATTTACAACGCAACCCGAAAATAACTAAAACTATAACAGTCTGTTTAAAATCATAATACACCATAATTAATAAGGATTATATAAGATAATTAAAGCATTTTCACCTTACATTCAATATAAAATCATAAAAGGTAATTTGATAATTTTTCGCTAGATTTTTATATAATTTTTCATATGATTACATACACTATTTACATTTATTTGAACTAAACGCAGAACGATAAATTAATAAAAGAAATTTTGCGTTTAGAACTTATATTTTCATAATCTATAAGAGCAACAAAATCGCCATGCATAATCAATCACACTCAAGAATTTTTTAACTTAAATTAATATAATTATATAGGTAAATCAACTTAGAATTGATTTACGTCTTTGATATAAATGGAAGCATCGTTTTAAAACTAAAGACCTAATTATAAAAGAAAAATCATTTGTCTTTGTGAAAAATTGAGGGATTGAAGATAATGTTTATTGCATCCTATTGTATGATATTGAGAAAGGTATCGTGTAATTATTTTTTTGAAGAAAATACCAAAAATTGTCTAGATGTCGCAAACCACTCAACATTATTATTTACAAACACGTTCACGTACATCAACCTACATTAACAACTAATAAAGCTTTTTACATTAACATTATAACAAAACAAACCGCCTCGACGCTCCGCCGTCGGTGCGCGAACGAAACGGTCGATTGCATTGCAATGCTCAAGTCTTTGCACGTAATGCCACGAAATAATTAAATTAACGTATTACATTGATCTTAACGAGATCGTACTTAGGATATCATCGTGAGATGAATTTCACTGGAACTGATGCAGGGGGCCCCTGATTCTGAGGTACTGCTACCATACTTCTCCCGCGGAGCGCTTCCCTTGCACCTCGAGGTATTGTAGTTTACCATTATTTAAAATGTCCTTACAAACTATATTTATCACTTAACACGACATCGGCCTGTCAGGTTGATCTTGTTTTTCTGGGGTCTGTAACAAAGAGAAAAAGATTTTGAGTCATTGATTTAACACAATACATATTGTAATCTGAAGAATAACCAATCCAGCAGTATTACGTGTACCAGAAATACCCTCGTAAACATCATCGTTATCTCGAGTTAAGTGCTTAACAAACCGTGCAATGTTTTCAACATCTAAAGTACGAGGCAAATTAATTGGTCCCTCTAAACATTATTACAGTTATTACTGATTGTGACAAATAGTGTATCGGGTGGCACATGCGCATCCCGCCCGCGTCCGGCCATCTGCCACCACATATGCCCTGTTTCGACACTGTTTTAATTCATTAGCGTCTGGTCAAAGGAGTGGCACCCCCGTTTACATAATATAGGTGGTAGTTTGGTGATCAGTTCTATGATGGGTCATCAGCTGTTATCATGCAGTTCGGAGTGTAGTTTAGACGTATCGTTCTGAGTATCAGTGAGTGTTAGATTACCGCTTCCCGTCCGCACATCCGCGACACAGCTGAACGGCCGCACGTGGCCATACCCTATTTACAGACATCACCGAAGGGAGAGCTCAGAGCGCACATGTCCCGAACGGATCGGGACTTCGCGAGAGCGAACACGTGAAATCCCTTTATGAGAGCAGCATTGTCGGCTGGATAATGAATAGGTGCGTTGCATTTATTTAGCTATCCGCCACCGGCGCCGTCACGTGTACGCTCATACGCAGCTGTGAACGACCGTTACCCGCACAATGCCCTCGATCGATCGACGATGGAATCCGACCGATCGGCGAAATCGCTGCACGTGTGCAGGCCGGTAGAGGTTTGCCAAGATATTTCGCGGTGGAGCTGCATTGTCTACTCGCCGCCGATGCCGGTTTATTAGTTCGGAGAAGCGTAAAGGTGCTCGTAAAACTTTCACATGCGCGATTTATGCGCAAAGTAAGCGGAGACAAAGATGTTCAGAGGAGCGGGTGAACGGTAGACGTGGGCGCGAACACCTGGCGGCGCGTGGTTTCGCCTGTCGCGGCGTCTCCTGATGACGGGATGTTGTGCCGTGTGCGTAGGTGCCACTGGTTACATTACATCAATTGAAATCTTTTCCATTCTACTGATTTATACGCATCTAACCGATAAATACTCGTATCTTCGTTTTAGCATGTATCATTTACTTATACAATGCATTTGTTTTCAATTACAGTAATATCTGTACCATGTGGGCTTACGGCCGGTTTCTGAATTGAGAATTTCATTTTGAGTCTGTCTCAAAGACCACATAAGTGTGACTTACGTACTACTTAGGCAAATTTTTGTTTCTGAATTGATATTTTGTAAGCTTTGAGAATTGGAGCTTGAGAAATTTCAAATTTGACAGTTTCGAAACTTAAATCCATGCTTAACTGCAAAATTGCGTTTCAGAGCGCATTTGACAGTGCTCAAAGTCCTCTAATCTCAAAGTTGAGTGCGTAATATTTAAGTAAAGAATTTCGGCTACTTAAACTATATTCACACTAGATAATGCAAGCGACTTCGTCCGTGGATTAAGGTTTTTTTTGATTCCCGCGTGTTAACTCTTTAATTTTCCGGGATATAAACTATCCCTATACCAAATTTCATCAAAATCGGTGAAACAGATGAGCCGTGAAAGCGTAGCAGACAGACAGACACACTCTCGAATTTATAATATTAGTATGGATTTGCGATTTCTAGTGAAGATTCTTCGTTGGCATCTTTTGACGCTCCCTGTCGCAGTGGCGATCACTGTGGTCTTATTAAGGGAGTTCACGGGTTCGATTTCCGGCAATTCGATTTGGGAATTTACAATTTCTGAGTTGTGGGAGGCTTCCTTCATAGGTGTAGAAATCTATGAGTTTAATATAACTGCCATACCACTAACAATTTAGCCCGCTACCATCTTAGATTGCATCATCACTTATCATCAGGTGAGATCGCAGTTGCGCTAACTTGTAGTGGGATTTAAAAAATCTTTGGAGAAGCCTGAGGTACTCGTAGATGCCTACGTGGTACAAGATGATGAACCTGTTGAAGAACGAAATTATGTCCTGTCTTTGCCCCAAGCTCATTAGTAGAAAGTTATTTTACAAATAACTACATAACAATAACTCCTGTAATCACATAATCACATAATAAATATTATAAATGCGAAAGTTTGGATGGATGTATGGATGTGTGGATGTATGGATGTTTGTTACTCAATCACGCTCCAACGGCTGAACGGATCTGGATGAAATTTGGCACAGAGATAGATTATAGTCTGGAATAGCACATATGCTACTTTTTATCCCGGAAAATTAAAGAGTTCCCGCGGGAACTGAAAAACCTCAATCCACGCGGACGAAGTCGCGGGCATCAGCTAGTAAGTAATATTTTGTTAGAAATTAGGAACTCTTTGTTGGATTTTTTAATTTTGTTTTATTTTACAAATTAATCAGCATAATATAACATTTCTGGGTAATAAATATAATATGATATTATCACATTATCATCAGTTGTGGCGATAATTGAAGATCCACCAGGCAGCTTTACTCTTCATCTCTTGGTCCTGTGGTACATAGGCTATTGTATTGTTTAATTATTACAATCCGCTCTTCCTTCTTTTTTTGCAAGTAGAATGTCCCTGTCTTTTTGCATTCTATCACACCTTGTAATCTGTGGATAGAACATTTATTGATGACTTACATATAAAACACATAAATAATATGCATTTTATCATTGATGTAGAATTTTAGTAGGTACCTATACCCTGTTATTCAAAGAAAACAATGACATTATTCGAAGTTCGTTGCCAGTTGGTTTGGTTGTCTTGTGACTGGACAAATTTCCATTTCTAAGTAGAGTTACATACGACCTAACTACTAATTGTGGCCATGTAAAATTAACCCTCGAATATTGTACTAAACCAGAAGAAAAGCTGGCCTACGAGTAAGGGGATGATATAAAGATTAGGTACTTACTTTGCTAATACTGTTTTCTTTCCCCACGTTAGTGAAGTTGGGATATATTTTTTTCTTTTCTCTATCCATTTTATAAATATTTGTAAGAATAATTACAAATAAAAACAGAAGTCAAGATTTGGAAAATTTTGTAAACAAATCCGTTTGTCAAACTTTTGACGCTTCTGACACAATGTTATGTCGTACGTTCCATTTCTTTATCCCGGTTATTTGAAATCAAACGCACATCAGAGTTTTTATGAGATAAAAGCCTGAAATATTTGAAATTCATAATTTTCTAAATAAAATTCTACAAAATTTTTCTTTTTGAATCATATTTAATAATAAAATTTAACAAAATTAGAAATAAATATAATTTTCGGTCAATACCGGTTTTTCTACGTGTAGCGAAACGCAAAGGCAATGTTGGAGAATACTCAGGGACGATTGGAGAAATACTTAGCTAATTACAATTTGGGAAATTCTAATTTTATCGTGTGAAACACAAAAAACTTAAGTCTTACTCAAATATTTAAACAAAACTCAGCTGATTTTTGCTTGAATGCTTAATTCAGAAACCGGCCGTTAATTTCATTACACTCTCTGCAATACCAGTATTAACTACAAAATGAACGTCTACGGTTATTAAATGGGGTTGCTTGTAATAAGGGGGTGTAGCAGATTACACGCCTATCCCTTTCATTATGATGGATACTTAGCTCCTCATTATGGTTAGGGCGAAAAGTCAAGCATTTGCCTATAGATGTATTCATATATTAATGACAAAGAGAAATGATAAGAGATGTAATCGTGTAGTGTAGTTTAGTATAATTTTTACATTATGGAAGAACTACCTCGTTTGATGGATAGGCGTCAGTCGTTGACTAAGTTGGCGATAGGTCCCACGATCGTGAAGGCCCGAGGGCAGTCAGCTGCGGGCACAGAATAATATAATAGTACTAACGTACAGAAGTCTCACTCCTTTGATGTTGACTACTTGCCGACGTTTTAATAGCCTACATAATTATTATTAAAAAGATAAATCACGCACGCAAGCTAAATTAAACTTTATCGCCGCGCGCGAGTGTCCGTATTGCTTTGCATCTTTTCCCTTTCCTACGTCACGGACGACATTGCGAGCTTGTCTAGGGCTGTCAGCACAGTACAACAATACAGTAGGTTTTTCGAATTGGTAAGTAAGGTACCTACTCTGACTATGATCGACTGTGTTTACTGTGTGTCGCTACACAGTGAGTTCTTCACTACGCACGCAACTTGCAAGGTCATTCGTCGCGGCGAAGCAGTGCGGCGAAACATAATATTTCGCTCGGTACACTTCGATCACGGAAATATATAAATATATATTCCGTGCCCTTACTCTAAATCGGCAAGGTGTAATAAGAATTAGGGAGTAAGGGCCTAACTAGGGCGAGCGTATTCCCTGCGACTCGTTTGTACTTCCTACAGCTCGTGCCTCGATTCAAAAAAATTACTTGAAAAGAGGCTCATTTAAGTTTGACATGAATTGTACCTGTTCCGTGATAGAAGTACTATTGACTACTTATTATTGTATTGACTACTTGCTGACTTGCTTGCTAGCTTTAATAGCCTAAATAATGATTATTAAATAGATCCTTTTGTGTGCTCATTAAGCATCCTTCCACGCAACAATAATTATGGTTGCAGCGACTTTTTGCCATTATAATTCTAAAGATCGATAGACCATTATGTATACATGAGTTTAAATGTCTACAACTATTTATCCTACAAATAATTAATATGCTAAACACTTAACTTAAACTATTAAACAAATATTTTCAAAAAACTATTTACGAAAACAGCGTTAAATTCACTAGCACGTCGCTCGCTTATAACGCGCCAGCCCCGACTGCGTAAGCATTCCGGGAATGAGCGCGATCGTCGGTATTTTCGTCGCGCAAGTACCAAGAGTGACACAGGCCTGCTGCGGGTAACAATTTAAGTCTGATCGCGTGATATAGTGCGTTCGGTATCATAGTGTCGGTACACCCGCAGGGGCTGCAGGCACTTATTATTTTGCTTTTATTTTATTATTCTGCTTTTGTGTACTGTGTTTGTTAACTAAATGTTTTTCTATTCTAAGAATAAAAAAAGAATACTATTTTGTTTATTCTGATGGTTATTGTAATAAAATACGAATATAAATAATAAACACAAGTTAGGTAGAAAAAAGAATTTTAATGAAAAAGGTAAAAAGTACCTATACATAAACAATAGGTATATATATAGCAGATAGCAGAGTCAATAAAAACCACCTTTCACCGCGGCGCGGCGGCTCGATGTAATATGCGAAATTCTCCTGTACCTGTACGGCGGAAAGCGGTGAGCTTGATGTCATGGCGGTGCCTTTGACAAAATGAGGCACGTGCCCCGGCGGCACGGCGGCGGTGCGGTCAAAGGCGACCGTATGAAAACGAACAGACTTTAGTTGCCGTGGCGTATATTCGTGACCGAGGTTTGTGGCACAACACAAGCGTCTGATGCCTCTCGAGATATCGCCGTGAAATGCCGCCTCACGACGCTCACGGAGCACGGCATTCCAGCACGATCTCCCAAGCTTTTCATATTACTTTTTACATGGACCTGTCCGATCGAATCGGCGTTCGCAAGACAAATAAACTCAACGTTGAATGTCCTTGTAAGTTTGAATATTTCACATTTGTATTCTGGAATGCGGTTAAATTACTCGACATTCCGATAGTTCCTGCATAGTGTAGGCGGTGTATTAGTAAATAGATATAACGTAGCCAATGCCTTTTTGTTAGAGCATTATTTATCATTAAAAAATACCTACGATATTACGGCTATTTATGATGTATTTACATAATAATAATCGTGTTCAAGTAACCTAACGAGTGACGACGGTTTATTATTTTTATTTATTATTATGCCAGACGCCTAAAACGACAATAAATTTCAGTTTTGGGCAGATGTACTAAATACATGACGGTCTCAGTGAAAACTCTTGCACCTTGCGTCTCCTAAATCACTCTTGTTTTGAACATTTCCCTCGGTTGTAACAACTGGCAGTGATTAAAATTTACGTGGCGCGACCAAGTATTAACGAGCCCGGCTCGTAGACGCAAGGCGCTCGAATAAATCCTTCGGAGATGCACCTGCCGTGCGCATCCAGCCAACTCATCATGCATTTATAGCCTCGCTAATCTCATCCTTGGCGGAAACTTAAGGGTAATTACGCTGTGCGGCTCGGAGATAAAATAATCATACGCAGGTGTCTATCGGAATGCTAAATGAGGCAGAAATGTCGTGAATATTCAGATTGTGTGTCAGTACAGGGTCGTTTACGCGGCGCCGGCGCAGGTGGCCGCGCTTCAAGGCTGAAATTCAAAACAGCCGTCACGCATACGTGAGTAGCGGTCTAGATTGTGTCGTGACTATTTACCGAATAGGTACCTTTGCTACGACTTTGCATCACTAACACTAAACCCATACAGGAACTGACTACGAATCTGCATCGTTTTTGTAATGGAAATAATAAATGTGTCAAAGGAGAATCATCTTCATATTATGATTGAAACGTTTATAAAAATAATATGTAATTTTATATTTATTAGGTCAATAAGCGCAAAATTAATAGAATTGTTTAAATAATAGTTACAGTACGTACCTACCTACTATATTATACTGTGCAAAAAATATTATTTACTAAGTAAATCGTGCGTCGACACGGGTTGTGAAACTGCCAGCATCTCCACTTTTACTTCGCTTGCGAAACACGCAGGTGCGCGCGCGCCGCAAAAACATTGACACGAACGATTTCATTACCTTTTTATGCAATGTCTAGATACGAGTACTATGTTAAGTTGTAGTTAATTTAAAATATTATTTGAAAATAAGAACTAATCTACCACGTCAGCGTTATGTTTTTTTCGCTTTTAAACTTTCTTATATTTTGAAAGTCAGCATTGTTATTTGTTGAAAAGAATTTCGGGTGTAAAGACTTACCGTGTGGCTAGAGTGGTGTGACGAGGATACGGCCTTGTCAGCAGGGAGGATGGTGTTGGGCGCCGGCCGGGGTCCGAGCGGTCGGCGACGCGGCCTGGGGGGTGAGGCGCACGCAGGCGCCAACGCCGCCTCAGCCTCGAATTGGCCCACCGCGGGATGATTCTCCAAAGCCGATTGTAGGTCGCAGATGTAGTCGATCACGTGCTGGATGACCTCTAGCTTCGAGATCCGCCTGTTCTTTGGCATGAAAGGAACCAGGTCTTGTAATTTGGAAAGGTACATCTGGATTTCGGCGTTTTCGCCATCCCGATGCCTCTGTACTCGTCCGCTGGCGATCGCCGGCACGGACGCTCCGGTAGCGCACACAGCAGTTATAGCTTTCATGGTGATGGTCACTAAACACGAACACTGGTAGGAATTGTACGAATTTCGCGGCGCGCAACGCGTTCTGCACGAGTAACGGGTGAGGAATGAAGAGATGCGCGGTGCGACGTCGTATTTATGGGCACGGGTGGGACGCGGGGCGGGCCGGGGCGAGCCAATGGGCGCGCGGAGGGGGCGGCAAAGCCTGATTTTCCCATGGCGGCGCACGGCGGCGTCTGCCTAAGGTTGGGCGGCCCTGGCTAAGGCCGTTGCGCTCGTGACACGCACTTTATCCTGCATTGTTTGTTTTGACTTTTGAGCCTTTATTTTATTTAGTTTATACCCATAGCGGTCAGGCTTAATCTTAATATATTTTCCTCAATTTAAGCGCATCTTTCCACATGAATATTCAATTTTAAATATAACATTGACAACTGGATAGCATCTAGCTTTGGTTGCTAGTGGAGTAAAACCTTAAAAAAACCGGCCAAGTGCGTAGGGCCAAGGGTTCCGTACAAACCTGTAGTAAGTTTTAAATTATTAAAAAAAAACTACTAACTAGATCTCGTTCAAACCAATTTTCGGTGGAAGTTTGCATGGTAATGTACATCATATATTTTTTTTAGTTTTATCATTCTCTTATTTTAGAAGTTACAGGGAAGTATCTCTCGCGCAAACTAATCAGTTAGAAAAAAATTATATTAGAAACCTAAGGGCTAACTTGTAGTGGATAAAAAAAACCTCTACTATCATTTTTGAAGACCTATCCATAGATAGTAGATACGCCACACGTATGGGTTTAATGAAAAAAAAAATTTTTGAGTTTCAGTTCTAAGTACCTATAGGAAACCCCAAAATTCATTGTTTTTTTTCTATTTATGTGTGAAAATCTTAATGCGGTTCACAGAATACATCTACTTACCAAGTTTCAACAGTATAGTTCTTATAGTTTCGGAAAAAAGTGGCTGTGACATACAGGGAGACAGACAGACAGACAGACATGACGAATCCATAAGGGTTCCGTTTTTTGCCATTTGGTTAAGGAACCCTAAAATATCTGAAGGAACCTAAAATATCTAACCATTGTACAAATATTTAAAAAAAACCGGCCAAGTGCGAGTTGGACTCGCGCACCGAGAGTTCCGTACCTACAAACCTAGCTGTAGTAAGTTTTACGATTTATGACGTATTAAAAATAAAAATTACGTTTGTTGTATGGGAACCCCCCTTTAATATTTACTTTATTGATATTTAATTATTTATTTTGAAAGGTATTATACAAGTTAATATTCTGTGAAAATTTGAACCGTCTACCTGTTACCGTTTTTAATATTGAGCAAAAAAATACGAAAAAAACAAGTTTACTGTATGGGGACCCCCCTTAATATATATATTTTTTTAATTTTTAGTATTTGTTGTTATAGCGGCAACGGAAATACATCATTTGTGAAAATTTCAGCTTTCTAGCTATCACGGTTTATGAGATACAGCCTGGAGACAGACAGACAGACAGACAGACAGACAGACAGACAGACAGACAGACAGACAGACAGACAGACAGACAGACAGACAGACAGACAGCGGAGTCTTAGTAATAGGGTCCCGTTTTTACCCTTTGGGTACGGAACCCTAAAAAGATAGGTTCACCATCCAAGCGAATGATCAGAAACTGCAAGCACTGCAAGATACTGGCGCTAGGTACCTATATTACTTAGCTGGATTAGCCGTTGGGTTAAAATATAAGCGTCTTGGTCACCATATTATTTTCTATGTAATTTATATTTCTTCAAGGCAAGAGTGCAATTTGAAGAGGCAATTTTCGAGGCAAGCGCTCTTCAGCCTCCATACCTAGACCTCATGATTGCTTTTCATAAACACGGTTGTCGTGAAGCGCAAGCCTATCTTACAATAAAAAAAATGTGGTCACCTGCAGTCACCAAATCAATTATTATTGGAAAAAAAATATATACATATATCCGGTTTTTTAGGTAGTAGGTACCTAGGTGGTCAATTATATCTTACAATCTTATGTAGATGACCACTTTTAATCCAGAATAACCCACGTATCTTCGTGTTACAATCAAAACGGAGTATCTACGATATTTCGAGAAGGGAGTGTGGGGGGATATGGGGAACAATAGCCGTACGTGACGGCATGCACTTGTCGCGGCGACAGGTTTCGGAGGCTGCGGCAATGTAAGCCCAATAACATATTCAGGTAGAAATCAATTATTGTAGATAGGAGTAATAATTTAGAGTTTTGACCATGAAATTTTATTTGGTAGGATTTCGAGTTCATCGGTGGATACTTACCATAGTAAATAAAATATGAAGTAGGTTCATTATGATGCCCGAGAATTCGTCAACGCGGATTTAGATTTTTTTTAAATCGTTTGGGAATTCTTTGATTTTCTGCAGGGATAAAAAGAAATCTACTTATGTCCTAATGAAATAACAAAGTGTCTCTATTCATTCTGCCATAAAGCTCGCCTAAATTAAAAATGTATTAGCCTACTAGGTAGGTATATATTCATTCTCCATTTTGTATCTACTAATCACATTTAGCAATATTAAAAAAAAATATTTCATTTCAAAACAATTCGATATTAAGATTGGTTAGTCGATTGACGTTCCTAAGTACTGAATAAATTATATTATAAATAGTCTAATCAAATATTAGAGGAACAAAACAATAGGACAACATTTTTGGCACTTCATAAAAAGTTTAAAATGGTCATTCTAATGGAACATTGGAGCATTAGACTCGAGCATGGCCACACAAAGAGGCCCGAGACCGAGTTGTATTAATAACAGTGAATGTAAAAAACCGGCCAAGTGCGAGTCGGACTCGCGCACCGAGGGTTCCGTACAAACCTGTAGTAAGTTTTACGATTTATGACGTATTAAAAACAAGACGAAATGAACCGCAAAACTAACTTTGTTTGTAGAGGTTTATTGTTAATATCAAAAAATTACGTTTGTTGTATGGGAGCCCCCCTTTAATATTTACTTTATTGATATTTAATTATTTATTTTGAAAGGTAATATACAAGTTAATATTCTGTGAAAATTTGAACCGTCTACCTGTTACCGTTTTTAATATTGAGCAAAAAAATACGAAAAAAACACGTTTATTGTATGGGGACCCCCCTTAATATATATATTTTTTTAATTTTTAGTATTTGTTGTTATAGCGGCAACGGAAATACATCATTTGTGAAAATTTCAGCTTTCTAGCTATCAACCGTGATAGCTAGAAAGCTGAAATTTTGATGAGATACAGCCTGGAGACAGACAGATAGACAGACAGACAGACAGCGGAGTTTTAGTAACAGGGTCCCGTTTTTACCCTTTGGGTACGGAACCCTAAAAAAGAGAATCAGCAAAAAGTCACCTTGGAGGAGAGGAATTCAGGTAGTAAATTGCTTTATTTGAAAGGGACCTTATTTGATGATTTAAGTATAGTTTTTGAGAAATAAGCTTATTGCTACCATCTACTCGAAGAGAACCAAATTAAGTGTTATAGGTACCTACTTATGTTTGTCCCGATTATTTTTTTGGTTTATAAAATTACTAGCTGATACCCGCGACTTCGGCCGCATGGATTGAGATTTTATTCCCGCGGGAACTCTTTGATTTTCCTCTTTCTTTGACCTCTAAATATGTGTTATTCCAGAATCCAGACTATAATCAATCTCTGTGCCAAATTTCATCCAGATCCGTTCAGTAGTTCTGGCGTGATTGAGTAACTAACAGTAACATCCATCCATCCATACATTCATCCAAACTTTCGCATTTATAATAATAGTATAGCTAAGTGCAGAGTAAGTAGGTACCTACCTACTATATGTATAATAATTTTCTTTATCGAATTACTAGGAGATAGGTAGGTAACTATCTAGCAATTGTTTAAAATGCTGTGTCAAGTAACACCTTGGATTAGATAATGTTTATTGCAATATCACCTACGTCTAGAATCTAGACTCCTTCTAGATTAGAATATAGATCTAGACAATTAATATAGGTAATTTTTAATCGTGATGACTGTTGAATTAAAGGCATATCATAATTTACAACGATTTGTCTTTTATTGATTAATCCTGCCGTGTTGGCCACCTTACCAAAAAAAATAACCAGTGAGCTATGAGTTCGTTGAAAATGCCATACCTAGCCTTTTATCCTCTAAACAGGTAAACTCTGATTACGGATAAAGAAAGAATATATTAGGTACACCTTATTTTAGTTTTGTCATGATTGGTATTTTTTTCATATCTACATCACGGCATGTGACATCCTATCTGTACCTAAATCCATACGTAGTAGGTACTTAGCTAATTATTCATTTTTTAAATGCGAATGTTTCTGTCCGTCTGTTTTTTCACATTTTCACGGTATATTCCTTTATATAACCTATTTTTATGAAATTTGACACAGAGATAGCTTACAACCCGGGAACGGATAGGCTAGATACTTACCTATCTACTTGTAAAGCCGCAAAATCAGAGTTCCCCCGAGATTTTAGTACCTAACCTAAATCTACGTACCTAGGTACTAAGGCGCGGGCATGACCGTAGTATATATTTAAGTAATCAAAGCATCCTATTGTGATAACATCACAGTTTAAGTAATCTACAGGTTCTATTGGTCAGGTAGAATTTATTTACGTAATGACGTTTTGAGAAACGTGTTTTCACGGCTACCTCAGAAATTAAAATTGTTCTCAGGCACAACATTATTGTGTCCTCACGTACGAAGAGAATCTTTGTCCACACCTAATCTTGCATTAAAAGCACCTTGCAATTTGTTACAGAAGATTGTCTCCGACGTACAGGTATCGTCCTTTGTCAATCTTGAGACAATATGCGTAAGAAGAAAAAACAACAGCGCCGTAAACACCTCAACAACTTTAAAAGGACACTTCGTTTGTGATTCGTAAGGTGTTTTTATGGCACAAAAAAATCATAGATCACAAGTTTTGTTCTCGCAGGTGTAAATTGTGTATGATGGACCTTTTGAAAGATTTTGAGTGTGAAATTGTAAAGTTGACGGGACATTGTAATAATATTCTGGCCACGTACTCGTATTTGTGTCTTACAAAGTTTAACTCTAAAGTCTTTGGGTAAATACCTAGGCATTTAAAAGGATTTTTTATATTTCCCGTGGTTTTCGTTAGTAATTTAGTTTCGCAACTAACATTTAAATCAAATCAAATCAAATCAAATCATCTTTATTCAAAATTGGTACCTACAAAGTACACCTTCTGAACGTCATGTTTATAAAGAATAAGAATTGATGGTGATAATTAACAACGGTATCTTAAGACTAAAGCTACGAGGGTTCCAAACGCGCCCTGATCTGAGAAGAGCCCACAACAAACTCAGCCGGGGGTTTTTTTTTTTTATTATCACCATCTCACAAATATAGTAAATTACTAAATTATATTTTTAATATAACATAATTAGCCGCTGGAACAATTCATACCCATGGTTGCCTATCATTCAAATAATCCTTTACACTATAATATGACTTTTCAATTAGTTTCCGTTTTACAAAAACTTTGAACTTGTTGAGAGACATCTCCAATATGTCTTCTGGGAGTTTATTATAAAAACGTATACTGCTACCGACAAATGAATTACTAATTTTACAAAGTCTAGAAGAGGGCACAACAATTTTATTCTTATTTCTTGTATTAACATTATGACAGTCACTTTTTTTCTTGAATTTATGCATGTTTTTATGCACATATACTAAATTTTCAAATATGTATTGGTTGTGGACTGTCATAATTTTAACTTCTTTGAATTTAGTTCTTAGGGACTCTCTAGGTCCCATGTTGTAAATGGCACGAACAGCCCTTTTCTGCAGCACGAAAACAGAATGAATATCAGCAGCATTACCCCATAATAATATGCCATATGACATAATGCTGTGAAAGTAACCAAAATATACTAATCTCGCAGTTTCTAAGTCTGTCAACTGGCGAATCTTTTTAACCGCATATGCAGCAGAACTGAGTCTGTTCGACAAGTCATCTATATGAGGGCCCCATTGGAGTTTAGCATCCAACGTTATTCCGAGAAAAACAGCGGTATCCACTAAATCTAATTCCTCATGATCAAGTTGTACAGTGGTTTTTACCTGTTTGACATTAGGTAATGTAAATTTAATACACTTTGTCTTTTTTCCATTAAGGAGTAGGTTATTCGCTTCAAACCACTGTACCACTTTAGTGAGAGAATTGTTTACTTCGTCAGGAGTTGCTTCGTAACGATTAATTTTAAACAAAAGTGATGTATCATCAGCAAACAATACTATCCCATGATTATCCTTAGCGAGATTAGGAAGATCATTGATGTAAATGAGGAACAGAAAAGGCCCTAAAATTGAACCTTGCGGAACCCCCATTTTAAGTCGTACCAGTTTAGTTAGTACCTACTAGATGAAGCCCGCGACTTCGTCCGCGTGGATTAAGGTTTTTTAATTCCCGCGGGAACTCCTTAATTTTCCGGGATAAAAAGTAGGTATAACCGGGATATGACCTACTTCTATACCAAATTTCAGCAAAATCAGTTAAAAAGATGGGCCGGGAAAGCGTAGCAGGCAGACTGACAGACAGACAGACACACTTTCGCATTTATAATATTAGTATGGAAGTATGGATATGGATTTTAACTTTAATTAGCTACATCCCTGTCTCACAATTACTAATAATGAAATGGATACCTATATAGGTACGCATTTGCCTACCGCCTACGATAATTTCCAATTACGTTAAAAGGAAAACAACAATAAGTCCGATGTCGCTTTATCCTTCATTAAATAACGAGTTTCATTAAGGCCATTGCATTAGACTCGGGGCGGAGTGCTTACATTCACCCCCGTGGGCCCGTGCCGGCCGTGGGAGTGCCGGGCGCGTGCCGCTCCCATCGCGTGAACCACCCCGATTGATCGCAACCCGATATTGTTCTATTCATTTCCTAAATGCACTCTAATGTCTAAAGACAATCGATTTGTGCGTGAAACCATTCAGACTGATTGTATTAAAATATTTGCACGATTTCTAAGTTCTAATGTAATTTATTTGTTGAAGTACTTACCTAAGCTGAAATGTTTAAAGATACATATTTGATTTTCTTTCATATTGTGTTTTGTTTTTGTAAAAACTGGATGTGCTAAAAAATACCGATAATTAATTATTAGGTTAGGTACGTCTTCGAGTCAAAGTGGTAGCTATTTAGATTCATGTAACTAATCTATAGCTATATCTATCATGTATAGCTCTTGGAATTCATTACCACAGCTGGATAGCCAGTATATTCTCATAAAATGGGTATCTCCAATAAATAATGCACTAGCTCGTAGCCGTAATAGACCACGGGCTATATTGGCTATCCGATATTACTCCGTGTGCGCTTATTGACAGGGCAAACATTTCGAACCGCGTCCCTCCGGTCCCACGGGAGGGCGCGAAAAATCCCTTAATTCGTAACCTGCAGGTGCGGGCTCATTACGCGCTTTTCCGCCACGTGCCGGCGCGTGCAAGGCCTATCTACTTTCGTTCTGCGGATCGAATACGCTGCACGCATGCGTGCACTTGAACTATCTCTTTGATCGACATAGATCAATAGATAAGAGCGTGCAATATGTATTAGGTTGTCATGACGCCTAAACATTATATAATTATATTATTTACTATTTTAAGCCTTCTCAGTTGTACGAAATCTCTAATCTAAATTTTAATGACAGGTCTAAATTTTGTGCTATCAATTTCATAATGATCCTTGTGGAAAAGGAAAGCACTGTTTTTAGATCCGTCAATTCAGTTTACCCAATTTAGAGATCATAATATCTATGCAACTGAATCAGCACTATAGGTACTTACTACTTACTATTATTTTTCATCCAATAGCTAATTTTAAATTGACGTTTTTTAAAAGAAGCGCACCCTCGTACCCACACAAGCAGATTCCTATTTCTGTGCTGAATGCGACGTATGAACATGGCGTCGTATGTTTATTATGTCCAATTTAGGAATTTCTAAGGTCAAGAAATCGTTATGGGAATGGTCATGTTCTCGTGTGAATAAAGACCGATGCGGCGTGGGAAGCGGCCCGGGTCACAGGTCGCCGGGATAATTGCGGCGAAGCGAGCGTCTGCTCACGCGCACCTCGCCGGGGCGCCCTGGGAGAATCGTTATTATCCATAATATTGTTCATATGGATACAGGGCATTGATTCATACGTATTTTCATTAATTGTTTTACGTTAGTTTCACTACTGGCTCAAAAATTATTTATTTGTTTCATTATTAATTCATCTGCACAAAACGTGACGTCATTAACGCCGAAATGAAATGAAATTCCAATTCGATATCTAGGGCTGAAATTTATTTTTTGCGGATCCATTTATTGGTTATTAATATGTATTTAATTAATTATGCAGTCGTAGAAGAGTCATAAATCCACTTGTCTCACACCTCTATTGTTTATAATTATTAAACTACAATCATTGTATTTATCTGTAATCGGTCTTGTTTTATGTGTTAAAAAATAAAGACCTAAACATACATTTAAATATTTCAACAAATCATTTAACAGTTCATACGAATGATTAATGGTTTTAATAATTCCATATCACCGTTTGATAACCCTGACTAGGATTAATAAGCATAATGTAGGCGGGGGGGTTTAATTTGCAAAAAGCGTAAAAGGCATTTAATAATGCAGACGTCCGCTTGCGTGCGCGTGCAGTGAACAAATACCCAGCTATCGCGTAATGAAGCCGCGGGGTGTGGGGGAGGGGAGACCACGTGGCGGTCACGCGACCGCGGCAATATTTTCTTTATGTTATCTAATGCGGGTGAGGGTGAATTTTAGAAGCTATTACTACATTAAGCATTTTATCAAATTTCTCATTGATTGGTCGTGAACCATACCTACTGGATTGGATATAAAAATAAAAAACCAAAGATATAAGAACCGGATATAAGAAAACTTATCGAAAGTCATCTTAACTGATCGCTGGACTACTACTGAGCATCGTCCTCCGGTTAAAACGCGCTTAATGGAGTTATGCTAGTGAAAAGTTAGATGTGTGTATCTAGCGCAGCACGGACTAAAGGCCTATCCTTACCTGCTGCAAACATTGTTAAAAAGTTAGCACTTACTGTGGACGCCAACGGCAATCATGCATTGAGTTGCTGTCGTTGGCCTACCATGTCCAAAGGTTGTCCATCGCCATTCAGCGTGGCAGTGTTGCAAACTTGATGGGTACTTTGGACCCAGGGGCTACCAGGGGTGGTCTCTTTGATTAGGTTTTATTTTTATTTGATAATAGAATTTAGTTTAATTTAGAAATAAGTTTATTTTAGAGAGTTAGCTTAGTATTTCAGTTTGATAGCTTTAGATTTCAGTTTATTGTTATATCGACAATCATGCAATACATAAAGCTTGTTTTCCCCTTAGGTAGTTACTTCCTACGGCCCTGAAACGTTTCGTTGGTCTTGACCTCTTCTAGGATTTTCCTTTATTCATCTCTATCTTTTCCTTCTTGGCATAAAGAAGCAAAAGATAGAGATGAATAAAATTATACTAATTTTCCATTTTTCTATAGATTTCTGATCTTCTTCCACGAAATTGCATTCTTTTTCTGGGTCTTGTGGTGGTGTCAGTTTAGTCACCACTTTAACTTTCTATTGAATTGAGCGGCATCCTGTCTACATGCCCCATTAATCACAGACATTGGGATATACACTCACTATCGTTTCCTCATCAATCAGTCGCTCTAGCTGAAAATTTTCCAGGGAATTCGGGAAGGGATCTTTTTTAGATGAACCTAGTGCTTTATTAAATGTTTTTCAATATTTTGTTCATTTCTCATATATTTCTCTTTAGTCTTACGCCAAGCGTTATATTTTTACGATATTAAATATACTTACTCGATATGTATACTTATAGTAAAGTTAGTCATTCTTTGTTCATTGTTTACGAAAACATTTTGCGCAAGCCTTTCAACAGATTCTATTGTACAAATGTAACTCCCACAGATTTATTATAAAACTTTGCTATTTTCCCACAATCGTTACAATAATGAACGTTAGGATCAACGCGGATTGAATCATTACTATGGGGTACGTAACCCTGACATAAACTAACCATTTTACGATGGCCTTCGATTATTCATACACCGTATTTTATTCATTGCGATATATGCGGAGTTATTATTGTTATGGGTCTCTTTATGTTGGTGTGTGTGGTTTATAGGGTGTTGTGACACGCGTGGGAGCTGCCTCCATTGTGAAGGCACTTAACTCAGCGCTGATAAAGGAACTATAGGACCATTAGACGGATTCGTTTTGCTCATTCGTTGTCGGCATCAATAGACATTGGATTATGATTCGGAAAGAGGTCTCCATAGAGATAGGGGTCGTTGGAACAAGCCTACTGCAGAGTGCTGCCTGCGACTATCTATATCAATTTTTGAGGAGTTGGTATATAAAAGTCAGCAAAGGATATTGTGGCATTAATAATAGAGCAGATGCAAATATGGTTAAAATACCTAAAGATCCTGTACCAAAAGATATGAGAACGTATCGTTTTGCCCACCGATGTATCTATATTCGAATAATCTTGGTTACAATTTATACAATACTAGATGATGACCGCGATTTCATTCGCTTTTTCATGTTTTTGAAAAATCCTGTGGAAAACTTTTGATTTTCTAGGATTAGCCGTAATATTATTTCCTTTTCAGGGATGAAACCTATCAACATTTCGTCATAATCGATTGCCAGCTGGGCCGTTAAGTGTAGCAGACAGACAGACAGAAACACTTATGCATTTATAATATTAGTATAGACACTTGTTTCCACTCTGCAGAAGAAAAATGTCGAATTTTTTAAATAATTAGGTATACGTAAAATGTATTCTGTGAAATATTATTACTAAATTGCCTTTCATAAGCAAAGCTTTTGTCACTGAGATTTAGCGATTATACCACTTGAGTGACAATTGTAATGAATTTCCCTTACGAAAGGTGTGCATTTTAAGAATTTACCCGTATTAGTTCTATGTACAATGAAACTAAATAATAGCGACGCATGAAAGCCGTATGCACAATATATTCGCAATCCGCGAAACCAATGAGCTATGAACAGCGTTATTAATATTTTGGAGTGTGTACTTTTAAAAATACAAAATAGGGCTGTGCCGGGGTGAAAGCCAGGTGCGGTGTAATACGGGGACCGATATCTTGATTCACTTTAAACTTATGAGGGTTTTATGAATGTTGGTTTTTTTAAGAAACGCCCTTAACCTTTTCAATTATTCGTGGTCCCTAATTGCAGATGATGCGATACGGATTGTATAGTGGTATTGTTGTGTAGTTGACGCCGCTATTGGTTTATTTGTACACTTTTACCGTTTTTGGCTGCTGAAAAGCATCTGTTTAAAGCTCTACAGTTTGCTCTCTATTGTGTGCTAGGTATTTGTGCTGTTAACAGTTCTATGTTTGCACTCTCTTTTTTGTGGTAGGTATGCTGAAGCATTTAATTGTTTTGTAGATTGTTAAAATCGATAAACTCACCTAAGTTGCCCTTTTTATTAAAATATGGATAAATTACTTAAAATTAATATTTGTGACAAGGGTTTTAAAACTATAAAAGGATTACTTGTTCCTCTTTTGTTGTAGGACCTACATTAACCAAATATATCAACTACAAAAAAAATATAACAATATTTTGAGTTTTATTTTTGCCATATTCAAATTACAACAATACTTTACAGTAAATCTTAAAATTATCCTGTTAATTTGACTCAATTATATAGCATTCAATAATATGAACAAAATTATAGGTACTTGATTTTCAGGATCGTTAAACTACACTTTTGCTTAATTGATCAACGAAAATTTTGGAAAAGCTTTTCACAGGCCATCGTTCAGGGCAAGGTGTTACTACCCTCACAAAAGCCCCGCGAAGTCTGTGAATCTGTGCCCGCGGCTTTTCACATACACCACAGCTGCCGCACACACAGCTGCTACCGTAGTATGCAAACGCCCTAACACTCCGCCACTGTCGACGTGCGTCGTCGGCTAAACATGGGCGTCTAACTTTCATACATCGTAGATTATGGAGGTGATAACGCTTTTTATCGAGCAATAAATGGTGTGAGATGCGATGTTATTAGATGATTTTAGATGACCTCCGTGGCGCAGTGTGTAGCGCTGTTGTCTTAACGTGCGGAGGTTTCGGGTTCGATCCCCGGCAGGGTCAATTTGGGAATTTATGATATCCGAATTGTTCCTGGTCTGTAAACTTACATATCAAAAAATTTCGGAACCGGCAGGATTTGAACCTGCTTCTCTGTGGGAATCGCGCCCTGAGCGTCTTAGACCACTCGGCCACGGTTCACTTACCTGCCAGTGACGAAATTTGAGATATGCATCTTTAATCCAGTCTTTTAACCTTCATGGTCTGGCCTGGTGGGAGGCTTCGGCAGTGGCTAGTTTGAGCGTTCCGGTACGATGCCGTGTAGAAACCGAATAGGGGTATTATATATTATATATTATATAGAGTTTAATATAACTGGCCATGCCCCTAACAGGTTAGCCCGCTACCATCTTAGACTGCATCATCACTTACCATCAGGTGAGATCGCAGTCAAGGGCTAACTTGTAGTGCATAAAAAAATTAAAAAAATTAACCAATTTAGAAAAATTGGTTAATTTTTCTAAATTGGTAAATAAGGTGACCCGATCTATAAGGAATAGTTAAATATCGTTACGAGATAAGTCTAACTCTAACCCCATGTCGTGTACGAAGCCACACGAAGCACAATCATAGGCACAATTTAATGTGTAAAAGTTGTCCTTGTGAAATATGTAAACAATAAAAACCAAATGTAAATGGTTTTCAACCAGAATTATTAATAGGTAGATATACTTATTACGAGTAGGTACTATTCAGATTCTAAACTAGACTGTAGATTTTTCAACCATGTCATATTATGTTTGATAGCTTAGTTTTTCGTAATCTTGAAGTGCTTTTTGTTTTGAATTCAAGTTCAAAACTTCGAGAAATTCTTGGATCCTACCAAAAAAAGGCATGAAGTCGTCGGATGGAAAAAACCAGCAGTTTACAAACATTTGTTGAAAACATTGGAAAGCAGACAACAGCCAAACCTGCAACGCATATGGGACGTTTGGATATTTTTTTTACAGCTGCGACAGCGTGTTAAATGTTATGACTCCTTCAGCTTGAGTAGGTACATACAAATCACAATATTAATATCGCTTAAATTTTCAATTTACATATTTCCAAAAAAGCCACACAAATATAAATTACATTATACTTACTTACTAGAAAACTCGTTTGGCCATTTGCGTGGGTGGTTGGGTCTGACATCTGAATCCTAACTAGTTGACTGTATCTAGGATTTCATGCCCATTTCCGTCGCGGTTTGCGGCTCGTAAGTTTAACCAGTTTATTAAATAAAAACCGGCCAAGTGCGAGTTGGACTCGCGCACCGAGGGTTCCGTACAAACCTGTAGTAAGTTTAAATTATTAAAAAAAACTACTTACTAGATCTAGTTCAGACCAATTTACATCATATATTTTTTTTAGTTTTATCATTCTCTTATTTTTAGAAGTTACAGGGGGGGGGGGGGGGGGGGGGACACATTTTACCACTTTGGAAGTGTCTCTCGTGCAAACTATTCAGTTTAGAAAAAAATGATATTAGAAACCTCAATATCATTTTTGAAGACCTATGCATAAATACCCCACACGTATGGGTTTGATGAAAAAAAATTTTTTGAGTTTCAGTTCTAAGTATGGGGACCCCCAAAATTTATTGTTTTTTTTCTAGTTTTGTGTGAAAATCTTAATGCGGTTCACAGAATACATCTACTTACCAAGTTTCAACAGTATAGTTCTTATAGTTTCGGAAAAAAGTGGCTGTGACATACGGACGGACACACAGACAGACAGACATGACGAATCTTTAAGAGTTCCGTTTTTGCCAAATTTGGCTACGGAACCCTAAAAATGATACTGTACTTCTTTTGTGTACTGTACGGTCTATACTATTATTTATACTCATATAAAATGCACTTTTTTAGGGTTCCGTAGCCAAATTTGGCAAAAACGGAACCCTTATAGATTCGTCATGTCTGTCTGTCTGTCTGTCTGTCTGTCTGTCCGTCCGTATGTCACAGCCACTTTTTTCCGAAACTATAAGAACTATACTGTTGAAACTTGGTAAGTAGATGTATTCTGTGAACCGCATTAAGATTTTCACACAAAAATAGAAAAAAAACAATAAGTTTTGGGGGTCCCCATACTTAGAACTGAAACTCAAAAATTTTTTTTTCATCAAACCCATACGTGTGGGGTATCTATGGATAGGTCTTTAAAAATGATATTGAGGTTTCTAATATCATTTTTTTCTAAACTGAATAGTTTGCGCGAGAGACACTTCCAAAGTGGTAAAATGTTGGTCCCCCCCCCCGTAACTTCTAAAATAAGAGAATGATAAAACTAAAAAAAACATATGATGTACATTACCATGCAAACTTCCACCGAAAATTGGTTTGAACGAGATCTAGTAAGTAGTTTTTTTTTAATAATTTAAAACTTACTACAGGTTTGTACGGAACCCTCGGTGCGCGAGTCCGACTCGCACTTGGCCGGTTTTTTTTTTTTCTTTATTCAAAATAAAAGTGGAATTGTTACAATTTTAAATATTACTCGTTTTAAAAGCCTCCGCATCAACCGCGCAGGGTTTTTGCGCAGAGACTAATTTGACACTTTGTATATTATATAACTAGGTATTAGTAAATAATATTATCATACACTAAAATATTAACTTAATAACGGTACAAAAGTATGTTTTTTTCAGGACGTAGTAATAGGTTCGCTGCACCTTATTTTCTCGAACGGGTTTTACAATTTACAATAGGCAGGAAAATCCAAAAGAAAAGGCAGACTTTTTTTTTTTTTTTTTTTAATTTATTGATCAAAATACGTACAATCATATTATATATAACCACTAGCCATCCTCTAAAAACTTTAGCGTTTATGCGAATATGGCGAGTTCACATTGCAGTTATTAGTAAAATATAATATATAAGTAAGCAGGTATATTTATATAACATTTTAAGTGTAATTTAAAAAAAAAAAACAAAAAATATATATATCTAAAGTTTGGATTAGGTTAGGTTACTTATTCTAGCTTAAAATATTGTGTTATTTATAATTTAAATAAGAAAAACAAAAAGGTAACGACTTACATAAAGGAAGCATTTCCTAGATAATATTGTCACAATGAGTGGCACCTTTATCCAGGAAATGCTTCTTACATTTCCTTATAAAAAAGGTTTTTTTTAAAGTTATTAATATTTTGAAGCGACAAAGGTAAACTGTTCATGATTTACAACAGCTGCTGTTTTCTGAGTGATGACTGATAATGCATTTTATGGGGAAAATGGTATAACAAGAATTATTATGTATCTTTTAGGTACTAGGTTTACACATCCAAGGAATTCCTCATGTCCGAAATGAGAAACGTAAATACCGATGTATATTACTAAAATGTATAATAATATTATTCCCAATAGAGAACAGAAAACCTAGATTCATATGAAGATCATACATATAGATAAATAATAATCTTACATCTGATCTTGAATCTGATAATGATATGTGTAATTTAAGTAATTTCTATGTAATATTGTAGCCTGATAAGACGTATTGGGAAACTGTATCTAATGTCCTATCAATAAAAATAAATAAATAAATAAAATACATAAACAATTCAGAATGATTTTGATCTCGGTGGGTTAGATGTATGGGGGCACGTGAACATTTCAAGTCTTAACATATTCAGGCCTTTCCCCTTATCCCCTGGCATTTGGACTGATTAATGATTGCAACATTGTGTCAATATTTGCATAAGAAACGAACAAGAAAGGACCATAATATCGTTCGCAGATCTCCTTGTTAGCTACATTATTTTGATGACTTTCGACTTACGTTAGGTACGCTATATTCATCAACCAAAGGAGTTTAAACCATATTCCTTTTAAATTAAAACCAAATTGCGTTGATGTGATTAAATGCAGTGATGAAATGTAAAATGATCTTTATTGGTCAACATAATACGGTTTAATTCAAAAGAATGAATGAGGATTCGGGTCGCGGCGTAGTCCGTCACAATCTTTTGCGGACCCGTTGGACGCGTCGATAAAAATATTCATTGGATCACACTCTGGTTAACAGTTGATGAGACAATTTTTATCAAGGATGACAACTTGTAAAAAAATCCTGTGTAATTCGTTAAACATAAAAATTAAAGAAAAAAGCAGAAGAGGCTATAGTTACCTACTTAAAGAAATTGATGAAATACCAACTTAATATGTAAACATAGAATGCATAGTGTTGAAGTGGATAAGGGGCAGTCGTAAAACATACATGAACGAGCGTATACATAAGATATGCATATAACCACCATATCAGATATAATGTAGTAAATAAAAACAGTTAAATCATAAAAAGTAAGATAATGATAAACCTTGTCACTGCTTACCATGAGATGACAATATAAGCTAATAGAAATCGGGTGTCACATAAAATATTGTCGTAAAACAACTACATAGTTTTAAAGATAGCATAATATGGATACTTTGTAGTGACATCCCTGAACTATAATCGTCAAGTGACTCTTGATTGACGCAATGAAAAATGACGCGACAATGTTTTGAAAAATAGCGTCCTCAAAGGGTGACTTTGTTGCAGAGGAATTTATTACTTGCATAATTTAATATGACGCGTTATAGACCGGTTGGTGTAATGCCGTGTACTGTTTTGTCCTGCAGAAATTTGATTAGGGAGTTGATTCCTTGGTGTTTGATGTCCCGGAGACTTTGATCCGTCAGCCTTTAGAATCTTGGTCATCATTTGTCTACGTCTTATTATAAATGGAATATCCTATTCAATATCAAGGCGATATAATATTATGTGACTATTCATGAACATTTGTCGTGCCAGTATATTGTGGCATTCATAAATACCTACTACTTGTTTTTTTTAAGAATTGTCAACTTTAATTTAAAAACCTTTAACTTATGGACACAAATCGAATATTTTCGCTCAATGATTGCACCAAATTTCAATTATAGTTTCTTTAATTTTCCGGCATAAAAAGTAGCATGGTCCTTCCCCGAGATCCAACCTATCTCTATACCAAATATCATCAAAATCGATTGAAAAGATGTGAAAGCGTAGCAGACAGACAGACACTTTCTCATTTATAATATTAACTATGGATGCAATAGTAAAGGTTCAAAGCACGTTATAAAAGTGCAGGGTGTCAAATACACGGCAAGCAAACATCAAAATAATACAAAGATTGTTAGGAGTAGGTAGGTCTGTGTATATAGAATATTGAAATGTTACGTGTACGTGTTACAGAAGCTGATAAAGCTCTTGGCATCTACTAATTTGATTAATAGGGTTAATAACTATGAACCGTTACAGGTATCGAGTCGTATTTAAATTACCATGGTATTTTAGTAATTGATTACCGTACCGGGCCAAACAGCCACAGTAGTATGCGAAGTTGTTACATCATTTATGTCTATCTATCAATCATTAGTGACGTGTCGACAAATGGCCTTTAGTTTCTAATATAAACTTTATGTAACTTTGCACTATTGATTTGATTATTACTTGCATAGGTGTACTCCTTTACTAAGGCATTCATTCCGAAACTGTGGTAGCTTTACATAATAATCAATAAATGCAACAAAAGTGCGATATGGCTTTATTCATCTATACTATAAAGAAATAAACTAATAATAATAAACTCCAAATAACCATGGTTATTTGTTATTTCTTATCTTACTGGTAGTACTGGTGTACTTAGTGTAGTCTAATATCTTTAACACTAATAAATATAATAAATTGTGACTTCGGAACAATTCATTTATATTATTAATAGATCAGACGATCTTTGCGTTGTTGTGTGTTCGACAAAATTAGGTGTCGATTTTCAGTTAGGTCAATTCGAAAACAAATCACGCATCACGTAGGCTTCACCTTTGCAGTACTAGTTATTATTCTGTGACCTTTGGAAGATCTAGATTTTAATTGAGCATTGTTATAGTTCCCACGTCTCCACGTGTAATTATCTGATTTTCGTATTTAGACACTTTGTATTCTTTTAAAACAAATAATAATCTAACTACATTTTCATAAGAAGTGTTTAGGAAATTCATTAGGTATAACTTTATAAGCCTAGTTAAAGTTAACTAAAACCTGGTAATAGTAACCATGAATTCTCGTTAAAGGCCTTGTTACTGCATAGCACGAATGTGTTTTAATTCCTGAATAAGGAAATACAATGAGACGCCTTTATTACTATTTTACGATGATCGGCCGCTTTGGCGGAAACGTGGTGCCCGCCACATTTGGTGATCACCTTTCTTTAGAAAGCTATACGTTAGTTGTAAAACATTTCATAAAACGGGTCGTTATCTACACCATGTGCAACCAGGGTTGCCAATTTTTATAAAAACTAACGATGCATTAATTATCAATTAAACTTAAAGTTCAGCAACGAGATACAGTTACCAGTAAATGGAATACCGAAGCAGTGACGATTCAAAAGAACTTGTAAAAGTGTATTTAAATAAAAAATACTTAAATTTGACTTCGGTAAAACACACATTCAGGTGCAGGCACGACTAGTTAAATCAGGTCAGTTTTTTTGTCTAGAGTCTAGAGCTAGGCACTCCCTAATGCAGCTATTTCGGAGGATATAATAAATATTTAACTCTGGTCGATTTAATATTAATCCTGGCGCCTATAATTTAATACTTCATCTGTAGATATTTATGCATAGGTACATGATACATGGGAGCTACGTAAGTTCATATCTTCGTTATGTATGTTTCATTTCAATTTAATGACACAAAAAATATTGTTAATTTTCAAAAAAGCACATAATGTGCCCCTAGAACAAAACACTAGGATACAACCCGCGTGACAACCCTATTCTTCGCAATATGTTCCCACCGGTGCACGTGTGAGGAAACAGCGTTTGTTGGCAAATCTGTGTGGCAGATTGTCTGTTCGTCTGTTGTTATCAGCCGGTAGCCCGCCACATGCTTTGGCGGTAGTGATAACGCTGCTCTGTGATATGTTCTGGCATTGGACGTTGAACTAAGTATTTGGGTTAATATTACATATTATAATTATATATACATATATATATTGCATGCAGATTCTAATAAGGTCTGATTCCGTAGGCGGTAGCTCATGCTGATAGTGACAGTGAGTGATAGGTATTTTAGGAATTATTTTGTTAGTAGTTACATGTGCAGTTAATTTCAGAATTTATATGTAGGTATACACTATACACTATACAGACTACTTATATGATTCCCGCGACTGCGTCTGCATGTTTTTAGGTTTTTTTTAAAATCCCTTGTGAATTCTTCGATTTTTCCGGGATCAAAACTACAGATGTCCTTCCCCAGGACGCAATCTATCTTTGTACTAAACTTCGTCAAAATCATTTGAACAAAGGGCCGTGAAAACGTAACAGACAGACACACTTTTGCATTTATAATATCAGGATATGCAATTAGTATGGATTTTCAAATACCTAAATGACATATTAATTTGTGTTTCATTTTATTTTCAAGCGATTCTCGTTTGTAATTACAATATATAGGAAAAAGAAGAGGTCATTGTTGTGATAAACATTTTTCATACTATTACCAATTACCTATTCTGTGCTATTACTCACATAGAAGTGATAGAACGCAGTTGGAAACTTATCGCAAGCTAATCTTATTTCACTTTATCTTTTTATATTGTCTTTATCATGTCTTTATCATGCAAATATTGGCGTAAACATTTTTATTCTTTATTCAGAATCATAAACGCAGCAGCGTTATCTGTTATTATCAGAGGCGGCCTTAGCCATTGCGAGGCTCTGGGCGGTAGACATTTGCGAGGCCCGCTTTGCCCGAGCACTGGCATGAAATTTCGTCGGTGTGACAGAGACAGGAAGAAATATTCAGTGGAGTGAACGACACAGCTGATATCGGCGCAATATTATAGGTAGGTACTACGCAAGCGGAAAGAGTACGTGAGTGGCCATCATAGATTAATTAATACGTATAACCTGGTGGCCATTACCTGCTCGCACTAGCACCTAGTGGGTTTTGTAATACACATTTAGAACCTATTAACTAATGACTTTTTCTACTTGGGCTGTAGCGCGAGGGCGCGAGGCCCCTGCAAGAGCGAGGCCCCGGGCGGTTGCCCTGCTTGCCACCCGCTAAGGCCGCCACTGCTTCTTATCGGTGTTATCTAGATTAGTTAACTCTTCAGGTGCAAATCAGTTTGCACTCGAGTACCTATCGGGGCAATTCAGTGCAAGTTGGTACAAAAGGATTTTATACTGTAAGTGTGTGCGTGCGTGTGTATTTTAGGTGTGTTGGCTTTGTACCAGATATAAATAATAATTCATATCTTATACTATTATTAATTGTTTAAGTACGAATTTGTTCATTTTTTTTTATTTACTACTAGTTAGCCCTTGACTGCGATCTCACCTGATGGTAAGGTGATGATGCAGCCTAAGATGGTAGCGGGCTAACCTGTTAGGGGCATGGCAGTTATATGAAACCCATACCCCTATTCGGTTTCTACACGGCATCGTACCGGAACGCTAAATCGCTTGGCGGCACGTCTTTACCGTTGGGGTGGTAACTAGCCACGGCCGAAGCCTCCCACCAGGCCAGACCAGGGAAAATTCAGAAATTATAAATTTCCAACCCCTGCCGGGGATCGAACCCGGGACCTCCGTACGTTAAGGCAACAGCGCTCAACACTGCGCCACAGAGGCCGTCTAATTATGTCTAATTGGTCGTCGTTAATAAGAAAGAGTACTGTGGTAGAGTATAAGGACTTGGAACTTAGATGAAACAGTGGTCCAAGACCTGGAGTCATAATATTATCTAAATTCTAACTAAAGTATTTAAACCTTGTACTTACATACACTTAGTGCTACGAAAATATAGGGAACATGTACATTGTATCAAATAAATATTATAAATGCGAAAGTTTGGATGTATGGATGTATGTTTGTTACTCAATCACGCTCCAACGGATGAACGGATCTAGATTAAATTTGGCACAGAGATAGATTATAGTCTGGAATAGCACATAGGCTACTTTTTATCCCGGAAAATTAAAGAGTTCCCGCGGGAACCGAAAAACCTCAATCCACGCGGACGAAGTCGCGGGCATCAGCTAGTATATAATATGAAGCCATTTACTTACTTCTTTTTCTTTTTTTTCGCAATGAGAAGGGTTTAGTCAAAGTCCACCACGCTGGCCAAGAGTGGATTGGCAGACTTCACACACCTTCGAGAATATTATGAAGAACTTTCGGGCATACAGGTTTTCTAACGATTGTTCCTTCACCGTTTGAAGCAAGCGATATTTATGTTAAGCGATAACATATAACACCAAAAACCAGTCGTCGTGCTCCAGGGATGGAACCCCCGACCATCCGAATAGAAGGCCGGGTGTCTAAGATACTTTAAGCTATCAAAAAGTCCCAGTCGTCGTGCTACAGGGATGGAATCCCCGACCATCCGAATAGAAGGCTGGGTGTAGATCATGTTAAAAAACCGGCCAAGTGCGAGTCGGACTCGCGCACCGAGGGTTCCGTACAAACCTGTAGTAAGTTTTACGATTTATGACGTATTAAAAATAAAAATTACGTTTGTTGTATGGGAGCCCCCTTTAATATTCACTTTATTGATATTTAATTATTTATTTTGAAAGGTAATATACAAGTTAATATTCTGTGAAAATTTGAACCGTCTACCTGTTACCGTTTTTAATATTGAGCAAAAAAATACGAAAAAAACACGTTTATTGTCTTAATATATATATTTTTTTAATTTTTAGTATTTGTTGTTATAGCGGCAACGGAAATACAGCATTTGTGAAAATTTCAGCTTTCTAGCTATCACGGTTTATGAGATACAGCCTGGAGACAGACAGACAGACAGACAGACAGACAGACAGACAGACAGACAGCGGAGTCTTAGTAATAGGGTCCCGTTTTTACCCTTTGGGTACGGAACCCTAAAAATGCTCTATGGGTATCTACACTCTGCAGAGCCTCTATCAGAGGTTCGGACATGCATTCTTTGTTCCCGCAAAATCCCAGTCCTGCTATCAATAAATTGCACATAAAAAATGACAGATGTTAGTGAGTAGGCGAGCTAAGTATCTGCTGCTAATCTACGTAATGAGAGATGTAGGGCCGATACGCTATCGTGCTCGCGCCCATCACTCCCTGGTTGGTAAATCGATGACTCCATGCCATACTTACCAATCAAACGTCAGCGACGTCCTATCTGGTAATATCCTATGCATAGCTTAGATAGCTAGGCACACAAAATATATGAAGATAGTAGATGTACACGTAATAAGAAATGTAGGTTAGGCTAAACGCAAGGTTTTAAGCGATAACTGAGCCATTCCATAGGACAAATTGTGTCACCACCATTAGATAGTTCGAAAAGGAGATTCTACTGAGAAGAGCCTTTTAGGGACAGTTGCTCTTATGTCGTGTATCACATAACTGCATAAAAAGATTAACGTTTTGCCTAACATTATTAATTCTATGAATGGATTGAATCGAATGGTTTATGTAAATAATTTCGGCTAGTATCTACCATAAAACATAGTGTAATAAACACCAAAAAAATCGTTCAAAAATAAATAAAAATGAAAATTGAACATCCAGATAAAAAGATTAGCGGGTTATTTTTCATGGATAGCTTCTTTCGTGGCGTTATCATGACGAATTCATTGCTTAATACCAAGCACAGAACACATAAGAAAGTGTGTTCTGTGCTTAATACAGTCATCAATACCAAACAGTCATCAATGTCAAACACAATAAGTACGAATATTACGTGGCCTGCATGCATTACGATTCAGTAGGTAGGTATGTATTTTGCTTCTCCAGTAACAGTTCTTTATCTCCGCCTCGCCTATACGTTCAATATCCACACACAAGATTGCACAATATACCTATTATAGTTATTATAAGCCTAGTCGATGATGCCCGCGACTTCGTCCGCGCGAATTAAGTTTTTTTTGTGCCCGGGGAACTCCTTAATTTTCCGGGATAAATCCTTCCCAGGGATGTACCTAGCTTACCTCTAAATTAAATACATATCATCAAAATCGGTTGAAAAGACGGGGGCCGTTGAAGCATAACAGACAGACAGGCAGACATGACACTTTCGCATTTATTTATGTACTTACTTCCATACCAATAGGTATTATAATATTGGTATACTTTTTGATATTTAAGTATAATTCGATTTTATGGCACAGAAATATCGTGGGATTACCTGGCTCCTGGTATGATCATACAATCACACGTGCACGCAGCTGTGGAGAGACGAACACGTGTGACGATTACACGCCTAAAATATATGCGCTTTTGTTGAACCATCATTCTTAACATTCCCGTATTTATTACGTAATGGCAGATACTGGCGTCTTTGTCCGCGGCAGTCCTCAACATCAAAATATACATAATTCTATTTATGGTAGGCGGTAGATCCCAAAAGTAAGCTGATCTATTGCACTTTATTTTATAGCCACTTATAAACGTAGTAGAACCTCACGATTTGATCACCATAAAATAGCTTTATTTAAAAAACAGAACAACCCATAAATAGCCGGCGCTTTGAAGAATCTAGAATATAAATTATTGACCGAAACTTAATGCTTACAAGTTAAACACCACTATTCTGTGTTTTTAAATGTGGAAAATTTTACAGAAGATCATAACATAATCTTGTTCTATAATCTTACATCTTATAGTTCGCGCGCGAGTTGAACGCAGACCTCATGTATGGTGTCACCACACATAAGCTCCTATTAGGTATGTATTAAAAAAACAATTTGTAATTACTATCAAAAAATAAATGTAGGTGCTAAAGAAGAAAGATTTTAGAATATCTGTCTTTTCCGAAATCATAATCCGCTCCAGATTTTTAAATATTGGTAAATTACTCAGAATTTCGAAATCATAGAAGCTACGGACCAACAGCTGATAAGAGTACCTCAATGTTTATAGCTTTGAAAACATATGCAAAGTAATAAACAGAATCTTCATAAACGTGTTTTTCTTTAAAACAATCCAAAAGACAATTCCAGAAACATTTCCACGTGTTACCAATGGAGGGCCGTTATAAAAATAATGAGTCTTTCTTTCAAAACTCCTTTACGTTCTCACGTCCATCTGGATTGCAGGATTTTGGGCAAATGTAATGAATCTGCTATGCAGATGTCGGCTCTTCAAAGAACAGTTCCAGAAATATCGTTTCTGCTGTTCTACTGTTTCAAAATATTAATGTCGCGGCATTTTATTTGAAATATACTTAACTTCTACCACTTGTATGCAATAAGCCACGCTTTAAATTTTATATTCAAAATATTTGTTTGTTTCTGAAAATAGGCTATTTATAGGCACTCGTACTCGAAATAGTGTAATAGAAAATGAAAAACCTTTAAATTGTCCGTGGCCAGTCCGATATGGATACCTTGTTGTAGATTGAATGCTTACACTCGCCGGAAAATGGATTACATCCGGAGACTATAGTTGTCACTTAAGAAAAAACAGTGTTACGTTCTGTGGTTACGTTAGTGTTTTCGATTGCCAAAACTAAATCGTATAGTAGGTTCATATTTCTATTTACGCTGAATAAAGGTTATTCATATAATGTATACCGTAAATTTCATTCTCGTCACTGAATAGACAATTCAGGAATGAATAAAAAATAATTCAAATCCTATGAAAGGCTTATATTTTTGTTATTCGGATGGAGCACAGGTCTATGATTCTGTGCGTGGGCTGTTTTGAAAGCAACTAGATAGATCTTTTATGAATGACCTAAAAGACCTGCTAGCCACGAATTATTCACTATACACGAGGAAAAACAAAATTAATTCAGTTCTTTTCGTGGTGCGTAAAAAACATGATGCATCGATGTGCGATCGCTTTGCGAGATAGCCGAGATCTTTTCAGAATTACTACTTAAAAAAACTTTGCGTTTAAGTAAGTATAGGTAATCTCAATCAGGGTCACACCTCACTAGACTCTATAGCACTTTGGAAATCTGGCTCCGTTGGCGTTTGTACCGTAAAATTTGCGCAAAGAATCAATTCAGCAGTATTGTCCTAAAATGTAAGTCGCCAGAGTTATTTCCCTACTGTTCAACTGATATGGCTAAAAATAGGGACAATTTTTTACAGTATTTTTGAATGAATAAGTTTTTCAGTATTGTCGCATGAACCAGCGGTCAAGTACCTATCTCGTCAGCGTCGCACACTGCCAAATAATATCTCTTTTACATTTCAATGTGCTTGTTGGGTTATTTCGCAGGAACCTTCGGTCCGGAAGCACGTGTCCCGATTTACATACGTGGATAACAATTGAAGAGACTCGGTGCTCATTTGGCATGCATTGCGTCATTGCTTTTGATGAACGCCAATGCCCATTGTCTATCAATTTTGTGCTGGTAAACAGATTTGAAAATGAGCACGAATTTTTGTTAATGTTCTACTATTGTCTAGAGTTCTAGACTGTAGGTATATTTTTCGTTTCGAGTGAAATAAAAGCTTTTAAAGCTTGACCACATGAATAAATAACTGACTAGTGACTACTTAAACTGTACATAAACTACTGCAAGAGCGGACTGAAATTCGAAAGTTCATATTTTAAACATGATATTTAATCCAATTAAACTTCACTCGTTTGCCAATGTCCAATTCGGGTAATATAAATTTTCCGTTCTATTTCTCAAAGTTAATAAGTACAGTATAATTTAACACTAAATGATTGTTTTTAGCTGAATTTACTCAAATATTTTTTTAGTAAATGTGTAATTTACAAATCCAAGACGAAACAGCAAACATTGTTTCGATTGCGTCATTTCCAAAGAGGGTCTCAACTCGCAAGTCGCAATCTTTGCCATCTGTGTCACGTTGTGTTGTGAGCATCGATGTCCTGGTCCTGATAGAGCACGTCGAAAGAGTCAAGAGGAACAATGGCGGTTACATCGCGATAGCGTCGCGAAGCTTTGTAGTCACCGAAACGATGACAAACGACGACTTGACGTAGCACAACTGGTGGCTTGGATAGTTTTCCATCCGCGCTATTTTCACATTCCAATAAGTTTTTTTTCGATGGGTTTTTTACCAGAGAACCTGATACTGTATGGAGCAGGTGGTTATTGTTGTCTAGTTTTACATAAAACGTAGATTAGGAGATCCCCGCAGCGTTCAATAAATACATAAATTAGATGCCTGATAGATACTATTTCGTTCGTAGGTATATGGATTTAGGTTTTTCAAAAGTCTCGTCGAGCTCTGTGATTTTCCGGGATAAAGAACGCTCATCCATCTTCAGCAAAACTATCAAACTGCAAACTATCTCTGAATCAAACGTCAAAATTATATAAGCGGGAGGGCGTGATATTATGGTAACAGACACGCTTCCGCATTTAAACAATATTATTTGTATGTGCGTTTAGGTATCATTCATACTCCACCTCAGAAAACACCTATGAAAAATTATAAGAAAAACTTATTTTACTTAAATTGAGAATAGACAATGATTTCAAATGGATGTTACGTAGCCACGTTTATCCAACTTACCAAGTATATTCAGTATGTATTACCATTAATCAGTTTTCAAAGCACTCTAAAATACTTAGGTATACGTCTAATTTACGCGTTTAAAGTGACGCTTACGTCGCGACGCCCAGCCTTAATATAGCTCGCAGTCAATCAAAGAACTTTATTAAACACATCGTTAGTACAGAGTGGTTATGCACGTGGTAGCAATCTGGACAGCACGTGGCAGGGTGGCAGTCTCTGCTCCTGAATGGGAGCCCTGTGTGGAAGCACATTTGATACGCACATGCTCGGCTTATCTTAGCACATGGCCATCTAGCATATACGACTGCAGTTTTGCAACTTGCGTTAGTAGCTTATTTGGTTTTGAGTGTGCTTTTTGTGATTTTTCTTTTTAGGGTCAGAGCAATCATCAAAGCCCACTCTGGAGGTATTCTAGCCTACAGGTAGAACATAGTAGAGCAAGATCCCAGAGCCGCCAGACCTTACTGATTTCCGAGTATGCGTACGTTAAATCTACGTACCAAAGTATACACACATTTTGTTACTCAGAACATAAGTAAGGTCTGGCGGCTCTGGGATCTTGGACCATAGAGGTAGAGGTAGCTCTCCAAAATGTTCTCAAAGGTGTATTTTTTATCGCTCGATAGGCTTAGCCTCATCATTGCTTTGTATAAGCGCTTGACGACAATACAAAGCAATGATGAGGTCTAGGTTGGAGCGCGCTTGCCTAGAAAATGCCTGTTCACTCTTTTGTGGTAGTACGAGTATGTGTATAGGTGTATGAAGTCTGCCAACCTGCAATTGGCCTGCGTTGCCTAACTATGTACATTCTGAGAGGAAACCTCGTCCAGAAGTTGGCTGGCGATGGGCTTAGATGATTCTTTCTAGCCACCTATTATGAAAAGAAAGAAAATAATTTGAGTTAATAAGGTTAAGTAAAACCTCCCGCATGTATGGTTTTTAAAAACTAAAGAAGCAGTCTTCTTAGTAGAATCTGCTTTTCGCATCGGTGTCGATTGCGCATGACCCCACAAGCCCAACTGAAATAACGATTGAAGATTATGACCATAATTATGAGTTTTAAGGTCAGTATCTATCTACTGATACCTAGGAACTTTTGTTTGAGCAAGAAGCTTAGCATATCATAATTCGACATCGCATTGGCATGAATAAAACATTTCTCGGCATTTTGACGAGCACAATTGATTCGATTATCTATCTATCTATACTTATAATAAAACTGTAACAGGTCCAATTCTGTACATTGAAGATATTTTGAAAATTTTTTTTGGAGGGCACTCATTATTCGATACTGAAGCCAAATCTGTAATTTTTTTCATTTTTGTCTCTCTGTCTGTCTGTCTGTCTGTCTGTCTGTCTGTCTGTCTGTATCTTGGCCGCGCATCACGCCGAAACTACTGAATGAATTCAAACGAAACTTGGCACGATTTGAGCCCATACTACGAGGTAGGACATAGGATACTTTTTATCCCGAAATTCTACCCCCAAAGGGGTGAAATGGGGGTTGAAAGTTTGTATGAAAGTCCGTCATTTCTCAAATTATATCGATGAAACTTGGTATATGAGCTGCGGGTTGAAAATGAAGACGTACGTATTTCACAGTTTTTCGTAATTCCACCCCCAAAGGGTTGAAATAGGGGTATAATATAAAAATGAATCCCTATTTCCCTTGGCCACGGCATCACGCATGAACGGCTGGACCAATTTCGCTAATTCTTTTTTTTTTGGTTTGTCTGGACGCCGGGATGGTTTATATTCACAATTGGACCCGGTAGGGGGCGCTGCAATCGGGTTCGAGGTTCAGGGCGGGACACGGCTGGACCAATTTCGCTAATTCTTTTTTTGTTGGGTTTGTCTGGACCCCAGGATGGTTTATATTCACAATTGGATCCGGTAGGGGGCGCTGCAATCGGGTTCGAGGGTCCCGCCAAACCACGCGGACGAAGTCGCGGGCATCAGCTAGTACTTATAATAAAACTGTAACAGGTCCAATTCTGTACATTGAAGATATTTTGAAAATTTTTTTTGGAGGGCACTCATTATTCGATACTGAAGCCAAATCTGTAATTTTTTTCATTTTTGTCTGTCTGTCTGTCTGTCTGTCTGTCTGTCTGTCTGTCTGTCTGTCTGTCTGTATCTTGGCCGCGCATCACGCCGAAACTACTGAATGAATTCAAACGAAACTTGGCACGATTTGAGCCTATACTACGAGGTAGGACATAGGATACTTTTTATCCCGAAATTCTACCCCCGAAGGGGTGAAATAGGAGTTGAAAGTTTGTATGAAAGTCCTTAATTTCTCAAGTTATAGCCATGAAACTTGATATATGAGCTGCGGGTTGAAAATGGAGACATACGTGTTTCACAGTTTTTGAAAATTCGACCCCCAAAAGGGTGAAATAGGGGATGAAAGTTGGTATGAAAGTCCTTCGTTTCTCAAGATGTTTTACAAGTTATATCAACGAAACTTTTTATTTTGGCTTACGGTAAAAAATAAAGAAGTACGTGTGTCACAGTTTTTCAAAATTCCACCCCTAAGGGGGTGAAATAGGGGGTGAAAGTTTGTATGAAAGTCCGTCATTTCTCAAGTTATATCGATTAAACTCGGTATACAAGCTACTGGTTGAAAATGAAGAAATAAGTGTTTCACAGTTTTTGTAAATTTTACCCCCGAAGGGGTGAAATAGGGATTGAAAGTTTGTATGAAAGTCCTTCATTTCTCAAGTTATAGCCATGAAACTTGGTATATGAGCTGCGGGTTAAAAATGAAGACATACGTGTTTCACAGTTTTTCAAAATTTCACCCTCAAAGGGGTGAAATAGGGGTTAAAAGTTTGTATGAAAGTCCTTCATTTCTCAAGTTATATCGATAAAACTTGGTATACAAGCTACCGGTTAAAAATGAAGAAATACGTGTTTCACAGTTTTCGTAAATTTTACCCCCGAAGGGGTGAAATAGGGGTTGAAAGTTTGTATGAAAGTCCTTCATTTCTCAAGTTATATCCATGAAACTTGGTATATGAGCAGCGGGTTAGAAATGAAAACATACGTGTTTCACAGTTTTTCAAAATTCCACCCCCAAAGGGGTGAAATAGAGGTTGAAAGTTTGTATAAAAGTCCGTCATTTCTCAAGTTATTTCGATGAAACTTGGTATATCCACGCGGACGAAGTCGCGGGCATCAGCTAGTACTTAATATAATAATAGATCTTTGATATGCGCACATAAGCCAGTGTTTGCTATAGCGAAGGCTCATATGCAAACACGACACGTTTGGCATCGTCCGCCGGATATGACATCGTAATATACGATTGGGTCTAGACATGGGTGCCTAGTACCTATACCAATATTAATATTCGTCGCATAGGTAAAGAAACTAACAATATATGCAATGCCAGTTATGTGCCATTTGAATGCATTTGATTATATTGTTGACGGACAGACTTACTACTTACAAATTACAATGCAGACATTTTCATTTCGAGCCCGCCGAAAATATGAAGTTTTCTTGCAAAGAAAACTAAAAATCTTGTTTTCTAAAAAGAGGCAATAGAGCCTCAGAGGCTCTAAAATACGTTAATGTTAAAACGTGTCATCTATTATGGAGATTACACTTACATAACCTACTACTGAAATTGTAAGTATTTTGGCATTTATAGGTGTTAAATAAGGTCTAAGGTCTATACAATAGGGCTTCAAAAGTATAGGCTATCAGAATCACCACGTGCATTTACTGTAGGTGCACTACAATATTTGATGGCTAGTAAAACTTAGATAACAATTTTAAAAAATCGTAAGAATTTCTGTCTTATCAACCTTACCTCAAATGAACTTTAATGTTCATTAAGATTGGTTAATTTAGTACCGCACCCAAAAATATTCGCTGTCGTATGTGAAGACTTGCATGGCTTAGCTGTAAAGCATCATTACTTGACGGGTACGTAAATAGTCACTCTGCTTACTGTTAGGGGTGTCGACTGTCGGAGATGGTGGCCACGTGCGCCCCGGAGCAGTCGCAGACGCAACATTAGTAAACATTCCTGTTTTTGGTTTAGCATACATGCAGACATGCTGTTGAACATAACTATTATTGTAAGGAACACTACCATTAATTTTAAAGTTCGGTACATTTCTATAAACGTCAAACAGCCTTTTAACAGTATGAACATAGCCTTTAAAATGTACCCAGCTTTAGCTTTGGCTTCAACCACATTAATTGCTTGACTTTTATATGCATAGGTAGGCACTTGTAGACACAAAGTTTATTTGTAGAGCAAGCTAGAAATTAAACCAAAACCATGCCATCATTATGCATTGCATGTCGATTTGATTCGCTCCAGCTATGCTTGCGACTGCAGTTACTTACGTATCTTAATATTTATTTTTGTTACTTTATTGATTTTTAAAAAAGCAACCACTGAATTTCTTGCTGGCTTTTCTCCGTAGGAATGGCATTCTGAACCAGCAGTAGGTTCACTCGACGAATCAAGAGCACAAGACTGTGTAAAAATTTTGTTGAATAAAAAACATTTGAATTTGAATTGAATACACTAAATATTACATAGATTATTACTACTACATTACACTAGTTTAAACAATTTTTTTGCTGGTAGCCAACTTAAATAGAAGTGACCTAATCCAACAACGATATTCTGTGTCGACAAAAATGTTATGTAAACCTACCTAATCGACTCTATTATTTTTATATTTTTGTCGAACGTTTATTTTTGAAATTCAATAATAGCTATTGTTTCGTAATTATCATATTTAGCGTTTTTTATTGCGACCTATAAAATACTGAAATCAGATCATATTTCATAAAGAAGGTAATCGACTTATCTAGTAAAAACAAAACAAGGTGTTATATAAACCTTCAATGGAGACCACCTGAAAGCATTAATATTTCATCATCCAAATTTTGGATTTTGTATGCGATTTGGCGTGTTCCATTTGAATTGTAGTTAGAATAATTGTTTTCTGTTTTTTTTACATACCCAGTCAGCGATTGTTTTTGATAAGTGTTATTGAACGAATGAATTTGCATTGCCATTGTGGTATGTTGACCTACGTTTGAGCAACTTCTTTAGTTGTTGAAGAGTTGTTTTTTTTAACGCCACTACAAGTTAGCCTGATGCAATCTCACCTGATGGTAAGTGATGATGCAGTCTAAGATGGTAACGGGCTAACCTGTTAGGGGTATGGCAGTTATTATTATACACATACCCCTAGTCGGTTTCTACACGTCATCGTACCGGAACGCTAAATCACTTGGCGGTACGTCTTTGCCGGTAGGGTGGTAACTAGCCACGACCAATGCCTCCCACCAGACCAGACCATAGAAAATTCAGAAATTATAAATTCCCAAATGGACCCTGTCGGAAATCGAACCCAGGACCTCCCACGTTTAGACAACAGCGCTCAACACTGCGCTAGGGAGATCTTCAAGTTGCTTTGGTTTAGAGAATTTTTCATGAGGTGAAAGCAACCGTGTCAGCTAAAGTAAGCTATGCACTGAAACACGAGCTGATTTTTGTTACTGTCTTCGCTAATCGATGTTAAAATATGTATGTAAAGAGGTTTGGTTTGCTTTTCAATTAATAATTTTATGTAGATTCTATCGCACAAATATATGCCAATGCTCACGGACTGAAATATAATGTCACTAAGTCTGAAATGTTAGTCTTTCGAGCAGGCAAGGGTCCGGAGAGGGTACCTGTGGTAATATTAGACGGCTCAGCAGTTCAGGTTGTCACAAAGTTCAAATATCTAGGACATGTTCTAACAGAGCACCTGAAGGATGACTGTGATATTGAGAGGGAAAGGAGGGCACTCTCGATTCGTTGCAACATGCTAACTCGAAGATTTGGCAAATGCAGCAAATCCGTCAAGATTGTACTGTTTAACGCGTATTGCCAGTGTTTTTACACTTGCCAACTTTGGACAAATTTTCTCAGAAAGTCCTACACGGCAATACGTGTGCAGTACAATGATGCTTTTCGCATTTTGATGGGTTTGCCTAGATAATGTAGTGCCTCGGGTATGTTCGCCGAGTCGAGAGTGCCTGATTTCTATGCTGTAATGAGGAAAAGAGTAGCTTCCTTTTGGGAGAGACTCCGGACATCTCAGAACAGCATCCTCAAGACGGTTTGTGACAGTATGCCCAGCAATATTTTTACCTATTGGCTATCTGTGCATCACAATAGCAATAGGAAATAGATATAGGTTTTTTGTGACCATGACGCCTGGGAAGAGTTTTTTTTTAACATTCCCAGTTAGTTTATAAGTTTTATATTATTTTATTTTATTGTATACTATTTATTAAATAATTATTGTATTGTATGTAATGTATACTGGGCCCTTTTGCCTTTAATAAAAACTTTTATTATTATTATTCATTTATTTCATTTAGGTCCATATTGTTTACATTTTTAAATATTTAACTATGAAAACAAAAATAAAAAAACATCTTCTTCTTAATATATATAAATCTCGTGTCACAATGTTTGTCCTCAATGGACTTCTAAACCACTTAACCGATTATAATAAAATTCGCACACCATGTGCAGTTCGATCTAACTTGAGAGATAGGAACCGAAAAACCTCAATCCACGCGGACGAAGTCGCGGGAATCAGCTAGTTTAAAATATAAAAAATAGCGTTCCACCGTTATTATTATTATTATTATTACAAATATCTATATGTCACATTCAACAACATTATTCATTTTCTGTACGAACACAATATCTAGAGTGCTATTTACCTATCCAGGGTCCAGGATAAATAAAGGTTTTCTACATGTTGTAAAAAATTGGCCATAATATAATACGTGATAATACGTTATTTTATGAATAATGCCCCAAGCGTGCTCACCTTGTAGCGTAATTTTTTCTCGCTTATCTCAATTCTCTGACAATATACAATTATGTATTTCAAGAAAGTAATTTTAATGAGCCCTCGTAGGATGTATCACGATCGTGATAGCGAAGTCGTGAGGTCCCTCAGACGTTTTCGTGACGACCGCACGTGTCCGGCCGGCCAGCTGCGTAGCGGTCCGGCCGTCCGCCCTCGCCACCATTTATCGTTATTGAAATGCCAATCTGCAACATAAAGCACTATCAGACTTCCAATGAGATTTACATACAACAAGATTTTATCGAGACATAAGACTGGGCAATAACCTCGACAATCGGCTGCGGACTGTATCCAGGTCTTCGGAGTAGTATCTACGCGCAGGTACGCAGGGCATTCAACGATTTAGACTTATAATTTATAACATACTAGATGATGCCCGCGACTTCGTCCGCGTGGATCGAGGTTTTTCGGTTCCCGCGGGAACTCCTTAATTGTCCGGGATAAAAAGCCTATGTGTTATTCCAGACTATAATCTATCTCTGTGCCAAATTTCATCCAGATCCGTTCAGCCGTTGGGGCGTGATTGAGTAACAAACATCCATACATCCATACATCCATCCAAACTTTCGCATTTATAATATTTATTTGATTAAAGGAAACCCGCCTGAGTTTGTTGTTGTGATCTAGCACTCCTCTCCTAGATAGATAATACTAGATCGCGTATATGTTATACCTTAAATCCAATGATACTGAAGTTCCGTAGGGACCGTAGGAGTGCTAAGCTGCTAACCATGATCGTTATTGTGAATACCTCGGCGGGAATGACGTCAATCCCCGGTGTGGCGTTTCGTAATTAAGGCATTTGAATGAGGCTGCAGCTGATCTTTGAGTCATCGTCTGTCAGTCACGACTGTATTGTTTACGATAGTATAGTGTTTACGATAGTTGTTAGTAGATTTTCGCTTGTATTTCGAGTTTCGACTTAAGGACGGGTAAAAGTTCGTGCCACAAACATGCATCTGCATAATAACTTCCCTCTATTATCTTTATTTCTTTGCATTCTAACTTATGTTTTTATCTGTAAAGATGTTTATTTTATTCTTTCACTTGCGTTGTCTTTATAAGGCCGGCAGATTCGCTAAGAGAATGTCCGCCAAGAACGAATACCTTTCTCGGACAAGGAAGGTAAAAGGTCAACAATTCAAATTAAGCTATGTGTTGTTTAACAAATAAAGCATGTACACTCAGTATCAATTATGATAAATCAACATCTGTTAATAATACATATACCTACCTAACTTTCTTTTATTAGTCATCAAACGAGTCACAAGCACATACATGGTCATACAGCATACTATTTAAATTGCAACCGAGACTTAGCTTAGGTATATTATGTAGTCTTTGGTTGTAGCTTAAGTTATGATTTCCGATGATCATTTGCTAAGATTTCTTAAATACCGTTTGGATATGGATCTGGGCATATCTTCAGTCAGAACTCAGGAGTCTGCCTGACTCCCGAATTCGGTGTTCTGACTAAAGATAATAATTAACCTCAGGTCCCAACTGCCTTTAAGAAATTATTTCAAATGGAGTCTTACAAGTTACAACGCGTTGTGGCAGTATAGAAGATTTGAAATATTTCTAAAGATACACTATAAGCAATAGCAATTACCCTTTAAGCAATAGATATAGAATAGAACATAATGTAGATAAGTTATGGTTGAGTAGGTAGTTAGGTAGGTACCTATAGTACTTTACTAAAATATTTTAAGTACACAAGAATACAAATAACGAGTCTATACTAGCCAAGCAAGGTTTTTATCGCTACAAACGATTTTAGTGATTAAACACCTGGAAGTCGCTGAGATCAATGTCGAGGTTCTCTAGGTGTAAAACGCAAAATGTCTATACTTATATTATTATGTTGTCAATGTCGTAAGCCATATGTTCTTTTGGACAACCTTCACTGTTCCAATGTTCGTTTTGGGCAAGATTATCGGCAAAGCCATAAGCAGCTTGGTCTGGGGTTTTCCAGTGAAGAGGCTAATTTTAGACTACATCACTATTTTTAATAGATAAGTATTAAGGACGTTACTAATAGTGACGTACTAAACATAGATATGTAACATAGGTATGGATGAACATAAACCCTATCCATATGGGTTCTCGAACAATACCTACCTAAGGTACTACCACAGAAAAGGTAATAGTACGTTGGTACTACATATAATCCTTAACATCAATTTTATGACAACTACTCTACCTAGTACCTACGTAAAACATTAGGTGTTCCGTGTTAGCAGTTAATTATTTTTCATTAGTAAAACGCATTATTCGTTTTTATTACGTTACACTAATTAGTAACATACAAAAACTCCTTTTTTCGCTTGTAATAGACCGAAACAAAATCACCTGGTGACCTTTAAAATGAGTAAGTTAACCATATCGATGTTTTCGATCGTAAAAATTCTCGCAACAACGTGCTCTGTCGTACGAACCGTAATTTATGGGGCGAGCGGATTTTACACAAACCACCAAAGATGTAATGAAACTATTCATCTTGTATGGAAAATACATCTTTATTTCCAAGCCCATAAAGGATAATAAGCCATTTCTATGCACAGTTTAAAGTTGTTTGTTATTTTACAACGACACACTCGTCATGTCGAGTTGTTTGATGGTTATTTTACTGCCTAGTCCTGATTACGAAGTTTCCTCTCACTTGGATACTAGGAGAAGCGGTTGTTTGTTAAAACAATAAAATTTATAAAAACTTTATGTATTCGCTGAATAACCCTTTGTTGTGGGAAGCTCTTGAGTCGCGGTTATTAGTCCTTGTCGATTGAAGTGCTAAGGCGGAAATACACTTTTTGTCGAAACATTAAACCACATGACTAACACCTCTTATTAAATGTTCTGTGCTAACACCAGTGTGCTTAGCATGCGCACAACTAGATTATCTCGCGACGAGAGAGAGAGATGAGACGAGGTCGTTGCCGGCATTTACCTTATCATGCACGAAATACGGTATATTAAAAGAAAAATATAGTCGACATGTAAAGGTTCGTAGAGAAAAATACCACTGATAAGAAATATTACTTTTATCTCTACTTTTGACGTAGCGAGACAAGTAACCATGTTAGCTTCGGTAGACAGATAGAGATAACGGGTAGACATAATTTTACTCGTAGTGCGCATGCTAGCCATACTGGTTACATTACTAGAATGACCTCACAGTAATGATTGAAAATGATAAAAGTTAGATAATATGTACAAACAAGTGTATCAACATAACTTTATCTGTCATATTTTGTCAATGCTATCTCTACTATAGTAATTAAAAAAATAGTTTAAAAGAAATATGTATATATTATGTTGCCTGGAAGAGATCGCTTCTTAGCAATAAGGCCGCCTATTGTACATCTTCTTCCATTTGTGTATGTGTCTATGTTCTTCTGTTTTGTATCTAGTTTGGTGTACAATAAAATGTATTTTCATTATATATATAAACGAAATATAATAGTATAAATAAATAGTAGGTATAGTCTTTTTTATTTATGAATTTTACCGCGTCAAAATCCAATAACTTTTCAGATAATGATTTTACATAATTCAACGTCAACAACTCCTAAAAATATTTGAGATAAACGGATATATTATACTTATTAAAATCTTATCAGTTGGGTTCCTATTTTGCCATCTGTGAACACAAGCCGTTTAAAATTCAATAAATTTTGCGCCATAAATATCCTGGTTTACGAGCTATAATCTCGACACATGTCAAACAAATTGTTGACACTTCCTAATGCGAAGAAAACGATTGCGAGACTTATGATTTTTAACACTTTGCCTAAGTTTGTTTTGACGAGGATAGATAGATAAATAAAATTTTTAAAACATAAAGTTTTTTTTTATCCACTACAAGTCAGCCCTTGACTGCGATCTCACCGTGTACCTAAGTGATGATGTAGTCTAAGATAGTAGCGGGCTAACCTGTTAGGGGCATGACAGTTATATTAAGAATATACCCACCGAGTAGTAAGTATGGTCTGTGCCTATACCCCTATTCTGTTTCTACACGGCATCGTACCGGAACGCTAAATCGCTTGGCGGCACGTCTTTGCCGGTAGGGTGGTAAGTGGTAACTAGCCGTAGGCCGAAGCCTCCCACCAGGCCAGAACAGGGAAAATTCAGAAATTATAAATTCTCAAATTAAGCGCACAACACTGCGCCACGGAAAAAGTAGTAAAAAGTAAAGAATATAATTTTACTAAGCTTTTGAATTTGGAATTTAATTTGTGATTCTAATTAGGTACTCGTATTTAGGTCTGTAGCATGTCAAGAGTTTATTCTTCACGACTCTACTCTCTACCACTGGTTCAGAGTGCCTAGTGGTAGATTTTCTTTCCATTCGATCGCGTCAACGTTAATTACGATTTATATGGAATTGTCAGAACAGCAGGCGCTCGTTCAGTTCCTTATAAATGGTAGTTATGATTAACGCGATCGAATACGGAAAAAAACTCCCACTTGGCCTGCTCAAAGCCGATTATATTGTGAAGAGACGGTAAGAAGCCAAAGGAGACCAATGTTCAAAACGTTTGTTGTTGTTACAATGTTTTTGACGACCTCCGTGGCGCAGTGTTGAACGCTGTGGCCTTAACGTGCGGAGGTCCCGGGTTCGACCCCCGGCAGGGTTTGGAAATTTATAATTTCTGAATTTCCCTGGTCTGGCCTGATGGGAGGCTCCGGCCGTGGCTAGTTACCACCCTACCGGCAGAGACGTGCCGCCAAGCAATTTAGCGTTCCGGTACGATGCCGTGTAGAAAGCGAATAGGGGTATGGGTTTAAAATAACTGCCATGCCCCTAACAGGTTAGCCCGCTACCATCTTAGACTGCATCATCATTTACCATCAGGTGAGATCGCAGTCAAGGGCTAACTTGTAGTGGATAAAAAAAAAAAAACAAGATACGCGGATACTCTTATTTTGCTCAATTAGGTATAATCTATTTTTTCAATAACAGATTAGTAGCTGTATAGTTCCGGGTAGAAGTCACGCTGGCCGATATTTAGCGCCGGCTGCCGCTACAAGGTCGAATATAACAGGTAGGTACCTAATTTTGTTTCTTTTATAGAATAGGTGGTTTTTTTAATAAGTAAGTATTTAAAAAAATGGAAAATAGGGACCTTAGAACTTGTCTCGCGTTTGCTAGCGTTCAGCCTGAGTTAGTGGTTAGTTCTACAACATATGAAACTGAATAAATGACCGTCAATCTGACAATATATTTGAAGATCTCTATACTGTCTACCATGTCTGTCTATGTCTGTCTATGTCTCATTTACTTTTGTATATGGAGATTTTTTAACACAATTTTTTTACATTTCCGTACAATTTTTTAAACATTTTCTTTCATAAGAACCTTTTCCTTACAATAACAAACACAACAAAAAAAGAATTAGCGAAATTGGTCCAGTCGTTCACGCGTGATGCCGTGACCAAGGGAAATAGGCATTCATTTTTAGGGTTCCGTACCCAAAGGGTAAAAACGGGACCCTATTACTAAGACTCCGCTGTCTGTCTGTCTGTCTGTCTGTCTGTCTGTCTGTCTGTCTGTCTGTCTGTCTCCAGGCTGTATATCATAAACCGTGATAGCTAGAAAGCTGAAATTTTCACAAATGATGTATTTCCGTTGCCGCTATAACAACAAATACTAAAAATTAAAAAAATATATATATTAAGGGGGGTCCCCATACAATAAACGTGTTTTTTTCGTATTTTTTTGCTCAATATTAAAAACGGTAACAGGTAGACGGTTCAAATTTTCACAGAATATTAACTTGTATATTACCTTTCAAAATAAATAATTAAATATCAATAAAGTAAATATTAAAGGGGGGCTCCCATACAACAAACGTAATTTTTATTTTTAATACGTCATAAATCGTAAAACTTACTACCTACAGGTTTGTACGGAACCCTCGGTGCGCGAGTCCGACTCGCACTTGGCCGGTTTTTTAATAAGTAAGTATTTAAAAAAATGGAAAATAGGGACCTTAGAACTTGTCTCGCGTTTGCTAGCGTTCAGCCTGAGTTAGTGGTTAGTTCTACAACATATGAAACTGAATAAATGACCGTCAATCTGACAATATATTTGAAGATCTCTATACTGTCTACCATGTCTGTCTATGTCTGTCTATGTCTCATTTACTTTTGTATATGGAGATTTTTTAACACAATTTTTTTACATTTCCGTACAATTTTTCAAACATTTTCTTTCATAAGAACCTTCTCCTTACAATAACAAACACAACAAAAAAAGAATTAGCGAAATTGGTCCAGTCGTTCACGCGTGATGCCGTGACCAAGGGAAATAGGCATTCATTTTTAGGGTTCCGTACCCAAAGGGTAAAAACGGGACCCTATTACTAAGACTCCGCTGTCTGTCTGTCTGTCTGTCTGTCTGTCTGTCTGTCTGTCTGTCTGTCTGTCTCCAGGCTGTATATCATAAACCGTGATAGCTAGAAAGCTGAAATTTTCACAAATGATGTATTTCCGTTGCCGCTATAACAACAAATACTAAAAATTAAAAAAATATATATATTAAGGGGGGTCCCCATACAATAAACGTGTTTTTTTCGTATTTTTTTGCTCAATATTAAAAACGGTAACAGGTAGACGGTTCAAATTTTCACAGAATATTAACTTGTATATTACCTTTCAAAATAAATAATTAAATATCAATAAAGTAAATATTAAAGGGGGGCTCCCATACAACAAACGTAATTTTTATTTTTAATACGTCATAAATCGTAAAACTTACTACCTACAGGTTTGTACGGAACCCTCGGTGCGCGAGTCCGACTCGCACTTGGCCGGTTTTTTAATAAGTAAGTATTTAAAAAAATGGAAAATAGGGACCTTAGAACTTGTCTCGCGTTTGCTAGCGTTCAGCCTGAGTTAGTGGTTAGTTCTACAACATATGAAACTGAATAAATGACCGTCAATCTGACAATATATTTGAAGATCTCTATACTGTCTACCATGTCTGTCTATGTCTGTCTATGTCTCATTTACTTTTGTATATGGAGATTTTTTAACACAATTTTTTTACATTTCCGTACAATTTTTCAAACATTTTCTTTCATAAGAACCTTCTCCTTACAATAACAAACACAACAAAAAAAGAATTAGCGAAATTGGTCCAGTCGTTCACGCGTGATGCCGTGACCAAGGGAAATAGGGATTCATTTTTTTATATATAGATAGATTAGTATGGATATCGAAATCTCAAATCAGCTGTAGGTACCTACAGCCAACTCAATAATAAAATGGTCGTTTACATAATTACGCCGGGGCTTTCCGACTTTGTCATAAAACAGTTAGATGGCAAGGTCGATTTTAATGTCGTAAAGAATTTCAACATTATGAATTTAAAAAGGATTTAACGGCTTAAGTTACATGATACATCTCGATATAGTTTTTTTTAATATGATTCGGTCAAGGTTAAATTGGTGTAAGTCTCGGTTATCCGATCGTGTCTATGTTGTATGAACGTTTTTGTTTTGATTATTTGATGTTTCTTTTTATTAGAATTTAATTAATATTTTTAAGTGTCTAATGTAGAGTATGTACGTAGAATTCAGGATTGACGACCCTGGCGCAGTGTTGAGCTCTGCTGTCTTTACGGAGGAGGTCCGGGGTTCGATCCCTAGAGTCAATAGGTAATTTCTGAATTTTCTGGTCTGGCCTGATGGAAGGCTTCCGCCATGGCTGGTTACCCTACCGGCAAAGACGTGCCGCCAAGCGATTAGGCGTCCCGCTTCGATGCCGTGTACTAACCGATTGGGGGTAGGTATGGGTTTACTTTAACTGACTATATAACTGACTACCATCTTAAACTGCATCATCACTTGCGGTTAACTTGTAGTGGTGAAAAAAAGACAGAACGAATGGAAGAAAAATACATGTTGTGCCGACACTATGTCATATCGTGGGACAAGAACAGGAAGAAGAAGAAAAATCTCATTCTAAATACGAACATTCATCTGCTAAACAAGGTTATAGCTGAGTATAGAGCGCATCGTACAGGAGATTATGATCATGATGCTACTGCTTCTCGGTACATGTCGTTTGACAGTTTGCTCAATAGTGATCTTCATGAGGAATAATAAACAGACATTAATAAAAATTCTTCGAGATTCCAAGCGTATTTTGTTACAAATTTATCAATTTTTATTGCAAACGGCGCGATGAGCTGTATTAATTAATTGCTCGTATCGAAATACATGACAGGCATTTATTGCCTCGTTGATAAATTGAGACCTGATCGAATTTCCACAATGCCAACTGCAATCCAGCATGGTCGTAAAGATATGTTAAGATAATATTTTGTAAGGGATCTTTATCCCCATACTCGTAGAGCTAGAGCTGTTGAATGTAGCAAGATCTACCTTGCACTTAATAATATTGTTTTTTTCCCACTACAAGTTAGTCCATGACTGTAATTTCTCCACGGCGCATTAGCCTGGTGCCCAGCTTCGCCCGTGACTAGTTACCAGTTATCACCCTACCGGCAATGACGTACCGCCAAGTCATTTAGCGTTCCGGTACGATGCCGTGTAGACTAGTAACCGATTAGGGGTATGGGTTTTATATAACTGCCATAACCCTAACAGGTCAGACCGCTACCATCTTAGACTGCATCATCACTCTATGGCAGTTATGTTAAACCCATACCACAGAATCCATACTTCCATACTAATATTATAAATGCGAAAGTGTGTCTGTGTATTTGATATTTATGATATGAAAGACGCAGTCGGATCAGAAAATAAAAGAATCAATAGGACATGAAATAGCGACATTACCTACTTGTTGGAGATGCTTTTAGCTATTAATTATTTACATAATATTTTCAAGGAAATAACATTAAGAGATTTGTAATAATTTAACTGCATATACTTAGTTATTTTTCTAAGTTTATGCACAATTTTAAACATTCGATACAATATATTTAAAAATATAATGAAGGAGACACAAAGTTGATGGAAACATAAACCACGTTATAATATTATCTAGTTGATTTGCTAGCACGTGCACGTCCAAGTAAACAACTTGTTTCGTCACCACTGTTCGCGTCTCGAAGTCATATAATAATATTCCAGTACCTAAATTCTACTCAATCGGTATTCGGTTCTACTCTAATAACTAATTGCTCAATGGGGCTGATTCTGTATAACACAATCTCTAAACTAAACTAAAATGGCAGCTTTAAAACTAGTTCTGTCCCTTTCCGTAGGGAGTATTATGAAAGGGTTAGCAATATTTGTAATGCTCTAATTTTAGTTTAGTTTAGAGATTGTGCACTACAGAATCAGCCCCAATGAATTATTATTATTGATTATTATTGGATATCAATTAAATTGAACTGCCTTCTTACAAATTAAGTTATTTTGGTACCTACTTATATCTAATTTATATACTTAAATAGAGGTTCCGGCTGACTACGTAGTACCGTAGGTATCATATTCATAACTACATGCTTGAAACTCTCAAGCTTGAAAAGGCCACTTGATTGATTTGAATAAGTACATATTATTATATGGATTTCGGGTACCTACATGACTTAATTTCCCTAAGTAAACCTTACCTTATGCTCGATCTTGGTCCAGCCTGCATCATCTCAGTTCACCCCATTGTCGGCCCATTACTGAGCACATCGAGTCTCCTCCCAGAATGAGAAGCGTCCACCAGCACCACACATAACGCAACTTATCAAGAAGAAGAACAAAGATTTTGGATAGAAGCAGGCGTTACTTTGCGGAAGTCCATGACAATCAAGTAACAGAAAGCTTAATCCTTTGTAATCCGCTAAAACAGACCCATATTTTTAGTACAACGTGCAGCATGCGATATCCACCGCCCACCGTCCCGCTTCTAAACATGCAGGAAAAGAAAGCAACCAAGCAGGCAATACGCACCGTCACATACTTTTGTTGAGTCAACATCACCCGAGAGTGCTCCGATGTCGGAATGAACCCACAGAATAGGTAATGGTGCAACGTATGTTGAGAGTGCTGTAGAAGATTTGTGTGGTGTGGTGTTGTGGCGGTGCGTTTTACGCTTGGTTGCTATATCGAATTAAGTTTCTTGTTCCTTGATTATTCCAAATTGGCTTCAACGTGGCATCACATCAAATGATTCGGCTTGTTTTGAAGTAATTTTATAGTTATCGATTCAGTGTGTGCCATCCTGCATACTTATTTCTAAACATATAAGGCGCTATGAATTAATATTTTACATTGTTCACACATACCGTGAACAAAATACTATAACATTAAACAAATTATTTGTTATTGTTGTCTGTGCGTGTACCATTATAGGTACAACGACAAACAAAGAACATGTTAGGAGCTTGATCTGAATCATGTACTTTATTCGAGCGAACTCGTAGGTAAAAGCTGGTTGTTAAATATAAGCAAATTCTAGTCACATCGGTAGATATGACGCGTTTAAAGATAAAAATGAGGTAAATGGGTCACGCAACGGTAACATTGCAGTGTCGATGCATAGCGATGCAATCATTGAGGTATTATGTACTAACGTACTAGAGAAGACACCGCGAATGTAATCTGTGCTGCGTCGCGAAGCACGCGGCGGGTGCGGGACGCGCGGCTAAGGTCATAGATGAGACACGCAGAAGTGACACTACGTATTTTCTGCCTATTGGGTTATTCAATGAGACTACTTTTAAATTTATGCAGTGTGAGACTGCATAAAGTGTACATATGTAATAAGATAATAGTAGACCTAGTTTTATAGACGGAAAAAAATAATTAAAAAGTAAAAACAAAAAGATATTAATTTTATACAACTTTAACCTTTTTATTAGGAACTGTTGACACTATAAAAGAAAAAGTTGTAACTAAACCAATCCACCTATCATATTAAAAAATAATAGTGACATTTTTATCTTACTCTACCTTATCATTATAGAAATGAAGTGAAAAAAACATCGTTCCCGTTTATATAATAGTTATTTATGTAACAAGAGAGCAAAAATTTTTTTGTTACATTTTTAAAGTTTTACAGTAATTAATTACCGAGAAACTAAAGAAGTATCAAAATGGCGCTGACTTTTTTAAATTTTGGTACCAGTTTCCTGTTTTGTGATCCTAGGGTTCCTCAGATATCGATTTTGAACGAAATCGGTACAATAACAAAGAATTTCAAAATGGCGCTGACATTTTTAAATTTTAGTACCAGTTTCCTGTTTTGTGATCCTAGGGAGCCCCAAATATCGATTTTAACGAAATCGGTCGAATAATAAAAAAGTAAAATGTAAAATGTATGATCGTAGGTGTCTCATCTGTAGGTAAAATTCATTTTTTTTAATCTATGATATTCCGAGAAATGGTGGAACGTGGGTGAATCAGTAGAAAAATATCTTGAAAAATTTGTTTTGGTTTGTTTTCGTTAACATTTTGTTTACTTGCCGATGATATGTCACGCCACAATATTTTTTATTTACAGTTGTATTATTTTTACACGTTTTTATAACGCACGACGGCATTTTAAAATTTTCGTGCGAGCACAATTTCGACACGCGGCCGCGAAGAGCGTAGGCGAGAGACTAAATAAGGTGAAGCCGGCCGGCCGCAAAGCATGGCGCAAATTTGTTGTTTGCGGCGTCGGTTCTAGTACTTGTACATATAATTCAATGGATGCAATACGCTCACCGCAAATAGTTGTGCAGCTGCGTGCGGGCGCCATTGCCCAGCCTGTTTCAGGCTGAGACTACATCAGATCAAGACTAATTAAAAATTAAATTCTACTACAAGTTTGCCCTGCGATCTCACCTGGTGGTGACCCAGCAGGAGCAGATCACCACATCGCAACTGCGTACATATCCGGATGTCCAACTCCACCGGTGCTGATAGTTGCCTTCTCCAGCAGCCCTATTCTCTAACTCAGTAGCTATCAAAAAATATATATGCCAGTGGATGGTTAGCCACTGAGTTAGAGAATAGGGGACAGTTCAGCCAACTTTAAGACCAGGCGGAAGAACCCGCACGTTCTACCATGATGCACCTACCATCTACGCTTTTGCAGGCGTCGGTGTCAATGAATGAATACTTAATGTTCACTGCGATAAATGATACTGCAGTCTAAGATGGTGGCAGGCTAACCTACTCGTACTAGGGACATAGAATTTATATTAAGTAGGTATGTTAAACCCATGCCCCAACCGCGCGCATCGAACCGGAACTCTCAATCATTTAGCAGCACGTTTTTGCGGGTAGAGTGGTAGAGTCAGAGACTTTGAGGAACATGTTAAAAATAATTTAGTGGGGCCTATAGTGGTAGTGTAGCCTCAGCCTGATAGCTCACACCGTACCAACTAGCCCGTTTATGAATACACGTTTTCAAAACAAAACACCACTTTGGCATATTTAGGAAGGTTAGACAGCTATTGCGATTTGCGATGTAAATATTATGTCGTCGAGTCGAAGGTTTCCAGTAATAAAATTAAACATTTTAATTATTGGGTAGTAGTACAGTACGTATAATAACGTGAAGTTATGGAAACGAAACGAGAAGGATTACATTAATCTCAGTGATACCAATGAAGATCTAAACTTTAATAGAAAAAAAACCGGCCAAGTGCGAGTCGGACTCGCGCACCGAGGGTTCCGTACAAACCTGTAGTAAGTTTTAAATTATTAAAAAAAAACGACTTACTAGATCTCGTTCAAACCAATTTTCGGTGGAAGTTTGCATGGTAATGTACATTATATATTTTTTTTAGTTTTATTATTCTCTTATTTTAGAAGTTACGGGGGGGGACCAACATTTTACCACTTTGGAAGTGTCTCTCGCGCAAACTATTCAGTTTAGAAAAAAATGATATTAGAAACCTCAATATCATTTTTGAAGACCTATCCATAGATACCCCACACGTATGGGTTTGATGAAAAAAAATTTTTCAGTTCTAAGTATGGGGACCCCCAAAATTTATAGTTTTTTTTCTAGTTTTGTGTGAAAATCTTAATGCGGTTCACAGAATACATGTATGTATGTATGTATATTCTTTATTGTACACCACAAAAACACAAAAGAAACAAGATACAAGAAAACTTAAAATATAGGTACAATAAGGCGGTCTTATCGCTAAACAGCGATCTCTTCCAGACAACCTTAGCGCTAGGGAAAAAATGGAGAAGAGGACAACGGGAGGTGGTGCAAAAATAAAAATAAACTTAAATACTAATATCTAAATAAACTAACCTATACCATTTATATAAAACATAATTATGATACACTAATATATACAAAATAATTATAATAGACATACGTAAGACTAAATAGACTATAACTTAATATATAAATAAATATACAAAAGGAAAAAAAGAAAAATATACATGCCGCTATTAAAGATAACAAAGAGACAGATAATGCTTTTTGACGTCAATTTTAAACTTATTTAAGGTTTTAGCACGGTGAATATGTGAGGGAAGTTCATTCCAAAGACTGGTGGCCTTGAGTGCAAATGATCTTTGGAAGTATTTAGTCCGATACGTAGGCCCCTCAAGAATAAGTTTACCAGCCGACCGAAGAACCCTATCTGGTCTATCATGCCCAAGATATTTAAACTTATCCTTTAAATAGCCAGGAGTCATGGGATTAAACAATACACAGTACAGAAGAGAAACAATATGCAGATTCCGGCGAAATCGAATGGGTAACCACTTGAGCTTTGAACGAAATTCGGAAACATGGTCATATTTGCGCAAACCAAATATAAACCTAATAGCTAAATTTTGAATTCGCTCAAGTTTATTTAGTTGGTCCTCAGTTAAATCAAGATAGCTTGCGTCCGCATAATCGAGAATTGAGAGCAGTAAGGATTGTGCTAACATAATCTTAGTAGGAATAGGCAGAAAAGAACGCAGACGCCTGAGTGAACCCATGGCAGCAAAAGTTTTCCTACTGACTTCTTTTAAATGATGTGACCATGAGAGAGTATTATCAAAATGGACACCAAGATTTTTAACAGTAGAACTGTAAGGAATGATAACGCTATTTAACGAAACAGGCGGAAGGTTATCCCAGTCAACTCTGGAAATCATGCCAGAACCACCAATAATAATGGCCTGGGACTTACAAGGATTTACCTTTAGCCCATAGCACCTACTCCATTCATTGATAGCCGCCAGGTCACCATTAATAGAAGAAATAGCATTAGGCAAATCTTCAAGAGTTGACTGAGAATACACTTGGAGATCGTCTGCATACATGTGATAGAGAGAAGTAATTTTCTGGGAAATAGAATTAATGAAAATAGCAAAGAGTAAAGGCGACAACACACCACCTTGAGGTACGCCAGCCGATATTACATCTACTTACCAAGTTTCAAAGGTATAGTTCTTATAGTTTCGGAGAAAAGTGGCTGTGACATACGGACGGACAGACAGACAGACAGACAGACATGACGAATCTATAAGGGTTCCGTTTTTGCCAAATTTGGCTACGGAACCCTAAAAAGCAAGACTAAAACGTGTCAGTTTTAGCTTGGCAGCAAAAGCGTTAAAATGATGCCTAGCGAACAAAAACCTAGCAAATAACTTGGTCATAGTTTTGATCTCAGTATACTTTTAATGGGCAATATTTTTGATAGGAATTTTTGATAGGAAGTTGGCTATAAAATTTCACATACTTATAATATAGATTTTGCATCTGCCGAATGCAGGGCGTACATCGCCCAATTACCTATAATATCATTAAAGTCAGACCACAGAATAAGATACAACAAAATTTAATATACCTACCTATTGTATATCTGAATAATGCATCAGTCCATGAGTTTGTTTTGAAATTATGCTAATAGATACAACTTTTAATAAGTGGAATTTGATTCGGTATACCACACGTAATGTATATAAAGCCATAAGTTTTCCATGAATTATGTCGACAAGAGCGCGCCAGTGGCGCCGCCGCCATTTGACCCGACGATGCGTTGGTAGTAATGCGACACTCTTGAATCTTGATACTACCTACTGCTGTTTAAAGGTAAGTCTAAAAGTGATATCTGGTTAACAAAAACATTATTGATTAGCTGATGCCCGCGACTTCGTCGGCGTTGTTTAAGTTTTTTGATTCCTGCGGGAACTCCTTAATTTTCCGGGATAAAAAGTAGCCTATGTCACTCTCCAGGTCCTCCTCCAACTATACCCATGCCAAAAATCCCGTTGCGGCGTGATTGAAGGACAAACCAACAAACAAACACACTTTCGCATTTATAATATTAGTATTATGATTATGATATGATGAATAGGTATACGATTCATAAATACAGATATGACCCGAATAACGGATGGTATAAAATATAATATGTCATTTGCTTTCATGTCTATTTTTCTCATCCCCGCATACCAAGCTTTGAGTGAAAATTTCAAAGAAGATAACGTAACACTGGACCCTTCCGTAGCAAATAGAAATGTATCTTCAATTGTTTGTGTGGATCAAGTTTTCGTTTTTATCGTAGGTAACCAAATAATAATAAACTAAGTTATTTTATCATTGGTTTCAGTAATAACCAGTACAGGAACATTATTTATTACCTGCCCATAATTTCTTTCATTAAATACTAGTGAATGGTGATGGAACAGATATAAATCCACTCAGTATATTTGAGCAATTATGTATTAAGATAAATTAGTAGTCAATGAAAAATTATTACCCATGCCTTTAAACCCACTCAAGCAAGTTTTATGAATGGAATATTAAAATTCTGGCTCCAAGTCCAGAGACACCTGCCGTAAGTACCAAAATTGAGCATAAATCGATTTTCCCGTTACTTATCAATGGGAAGTTAGAGTTGCGTAATCCGTCTAGTTAACTGGTGAGGATATATTATACTAGAACGCTATCACATTGAAAAATAATATATTAAATACATAAAACATAAACACAAAGTGTAATTAACATAAAGTGGAAAATCGAGTGACCAACATTGCTATGTCAGCAACGGTCTGAACCAGTAAAAGAAAGAAGATAACGTTTTTTAACTTACTCTAAAGTCTGACATTACTCGGTACCCGGCTTCACTTGGGTGGAATTCCTGAAAATCCTTTCATTAGGAACCCTATCCCCCATCATAGGTGCCTACGTCTTTACTGAAAACATGAAGGCAACATGTCCTCAATGCAGCTATTTACGTGCGTCATTTAGCTTCTTTTTCCTATGACTTAGACAGTTGTTATTAAGGATTTTAACATAAAAGTAATCCCAATTGAATTTTTAGAATGCTTTGTTAGTGGGGGTCTATCACAGATGTAATACTTAAATAGCTTCATGCAAGATCTCCACTTAACACTCATCTTCTTTTCTAGAATCCCGACTTCACACAGACCGTTGGATCCTTTTTTTTATCGTGGGGAAATCCTCCATGGATACCACCGCGCCTGTAGGGGCACGGAGGTTATGTCAGACTCTTACTGACTAAAACCCCACGGTGTTCCTCGCAACGCCTTGGCTGTATAGCGACCTTGGACACTTCGCGCGACCCAGCCAGCATTGTCTGATATGCCAGACTCTCTTGATCCTAGGCCAAGTGTTTGCGCTGTACGATATGTCAGCCAGTTAGTTTCTTCTTATTATATAGATCAGTCAAAAAACCTCACCTTGTCATCGTTTCATGAGATTTAGATTAGATGAGAATTATTATTATTATAAGCTCTCAATAACCATCCATCCATCCATCAGCCTGTATGCATCCACTGCTGGACATAGGCCTTTTCGAGAGCGCGCCACCAAACACGGTCCTCTGCCTTCCTCATCCACCCGCTTCCCGCCACCTTCTTCTTTTTAATATATACCAGCCGTCATAAAATTATTAAAGTTTTTTTTTAAGAATTTAAGAATTACGAGTTAGGAGTACGTAGCAATGTAATCAGCGGCGTCTGTATGCAATAGAGCACAAGCCAGCTGCGTCCATTGATAGGCGCGACCCGCGATAACCCGCGAGGCGCCAGCGCTGTGATGCGGTCTGCGTCCCATTCATGAGCAACAGCTGTTTGTTGCGACGCGATTGCTTTTAATTGACCGCATTGTGTACACTCAATTTTATTATGTTTTAGTCAATAATCAGCACTGTGAATTCTCCTACCATCACCATAAACGTACTTACCTATCTATAATATACTAGGCACAGGCTGAGGAGGTGGGCCCATTGACCACACAGTTTCAAATTAAGAATATGTATGTACCAATTAAGTTATTTTGTTAAAATTTAGTTAGTTATTGTGTGGTTCAATAAAGATTAATTAATTAATTTATTTATTTATTTATTCTAATATTATAAATGCGACAGTTTGGAAGGATGGATGTTTGTTACTCAATCACGCCAGAACGGCTGAACGGATCTGCATGAAATTTGGCACAGAGATAGATTATAGTCTGGAATAGCACATAGGTCATAGGCTACATTTTATCCCGGAAAATTTAGGAATTCCCGCGGGAATCAAAAACCTCAATCCACGCGGACGAAGTCGCGGATATCAGCTAGTTATTCTTAAATGATAAAATATGATAAGTGATTTATCTATTTCACGTAGGATAACTTGTGCTACTTATGACATGTCAAGACTCTACCAACGGAAAGATGTTCTACTGAGAAGAGCCAACAAGAAACTCAGCAAGTGCTCTTTTTTATTTCTTATTGTATTTTTAAATTTTCTCAAATGTTGGTTAGTTGTGACAAAATAAAGAGCTTGTTCCCAGCTTGTTCACTCTGTTATACCGGTGATTACTCGGGGAAAGAAATGGGAAAGAACCTATACTTATTAGCTACGGGGCGTTTTACCATCTCACGTCTTATTACGTAGCGTTAACGTTTCCATAAGTTCAATTAACTTTGGATTAATTTAAAGGATGTTTAAATTCTAAAACAGAAGGTCGGTTATTGGATAGTAATTAATCACTGTAAACAGCAAAGCCCCGGCAATAAATCAAGGGGCCGTCAAACACACAAAGAATAAGGAGCTAATCAGATTTCGCGAAACAATAAGCATTTCGATTAGTTATAGAATTCCGTAACCCAACACCGCCGGTAATGGCGCCTTTCTACACACGACAACGACACGTTATCGTCACGATAGACTATAATATGGTTGTCCGATCCATAATGGAAAAATACTACGAGTACCTTAATGAACTTTCTGCTAAATTTTTCAGGAATTGGCATCGGCATCAGCACTTTTATTCATGGACTAGTGAACGCTCGTGACTTCGTTCCCGCGGAAATTTCAAAAGTTCTGGCCTTTGATTTCAAAGGTTCCGGCCTACCTTGCCGACATTACAAAGAAAATCTCTGTACAAAATTTCTGCTTTCTAGGTCCGATGGCTGGCCGTTGATGATTTTGTTCAGTGAATTAGCGAGTCACAACTTTTCTATGATGTGAGAACCATCAAATCAAATCAAATATACATTTATTCAATTTAGGCACACTGTAGTACCACTTATTGACGTCAATTACTTACTTATGAAACATGATTACTTACCTACTTATAATCAGTAACGGTATTTTGAAACTAAAGCTAATAGGAGGGTTCCAAACGCGCTCTGGTCTGAGAAGAGCCCACAAATCACAATACACTCAGCCGGGTAAATCTTAAATAGAATAATTCTTTTGAGCGAAAAATGCACCATAATGTGATTATTCGGTATGCCACTATGTACCTATATGAAACTGTAGCATACTAATCAGCATCATTCTGTGCAAACTCTAAATCGTCGTTTAGTCTAAAAATGGGTATACGTGGAACTGAACAAAGCCTTTTGTTTTCTCTGGACCCTGGAGTCGCGTATTCGCTTATTTTTCACTTATTGCATTCCCAAAGTGCTGACCCGAGTTGCCGTTGAAATTGAAGAAACTGGTTCTGTGTTCCCTAACACATACAATATGAATTACTTAATTCATTTTTACTTTGAGGCCGAAAGATATTATTAGTTAATTTTAAGTTCTTCTAAAGTTCTAAGGAGGCTATTACCTAACAAAACAAAAAAGATCATAGATCATAGCTCACAAAATCATCGAATTCCTAAATATGGCTCTAAAAAAGTATGTACCTAAAGGAAACATTCAAATTGTGTTGGACAAGTCAAGTTTTCCACAATATCAACTTACTCGTAAGTAGAATTTTCCCAATATCGCAAGTAAAAAGTGGCACATAATTTGTGCGTTACCAATTCTTCCAGACGACTATGAAATGCTATATTATGCTAATTCATCAGTCATCTTTTTCTAATACTTGAATAATTATTTTTTTAAACAGCAGTTTTTCATGATTCAACCTGGATATTTGTATAGGGTATTGTGGACTATGGTAATGAACTGACGTCAATTCTCGTAGCGTTATGAATGCACTGGGAAGCGGTCACGCGCACGAAGAAGTTATGGAAGTGCTATCAGTGAGTGATATCATAGTCATCGGGCTAATTATCATGGTGATACTAGCTATAGGCTATCACCTCGCTAAGCAACTACGCAGACAGTTCATAAATTACGTTCGGAACGAGATAAGAAGCCAAGTGTGTTCAGTGCGCCCTACGGCCCCTATCGTTATAGAAAAATAACTTGTAATTGAAGTTGATTGAAATAAAGTGTTTTAAGATTTACAGTAGGTATTTTATTTTTGTTGAGGTTGTCTTAGTTGTAATAAAAGGTAAGTATTGGATACTAATAAAAGCTGTTTAGAAATGAAATAAGAGTCGTCTGGAGCATAGATTTAGAATATTTTCATCATTTCATCAATACAGAGATTCAGTTAAATAAATTTGAGCTGACAACTGACAGCTAAAACTGTAAGTACAGCTAAAACTGTACAGCTAAAACTGTACACTGTACAGCTAAAACTGACAGTAAAAACTGTGCTTTTGTAGCGTACTTAAGTAACTTAACTTAAGTACTAACAAATTATGGAATGCCCCTCCGGCCCCGTTTTCTCCAGTTTATATAAAAAGAAAATAGGCATCTTCTAGGCAAGTGCACTCCATCTTAGTTGCATGACCATTCGTCGCTTGCCAACAAGTTTGACTGCAGCAATACGCCATGTGTATTGTGGGATGTGAAAAGTCAGTTATATATACCTTCTCAAGAAATGGAAAGTTATTAATAAATTAATATTAAACCACATGTAATTGCTAGTAATATAAAAGCATCAAATTATATATAAAAACTGACTTCCCTTCGTCTGCAATAATATTGGTTATTACAGATACCTGTACCTTGCGGGAATAATCCCTTGAACAAATGCGATTTTAATGGCCGGTATCATATACCAGAACTAATACAAAATCGGTCATAAGTAAACAATTTCCTTTAGACATTCGTCTTGGGATTTAAAGCGCGTTTTTATTACTGTTGATATTTTGTTATTCTGTAGGCCTGGTTTGATACTTTTTACCTTCTCGACTGCGTTTAACTACGAATCTAGGGTGAAGTAATGTGGTTTTTTGGTTCGTTTAAAATGATGGAGACTATTGGTGGAGACGTCTTTATTCTGAGGTGTCTTAATATCTACTCTTTACATACTAAAATAATTAACAAAGAAACCTTACTTGCTATTGTTATAATATTATTTCCTAATCTAACCTACTTACATTTTCAATGCACCTTTCTTCCAAATCGATGAGTATACAACCTACATCGATTTATTGAGGAGTTGCATCTTTATGTTGAACTGAGTACATATTACAACTCCCCCGAAAATCTATGCGGTTCACCCCTCTTCTTAAAGAAAAAAAAATGTTGAGCGGTACTCCGATTGGGAAAAAAGGTGAAATACAAAAAAAATAAAACTAAACTAACTAACTAAACTAAACTAACTAACTAACTAAACTAATGGGAAAAGAGAAACATTTTTTTTTACGCTTGTTCTTGTGCAATTTATTTTACTACTTCGTATGGGCATCCGAATAATAATATAGAACAATAATAATAAAATAATAGCGAATAATAATGGATCCACTTTACATTGTAAAGGGATAATTCTACAAAATAAGGTAAGAATCTATGATCAACTCACGATCGTGATTATCTTACTTCAAAGCCAAATGTAAATATTATAGGCCTATTTTGTCAAATCAAGGTACCTACGCAATTCAAAATCGCTTATTTACTCTGTCACAAAATATTCTCTGTACCAAGTTACTCGTATCTCTGTCATAATAAAAATATCGTCGTAGCATCGCTTCGAGTATATAACTCAAAATAGCACCATCGTTCGACATGCTTGTCCTTTAAAATAATACCTATGAGGTTTCTAAATCATCTTTTAACACCTTAGGTATATAAAATACCTGAATCGTCATAATATTTCATAATAAATCTTCGAGCCTCTAGTCTTCATCTTTCTTTTATATTTCTCCATTGCATATCAACAAATAAATAAATTAACGCGGCGCGTACACTCCTAATTATAAAACATAACATCCTTTCAAATATTCTCCATAATTCATATATTCTTCATTATTAACATTCAACAAGGCTCTAGGTCTTTCACTAACACCAGCGCGGTAGATAATGATCAAGAGTCTAGACAAAATATTATACATCGTTGAATGAGGAGGTACTAAGTATGCGCAAAATATCGCGTTCAAATAATAATCATCTTCACATAATATAAACGTCTGTCTTAATCCGATTTAAATATTCGTCAATACCTATTTAAATATATGTAGCACTTCTACAGCCGAAGGGTGATCAAGCCTTGGGTTAGTAGAGTCCTATTTTTTTCAAGTCGGGTAAAGTCTCTATTTAATTCACAATTAGCACACACTTCTGTGCTTCAACAGAAAGAAAAATAATTCTCCTTAATTCGTACACATTTCCTTGTACTTTCAAATTGCATCTCGAGCAATATCATTGTCTCGTAATACAATGAAATTTAGGTGCGCGTGTGTCGTTGACCACGCTATTACACCGTAATAATTCTTCGAATTATTATTAACTTCTATATAAAGTAAACTAACATTGTAGGAAAAAAATTATGATATCTACTTGATTAAAATAATAGCTAGGTACTACCGAGAAAAATACGAACTAAATTGCTAACAGAAAAAAAAAAAATTACCGAAACGAAAAATGCCAAAAATAATTATAATTCAAAAACTAATAATTTTAAACCTATGGCCCATAGCGAAGTAATAAATGCACTTACTTTATCGACGCATATCAATTTTTATTTATCTGGCCTGTGCTTCGTCGCCGTCACGTCGTCGTAGAATAACTGGAAGATGCAATGGCCTTCGGACAACAGCTTTGGGGTCTGGACCTTTTCATGCTGCATCTGGGTGGGCCGGGATAACCCTGGACTCCTCGAACTGGGCCGGGAATACCCTGGACACCTCCTAGTTGTGGCCGGGATAACCCTGGACGCACGGTGATGCTGGGCAGACGATGAAGCTTGCTGAGATGAGCTTGCGATTTACATATCTTCTGAGTTGTGAACTGTGATGTGCTTCTTTCTTGCTTATTTTTGAGCTTCTTTATTATAATTGTCTTCTTTCTTAATCTTCATATTATTGGCTGGGTATATGGTTAAAATCTTGAATCTTGATAACTAATAATTATCTTCTATATTATTCTTCTTGCTGGCCGCGTCTTGAGGCTTTGTGGTCATCTTCGTAATATTCGGTGCCCAGCCGGTGCACGCAGATTAGTAGCGCGCACCGACTGGCAGGGTCGCCATGAAGTAATGTGGTTTTTTGGTTCGTTTAAAATGATGGAGACTATTGGTGGAGACGTCTTTATTCTGAGGTGTCTTAATATCTACTCTTTACATACTAAAATAATTAACAAAGAAACCTTACTTGCTATTGTTATAATATTATTTCCTAATCTAACCTACTTACATTTTCAATGCACCTTTCTTCCAAATCGATGAGTATACAACCTACATCGATTTATTGAGGAGTTGCATCTTTATGTTGAACTGAGTACATATTACAAGGGTCATGCTGTCATCTGTCATCAAGCGATTGTTCCATATTTAGGTAAGTAAATAAATCGTAGTTAACTTAAACGCGATCGATCAGATAACTTTTTACTCACACTTTTTACGTCTGGTTTTATTACTTAGATAGGGATATTTTTTACATAATATCACCTTACATAAGTATAACTTGCCATACCTAATCATTAAAAAAATCACATTCGCTTGATGCAACGTTTCCTGTAAGGGTGGTCACACACCACAGTTCCTTCGTCTTCAATCGTTCCTTACCGATCATTATGCTTATTCTTCAGGTTGTAGGGTGTCTACGCAGCGTGATTCCTCGCCGCACCTTTTTATTCATACTTTTATTTTCGCTCTAGTGCGTTTTGGTGAATGACCGGCAAGAGTAAAAAGTGAATCACAGGATTCATGGTATCTGAGCACGCTATCAACGGCCAACTGATTTTCTTAACCGACACTTTTTTAACGAGCACCAAGCACAAGTATTGTATTACCTCGTTAAATGTCCGATCTGGTTGGCTTTGCTGTAGGCTTTAATTTTCTCTACTCAAAATAACTTTAAGGCTTCACGCAGACGACATTACTGTAATATTAGATATGATAAAGATACAATAGAACAAATTGCATTCAAAGTTAATAGTAAACTTTGGAAGAAATTGGACGCTTGCCTATTCAGTAGTCTGTAGTCTGTACAAAAGTCAGATAGATTAACTTACAGTAGCTTCATATACTATTTATTAGTCGCTTTGGCAGAATATCAGCTAAAGAATTATTTCGTGCATATTCCATTATATAAATATTGTAAGAATTGTGAAACTGATCTGTGCTGGCAGCACTAAGCTCCTTTAGAAGACGACCATGACGTTATTACTATTACAAGTTTTAGGTACATCGATACAAAATCTTAATTATGAGATAAGATAGTACTAACAAGGTGGTTATATAACATTATAATATTATGTCCCCAAAACAATTTCTTCGTGACAACTGTAGCGGGTTTGACATTTATAATTTCGGCGTTCATTTCTGTATTAAGCGCTGTGGTCGGGAATGCGTCAATTAGGCTGTACGCGCACCTGGCTCACGATTCGTAGTCACGCTCATATTACGTCGTGAATCGTGATCACAAATTTTTCACCGGTACAAAGTTATCATAATGATTGTGAGATCCCTTCGACTTATTTGGAAAATATTTAGTGGTATGGTAACTGTATGTAAACTGTAACATGTAAAGGAGACACTAATAATAATAATATGTTCTTAAAAAATAATCAATTTACAAACAGGTGGTAACGTGTTAAGGTCGTTGTAACAATAATTTGTACATAATGTAATTATTTTAGGACAAGCGTAGCGCGTTTGACAATTATATCGGCCAATCGGCGCGCAATATCCGTAAACGACGTCCAATTACGCGCGGGCGTCAAGGAATGCGTCAATTAGGTGTTGCGCACCTGGCTCACGATTCGTAGTCACGCGCGAGTCGTGATCGTAAATTGTTTACCGGTATCAAGTTATTATCATTGTGTAAAGATCCTGAAGGCTTTGTGGGACTTTCAATATAAATTAAGCGCCAGAACAATGGATCTGCATTAATACGGCCGTATTCCATACCTATTATGTTACAAAACTACTTACTTCATAGTCGTTAGGCTGCACACCGCACAGTCGGAAACCTAAGTACGTAGCCCAGCGAGAAAATTACTAGTCAGAGCCACGGAGGGCTGACCAAATCACTTCTGCAGCATGTAGTCGGCCCGCTATATGAATGGTGATCCTGGCCAGAAGGAGAAGTAGAAGGCAGTAGATAGAAGTAGGCAAAGCACGTAAGGCGCAGCTCTTGGTATTACACTACACAGCTAATAGCATCATGATGATCACCGCCAGTGATTTATAAGTACCTACGCTACGTTACGTTCGTAAATTTATGTAATAAATACCAAATATTACTATTAAAATTATAGAAATAATTGATTAGATATAGTACTTTAAAGACTGATTCTGTTCCTATAAAAATAAATGTAACAAAGTTATTAATTACGTAGAAACTGTACGAAAACACTGACAGGCGACATTAAACCCCTATTATATTGCCCAAAGCACTGTTTTCAGACTTTTGTCTTATTATCTAAAATTTAAAAAAATTGTTGTACCGACTTTCTAAGATTTATTTCTTCATAATAAAATAATGAATCCATGCAGCTTGTCTTTTCTTTAATTACATTTTAATTTCCAGACATATTACGGTTCAAAGTTAATTCAATTCAATTCAATTTATTTATTATAAAACATGCAGGACATACTGGTGTCTCTTATGTTACGTCATGTTTTGACTCTACCACCGGTTCGGAAAATAGCTTAGGTAGGCGTTATTTACCATCAGTACCTTAGTAGTGTTAGTACGTTATTCGTAACCCACGGGTGACAATACTTTCATTACAATTAGGTGAAGGTGATAGGTAATAGGAATTATCAACATTTTCATAATCTTTCCAAATAGGTATTTACATTTTTCTCTGAATATTAATAAATAACTAAGATTTATTTATTTATTTGTATAATAATAGGTAGGTACACAACGACTATTCTATAAAGTTTCGCTGATGGATTGATTACAAAATTAATTATACTGTACCCATATAATTTTAAAAACCTGTCACGAATTTACTTTGAATTGCTAATAATCTAAAAATATTCATGAACCGACCATAATAAATTAATGGACCTAGCTAAGAAAGCTTGATAAATCCATTAATTAACTGAAAGAAAGAGCACGCATAAAAATATTTTAACGAAGTCTACCAAAGACATTTCACCGGCGACTATTCGTAACAGAGATAAATGACATAGCTGTTGATAATGCCGAGACGCTTTCTCATTATTGTTAACACTGCTAATAGGAAAGTGGCTTGGATTCTTTAAGAAAGATTTCACGCTAAGTAGTATTTAAATAGTTACCTTAGACTCCTGAATGACATACAAGTGACATAAGTCGTCTCACATAAAATAAAACATGGTATAACTGCAATTCTTTAACACATGTACAATATGAATAATAAAATAAAAACTAAATTAAAAATAAACAGTAATATTATCATCTAACAGCATGTACTTACCCAGAACGCTGGCTGCTTTACCCCGCTGAGTTAGCCAAGCTTAGGTATAAGGTATAATAATAAAATTATGTTGGCCAAGGTAACTGCCAGCCTTCCGGTCATCTGTGGACTTTGTAAAACGCATAGATGAATATGTATGTGAAACGGGAAAACATCTAGTAACCTTGCCCCACGACTCCAGGATTTCAACACCAAAAGGCACAGATTAAACTCTATTAAAGTATGTTTTTTTTATCCACTAGAAGTTAGCCCTTGACTGCGATCTCACATGATGGTAAGTGACGATGCAGTCTAAGATGGTAGCGGGTTAACCTGTTAGGGGCATGGCAGTTATATTAAACCTATACCCCTATTCGGTTTCTACACGGCATCGTACCGGAACGCTAAATCGCTTGGCGGCACGTCTTTGCCGGTAGGGTGGTAACTAGCCACGGCCGAAGCCAGACCAGACCAGGGAAAATTCAGAAATAAATTCCCAAATTCCCAAATTCCCAAATTGACCCTGCCGGGGAGCGAATCCGGGACCTCCGCACATTAAGACAACAGCGCTACACACTGCGCCACGGAGGTCGTCAAATGTAAATGATGTCATAAAAGATTTCCTCTACTAGCAGTATTACCAAGTTAATGTCCGGCTGTTCCAAGCGCTTGGTAATTAGCGGAAGCGTCGATTAGGGCACACTAATGAGGAAGTTGTTGCTACGAGTCGTTGTGACGATCCTGTGTTCCTGAACTGTTGGTATTTTTCTCATTTTCTAATTACACTACACTACTGTGTAGGTGTACAAAGTAATTACATAGTAGGTATTAAAAACCTGGAGAGTACCTAAGCTTTCTTTTTCTCATTTCTTTTTTTTCCTTTTCATTTACGCACAACGAATAGGTACACATAACTACATAACCATAATTTTATAATTTTAATTCAAAAATACGCGGACCGCCAGATTACATTTTAGATTTTACAGAAAAAGAGTTATAGTTTCCTTTGCAATGTGCAGATATTGTAATTTAGGTTAGAGCAATTTTCTACGTCATTATATACGAGCCAAAGAGGTATATAGGTATACAGATGTTGAAAATGCGCCTACCAACGCGTGCTTATCATAACCACGTATTTCCTTTTCCACCACCACCACGTTTCTATTTACCTAGTAGGTTTTTTTTTATAATTAATTACCACTCACCGATTCTTTAATGTGCCTACTAGAAGCTCGACTACTTTTTTTTAAAAGCATTAAAATTAAAACAGAATAAGCCTGCTATGTTTATGTTAGCGTAATCCATAAAGTACTTAAAAAACATCCAGCTCGTTCTTGCGTGACGACTTCGTAGTAGCGTCACCTGATACGGTGAATCTTTTTATGCGCCAACTCCTACAAACAGAAGTTTATGGCGTTTACATCTTAACGGCCATCCATGGTCGGGTGCGGAACCAGGGAAGCACGGCAATCAGTGACCCATTGCACTGGGAACTCCTTGACCTTAATCAGCGACACCTGTTTGGGGGAACCGCGGAATTATTCCTTGGGGAATCTTAATCATGGGAAAGAAGCAAGGTTCAAGCAGGACACTTTAATAGGTTTTAACAATAAAAACGCCGTTACAATTGAATATTTACTTACTTTTTGCGGAACCAGGGAAGCACGGCAATCAGTGACCCATTGCACTGAGAACTCCTTGACCTTAATCAGCGACACCTGTTTGGGGGAACCGCGGAATTATTCCTTGGGGAATCTTAATCATGGGAAAGAAGCAAGGTTCAAGCAGGACACTTTAATAGGTTTTAACAATAAAAACGCCGTTACAATTGAATATTTACTTACTTTTTGCGGAACCAGGGAAGCACGGCAATCAGTGACCCATTGCACTGAGAACTCCTTGACCTTAATCAGCGACACCTGTTTAGGGGAACCGCGGAATTATTCCTTGGGGAATCTTAATCATGGGAAAGAAGCAAGGGTCAAGCAGGACACTTTAATAGGAATTAACAAAAAAAGTCGCCGTTACAATTGCATATTTATCTGTCTGGTGCTGTGAATTGTTACATTAGTATTGTAATATATTTACTTTTTCAAGTAGTTAAGTAAGTAGATACAAGAACTCTAGACACAGAAAAATTTCTAGTTTAGGAAGATAGTAAAGCTCAAAACAGTTGTCACAAATATTTGTACACATAAATCAGGCAAAAGATTAGAGGTGGTTGCTTTATTGCCACTAAACAAATACCAACTGTGGTTTGTATCCTAATAAAATTTATCAATTTAGCCCAAAGCCATTTGAATTTTTGCTAGCTTTATTTTGACAATTATTATTATTTATTAGTTTCTTAGGACACTTTGGCTTCACTCCGGCGAAGTTCGAGTTAGTTTATTATATACATATACTGGCTGAATATGCCCGCGACTTCGTCCGCGTGGATTGAGGTTTTTTTGATGCCACGGGATCTCTTCAATTTTCCGGAATAAAAAGTAGCCTATGTGTCATTCCAGACTATAATCTATCTCCGTGTTATTCCAGACTATAATCTATCTCTGTGCCAAATTTCAGCCAGATCCGTTCAGCCGTTCTGGCGTGAAAGAGTAACAAACATCCTAACATCCATACATCCATACATACAAACTTTAGCGTTTATAATATTAGTAAGGAAGTACAGATACGCACGAATGTACGAGAAAGCCCGCCAAAATTCCGCGCCAAACGAACACAGTTGTCAATGAAGCCCGCAACAAAGACTTCATTCACTGTGGCACCTGTAAGGGGTTCCCCACACGTGGCAACATATGTGTGCACTCTCACCTGGTGGAGGAAACTCACCCCTCACCCATGAGGGGTAGGTTTTGTTTTACTCGCACATGTCATGGCGGCTGCTGCCGACAGATGCTAAAATACGTTGCTGCTGGGCGCTGACATTGATTTTATTGTAGTGTCAAACGGTGTGCCGATTTATGATTTCATTAGGCAATCTTGAATAAAGTACGCAATATGTAGCTGAACCTTTTTAGTGGTATAAAAGCGGACTAAACCCATAATGTGTCCAGCACCTCTTGCTCGTGCTTACCCGTAGCAAGGTCATTCCAAGCCCTTGGTGGATTCACCAAGAGTATTCAGAAGCACTTTTTGAAAGATCATTTATGTATTTTTTTTCATTTAATGGTCCTATTTGGGCGTAGGTTTGAGGACCCCCTAGTGTTTAATTCGTCCAAGCCTAACACCCATTAAGTTTGATGGTTAAATCCACTTCCAAGTTCCAGCACTCAAGCGATTGCATCGCGGTTGGAGGAGTAGTTCAGCAAAGTTATTTGCAAAATACATGGCGATCTGAAATTATTCAAAAGCATTTTCCTATTTGAGGAAGTATTATTGTATCTACTTGCCACAAAAATTATTTATGCAAGACTTTATTCAGGACAATAATATGTGGAAAATTAAAGGACCAGCATGTTTTCCGGACAGTGGATATATGCTGAAGATAACGATTTTAGCTCTAATTAAACAATTACAGTATTATTACGTTGGTACTTTCTGTATTCAAATGCGATCAAGTATTTTTGATCGCAGGGTAAAGCTGTTGACCCACGACATGGGCAGCTGTGACGTTCTGCGTTTGCGCATCTGTTTGTACACAACCCATACGCGTACCTATTGTTACCTTCTGTTTGATATTTTCTATTATTAGTTCGCCATAACGACTGCATTCTAAACATTAGGGAGTACATACCATATATAAGTCTAATCAATAAGATTTTCCCAAATGTGTTCCATTACTAAACCATATTACCAAACTAGATGATGATGATTAGGATTTTTTTATTCCTGCGGGAACTCTTTAATTTTCTGGGATAAAATCGGTTGAACGGATAAGCCGTGAAAGCGTAGCAGACAAACGGACACACTTTCGCATTTATAATATTAATATGGATAAAAAAAAATGTAATTTTAAAGATTCAGGGATTCAAAGTCATTTATTGTATTAATGCAAAAAATGACTTTGAATCTTTGAATCTTTAATATTAAATACTATGTAATATTCAATCCACAGTTTTTAGGGTTCCGTTGTCAACAAGGAATCCTTATAGTTTCGTCATGTCCATTCGTCTGTTTGTCTGTCCTCGGCTTATCTCAGAGACTTTTAGTACTATAAAGCTGTAATTTGGCTAATAGCTAATTACAGCTTTCTATAAAAGTCCCAATCCAATCCAATCCATCAGCCTGTATGCATCCGCTGCTGGACATAGGCCTTAAAGTCTACCTACAACATACTGTTTCGTATTATATGCCTATATAATACGAAACACAGCTGTGAAATTTTTCTACAGGTGCAATCAACTATAAAAAGACAAAAAGAATTACGTTGATTTATTACAAAACACAGTATCGGTTACCCGTTTCCCACGATTGTATTGGGCGATCGGCCTTCAGGAGGATATCCGTGGTTTGGAACTCATTGACTTTTGCCGATGCCCGATACGCATCATCGGTGTATTGAGTCTAGCGTTAAATTGACTTGTTTTGTTTCATTTTATCAATGGATTGAGGCTACTGTCAATTGATAGTTCGGTTTATAATTTGGTAACAAGATTTAGAAGGGATTGAAAAAGAAAAGTATTTATGACTCATTTTCTTTTAAATTAAGTACCTACATGCTTACATTATTACCGATCAAGCTCAAAACCGTTACGAATTAAAAAAAAATTTGGTCGGTTTTCGCTTTTTTTTTTAATATCCACTACAAGTTAGCCCTTGACTGCGATCTCACCTTGATGGTAAGTGATGATGCAGTCTAAGATGGTAGCGAGCTAACCTGTTTGGGGCATGGCAGTTGTATTAAACCCATATCCCTATTCGGTTTCTACACGGCATAGTACCGGAACGCTAAATCGCTTGGCGGCACGTCTTTGCCGGTAGGGTGGTAAACTGGTAACTAGCCACGGCCGAAGCCCCCCACCAGGCTAGACCAGGGAAAATTCTGAAATTATAAATTCCTACATTGACCCTGCCGGGGATTGAACCCGGGACCTCCGCACGTTAAGACAACAACGCTCAACACTGCGCCACGGAGGTCGTCCAATCTGTCTCTTGAGCTGATGTTCACAATCATTATCTGTTGACTAACAAGTTATTCTCCTAACGGACTGGTACAATATTATCGATATGTAAGAAGCCACCAACGGTACTCGCGGTAGCCGGTTAAGTTGATTATTATCATTAACTTACGCTGCGTAATGAGGCATTTTACGAAGTTGTTGATCATTATATCTCCTGAATGGTTATTTATTTTTAATTTTGGTGAAAGTAACTGAACATTAAAATTAAGCTAAAATTCACATGAAGTAAATTGTTTGTTGTTCTTCTTGTTTATGTCATACGTCATTGTTTGAACTTTACTTTGAAACAACCACGGAAAGTTTTATGCCACCCAAACTTATCTAACTTTCCAAAATCTTCAAATTCTACAAGCCTGCCATAAAACAGAATACAAACCTATGAAAGTAGCCATTAATTTATATGTGTTGCTCTATGTTAGAGAAATAGTAAGGAAATGAAAAGCATCAGATGCTACATTTTACTTATTTAGGCATCTACTGAAACCACATCTAAATGAAGTAAACAAACCACATTTTAAAGAACCCAAAACGGAACGTTAATACGCGATCTAATTCGTTAATCCGCTGTTGTTTTTCCAAATCCATTAAACGGCTCGATCAAACAACTGACAGTGTAAATGTATTTTCAGTACAAACAGTGCAACTCTGTAAATGCATAACAGTGGAAATTAAGCGTAGGCCAGAGATGTTACGCTGATTTAATGGGAACTAAAACATTGTAAACAATGTACCTATATATATATAATACTAGCTGATGCCCGCGACTTCGTCCGCGTGGTTGAGGTTTTTTTGATTCCCGCGGGAACTTCTTAATTTTCCGGGATAAAAAGTAGCCTATGTGCTATTCCAGACTATAATCTATCTCTGTGCCAAATTTCATCCAGATCCGTTCATCCGTTGGAGCGTGATTGAGTAACAAACATACATCCATACATACATACATCCATCCATCCAAACTTTCGCATTTATAATATTTATATGGATATATGGACTAGCGATCCGCCCCGGCTTCGCACGGGTAGCACTAATAATCCTAATCTATAGTATAATATAAACTATCCTATCTCTCAAGTTAGATCGAACTGCACATGGTGTGCGAATTTTATTATAATCGGTTAAGTGGTTTAGAAGTCCATTGAGGACAAACATTGTGACACGAGATTTATATATATTAAGATGTAGTATCGAAACGAAAGTAAATCGGGATGGAATTGTCATTTAGGTAATACTTATTAACTAATTAAAACTACATTGAGCCTTTAAATACGAAGCTTCTATGCTCTATTTAGATTACTCTACCATACATAAGTATATAGATATACGGAACAAAATTGCGCACGTAAAATAGGCCTATTGAATACATACACCTATTGAATAACCATTTCAATTATTTACAGTATGAACGGTAATTTATAAAATCATTTAGATTTTTAGTTGTAAGCGATGTTATCGATGTTGATGTTTTACCTACCAAATATACCTAATTGTAGTTTAAAACGCTCCACCTTTATTTCTATGCTCCACGTTTCAAAGAATCAGCCTTAGGTACTTTGCAATTCAATTTAGAAGATCAAGCGAGACCAAATGTAGCAAAAAATTCTCTTAACTAAATAATTACAGCCTTAGCTGTGATCGAGCCCATTTTAATAGCCTCGATTCACTTTGAACTGGAGTTGACTACCACCATATAAGTAAGCCCAGCTATGGGTCCCAAAAAATCTATGTGTAGCCTCCTCCACGGCCGACCCGGCCACGGCCACATGTGGGGTGCGTCCGCCGCCGCAGCGCACACTTGGTACTTCAAAATCGCATACCCAGCAAACTTGTACCTCTATTACAAAATTCACTTCACTTTTACTGTCTTTATTAACCGACTTCCAAAAAAGTAGGAAGTTCTCAATTCGGCGCATATCTTTTTTTTAAAGAAAAATCCCATAAAAATATATGATCATGTAAAATAAGCTTCGAAGAAAATTATTCGAAGAAAAGATACATTAGATATATTTTAGTTTAGAGTAGAAATTATAAGCAGCGTTCTCACCCGCGCCAACACCAACAGAGCGGCGATTCGGTCCGCGCTGTGAAAATTGCTTGTTCCAACTTCCAATGGTATTATTAGTGCTAAGCGTCGCAATGCGTGTGGCCTTTGCTTTTACTTTATGTTTATTTGCGCACACGCAAGGTCTGGATCTTTTTGATTAATGTACCTACTGACTTTTTCAATTCATTCCTTTTTCACTTTTCCATTCATTTCGGTTTTATTTCTACATATTAGTAAGCTTTATTTTTAAATTAGTTGTTTGTTTTGCACGGAAGCGATCATGAAATCAATATTGCGTTTCGTTCATGTATTACATGTCCGTGTCTGGGACGCAAGAAATTAGTACCTAAAGCCGCGATTCCATTATGCAACTCTTGCATGCAAGTATGACGTCACATTTGCGTACAAGTTGCTTGCATTGGAAACATATTTTTAACTTTTACACGGTTTTATAAGAATGTACAAGTTCAAACTATACCTCATGCAAGTTGTAGCTTGTATACAGGTATGATCAAGTTGCATGCAATTTGCAACTTGCATATAAGTAACTTGCCTAATGGAATCGCGCCTTATGTGCCTAATTTTATCACCATGATGTAAACAAGTGAATATAACTCAAAGAATTATAAAAAATACGACTGCCACAGTTAAATGATATTTTTTTGTTAATCACTGGATATTGAAATATAGTCTTATATATTTTTGGAATCTATTCATCATTTTCTTGATGATGACAATAAAGATTAATCTCATTTTGGAAAAAAAAAATTTTACTTTAGTCTTTGATGCGGGACCATGGCGACCCTATCAATTTTTTTAAAAAATTTACTAGCCTATGTCACCCGGAATAAGCTAAGGATTCTAACGATACCTCATTCATCAAAATCCGTTCAGGCGTATAGAAGTTCTGGTGGAATATATAAACTCAGATACATACATACATGAACCCTGAAAACAATATACTCCTTTTTTCAGGCAGTCGTATAAATAGTATAGTTTTATGCTATTTCCTTCTTATTTTGGTTCCTTGGAACTTGGAAGATTGGTAATTATATTATGGTAACGTTTTTAACACTGCAGCTCTAAAATACTGATCGGGCGCTTTTTTTTACCACAGGAACAACTGGCGCAGTTTCTTCGGCCAACATGTTCATCTCCTACAGCTTCTTAATACTATATTTTAGTTACTCAAAATGGCTTACTATTACTGATACATTTCTAAACTAAACTGTAATTTCAGTATAGTTTATTACAACATTTCAATCCTGAACGCAAAATGATCGGTTCATTTATTGATGTTCAGTTTACATAAACCCACTATTATTATTATCTTTGCAGCTCACAGGAACATGCATGCAATGCCAATAAACGTTTGACGTCATATTATCATGCCAATTGCAAAAATAGTTCTTCATTAATTTCGTACCAAATTTCCGAAAAGATGGGCCGGGAAAGCGTAGCAGACAGACAGACACACTTTCGCATTTATAATATTAGTATGGATTCCAGCGACATTTGAGTAATCTACAATGAATTGATATTTTTCAATGACACTTGGCAATTTGCAAAATCTGTAAAACTAATAAACCTTTTTTTTATAGCAATATAATAGTGAGGCCGGTTGGTGACACACTTTACGACTAGCAGGTGCCCGCGACTTCGTCCGCGTGAAATAAGTTTTTTAAATTCCCACGGGAACGCCCTAATTTTTCGGGTTATTATATAGCCTATGACACTCACAAATAATGTGGCTTTCTATTGGTACCAGAATTTTCAAAATCAGTTCAGTAAGTAGATCCAGAGATTACCTTCTACAACCTCACAAACTCACAAATTTTATACCTCTTTAGATTATTAGTATAGATTGACTGACACTTTTTTGCATAAAAATAAAACTATCGCGGAACAATATTATGGCTAAGCTTGTAAATTGCAACGTCATGAACACAGCCCGCTTCTGACCCGCGTGTAGTATGGCGATGCCATATTTTGTAGCTTGTCGTTTATCATGCGCTGGCGCCGTCCGCGACTCAGTTAGCCCGTCACCTGTACAGCTTCCCACGGTGACTCAGTTGTACAATGTTCTTATTACCTATTTTACTGGTTTTCTAGAGGTTTTGGATTTCTCTTTTGTACCATACGAGCTCTTTGCCCGCTTCTGACCCGCGTGTAGTATGGCGATGCCATATTTTGTAGCTTGTCGTTTATCATGCGCTGGCGCCGTCCGCGACTCAGTTAGCCCGTCACCTGTAGGTACAGCTTCCCACGGTGACTCAGTTGTACAATGTTCTTATTACCTATTTTACTGGTTTTCTAGTGGTTTTGGATTTCTCTTTTGTACCATACGAGCTCTTTGGATAGGTACCTACTACCTACCGGTTCGTAATTGATACTTCTTAGTTTTGAGTTAAAGTATTTCTTTTAAAGCCAAATGTGCACTGGGTTAAATACTTAAAACCCTAGTACAGTGCCACAATTTGACGATCTCCCTGGCGCAGTGTTGAGCTTTATTGTCTTAAAGTGAGAGGTTCCGGATTCGATCCCCGCAGGGTCAATTTGGGAATTTATAATTTCTGAATTTTCTTTGGTCTGATCTGGTGGGAGGCTTCGGCCGTGGCTAGTTACCACCCTACCGGCAAAGACGTTGCGCCAAGCGATAACGTTCCGGTAAGATGCCGTGTAGAAACCGACTAAGGGTAACGGTAAGGATAACTGCCATACCCCTAACAGGTTAGCTCGTCACCATCTCAGACTGCATCATCACTTACCAACAGGTGAGATCGCAGTTACGCAGGCTAACTTGTAGTGGAATAAAAAAAATGGTTTTGAGGGGCTAAAACGGAAATTTTGAAAAGTTACTTTGTCACTTGAAAGTTCATTGTGATTTGTGATAACTCAATTGAGACGAGACAACTTTGGGAGTCGCAGTTCGAAACCATATTCCTATTAGACAATTATTACATAAATTATTCTGCTTCAAGTATGATTGAGAAGATTGATCAAAATCGGTACAGTCCTCACTCTTCTCATGTAAGTAAGTAGGAATAATTATAAGGTAAAGTAATTTAGTATCTTAGTAGGTGATCTTAGTAGGGTTCGAACAATAACGGAGATTGACTGGCTGAGAATAAACAAAAAGAATTATAATTGTCTACGTAGGTACACCTGTTGAAGATTCTCACGATTTTCTTCTTAGAGAACAGTCTCTAAGATAATTATGGGAACATTATAATATTACCTACCTACCCACCAACGCGCAATGAATTAGGTAGGTATGTTGGAGAATATTTCAAATTGTTCGTTGGATTGTTTCGATAAAATATAATCAATCATATAGATAATATTGAACTTTCATGGTATTGTGTAATCATATTATTTTTGCAATAAAATAACGAATAAGTAAACTCATTATAGGTATCTAAATATATTTTTTTCTAAATTATTTATTTTCCTACGTATGAAAACTCTCTACAATTTTTTTCTGAAACTTTGATGGTTTTAACCTCCTCCTCTAACTAAAAATTTATTTCGTGTACTTAGAATTGGAAATCCGCTACATCTTCATTATGATACATAAGCAGATCAAGTGAGATTGCAGTCAAGGGCCAACCTGTAGGCTGTAGCGGATAAAAAAAAAATCATTTTTCTTTGGAGGTAACACCGTTAGCACATGACAAGTGACTGAATTCAGCTGGGCCGATATTTCTTGTTCGTTCTTCTCGGTAGGAACGGCATTCCGAACCAGTAGTAGATTCACTCGACTATTCAAAAGCACTTGTTAAAAGTCTACTTGAATAACAATATTTGATTTGATTTGATATAATTATAGAATACAATTTTGAATTCCATAAAAAGCTATAGGTAGGTATAACATAACACTAATAAATAATAATTGAATAAATAGAACATAATTTGATCGTAATATCTAAGCGATTAGTGCACAGAAGCCGTATACGAGATTTCCTCCGGCGTTTGCACCTGCTCACGGTTCTCACGTCTGTTACACAATAAATGCTTTTTTTATTCATTCGCAATCATTTTAGAGCCTCCGTCAGTTCAGGATGTGATTTTTTATCCGGACAACCTTGTTTGCAACAGGTTGTATTCTATTAGCAATTCGCTAAAAAAAAGTTCTTGTCGCATGCAAACACGTTCCGTCTGAGAATTTTCTGGCCTCCCTTTTCCCATAAGATTTTCTATTTATTTAAAAAAGGATAAGACATACTTAATGGAGTCTTTATTTAGAAAGTAATATAAGTAACTTCTTTTCAGTTCAGGCTGAAAGTGTACTGAAGCAAAAAGCAGGCAAGCCCAGAAAGCCTGGTTACTATTAAAACTTATCGTAAATCGCAGCGATTTTGTTCATTCGCAGAATATACCTAGCACCTACACATATATTTGTAACTTGTAGTGATGCAGAAACACTATCTAGAGAAATTAAATATCAATCTTGAAGGCTGAATTTCCCACCCAAAAAATGTCCTAACAACAACATAAGCATGTAGCCATTATAGTTAAATTGTTTATAACTCTGAAATTTTGATTGTAACAGTCATAAACAGTACTTAATTCCAATGTTGTTGGTAGGTATACATACTTACCTACTACACCATCAGGATCGATTAACAAATGGGAAATGCGCGGTCACTGTTATAGTTATTATAATGCAGTTTTTAACTTAGCACTTTGCATCGCCAACCAGTCGCAACTCGCAAGTTATGAAAGATAAGGGAGATTGCAAATACTCGTATATGTCTTTATTTTCGTATACTCATTACCTTCACAAGAACACCTGCCGAGGTTCCCACGCCGACAACCTTACTGCAATACCATGACCGCATGCGTAACGACTCCCAATCAATCAATCTCATAATCTATGCTAATTAATGTTTAACGTGTACATTAGGTATGTTCCACGGGTTTTTCTTAAACCGTCAATATTCATTGATTGCTTAAGCTGAATGAAGTTAAACCAGAAACGTCGCATGGTAAAAACATCGCTAGTCTTCGGATGATAAGAGGAACCTAGTAAGTAATTAATAATTAATTTCAAAAGACGACGAGTCGTACCTACCGCGCTATATTTCTATATCTTCTTAATTTGTCACCTTTTCATCACTCGTTTCATAGTTTCATGATATTGTACTCGTACCTTGAAAACTTGTCATCTATGCAGGTGATTTAACAAATTAATTATTAGTCAAATCATTGTGACTGTTTGTATTTTATTTTAAACAATACTTGTAGATGCGCGCGTTTTCGTCCGCGTGGTTTAAGTTTTTTGGATTCCTGCGGGAATTCCTTAATTTTCCGGGATAAAAAGTAGCCTATGGTCCTCAACTATACCTACCCATGCCAAAAATCACGTTGATCCGTTGCTCCGTTGCGGCGTGATTGAAGGACAAACCAACAGACCAATAAACTAACAAACAAACACACTTTCGCATTTATAATAAGTATGATTCTTCGAGATCAATTTGCAGAGTTTTAATATAATTTTCTGTGTAGTAATTTCTCTACGAAAAGGGAGACTTGAAAACTAAACATAATATCGTGTTTTATTTAACCGTGTTTCAGGTTCATATGAAATCATAAATAAAAAATTGTTTGCTTGTAGATACCTACAGATAAGTAATTACAAACGTCATACTTGCATATTTTTTGTACAGAAATGTACCGTTATAGTGTACGGTAAACAGTGACAGGTTTCGCGTACACACTGGACGAGTTTGCAATATTCGGAGCAATCTCGTGGAAAAATGTTACAAGGCATAATATTCTGCAAATTACCATGCACTGTCGGTGGCGACCGTTGGGTCAGACATAACATGGATAATACTTTTATTTTAAATGTATAATTTGAGGCCAAATGGGTAAAATCCATTTTTCTGTTTTCAATATGCAGCAGCCATCAACTACCTACTAAAGTTACCATACTGGAAAAGTTAAAGCTTATTTAAAGTCAATATATAGCTACCTCCTAGAGTCCCACAAACTTATCTGGCCCGGTGGGCAAAATTGGATCAAATTTTTATGCCAGTTATGTAAGTTGTATTTTTTATTTTGCATAGATACCTACTTACGACGTTATCACCGGGTCTAAGTTTGTGGGAGAATGGAGGATAGAAGGTGTTACGTCATACCTACGTCAGTTTATCATTGTTTTCTCAGACCAAACCTTGTTTTCTTTATCGTTATATGTCACAGAACTTACCGCAGAATAGTAATAGTAGATTAGTAGCCAAGGGCTGTAAGGCATCAATTGCAGCCCGAGATATTTAGGCGCACGAGCGCAGGGAGGGCGCCTATAGTTCGAGGGTGCAATTGATGCTTACACCCGAGCTAACTACTCTGCTTTACATCTCGATTGTGAGGTAAAGCCTTACCTTACTTACCGCCCTTGGGCTTTTCTAGCTACATTATTACCCTAGAGCGCTAATTGGTCACCTACAAGCTCCATTTGGGGGTAATAAGGACCTACTTACCGAATATGAGAGATGTAAAATTACTTTATTTTGACTTTACGGTGTAAGTAGATACTTTATGTACGTTTTATTTCCTTCAAATTCAATAGATCAATTAAAAAGTTAGGTCCAAAGAAACGGCTATAATTTAAACCGATCACAGGATAACAGGAGCGATCAATAAATTAAACGTACACTATCGGTTTCCAATTAAAATCAGGTGCCGAAGTGGAGCCTAGAGTAGCAACTTGTCTGAACTTGAAAAGCAATTGGATAAGTTAACGACATTGTCCTTTTGTCAGTGCGCAGGTGCAGTGGCGTTGGCCCTGAGAATATCCCCGCACTGGACACTCTCACGCCTCCACTGTTTGCAAACCAGTTCCTGCATTAAAACCGTGTAAGTGCCGTCAGTGGTACCTAAGGCTGCTTGTAGACGATACCATTTACAGCGAATGGACCTTTCAGCTAGTCAATCAGGTGCAGGACTTATACAGAAATCAAGACACTGTATGGTGGGAAACACTTAGAAACACCTATTCTGCATGTGCAAACAAAATCGCATGATCAAAGGCGTAAGATTTTATTTGCTTTACAATTAAGGTGCACGTTCGGGCAGAACAGAAATATCTACTTAACTAAGTTGTTATGTAGTAATTCTTGTGAAACTGAAATATGAAACCATATTGGACAAGTTGTGGACAAGTTAGTTACATTTAATAGGAGTAACCAAATGTTAATATGTAGATAGTAGATACCTAGTTAATGTAAAGCATAATGTAAAACAATAGATGGTGATGATGATGATAGTATTTCGCATCTTTAATTTAATACTTTATGATATCATAGTTAATAAATTTAAATATGTATTTCTCCAAGCTGCCGATCATATCCAATGCTTTCAGAATTCCATAGTAAACTCATAAAGAAGCCTTTAATTAGTGACCGCACCGCAGTATAATTTACTCAGGTCCTTGATAAAAACACTACCTATCTTAGAAACAGGCCTTAGATAACATGCGAATGAAAAAAGACATCTAGACAGTAGACTAGTATCAATTCAAGCAGAAAGTTACGAGATCTGTTTAATTGCTCTTCTTGTTTGAAACTTTTATTATCAGTTGCAGATATAATGAATTATCCGTTAATACAGTTTAAGTCTCCTTATTAATGTTGATAAATTAATCATTGTTTTGAACTGAGCTATCTTTATTTTGAGAGTTCACTAAACTATTATAATCATTTTCTTGATTTTTTCTTTTCATGAATGGGTATTTAGCTATGCTCAAAGTATTTTAGATACAACTACACACTAACTAATTATATGTTTTTTAATGTTTATACTAATAAGTACTTTTAAGCGCTGGAGTGGCGAACACGCACTGGAAAGCGCAGCGTTGGCAGACCCCCTATTCGCTGGACGGACGACATCAGGCGAGTCGCTGTGAGCCGCTGGATCCAGGCCGCGGCGCGGCGGCGCAAGACCGCGGCGTGTTGAAATCCTTGCAAGAGGCCTATGTCCAGCAGTGGACGTCTATCGGTTGAGAATGATGATGATGATGATACTACTACTATACTTTACTGTACTCTCTTATTTTTATTCCATTCCTAAAGCATTCCAAACAGGTATTTTGACGACCTCCGTGGCGCAGTGTTGAGCGCTGTTGTCTTAGCGTGCGGAGGTCCCGGGTTCGATCCCCGGCAGGGTCAATTTGGGAATTTATAATTTCTGAATTTTCTATGGTCTGGCCTGGTGGGAGGCTGCGGCCGTGGCTAGTTACCACCCTACCGGCAAAGACGTGCCGCCAAGCGACTTAGTGTTCCGGTACGATGCCGTCTGGAAACCTATTAGGCCTAGGGGGACCGGGTTCCATATAAGTGCCATGCCCCTAACAGGTTAGCCCGCTACCATCTTAGACTGCATCATCACTTACCATCAGGTGAGATCGCAGTCAAGGGCTGACGTCTTGAAGTGGATAAAACAAAACATCCAATTTTAAATTGAAATTTCTTTATTTTCGTCATAAAATTGGTTGCAGGTTTGATAGCTACTTGCAAGAGCTTGCTAAAACATAATTATTAGAGGCCTAATGTAATATTATGTTCTTTGCCTGCTGGTGGATACATCAATCAAATTTAGTTTTCGTGTAAAATTCACACGGATGCAAATCAATAATGAATCAAAGTAACCCCGGTTTATTTGAAAATTACCATAAAATCAGTCGCACGACGACGCCAATTGTTTGCGAGGGTGTCCGTGTGAATGGGCGACAGGAAGCGGCGTTGATGCGTGTAATCTATTCCAATTTCAACGCGTTGCAATAATATGGTGCGTACGCGCAGACAATTGGGGCAGTTTACATTTGTAATTGGGGCAAATGTCAATATCAGCTTTAATACGCAATTCGTCAAGAGTCAAGACGACAAAGATTAAGGCATTGTGCAATTCCCTAAGGATTTTACTTTTCCAAGGCTTTTGGTACCTACAAAGGAAATTTTCCTCATATTTATGAAAGTCAATACCGTAAGTTAAGTTATTAATCATCGTCATTACCGATCATATTATGTACGCCACATTGATTAATCAGGCCTGTTTTTGAAATCCATACACCGTATCTCCTTTAAAGGCTGTACCGCTGTAGCGCTCGTACCATATTCCGAGAGAAGGTAGTAAGGTGATACGGCGTCATGCGGTAACCGAATCTCAGTTACGAAGCAGCCAGGGTGACCATACTATTATTTAAACATAAGTGTTTCTCGTTTCCATTTAATATTCCCTATCAACTTTGCAAATTGAGTCTGATACAACGCGATATCGGTTGCCAACACAGTTCCAACATTATTCGGTACTCGGTAGTAGGTAGGTACCGCTCTATCATAAAGATCATTGCTCACTGATTACCTATTCAGTGGCTCTACTATTAGATAGCCCGATTCGTTAGATAAATAGACCTAGACGAAGACATGGATAATGAAACGCGAACTATGTTTTAAAGCTCTTTTCCAAAATTACACCAAAATATTCAAGTAGTAAATTGAGTATTGTGTCAGTAGGTACAAATACATTTTTAGCATAATTTTCATGGTTACAATAATATCATGGTAACCCTGGCTGCAGAGCACACGTCACAGCTAGGGCTTTCGAATACCGGTTTTTCTCAATACCGGTATTAATACCGGAATGATTTTTTTCAATACCGGGATCCCGGGATCCCGGTATTGGAAAAAATTTAAAATGTGGCAGATGTTTTTTAACTTAAAATTAGTCTTTTCTGAAGCAAACGGCACCATAAAAAACAGTTAGTTCATAAAAATTTTTTTCACCAAATTAACTCAAAAAAGTGCCTTTTCTGCATAAAGTCAGTGAAGAAAAGCCGTTAAGTAATTCTTTCACTCTATTTTATATCATGCAATATTTTATGAAATTGTATTTTCTTTAAAAAAAATCACCAAGTATTGATTTTTAGATTTATTTGTATTTTGAGTATTGAGATAGTTATTTACACGTTGACTTAATTCTTACGAAACTATCGTTTGTTTCATGTATGTATAAGGTGAAAATTACGGACCACGTAATGTTCTGAAACTCCATCACATCATTTTAAATACAATACATACAGTAATACTTATATTATTATCATATTATAATCAATTTCTTATTCATATCAATCAGAATATCAACTATATGATTTTTAAAATAGAACTATTTTTGGATGAATTCTTACGAAAATATATATTTTTAACCTCCATTGAATTTTGAACTTTTAATATAAAGTATATTTGTGACGCACTTTTTCAACGTACACACAAAAATAATTAAATATGGCAGGGAATTTTAAATAATTAGGGAAATTAGTGTCGAAGATTGTAATATAAACTACTATCGTCGTCGTCGTCTCAACCTATAGACATCCTGGATGTAGGTCTCCTGCATACATCGCCACAGAGCACGTTCTTGTGCCCCTTGTTTCCAGCGGCTCCCAGCTACACGCTTGAGATCGTCCGTCCACCTAGTGGGGGGTCGTCCAACACTGCGCTTTCCGGTGTGAGGCCGCCCATTGCCACTTAAAGCTTGGACTCTTCGAGCTATGTCGGTTACTCTGGTTCGCCTACGGATCTCCTCATTTCTGATTTGATCACGCAGGTATACTCCAAGCATAGTTCTCTCCATTGCAAAAGCGCTCTTTTTGAGCTAATATGCTTAAGATACAAGTTTTAAACTTAGCCGAATAAAAAACAGTGGCATCTACCAAGAAATATATGCAATAGTCACTGTTTCGTTTATAGTGTCACCAATACCGGTATCCCGGTATTAGACATTTCAATACCGGTATTGAAAACCGGCGAAAAAAGTCCGGGATCCCGGTATTGGCCAATACCGGGATCCCGGTATTGGAAGCCCTAGTCACAGCGCGCGCTGCGCTCTGCTGGACAGACAGACGGACCGCCGAACCTTTGGCATATGGATGACAACTTATATCATGCAAACATCGCCGAACGGTCCAGCTTGGGTCCGCACATTTGACGAGAGCCTTTTCATACTGAATATAACGAACTTAGCTGGAAAGCCTAATTAATCTAAATAAAATCGCATACTTACTTATTATACCGAATAGGGGTTATGGGTTTAATATAACTGCCATGCCCCTAACAGGTTAGCCCGCTACCATCTTAGACTGCATCATCACTTACCATCAGGTGAGATGGCAGTCAAGGGCTAACTTGTAGTGGATAAAAAAAAAAAAAAAAAATACAGTAAAGAGCTGATGCCCGCGACTACGTCCGCGTGATTTGAGGTTTTTTGGTTCCCGCGGTAGGTACCTCTTTAATTTTCCGGGATAAAAAGTAGCCTATGTGTTATTCCAGACTATAATCTATCTCTGTGCCAAATTTCATCCAGATCCGTTCAGCCGTCCATCCATCCATCCATCCATCCATCCATCCAAACTTTCACATTTAATATAGATAGTACTTATATAGATATTAGCTGATATCCCTTAGCAGTCTTAAACAATAATTATAATTCCAGGTAAGTACATAGTGATTAGTGATAGAGTAAGCATTTAGGTTGGCAATCGCAATATTGTTCTGATCCTGATTTTGAAATGATTTTTTCGAAAAATTTGTTCGGAAAGTTTGTTTTTTATTATACAGTTATATAAAAGTATATGGATATGATTTCATTCTTCTAATCGTATTTATCATAAAGTACTACATTAAAAATTAATGCGATCAGTACTGCAAACTGTATGAAGAGCCTTAAGAAATAATTCACGCCGAGATAAATTTTTCACGCTCGCACCACTGACTGAGAAGCTATTAAGCGTGTTTAAATTCGATCATACCAATGTCTTAGTGGAAAAATTTGTAGGTAATTCACTCGCCACGTAACATACAGCGATAAAATATCACATGTCTGTGGCTCTGTGTATCATTAAATATTTGAAGATTCAATGAAAGATAAAAGATTTAAGTATGCCGTAAAGTTTTAGATGCGAAGGTACTGATAATTCCGGGAAAAATACATAAGTACTCGTAATTTTAAAATACTCGTATAAAACATAAATAAATGCGTAGGTAAGGAAGCACTGATGAAAATTTAGGAAACTAGAAATAATAATTTGACAAAGTTTGAGCCTAAACAAAATAATATTAAATCTTTCTGATAAATTTGGGCTTTTTTATGTTACATATTTTGTTAGTGTTAATGTTTCTTTGAATAAGTATTTTTAGTTTGGAGACTTAAGTGAAAATTATCTAGTTATCCGTACAACAATAAAATGTTCAAAAATAAATTACAATTAGCTGAAACAGACGTAACCAATTGTTTCCTTATTAAAGCAACCCCTCTTCCTGTTGTAAAGCAGACCTTATGAACCATTACTCAGTTTAACGTCTCTTCCTAAGTAGCTGAAGGACGCAAATCTCACAAGTGAGTTCAAAGAGTTAATTAAATTATTGCACTGGTTGTTATTTTTGCACATACGAGTAGGTGAAATACTGCAATAAAAAAATCGTAAGACGTAATTTAAAGTGTTAAATTAAGACACATTACATGGCTTGATCATAAGTTAACAACATGGATTTCTACTTTCTGTTTGGCAAATGAGTAACGGTAAGTAGGTTTTGTATTGAAAAAGAGCGTTGGTCGTAAAATATTTCATGGCTATCCGGGAGTGGACGTTCGAGAAAAATCACACCGGACTGGATGAAACTTCTGGGCGAAATGTTCGCGTCAAAGGGTACGCTTAGTCCTTTCGCGATAGTAAGTAGTCAATTTTTTGTCTGGTGGACAAAAAGTCGCCGAACTGTTGCGCCTCGCGAAATGCAGACAGAAGTAGATGGATAGATACAGGTATGAAGTTGATTGGTGCTAACCTTAATTAGTCGAAGTGACATCCAAAGAGGTTTTAGTAAATTATGTAGACCGTACATGATGAACAAGACAATATTAAATTACAAATCGACAATATCTTATGTACGTAGGTACTTGTTTTCATACAGATAAATCATATGAACACGTGGACTTCCACAGCCGCTGAACGGAGTCCTTCCATAATTAGCAGCGCGGCGTCACCACTTCCTATCAAGTACATGATATAAAAATAACCTAGTTAGTACCTAGTAGGTATCTACTACAAAAATTAACAACCAAAAACAATCCGTGAAAGAAAGGAAGGGGAAGTAGAAGGTTAACATTGCTTAAATTAAAACATTTTTCATTGACTACGAATATGTCGGTTTATCTCTGTATCTTTACATCTCTTTAGGTTTTAGTTTTTGTTCGTAATACAAGTTTACCTACTTTGTATTCATTAAGTTTTTATCTTAATGGATAGTCTGTTACATCGACGAATATACTCAATCAGTAAGTAGGTAGTACCAATTAACGGGCATAAAATAAAAGTTAAAATGGAAATACGAAATGAAAAAACCTGTAACGAGAGCGTTACCGGTAAAGTAAATTATCGGTTTGCGGTTACTTGACCGTGGTACCCCATGACCATAATAGGAATCTTTAATGATGCCCAATTCTTGTGGCACCGCAATTGTAATTTGACGATCGGAATCGGAATTTTTTACGCGTTCAAAATTACTAGTCTTACATATTTATTTGCCATGGAGACCCTGGTGGACCATGGCGTACTTATATGGCGGTTTCTACACGGCATCGTACTGCAACGTTAAATCGCTTGGCGGCACGTCTTTGCCGGTAGGGTGGTAACTAGCTACGACCGAAGCCTCCCACCAGGCCAGACCAGGGATAATTCAGAAATTACAAAGTCCCAAATTGACCCTGCCGGGGATCGAACCCGGGACGTCCGTATTCCTCCTCGTAGCTTATAGGTAGGTACATACTCGTTACTTACTTATTCGTGTCGATTCGATCAAAAATCGATCTTGCAGCTCTACTCGGCAACTCAGCCTTCAATCTTTATAGGTACACCTTTCCACGCCAGGCATCAATTAAGTACCTAAACATGCTATACTTACTTTAAACTTCAACACACGCAATCAGAATTTGAGCACATAAAAATCACTTCAAATATCCCCAATTTTGTGTGTTAAATAACAATAAGAATATAATAATTATATTCTATTATTAATTATTAATTCCTAGTTGTGACTGCATCGTTGGTCGATGGTTCGCATGTTAGACTGCGGCCGCCGAGGTCCCGGGTTCGAGTCCCGGGTCGGGCCATATTTAAAGTGTTGGGTTTTTCTGACTAGATATTTTCAGTAGGTACTAGCCCGGAGCTAGTAAGTTGGTGGTGACTCACCCCCGTGCCTCGGAGAGCACGTTAAGCCGTCGGTCCCGGTTATTATCACTAACATGATACTATAGTCGTTAAAGCCGCCAACCTGCATTGGAGCAGCGTGGTGGGTCTAACTTCTAAGCTCTAATTCCCTCTCTCCTACGAGAGTGGAGGCCTGTGCCCAGCAGTGGGACGTTAATAGGCTGTAGTGGTGTGACTTGTGAGACTTTACAAGTAACACTAACCTATTTTAGAGACAGAACAAAAGAAAAAGAACTTTCGTAACAATTTACAATACCTAATTACTGTAACTTAACTTTACTAGTAACTATAATATATCTTGAGCATAATAAACTGAAATGAGAAATCTTCAGTTAGTAATAAAGCCACATGAGTAAAGTAAAGCTACGTCGAAAAGAGCTTCATCGATGCCGATTTCCGATTTTACATTAGCGTTCGCACCGAATTACCGTTGCATCGAAGTGACTTTAATGCCAAATCGAATAATGTAGAGCGAATTGTGTAATAAATATTGCGAGCGTAACTAGTACTTAACTACCTTCCTAAAAGTTAAATATTTTTGAGGCCAGCTAGCATACATAAATGCGAAAGTGTGTTTGTTTGGTTTGTTATTTAATCACGCCGCAACAGAGCAACGCATCTAAGTGATTTTAATGCATGGGTAATAAGGTAGTTATAGACCTGGACAGTACCATAGGCTACTTTTTAGCCCGGAAACTTATGGAAAATTATCCCGTGGGAATTAAAAAACTTATTCCACGCAGACGAAGTCGCGGGCATTGACAGCTAGTTGAAAATTATTAATATCATATTAATTTTAACCTTAATTTTAATATCGTTTCATCTTTCGTCATCGTCATAAGCAGGTATAAAGTACCTATCTACCTATCTACCCTAAATGCAAACGTGAGTTTGACAAAATATGTTAACATTTGTATATGTTACTTACCTGAAAAGGGATGTTTCATTTCGGCAGTAATTACAGTATGTGTTTTACTTAACTTGAGAAGGTAATCGCTGAAATCGTATTTCTCTTTTACGGTATCTTTATAATAATCGTTAAAATTCTTTGTTACTTTGTTGTAAGGAGTAATGAGGTAATGAGTTAATGACTCATGCTGTAAGTAATACAGACAAGAAAATTATCTCTTTTTCATGAACATTTGTATTTAACCGGCTTCTTTACCTACTACAAGGAACATTTGAGTGCTTATTGTATTTTGCCCCAAAAAAACTATTTTCAAATACTTATGTGTTTATCTACAGATCGTGATGACGTTGCAAGAAAACCGCATTTTCCAAGCACTCTGCAGACCGCAATATCAAAATCGGATCCTTCCCTATCCGGATAATCATTTGGAAGTATGAGGTTTCCGGTAGAAATAGACGCGCCGAATTGGGAATCTCCTTTTAGGAAGTCGGTTAAAAGAGAGATTTTTAAAAGTCTTACTTAACCCTTAATTAGTCGCATGGGGTCAAAACAGTTTCGCATTAAAAAATGAAGCACTTGCAGCTGCCCGAATTTCCCCGCGCCCCCGCTGGCTTCATAACCCGCGTCTAAGTTTGTATTCCAGCAGCGAACAAGTCACGGGAGTGGAAGGATGCGTCGCTGCACTCTTGAGCGGTGACCCCGTGCGACTAATTACCAATTTACCAAAAAACCAATTGAAAGTACCAACAAAATGCACAAAATGCGCAAAGTTTATGTGCAATGATTACTCTCAAATATACTGTCAACAGTGTAATAAAAGTGATTCGGATTCCTAAAAATATTCAAAAATTTTAACTTGGATCTCAGTATAAATACAAATTGTTAATTTGTGATAATTATTTTTCATTTAGGTTGTTTTTGTTTAATTAGATATTTAATTCATGTTATTCCTTTTAAATATATTAGAATTAATAAAGCACTATAATAATAAACAAGTTTTATTTACTTATATATTTAATAAATAATAAAAAATATTCCTACAATTTGGGGTCACCATGCGAGCAGTTATGTAATTTTCTTCGTGCGAGTAATTAAGGGTTAATTTTAGGCAAATATCTTATGCCATGGCGAGAAGGTAATCTATAAAACGTCATTACAAATAATCGTTTTTCCGCAAGTTCAATACCCTCAGGTGACCTGAGTCATGCGCATAAATAACACGTACCCTTTATAAGGAATACAGATCAATCCTTCCAGTGATCAAGTGTCCACGTTTGGACGTTCGGAGTACCATGTGGCAATCCGCAATATACGTATATACTCGTGTATGCGGATGGGAAACCACTCAAACCAGTCTAAGACATGGCCTGATCAGATGTCCACTGCCGGGGCAAATACGCGGCACGTATAAAAAATAAACTGTTTGATTAAAACATGAACGATGATTTCTTATTACAGCAGTCAAAGCGACCATCCACCACCACTACAGCCTTTACCTCGTACCTAGGTAAGTAGGTTTCCTAAATACCTTCGACCTACCTTATTATCACTAACATGATAATGGGCGTTACAGCCCGCCAACCCGCATTGGAGCAGCGTGGTGGGTCTAAGCTCTAATTCCCTCTCTCCTATGAGAGTGGAGGCCAGTGCCCAGCAGTGGGACGTTAATAGGCTGTAGTGGAGGTAGGTACTTAAGTTCTGCAAGAAATCTTGCCAGTGGACACGTCTTGGACTTATAGACCAAGTAACCCAGTTAACCCATTTAACTTATGGCGTCACCTTTCACAAAGTCCTGCATGACTCCATACATATTGCATCTGCATACATATGCAGCACAGCACATCTCGTTAGTCAACATTACGCTGCACTGTGTGAATTGCGTAATAGCCGGTTCATAAACAGACCTCATACTTATTCTTTCACTTCTCTTGCATGTGTAGGTAGTAGGTACCTAGATTTAGAAAAATGTGAGTCTCTTGATAAATTAGTAATCAAGAATACGAACCGCCTAATTGACCGAGCGAAGCGAAGGTCTCTGAGTCTACTTGAGTGAATTTGCACTTGTCCGTCCGTCCGTCCGTCCGTCCGTCTGTCAGAGCCTTATAACTTCTGAATTACTGAACGTAATTACTTCAAATTTAAATATAATATGTAAACCGATGGCCTCCCGCCGAATATGGCTTAAAAAGTTATAAAAATCTTTATTTCAGCGGAGCTCTCATAGAAGCGAATGCGAAGTAAAATATTTTTATAGCGTTACATAGGGTTGCGGTATATCATTTTAAAGATAATTAGGAATAGAGTCCAAAAATATATATTTTTTATTTTTTATTGCCTAAAATTGACGAAATGGGGGGCTTTCAAAGTGGCGATTTTCTAACGTCCAAAGTTGACCTCAGAACTCTCAATTTTCTGAAAGGCTGAGCCTGAAACTTATCAATTATTTGAATTATATCCTGTACATGAACAACAAATACTAAAATTAGATAAATATTATAAGGAAACGAAATTATTTAAATTTTAATGTGCTTCAGTATTATTAACAGAACTTCACAATTATGTCAATAGATGGCGCTCTGTACAAGTTTATGGATACCGCGAGATCTCAGTTCGGGGCGAACCACTAGTGACTAGTAGATAGATAAAAGATAGTTAGCAACTGTGTTCCAAGGTTTGTGATGCTTTTGCATAGTTACTTTACCTATTATTCCACCTAAACGTAGTTATTATTTATTATGTAAGTAATTACAACGTTTACAAGTTAAAAATTATTATTAGGTTCAGCAATACAAAACAATAATTTAGGTAATCGCCATTGTTATAAGTAAACACAGCGGCAAAGTTAATGATGATAACAAATGTACATTGTAAGTACATAAATTAAAAACACAGGAAAGGAAGCCGTAAAGTAAGGAAATTATCATACTAAAAAGTTCGATGTAACCACCGAAACAAAAACTTCATATTTTTGATTTACTATGGAGTGCCTCCATAGCTCAGGGGTTAGAGCACTGGTCTTGTAAACCAGGGGTCGAGAGTTCAAATCTCTCTGGAGGCAAGTAACTACATCGTAATCACTTTTTCCTATTTTGTTGAAATTGATCGGAACTAAAACGATCTAAGCTAAGCTGTTATCCAGAGAACTTAGGCATCACGCTTTCCTCATAGGCCTTTAAAAAATATAGGTACATAAAATTAGTGAACTCCTAAATAACGTTAATGACGTGTATTTCCTATATTTGTTAGGTATAATGTATATTCTTAAATGCCCATAATATCTGGAATATACAATTATTATACCTAATAAAATAAATTAGTTAGGTATAATAATTGTATATTAGACTAATTATTCATCAAGAGAATTAATTTAATAACAAACAAACTTAAGCCTACGATTTGCGCCCAACAATAAAACTATTCGAGTGCCAATCCAAAACAGAGCTCAGAAAATCAGAGCAGCCTGTATTTAAAATTAGAAAGAGGGGCAAAAGATGAGTTCCAAATCCGAGTAAGCCCCATTTGGTTTTGGACAGTGTCCCTTGCAACATTAGCTGTGCTCTGAGCAACGCTACGAGCTGTCAGAGCAGCCTGTATTTAAAATTAGAAAGAGGGGCAAAAGATGAGTTCCAAATCCGAGTAAGCCCCATTTGGTTTTGGACAGTGTCCCTTGCAACATTAGCTGTGCTCTGAGCAACGCTACGAGCTGTCAGAGCAGCCTGTATTTAAAATTAGAAAGAGGGGCAAAAGATGAGTTCCAAATCCGAGTAAGCCCCATTTGGTTTTGGACAGTGTCCCTTGCAACATTAGCTGTGCTCTGAGCAACGCTACGAGCTGTCATCGCGCAGGTTAGCCTTCCCTACGATGCCACACTCGGCCTACATCTTCACGATGTGGCGCTTTCCGCCCTGTCTCCGGGGACTTTCCACAGGGTGAGAGAACCATAGAGGTTCGTATGTGACCCCGATAGCTGAACTGGCAGGAACTCGTTTAATCGTACATGGACCTACGGTATATATACCCTAAATGTAAAAAAACTTTAATAGCGCGATGTAGAATTTTTCACTATTCTTAACTTTTCTTTTTAATTATTGTTATTATACTTCTACAAATATATTGCATTGGTACTTTATGATTGTTTGTGTTTTTAAGCGTTTTATTTTGAGGTTATTCTTTATTACATTGTATTTAAAATCGAAGCTTAAATCAAGCGGCGACTTAGATGTAACAGTGCCATCTGTGGGCAATGTCACTTACTATAAAGTTGAGAAAATGTGCAAATTCTATTATCCATGGCAAAATACTGAAAAATATTAAAAAGTGCTCTAAAATGCTTTATTTTAATAATGGATAATGGACTTAATATTAAAAATTTGTCAATTTAATGATGTATTACACAAATAGGTTAAGTATTCGGAGTAAGCACACCATACTAAAATAAAGTAATTTAATACCTAGTAATGCCGTATTTATAACAGTGACCTTTAGAAAAAAGTGCAAACGAAAGTATTCGCATTATTTATTTGCGGTACCTAGGTAAGAAAAACCTTTGCTTGAATAAAAAAAGCATAAAAAGCAACCATGACCATAACTCTTCGTCTGGAATCTCAGTCTCAGATGTCCATAAAACCCGACTTTGCTGTAAAAGGTACAGAGTTTTGAATATATTTGTTTGTTACGTCCGTGATTCGTAATGAGAGTGCAGTTCGTACACTTCAAAATGACCTCAATCGGAAAGAGATAAAGTTGATAACCAGTTGTGTGCTTCGAGATGCGCAAGCGCAGGTGTGCGGCCGCCTGCAAGGCTATTCTGTAAAGCCATTTTGTTAATTTCGCAAATGAATTCGAGATGAGTTTGCTAATTTGTATTCTGTATAATTCGATAGCGCTGGTGGCGCCGCATTAACGAATGCGGAGTCGAGTAAAACTACTTGATCAGGCTACTTATGTGATAATTTGACATTATTGGTATTCTGTAACGCGATTCCTTGCTTCGATCGTCGAATTACGTCACCTCGAAGCTCGAATTCACTTGCCAAAAAAAAAGATACATAGAAAGATTACAAATAAATTGTAGGCTAACTTATCTTAACTGGACGGTTATAAGAGAAAAATTAAAACTAAATATTGAAAAAATACATGAGAATTAATTACATAAAATCCATTATAAAATAAAGAGCAACAATTATTATTCTTACGTAAAAAAATTCAAATATTCACAAAATGCTGAATAACAAAAAACATAATGATTATCATACTGCAGGCAATTGTATCTTTGTTTTCTTAGTTGTGAAGCGATAGAGCGTATGCTTACATCACCAACCTTCTCATCTCTAGTTATCGATATGTCAATTGCACAGAAGACAATTGATCTATTTAGCCCATCGCTGCAATGGACTATTACTGGGCTCTTGCAGTCATCGGGAAGCTTCTGCGCTGGCGCGTATTTATTGTCCATTCGTGTCTTCATGACTAAATTAAGGAAATCAGCGCCTGAGGGAACAGAATCAATTTCTGACCAATTGTTGTATAAGAAGTGGTCAACCAGTAGCGAACCCCCATCTTCATGCGTGACGAGTAGTGTTGTAATCTCGAAATTTTGATGTAAATATCGAACTTTAATTGTCTCTACATTGAGCTTTCCACAGTAGAGCGTCGACCGTTCTTCCAATTTCCAATAAATTAGACCCTTCTCGTTTTGATCAGGTTTATTTAGCATGACAATGCTCTCAGACTGTTGTTCCCAGACCATTTTCCAAAACTTATGGATTTCCGCCTCTGAATTAGGAGTCTTTGTCACAATATATGCTTTGGGTTGCTTGAAGCCGTCGATGTAGCTTACATTTATCTTATCGCCGGATTCCTTTTCTTCCTTAAGAATTACGCGGTTGTGGTTGAAGCATAGTTCATCTGTTCCAGGAACGACAAAAGTTCCGTCCGCTTCCATCTTCATCATTAGTTTGGTGTGTTCTTGGCGAATGAATTCATTAATCATTTTTTCGTCAATTATTGATGTTTTTGCCTTCTTAGAACTCATTTTTAACGTTGCTTAGAATGTAAATTTCTCGAAGGACACGTGCGAATTTGGGCGCGTTAAAAACTTGATAGACGCCCGAACATACTAAGATACCGCTTTTGTAGGTCGCCCCCCTTCTCTCAGTATGACTCATATGGTCTGTTCAAAGGATCAAACAACATTAAATTATTATCCTGAAACTATAAAAAAAACCCGTTTTTTGCGCTGTGTTTATCATAAACTAAATTATTCCTACTCAAAGCTCACCATTGTAACCTACACGGAGAAAAAAATTTTGCTATAGGAACTCTATAGTAGTTAGTTAGTTGTAAAAAGTTCCAGTAGGTTTAACGTATTCTTGTTGTAACTATACCGTTGGGCTCCTGCAACTCTACATCGTTGAGCTGTGAGAGCTAAACGTTGTTTACCTCTCACAACTCTACAGGATCGTTCTGAGACTATAACAAATTTTTGGCAGTCTGTTTAGTAATTTTTTTTACGATTTAGCATTGATAATTTAATAAATAAATGCGGCAGAACGAATTTATATTGCCAACAATAATTGTATATGACAAATAAGAATAGTATTACAATAGAAATAAAATAATAATAGAACTTATATTACAAGTAAAAATTATTTGTAAAATAAAAATATGGTCGTCACAAAATTATCTTATTTTCTTAATTATATCAATAAATATTGGACATAAAATCACTACCATATATGCACAAGAAAAAATAAATAAACGAAATAGTACATTACACATCTAGGGCAGTAAAATAAGAAATGTCTCAGATCACATGTAATTGTTGTCCGAGGCGAAGCCGAGGTCAATAAACATGTGATCTGAGGCTTTCTTATTTACTGCCCGTGGTGTGTATACTATTTTTCTCCTCGGCGGAGGCGGAAAGCGGCATTTTCGTTTAGCGCAGCGGGAGGAAAATTGACGCTTTCCGCCCGGAGGTGAGAAAACAAATTTTATTTTGTGTTAAATGGGGTCTTTTTAATGTATTCCGATAACTTATTACTTATCACAATATATTCAACTAATATATTAAATTAACAGTCACTGCAAATGAACCTTGAAAACCCATAAATACAAAACTGTTCTAACGAAATTCAATTTGACAAAAAAAAACTATTTCCTTAAATAAATAAACTGGAAACTTAATTATCCTCATATATTTTTAATAATATAGATCACAGATGTAGTAAACAGATACCGCGCTCGGAACACGGAAATGCGGCCAAAATTTATTCGAGTGTGCGTGACAGCACTGTCTGAACACATGCATCAGTGTGCGTGAAATGTTGCCAGATTAATGAAAAAGTGCCAAATTAATGAAAGAAAATCTATTTGTTGGTTCTTTCTTTAGGCCTTCGATTTCAACGACATATGGTAGGAGAATAGCTTGTATCCTGGAAAAGGAGATGCGCATATTACTGTGGTGGTACGCTGGCTACTTTGGAGCTACGCTGAGTACTTAAGCGGTACGACGAATACTTCCAAGATATGCCAGTTAAATTGGTGGTACGTAGACTACTTTAGAGGTAGGCCGACTACTTTAGAGGTACGCCAATTACTTTAGAGGTACGCAGACTACTTTTAAGGTACGCCAGCTACTTTAGCGGTACGCAGACTACTTTGGTGTTACGTAGGCTACTTTTAAGGTACGCCAGCTACTTTATAGGTACGCAGGCTACTTTGGAGGTACGTAGTATTAAATCCAAACACGGTTTATCCATTTTAATACTTTAATTAGCAATTATTTACACAGACACACGTCAATCGCGTTATCCATAGTCATTCTCCCACAGAGCAGTGTTGCCACTCTACAAAACCATAGCAGTGATACCATACATAAATTGTATTTAACTTTCAATCTAACAGTTCGGTCATCCTGACCCAAGCTTCGTCCCGAAGTTTACATAATTTGAACACTTAATTAAAATCACGATGATTGCTGATGCTACTCTGCCATTTGTAGTATTAACGCTGGCCTTTAACGCCTGACACTCCAATGTTAAAGCACTGGCATTATAAACCTTAGCCAAGTACAGTTGCAGATAACAAGACTATGTTTTAGGGTAAAAGAGCATCAGTCTCCATCGTCTTTTCGCGTTACAAAACATCACCTAATAAGTAAATATGGATTTATCACCCATGACACATCTCATCATATTATTCTAACTCTGGTGAATTTACGTGTAGCTATACTGAAGTAACTGAATTGCCATATTTCACAACCAACAAAAGCTTCCTTCAAACACATGTTCATTTTGTAAACATAAACTTATTCAGAAGTAGCTTTCCAGCATTACACAGAGTTTTCCGTTAATTACCTAAGCGCATAATATTATAAGTAATCATTTCCCGTTACTCATTTTGGGTAATCCTATGCAACTCAATGACAATAATTAATCCTTAGGTAGTGATTAGTGATAAATGAGAAACGAACTTTAACTTTGTCTGATCAATAACATCAATAACATCATACCATTGCTAACTCTTAACCCAAAGTTTCAATTGTATAAGTAATTCGTAACAATTTCGACATTCTCACGGAGATGAGAACACAATCATTTGATTGAATGATAAATAAGATTCTTATAGTCTACTGGTGTACACCTATAATTAGTTTTCCTATGAGTATACTCATGTTCACTTTGTTACTTTCCAGAATGGTTATTATTACTCACTTGTTACAGTTAATTATACTTTCCTCTTTACACATGGCATAAATGACAAATACCTTCTCTGTAAGCCGCCAGGCTAGCTTATGTTACAATTCATCCCCAGAACTTTATCTGACAATCGGTTACAATTGGTTACAAAACTCAATAAAACCCGAAGACCTGAGCTACGTTCTCTACAATGAGCCATTTTGTATACTTTGCACATGCTCCATCTTTTGAGCAAATCTCTAGTTCCTAATTTCATTTGAAATGTTGAAGTTTCAAAAGCACCTTATTCCCACCGGAAGAATAGATTAACCTCATACCGTGGCCCTGCATTGTATTGTTCGTTTTAACTTAACACAACAGGCAACTCAACGGCCCGGTAATGCCTTTATCAGCTCTTGCCAAATTTCAACGTTTCGTAAAACCGAACTCAAATGTTGATACTATTCAATACAACATACCTTGGCATCTGCTTGGCAACTCATATCATTTTGATTTGTGCAGTCGTGATAGTGTGGTGAAGACGTATATAATATAATATCATAATATAAATATAATATAATGTTAATAAAATATAAATGTGTAGTAGTGTACCTACTTGGTTGTTCAATATTTTTTTTTGTAATTTACTTTTCACTGTTCCTCCTCAATCTAATTATGGTATTCATATCACTTTTATGAATGAATATCCCAAGGAACATCATAGAGCGAGTCTCTTTACAAGTTAAGTAAATCTCTTTACACGATATGTTGTTACATCGCTCAACCTTCATAGAAATATTGTTACTCTCACATGAATCTTAGTGAACCTCAAATGGCATCAAAACATACCACCGATATAAATCGCATCCCATAACTTGACCCAAAATGGCGGTCGCCTGCGCAGGTACATCGTACTACAGAACTATGGTATGGAACGTATGGTAACGTGCGGCCCCTCGCGGCGCACCTCATAACGCACATCATTTGACACCCGAAATGTGTTACTGTGCATAGCTCAACTTACGCGGCGGTTATATTACTTGTTTGCCACTCAGTGCCTCGCATTTAAAACAATAGTTGATATCAGTGGATATCATCTGCGTATTTTACAGACCTATTAAGCCTTTATGTCACCTAACCGTGACACTCACTGAACATCATCATCATTGCGCTTTCGCCTGAAAGCGGCTGAAAAGCAGAAAACAGCTGTTTTGCTACTTAAATATTATCATGCCCCCAACGGCGAGTAATAGATTACCTGTACTAATCTGGCTAGCCCCGCGGGCAATTTACCTAAGCTTTGCTTTATTTTGCAACTCTCGCTACCGGAAATCGAAACGTAGCAGCCCCGCAGGCTAGACTTTCGAAGTCTACTGGCACCATGGCCCCTATTTTCCACACCAGCGATATATTCAAAATGTTGTAATATATAAGAGGTACGGAATTAACTTACGTGAGCGGTGAGCCCCACGGGCAAGGAACAACCACATGAGTTATGCGGTCAGCGTACAGCTCCACTGGTAACTTACTTGTGATTCACCATCTGCTCATCAGAATCCGATAAGCTTTACATTCCAGCCCCGAGGGCGCTAATGTCCACACTTGAAAGTATATCATATAAGCCCCGAAGGCGAGGTGTGTCGGCCCCGAAGGCAAGGTTCATCGGCCCCGAAGGCAAGGTTCATCGGCCCCGAAGGCAAGGTTCATCGGCCCCGAAGGCAAGGTATGTCGGCCCCGAAGGCAAGGTATGTCGGCCCCGAAGGCAAGGTATGTCGGCCCCGAAGGCAAGGTTCGTTAGCCCCGAAGGCAAGTGCATTGGCCCCGAAGGCAAGTGCGTTGGCCCCGAAGGCAAGTGCGTAGGCCCCGAAGGCAAGTACGTAGGCCCCGAAGGCAAGTCCATTGGCCCCGAAGGCAAGTACGTAGGCCCCGAAGGCAAGTACGTCGGCCCCGAAGGCAAATACGTAGGCCCCGAAGGCAAGTCCATTGGCCCCGAAGGCAAGTACGTAGGCCCCGAAGGCAAGTACGTAGGCCCCGAAGGCAAGTCCATTGGCCCCGAAGGCAAGTACGTAGGCCCCGAAGGCAAGTACGTAGGCCCCGAAGGCAAGTACTTTGGCCCCAAAGGCAAGTGCGTAGGCCCCGAAGGCAAATGCGTAGGCCCCGAAGGCAAGTGCGTAGGCCCCGAAGGCAAGTGCGTAGGCCCCGAAGGCAAGTACGTAGGCCCCGAAGGCAAGTACGTAGGCCCCGAAGGCAGGTACTTAGGCCCCGAAGGCAAGGTGCGACAACCACAACGGCTAACTGCCCTTTACTGAAAAATAATTTAAATTATACTGAAGGCAGTCTGTGTAAAGTAGCCCCGCAGGCATGTGCTGTAACACATAACACATAATATAACTCCTCAGGCATGTTCTATCAGCTGTGTGCCCTGCAAGCTGATCCGTTACGCAGTAGGCATACGCTATACGTACTGCAGCCCCTTAAGGTATGCGCTCTGTAGGCCCTTTAGGCATATTTTGAAACTGACCAGTAGCCCCGCAGGCATATGCATGAATTGGCACTGAAGCCCCTTAGGCGTGTCTTACCACTGTGCCATAGGCCCCTGTTAGGCATTTCCCTGAAACTAATCTGCAACCCTGCAAGTCAATGTATTAGTGTGTACTGAAGCCCCTAAGGCATGTCACATTTACTGTCCTGTACTCTGTTCTGCCGTGCAGCCCTGCTGGCATATGCGTTAATTTGTATGAAAGCCCCTTAGGCATGTGACATATACAGTAAGTGCACCCCACTTTAGGTATTTAGCTAAAACTGATGCCCCTCAGGCATGTGACATTTACAATAAGTGTACTTCATCTTTAGGTATTTTCCTGAAGCTGACCCATGGCCCCGCAGGCATATTTATTTCTATTTTGTTTTTACCTCAACAAAAATCAAACCAAAATATCACAAATGAGTCACTCCCAAAATACTGTTATGTTCTCATATTATACACCCTGTTCATCTCCACCATATGAATTATTTGCAATATTATCATTACCGGTCCACCAGTACCATTCCACCCGACATCCTCTTTATGTTATTTTTCTCCAGAGTAACATTTAAGTCTTTATTCAACAGCCGGGCTTTAGCTCCCAAATTCATAAGAAACAATTTTACTCTTCTCAGACCAGGGCGCGTTTGGAACCCTCGTAACTTTAATTTTAAGATACCTATGTTAATCATCACCACCACGTCTTATACTTTGTATACTTGACGTTCATTAAGTGTACTGTGTAAGTACCTACTCTGAATAAATATATTTTGACTTTGACTCTTTAACTATAAAAGTTAAATCTTAAACTTTGCATCATTCTTGTAACTCCTTGCACCACATAAGATGACTGTATATAAATCTCCTTGCACTAAAAGGTGCCATTGCCTTTTACAAACTTGCCAATCTCCTTTATTTTCCCTCTAAACAAAAAAGATAATTTTCCATTGTCAAAAATTTGGCATCCTCCTTTATTTTTCCTCTAAACAAAATGATGACTTTCCTTTTGCAACAATGGAAATTCTCTTTTATGTTTCCTTTTGCTTTTGCCACTTATCCTCTTTGACTAAACTTTAGTCACCAAAGAGTCCTCATCCATTACAATTAAATTGGAATTTACCAAAATTACCACTTAATTCTTTTTGCATTTATTTGCTAACACGACTGCAAGATATGCAACCCGGACTCGGCCCATATGTTATATAGACATCATTCCATTCCATTGTTATTCAAGGTGCAGGATAAGCAACCACCATAACATAATATGCCACTAGCTTTTGGTCTTGGCCAGAGAACATTGCGAAGACCACACTAAAACTCAAGAATTAATTTATTAATTACACCTGTAAAATTAAAAACATTATTATCTTGGCAAAACCTCGGCTATCTTAACAGACATTAGCCCGTACACAGCACCATAACCATGGTACCCCAGGTGTGAGTACAATCACTGATGTGATATCTCTCTTTTCCTTCAGTCTCTCCGCATAATGAAAAATCATATGCTCTATCAGGCAATAAAGCACACCGCTCCAAACAGCCACTGTGCAATACTTGAGACAGACAACACACTTATTATTAAATACCAACTTCAGTTGAACCGGGTCTCAAAACCTGTCATATCACCATCATAATTCACACCCAAATCCGCTAACCCATTCTTCATCCAGGCAGATTTGATATTATTTCAATTCACATTTTCCGAACAAATGTATCTATGCCACCCAATCTTTATATATAATGTACTTACTCAATTATATACTTTAGCCCTTCAAACATGTATAGATCTGATATTATTTATACTAAACGGCTAAACTGTAACTTACTTATTATTTTAACTGGGTATCCGTTCACTCTACAAATGCAATTTTCACTTGTAAGGACCTTTAATGGGTTATACTTGCTTTAATGGAATGTATATAATATTACAGTTACTTTTGACCCCTGTTCATTTACTCAACAATAAACTCTCAGAATAAATTGAATATTCACTCTCTATTTAAGTACAAGATTATCAATTAAACTAATTTCCAACTGAATAAATTAGTAAATACCTCTTCAATAATTTACTTATACCATGTTATGTAGTCGACCAACTATCATACCAACCTATTATAGCATTGACTTAACTCTTTAAATATCTCATAGGTAGATCATGTTATGAACTACCTACCAGTGTAATTCACTATGATCTTTCACATAAAACTTAGATACTTAAGTACTTAATGTAAGTACAACCTGTAGGTATTGAACTTATATCACTCTGTAGGTATGGTCTATCTATTTATTATACACACCTAGTCATCTTTAGCCAGACAGACCAGATAAACCAATATAATTATTATTCTCTAGTATGTACCTTTAGCCCGCCAACCTGCATTGGATCAGAGTGGTGGGTCCAAGCTCTAATTCCCTCTCTCCCATGAAAGTGGAGGCCTGTGCCCAGTAGTGGGACGTTAATGGGCTGTAGTGGTAGATACCTTTATACTCAACCTTTACTCATTTCTCTCAATTATATAGGTATTTTAACTAACTCATTCCATGTACCTAAACACAGTACAACTAGGCCAATACTCTAACTGAATGAATGCAAATGGTAAACTTACCTAATTCCCAGATAGAATTAGATTATACAACCTTATTTATTCGCTGTGACCTTTGGTAATTTGTATGCAAGTACTTGATAAGTAAACTATTCCATTGATACCTCTTTTTAAATTTCCATGCCAACTTTCCAATGCAATTCCGATTGCAACAGGCACGCGTCGTCGTGTCGGTTCCCGACACCGATGCAACCAAGAATGTACCAACCCTCGTAGGTATTTAAGTACTTACGATCATTTCACAATACGACACATTATTATCCTTCTTGTATTTTATACTTAGTTCACCTTCCGTCATGACGACAATTATTAATTCTTTTCTTTTTTTTTTTCTTCACGTATTACGTCACGGTCATGGCGTCATAATACTTTAACATCTTGAATTACAATTTGTACCATTTTCAGGATAGGTCCGGATAAACAATTAATTAGCACGTGAAATACATTATCCCTCTTCTGAGATATTAAATCCAAACACGGTTTATCCATTTTAATACTTTAATTAGCAATTATTTACACAGACACACGTCAATCGCGTTATCCATAGTCATTCTCCCACAGAGCAGTGTTGCCACTCTACAAAACCATAGCAGTGATACCATACATAAATTGTATTTAACTTTCAATCTAACAGTAGGCTACTTTGGTGGTACGCAGGCTACTTTTAAGGTACGCCAGCTACTTTAGAGGTACGCCGGCTACTTTAGAGGTACGCAGGCTACTTTTAAGTTACGTAGACTACTTTTAAGGTACGCCAGCTACTTTTGAGGTACGTAGGCTACTTTGGTGGTACGTAGGCTACTTTTAAAGTACGCCAGCTACTTTAGAGGTACGTACGTACCTCGTACAGCTCTTCGTACCTCGAAAGTAGCTGGCGTACCTTAAAAGTAGCCTACATACCTTAAAAGTAGCCTGCGTACCTCTAAAACAGCCGGCGTACCTCTAAAGTAGCTGGCGTACCTTAAAAGTAGCCTGCGTACCACCAAAGTAGCCTACGTACCTCCAAAGTAGCTGGCGTACCTTAAAAGTACACTACGTACCACCAAAGTAGCCTGCGTACCTCTAAAGTAGCCGGCGTACCTCTAAAGTAGCTGGCGTACCTTAAAAGTAGCCTGCGTACCTCCAAAGTAGCTGGCGTACCTTAAAAGTACCCTACGTACCACCTAAGTAGCCTGCGTACCTCGAAAGTAGCTGGCGTACCTTAAAAGTAGCCTACGTACCACCAAAGTAGCCTGCGTACCATCTGCGTACCAAGCAGCTGGCGTACCTATAAATTAATCGGCGTACTTCGAAATAAGCCGGCAGCGTAGCTGTTTCACAAAAAAAAAACTATCTATTAACAGCCCATTTACACCTTTAATATAAGGGAAAATATTTCAACTTAAATTAGCAACACTGATAGATATCGTTGAGGTTTTGTGTTTCAAGTCATCAGCAATTAATTATCATGGAAAAAACATCTAACAGAATGAAAATATAAATTTTTGCCTATGAAACGAAACATCATCTTCCTTTTTTAATTTTTGGTAACAATTTTGACAGTGTTTCAAGACACAAGACGGCATTATTTTGAGAAACTTGTCTACACACACGTCACGTCAAAACTTCTCGACGCGTCGCATCCAACTAACTGAGAATTGTATTTGCTTTTCGTTTTGTATTCGCTTTGTTGGCGCGTCTGCCGTGTTCCGAGCGCGGTATCTGTTTACTACATCTGTGATATAGATGAGTAATAAAAAAAACGAAACATCAATATTCATGATAACAGAAATATAAACAGACCTAATCCCCACTCAGTGCTCAGTCCTATATAACCAATTGTAAAGAGCAGACGTCCACACATCGTCCAGACCGGAGTTATATTTTAGTAATCATGTTCGCACCTATTAAAAATTTCGAATTTTTGGCACGATCTACTCACCCGAAGTACACCAATATCATAGCTGACGAGTACTCTCGCATCAACAAAAATCTTTTTGGAAACATTCCATGGCCTGAACACACATTTCCCCATGAAGAAGATATTTTGCAGTTTTTGGTGATGATGAACAAAAAGAATGAAGAATTTTTCAAGGAAGCAGAGGAGTATCACCAACGGATGCCAGGTGCTATTGTTGTACATGGCAATGCTGGCATCAGAAGAACAGCGACGTTCTGCGCTATAGATAGATGTCTTTACGAAATTGTAGTTAAGGAGACCGTATCGATACCATCAGTTGTATTGAGGATAAGACAGCAAAGAAACTTCAGCTTTCCCAGTCTTAGTTATTACATTTATGTACACAGTGTCTTGTTGCATTATCTGGCAGGGGGATTTGGGGTAAGAAGGGAAAATGAGGAGTGGACATAGTAGGCGTGATGGGCATAGAGAGTAAGAGCTAAAAACTTATAAATGTTATATCGCCGGCAAAAGTTAATAAGGGCAGTAAATAAGAATACTTTCCTGCCCTAGGTGTGTGTAAATATACTATTTCTTATTAGTTTGTACTGATTAAGTGTTAAGTCTTAGAAATAAGGTATGTTATTAATTTAAGTGTATATTTATCTTAAGAATTATCATTGTAAGTTACTAGAAATATCAAATGTACTAGCTATTTTTTTTATAATTAATTAGACTTGTTATGGAGTAGTTAATTGATATTTTTTAACACTTTTGAGACTGAATGTATTAATTGCTGTTAGAAATGTTTTGTAACATAAATAATATTTGAAAAAATAATAATAAAAGTTACATATCAAAGCTTAATTTTATTACACATTTAACAAAAGTTTTTCATTTTTATTACACAACCATAGATTTCTATATCTACTTATAGATTAAAAACTCTTAACTAATAATTAGATTACTACAACTAAATCTTAAACTAACTTAACTAAAACTGAACTTCACTAGAAGGAAATTGAGGCTGAATGATGTTAACATACATGCTGATAATTCCTTTGAGGTTCAGTATGAACAGAGTATGAATTTGTACGCGCGGTCGTTAACAATTTAGGTGATCTAAAGTGACCGTGAATGAATAAATCAAAAAAATAACATTTGTTTACTTAAAAAACATACAATAGTAATATAAAAGCAAGTAACACATGCCATAATCGTTTGCGTCGTACAGACAATTATACCTTTCCTTCCTCAGATTCGATACTATAGAATATAAATTTATAATAATATTACCGCTGGTAGAGATAACAAATATAAATAATAATTTTGTATCTCTTGATTAATGGATTTCATATTTCAGTTTTTGTTGCAATATGTCAAGTGTAAATATGTATCTATCATGTAAGTAGGTACCTACCTAAATCTTAATAATAGCCCATAATAGGGACGAGAAAAGTTGTCAAATTTATTATAAGTCCCGTGTTTGGTATTTTAATTAAAATTTGAGTATAAATAATTATGTTTTGATAGGCATACGCTAAGGTTATTAAACTATAGGTTAGTTACATTTGCTCGTGCTTATTCAGTAGGCGTCTAATCAGACATTTCCACGAGACGATAATTTCGTTAGATATGTAATTACAAATACCTAGCTACCTTGTTGAAATTGAGTTTCAGTGCAAAGGTTTTTGCATTGAGGACTTCTCCCACTGAACTTTTTAAATTTGGTTTAGCCACTGGGTTCATAGGTGCAACGCAATCTTATCTAATCCATGGTTGTTAAAAATCATAATTATTTTTAAATTCCTTCTATGACAATGATGATTAGGAATTTTTAAATAGGTACTTAAGTAGGTAGATGCTACAAGAGTACGTAGCCTAGCTTCTACGTTTTCCTTTCTAAAAATCGTTATCGTTCACGTAGCTCATAAGATACTCCAAAGAAACCAGGCTATATAGCCTATCAAATATATAGCTGATATCAAAACAAAGCAGTTGGCAACCGTAACAAAACCAGTATCAACTCAAGCAGCAAATGTTATGTTTAGCACAAGCACCTGAAGGCTGTTCTAAATAAATCGTTAGAGATTAATTCCATACAGCATTCCTCGGCCGGTCGTCGCCAAACGCGGAACCTCTAATGCTGAATTCCGGCTGTTTTTTGCAAGAACCAGTTTTCGGAAAAACCCAATCGGGCACGGGCTGCTCTGTTTGTTAGTTTTGGCGTGAATAGATATTAAAGTTTATTTTGAAACGCCATTAGCCATAGGCATTAACTGTAATAAAAGTAGAAGTTACCACATTAACGATTAAAATGAGTATTTGTTGTGACTTGTGGACTAGGTACTCGTACTACTTAAGTCCCTGGGCCATTGACTTATGCCCTGGGCGCATTTGGAACCCTCGTCTCTTTAGTTTTAAGATACCGTATTTAATAATTATTACCGTCATATTACTCATTAATATTGTTTAACAAAATGTTCAAAATGTGTACAATGTTATATAATATACTCAGGTTGAATGAATTACTCAGGTACTTTGAGTTGGAGTTCTGAATTTGAGAAAGTTGTTCTAATTGTTTGATTAACAACTTACGGCTCAAATGAAAATCAATCTATCTATTTTGTATAGGTATTAGGTATATTTTTCCTATTGAATTAAGTAATTATTATTTTGGCAAAAAAGTAACTAAATAAGTTATCGACAGATTGATTAAAAAGTGACCGTTAAAATTCGACCAGTTGAGAGGTTAACTCTACCCACCTTAGACAGAAAGTAATAAATTACAAAATTTTAAGTAGCTCTACGTTCCTATTTTAGCTCAACGTTTCAGCTTTACCTCAACTTGGTCAACCAAGACATTCAAGTAAGATTCGTATCGTATCATTTGTAGCAGACCAAAGCTAATGGCTTGATCCGATCCGCAAAAGAACTTTAAAGCGTTAATTAAATTCAATGTTTCGAGAATAAAGCAACTAACAAGCTTTTTCTTGTAAAAGCGACAATTTAACGGATGCTATCTAAATGTTTATGACTTGACATACCTATTTCTCAATTCGAGTCTGTAATCATGCTCTTTACGGCCAAGGTATGACAAAACAAATTGAACTGCGCTAGGTACCTTTTTTTTTTTTTTTCCTAGGCAGGAGGAAATCCTCATGGATGTCATGCCCGACTTCACTGGGATGCTCCCGGCGACCTACGGACTAAAACCTCCTGCCTTCTCTGGCCGCTCTTCCCGGTACTGCGATGTGAATAACTTCGGGAAGGGGCTGTCTGCTGCTCAGGCTTCATTTGCTTTTTGCCTGGCCCATTCGTCTTTCACTCTCTTCCCCATAATAGTTTGCAACATTTTAGCACCCCTGTCCCAAGCCTCTGCACTGCTTAGCATCTGTGGCACCAAATTCTTTTTTGTCAGGGGTTCTCCGTTTCCACGTGCTTCGTTTCTTACTTCCTCGAACTCCCTACATTCAAAAATCGCGTGGTTTGGCGTGTCTTCTTTTTCTTCACAGTAGGGGCAGTTTTCATCGGCTGCCTTACCTACAGCGTACAGGTAGGTATTAAAGACACCGTGTCCGCTCAGTGCCTGCGTTATTAGCTTGTCCACTTCGCCGTGCTTTCTGGTCATCCATTTTTGCAGGTCAGGTAAGTATGAGGTCCCTCGTCCATTGTCCTTTTCCTTTTCCCTTCCATTCCTTGTCCCATTCTTCTAGAGTCCTGTTTCGTTCATCTTTACAGCTTTTTTGGTCTTCCCTTTTAAACAGCCTGGTTCTTTCCATGACTAGCCTATCTATGGGGATAATTCCTGCTATGACCAATACAGCTTCTTTTGAAATAGTCCGATATGCGCTAGGTACCTATATCGCTGAATTTGTAAGTAACTAAGTACATTCATGATTCAACCAAATTGAAGGAAATCTGAATTGTTATAAAGAATATCAGCAACTATCACGTTACGTTTAAGATGTATTTCGGAATGATTGTAACCAATTCAGGCAGTTTGTATTGGTATTATATTATTAGTTCATTAAAAAGTGTTTGTAGATTTATAACGCGAGTCTCGGTAGTCGGCATATTATGCTCAGTTTAATTATATCTACCTAAAAACGTCAAATAAAAATGTGATAAGTGAACAAAATATTAAAACTTTCTCCTCAAAAGCCATGTTTTACGAGATATGTGTTTTTATGGACACCATTAAACTTCACGTAATAACTTGAAGAAATTGGTTACTGTTGTAAATTAAGTACATTTGATTGTGTTTTAACGGCAATGCGTATTTGCTTTCATATTTAGAATAGGTAGGTACGTATGATATAAAAAATAATAACAAAATGTTATGGTACTCACAGATAAAATATGACCGTCTTACATTAGCCTTTACTGTACTTACTGAACTCTAAACGGCACAGTTTGTAGGTTCATCTTTGCTAGTTATTGCCGTACCGTTTTCTAGCACCAACAAAGCCGAATTTTTTAGGGAACACCGAAGCCCATAAGCCACATGACAACTGTTACTTACCTACTGTAAAATTCCCTATCCCTAAAATGTATCCCTAAAATTTAGGAATCGTTGGGGAAACCGGGCATTATACATACAATTTTATTACTTGCCTAAATATAGGAATAAAAAGTGACTGTTTTATACTTCATTTAATTACGTCTCATAAAAAAATATGCTCAACCGAGGATGGATATCTTTAGGGCTATTACGCACTGTCGACTAGTCGCCGGCGACTCAGTTGTCGACGACTGTAATATTGTATAGTCTATATAGGTGTTTACGCACTAGTCACCGGTTGCCCGGGCGACTCGGCGACTCGCCGCGCAGTGGCGACGCACAGGCAACTGCCGGTCGCCGGCGACCAATAGGAGCACGGTTTCAAATGAAAGCATTCACACTGCGAGCAACTGTCGTAACGACCGGACGGCCGCACACAAAGAGTTTTGACACGGATAAATTTATATCGGAAATACAATCCCGAAAAGCTATTTGGGATTTACAAAGTGAGGAATATGCTAATCGAGATTTGAAGAAAAAACAGTGGGAAGAAATAGTGGAGTTATTTGGAGGTGAAGAATTATCAAACGAAGAAAAAAAAAACTCAGGTAAGTAAGAAATGCCATTTATTTTTTATTAATTAATACTGCTCATCTGCCAAGATAATTGACCCTCAGTTGTAAAGTAATCAGCAAATACATCTCTGTATGATGCACCACGTCGCGTAGCTCTTTGGAAACCGTTTGGGACTTCTTCAAAGCCAGGAATGCTCAGGGTATCTTCAAATTTATATCCGTCTCTTTCTCGGACATAGTTGTGAAGAGCGCAACATGTTTTGATGATGCATGATACTAGATCTAAATTCACGTTGATAGGTCTGTGAAAAATCTGCCACTTGTTTGCTAATATGCCGAATGAACATTCAATATGGCGTCGTGCACGAGAAAGCCTATAATTAAATATTTTTTTCTTTGTTGTTAAATTTGATCCACCGAACGGTCGCATAATTTTGTCAGTTTGTCCAAATGCTTCGTCACCCACAATAACAAACGGTACTGGTATAGGGTTTGTCGATGAAATGGGCTTAGGTTCGGGTATTTGCAAATCATTGTTCATTAGCTTTTGATAAAACGTTGAATTTGTAAATATAGTTGAATCGCAATCCTTTCCATAGGAACCAACGTCTATGTATATGAACTTATAGTCAGAGTCACAAATGGCAAGCAAAATTACAGAAAAGAAGTGTTTGTAATTATAACACAATGATCCACTGTTGTATGGTTTTATAATTCTTACATGCTTACCATCTACGGCACCTATGCAATTTGGAAAATTGGCCCGTAAATAAAAATCTTTTGCGATTTTTAACCAATTTTCTTTTGTCGGTTGCGGTAAACACATGTCTTTTAGTACAACCCATATAAAATGACAAACTTCTCTTATTATTTCAGCTATAGTTGAAATCCCAAGTCTGTATGAGTAATGTAAATCTACAAATTTACAACCGCTTCCAAGATATCTGGAATTAAAAAATAATTTATATATATACATTATTTACAGGTCATTCACTTCAAAAAAAATGGAAAAATATAAGAAGCTGCTTTTCGCGAGAAGTACGAAGATTAAAAAATACTAAAAGCGGATCTGCTGCTTCCCTTAAAACTCCCTATATTTATTATAATCAGCTGTTATTTTTGAAGAATACCGTTGGTAATTTGAACACAGAGAGTAACATTGCTGAACAAGAACATTTGACAAATGATCAAGAACCTTTAGGACCTTACTCGAGAGAAAATATAGTCGGAAGAAAAAAGAAAAAAACGTCAGATGATGGCACAAGCGAACTGTTAACCACATTAAACAAGTGTATTGAAACTCGCAAAAATAAGGAGTATATTTTAGAACAAGATGAGGACAGAATGTTCCTGATGTCCCTATTATCATCATTTAGGGCAATTCCGGAGCACAAAAAGTCAGCTGCGAAAATTCAATTAATCAGTGTAATCGAATCATTCCGATCCTCTACTCAAAATAATATATATCCAAACACAATGTGGCGAAATTTTAATGAGTACGAGTATGAGCGTGGTTACTTCACACCGGAGGCCGGGCGTTCAACAGCACCAAGTCAACAATCACGCCCTGAAGCACAACATTATTATACGCTACCAACTTCAACTCCTTCAGAACGTGAACGCCCAGAGTCGCGATTTTCTACTGTCACTTCAAATGCCTCGCAAGATTCTGACATTTTGGATCTATTTGAACCTTGAGTTTTAAGTTTTGACTGGAGACCAGCTAAAAATAAATGTTAGGAGGAGCAATAAGTTTTTGCAGGTGTGAAGCTGATTTACTGGCCATCGTTTTCGTAAAAAACTGCATAAAAACTTATTGCACCACTTAACATTTATTTTTAGCTAGGGATTGTCAACACTTTAAACACTAGGTTTGGCCGATAGATGTGTCCGGGAATGTAATGTAAATTGTGTTAAAATCCCGTAAAAAATAAATGTTAGGAATGAATTTTATTTGAATTGTCACTTACCTTAGTGTTATAAAAAGTTTTTCTTCCGGAGAAATACATGGTCGCATATTTGTATCTATGCCAGTTATATGTGGTTTTAGAAGACACAATAAGTCATCAAATGAACTCACAGACATTCTTGCATAATTAAAAAATTTACGAGGATATTTTCTAACGTCTTCATAAAATATTTTAAACATTCCCTTTGACCTCCGTTCTTCTAACAAAGGATGCACCCAATACTCTTTTGATTTTTTTTTATTTTTCTTTCTTTTTATAATTAGTAGCGCCGCTACTATTGCAAGTTCTTCAACGTCCATTCTGCACGAATATACTTGGAATACTGTCGCTCGGCTCGGTCTCCGCCCTAGTTTCCCATGTTTCGGCCGCCGAGGGACTGAGTCGCCGGCGACTAGTCGACAGTGCGTAATAGCCCTTAATGTCGTGTTACAGACTCTGTTGATAAGGTACAAGCTGCCTACCAAAAGCTATTAAGTGCAGGTTATAAAATAAGAGATTGCTAACTATACATATTTATATTGCCTCACCCATGACTCTTCGGGCGTGATATACCGCCTTCAGGGTGACCCAGTCGAGCAATACTTAAATATTTTAGGACCTGGTAGATATTTATTTTACATCCGTTTGTAGTATAGACTGTACAAAAAGTGATGATGAAAATCACACAGACCAGCAAAAACTTGAGTAGTTATTCTAAGAGGAGCTTATGACGTTTGGTTCTCGATAGCTTTTTGCCTTGTTTCTTCTTAGCGATTTCTATAGTTCCGTACTGGTAGGGTTATGGCATACCAAGCGCCTGAATATTAGATTTTATGTAATACATTGGACACTAGCGTATACCTAATTATAATAATATAGAGGAGTCCAATTCTCCAGGATTAATGATAGAAGATGATAATGGGGCTGATTCTGTAGTGCACAATCTCTAAACTAAACTAAAAATAGAGCATTATAAATATTGCTAACCCTTTCATATTACTCCCTACGGAAAGGGACAGAACTAGATTTAAAGCTTTAGTTTAGTTTAGAGATTGTGTTATACAGAATCGGCCACATTGTAGGCGAAATATGGTCGGAAAATTGGTCGTGTGGCAAAAATGGCGAAATATGGTCGTCGTTCTCGTCTCAAACTATAGACGTCCACTGCTGGAGATCCCTGCATGGATCTCGCTATACAGTGTGTGTTGCCAGTGATGACCTACGGCTCCGAAACTTACTAATATAAGAAGGTCCGATAAGAAGGCTCAGGGTCACTTAGCGTGCGATGGGGAGGGCTATGCTCGGAGTGCTACGTGATCAAAACAGAAGATTGGTAGGAGAACTAGAGCCACCGACAAATGCAAGTGGTCGGATTATAATAAGTAGAAGGGCAGAGCTTATAGGCTACCCAAAACACCTATAAAATATAGAGAAATTTTTCGCATCATGGTCGTTTTCTTCATTTCGAGTAAGTACATAGGTAAAATAATGGCACTCGATAATTTTTCCACCGATGTGCACAATTTGGAAAAGGATTAAAGACCTGTCATTGTAATTATGAAGGGTACAAGAGAGAGCGCCACTATCGATTTAATCTCCACTTAAATTTTTACATTTGTTTAGAACACGAGCTAGAGTACAAAGTGGTGCCATCTAGGTGGTTGTGCTACCTAGATGGCACCACTTAACTAAATTACCACCAGTAAACTAAATTACTTAGACGCAAACATTAATAATTATTTTAATTAAAAATACTTACTAGCGGCCACTTTTTGATTGGCAACCTGGCAAATATATCGATTCATGTAGCAATCTTGTAGCGGGATCTCGTAGGTACCTACCTATCAGAACCGTAAAACACGTGAATTATACTAACGAGTACATAATATTACACGCGAACGCCGCGATAAGCATCGCACTCTCAGGTGTAAGGGTAATTAAGCTAATCTTCACCTTTGACTCCGGGATTTCGAGAAACACGACTAGTAGATAAAGCAAGCTACACACTGGAGATTTTGACGACCTCCGTGGCGCAGTGTGTAGCGCTGTTGTCTTAACGTGCGTCCCGGGTTCGATCCCCGGCAGGGTCAATTTGGGAATTTATAATTTCTGAATTTTCCCTGGTCTGGCCTGGTGGGAGGCTTCGGCCGTGGCTTGTTAGTAGTTACCTGCACCCTACCGGCAAAGACGTGCCGCCAAGCGACTTAGCGTTCCGGTACGATGCCGTGTAAACTAGGGCTTCCAATACCGGGATCCCGGTATTGGCCAATACCGGGATCCCGGACTTTTTTCGCCGGTTTTCAATACCGGTATTGAAATGTCTAATACCGGGATACCGGTATTGGTGACACTATAAACGAAACAGTGACTATTGCATATATTTCTTGGTAGATGCTAGTTTTTTATTCGGCTAAGTTTAAAACTTGTATCTTAAGCATATTAGCTCAAAAAGAGCGCCTTTATTGCTTAAAACCAGTGAAGAAAAGTCGTTTTTGTTCACTCAGAGGGAAAAATTTGTGTTTGAATTTAGATCCCTGTGGGCATTTCTATTTAATTGTCTCTCAAAACGTTCAGAAATCTGATTTATAACTAATGCATATTTTATTATGATATTATACTATTTTCTTATAAATAATAACTATTGAATTTTAGATTAATTTGTGTTTTGACAAAATTATCGATTTCTTCGACTTCGATCGACTTCTTACAAAAATATCGTTTATTACTCATTTAGTAATTCCTCAACAGGTGGGCCTAAAAATGAATATGAGCAAGATAAAGATCATTTATAATGCACACGTTCAGCCCCAACCTGTGTTAGTAGAGAATTCTGCACTCGAAATTCTTGATGAGTACATATACCTAGGACATACAGTCAAGTTAGGTAGGTCCAATTTCGAGAAAGAGGTCAACCGCCGAATCCAACTCGGCTTGGGCAGGGTTCAGGAAACTCCGCGACATCTTCTCGTCCAAAATTCCGCAGTGCCTGAAGACGAAAGTTTTCGAACAGTGCGTGTTGTCAGTGATGACTTACGGCTCCAAAAAATGGTCGCTAACTTTGGGCCTGATAAGGAGGCTCAGGGTCACTCAGCGGCCGATGGAGAGAGCTATGCTTGGAGTATACCTGTGTGATCAAATCAGAAATGAGGAGATCCGTAGGCGAACCAGAGTAACCGACATAGCTCGAAGAGTCCAAGCTTTAAGTGGCAAAGGGCGGGGCACATAGTTGGTAGAACCGATAGGCGTTGGGGTCCCAAAGTGCTTGAATGGCGGCCTCACACCGGGAAGCGCAGTGTTGGACGACCCCCCACTAGGTGGACGGACGATCTCAAGCGTGTAGCTGGGAGCCGCTGGAAACAAGGGGCACAAGACCGTGCTCTGTGGCGATCCATGCAGGAGACCTACGTCCAGGATGTCTATAGGTTGAGATGACGATAGTAGTTTAAATTACAATCTTCGACACTAATTTCACTAATTATTTAAAATTCCCTGCCATATTTATTTAATTTTATGTGTACGTTGAGAAAGTGCGTCACAAATATACTTTTTATTAAAAGTTCAAAATTCAATGGAGGTTAAAAATATATATTTTCGTAAGAATTCATCCAAAAATAGTTCTATTTTATGAATCATATAGTTATAGTTGATATTCTGATTGATATGAATAAGAAATTGATTATTTGATAATAATATAAGTATTACTTAATAAGGTTGTATTTAAAATGATGTGATGGAGTTTCAGAACATTACGTGGTCCGTAATTTTCACCTTATACATGAAACAAACGATAGTTTCGTAAGAATTAAGTCAACGCGTAAATAACTATCTCAATACTCAAAATACAAATAATGGTGATTTTTTTTTTAAAGAAAATACAATTTCATAAAATAGGTATTGCATGATATAAAATAAAGTGAAGGAGTTACTTAACGTTTCGTGAGACAGTGAAATAGACATACCAATTCACAGCGTAATAATCAACCACAGCATTCTGTATCAAAAAAAAATCTCGCTGAGTGAAAAAAACAGCTTTTCTTCACTGAATTTATGCAGAAAAGGCACTTTTTTGAGTTAATTTGGTAAAAAAATTTTTTTATGAAAAAATTGTTTTCTATGGGTCCGTTTGCTTCAGAAAAGACTAATTTTAAGTTAAAAAACATCTACCACATTTTAATTTTTTTCCAATACCGGGATCCCGGGATCCCGGTATTGAAAAAAATCGTTCCGGTATTAATACCGGTATTGAGAAAAACCGGTATTCGAAAGCCCTAGTGTAAACCTATTAGGCCTAGGGGGACCGGGTTTAATATAACTGCCATGCCCCTAACAGGTTAGCCCGCTACCATCTTAGTCTGCATCATCACTTACCACAGATCAGAGAATCAAGGTCACTTACCATTAGGTGAGATCGCAGTCAAGGGCTAACTTGTAGTGGACATAAAAAAAAGCTACATTATGGATACCTATTCATACTTAAATAGTATAATTATGCATGATAATATACTAAATGTAAACTAGCTGAGGTTTTTTTAGCCATCCATCGATCCAAACTTTCGCCACCACCATCACCACCACTACAGTCCAATAACATCCAGGCACAGGCCTCCACTCTCATAGGAGAGAGGGAATCAGAGCTTAGACCCACCACGCTGCTCCAATGCGGGTTGGCGGGCTTACGACTATTATCATGCTAGTGATAATAACCGGGCTTAACGTGCTCTCCGAGGCATGGGGGTGAAACACCGCCAACTTCCTAACTCCGCGCTAGTACTGAGAATTTCTAGTCTTTACTTATACTTTTATGGTCCGAACCGGGACTTGAACCCGAGACCTCGTCGGCCGCAGACGAACATGCCAACCACTAGACCAACGAGACAATTCCAAAACCAAACTCTTACTCGTCTAACAAACGCTGTAGGTAAGGTAGATCATAGATGGTCAATAGGGCGTACTAGACTAAAGTTTTAGGATAACTAAATATAAATACTAGTCTGGCCAGTGAATCCTGTCATTCGAAAAAGGCAACAATTTTAAAAATTCTTTAGGTGTAAGTAAGTATATGGTTTTTTCAGCGGTGAAAGCCCAGTCTGTTCAGGTGATCGGGGTTCCAAACTTTCGCATTTAAGTATTGAATATTAATTAGTATAGACTATAGAGTATAGAAGACATGTTACTGAATTTACTGAAATAAATGATTTTTATGTTGATAGCTGCTTAAAATCTTTAAAATCGCATACTTTGCCCAACGTACAGTACAAGATTAATTAATGGAAATAAATATGTTTAAATAAAATACTTAACAGGAAACCAATTTACATAAAAAGAAAAGTACTGACTCACAAACTCATTATGAACCACGCCCAGCAGAAACCTATAGAAAGCTGAATTTTTTTACAGAGGAACCATTTAAATGTCTTATTTGAAATCGATTGTACCTAAGTAGTAGTCACCAGTGCGCATCGGCAAGTAAAACTTTGACCCTACATATAAATAAAGCCTGCACGAATAAATTAATTATCCACCGAACATACGAGTATTACATCTTTGGCGACCTTAGAACCGTTTAATGGTTATCGTAAAAAAATGCGTCTAGCCTTATTAGCCATTTATTTCAGACTTATCGAGGCGTCGCGTCGCTCGTATAATTACGTAATTGGAATTACATAGGTATAGACATTTTCGAAAGTTTATATCTATATACATTAATTAATTAATTAAAGATCATTGTATCTACCTAATTGTCTCAACTCTTCTTAAAGTTCTTGCATATCTTCCTCGGCGTCCTTTTGAATTTAATTGGGTTTTAAATCATTAATGTGTCTTAAATATAAATCATTATTTGGTTTTTCTATCCCATAGTTTATTTTAAAAGATTACGAAGATGATTTTTTACTATAATATGTATATTCCTAAAATTAAAAAAAATCTTGTTCACATTCTTGGAATAAAATTATAATAAAAAAGGCATACGTTATTTAACTAACGTAACAAATCATTAAAATAGATAATACGATGTTATCTTTATACGATTTTCTAAGAACAGAGTGGTTTATTTAGTTCAGCTACTTCTACTCGCATAATTAAAGTCTAATTACTCGCATAATTAAAAACACTATCTAAGCAATGTTGCAGGACCACCAAAATATCCATTACCGATCTATCTAAATTTTTTGAATAATTCTATAGAAGGAGAACTTTTTCAATAATTTTTTTTTTAATTTGCTTGAGTATACTATAATTAATTAATATTATAGGCCCTCAATGATATCGGTACTCTCAAAATAGGTGGGCAGGGAAAAAAGTATGTACCTACTACCTACCTAGTCCTACCTATGTGATTGTATGTTTCTACTTTCTACCCATGTGCATGTAATGTATGCACATAGGTTATTTGAAGACAGCGCCCTGACGAACTGAAACCAGCCCCCCTATTACGTAAGAATTGTTCATCAAACGTTTAAGATTTTTGTCAAAGTAAAATAAACCATAACTGCATTGAATTAGAGCTCAATTTAGTCTGCACATTCTTATACGTTTAGGTATGAACGATACTCTAACGTATAAGAATGGATACACGAAATTGAGCTCTAATTTAATGCCGTTATGGTTTATAAACTTTGACGACGAACTTTAACGTTTTGATCGGGCATTCTTACATGATTGGTACCCTGGGTAGTAACCTGTGGTGGTACTACATCTATACTATTGCCTATTCTGTTGTAGTACCTACGCACAGAACAAAATATATACTCAGGGGAGGTAGTACGGCTATCACGAAGGACCCACCCACTAAATCTTTTCGAAACAGAAATGAAATGTTGCTATAAGTAGGTATATAGAGTCAAAGAAAAATGCTTTTCTATATTTACCTTATGTTTTGTAAACGCTACACCTTTATGGAGTTAAAATACAATTTATTACAAGCTTTTATCTTTTCATATCCTGTCACGGAACTCAAACTTGTTGAAGAACGTTTAAAACACGTACTTTACGATAAATTACTAGTAAATGCAAGGAAATGTTTATTTTTAGATGACTTCGCGGCATTTCCTCTGTGCATAACTGAAATAAATTTTAATATGATTATTCTGTTTAGCACTAGCACTAGGTATACTAGCGTATATGTGAGGGTTTAACGTCTAGTTCCGATAATATTATTATTATATAACTTAAAATACATACTACGCACCTCTTATAATATTCAATTAATTTTAGCATTTCAGCACGATGAAAACAAATTATGAACAAATCATGTATATTTTTTTAAATAAAGGTATCATTTATTTTGAAAACATAGGACATAACTAAATGATGCTCTCTTCAAGATTTATATTTTTGAAAAATCTCGTGGGGTCTCTCTACTTACCTTTTTTTGATTTTCCGCGGATTTTGCCTATCCTTCCTCTGGATGCAACTGATCCCTAATCCTAAGGTATCTTGTCCAATTTTTAAAATATTTCTGAACTTAAGAACTCTGAATGTAAGTGATGAATATCTAGAAAAGGTTTCTGAAAAAAAAACAAATGGACGTGTTTTACCTTTCAATAAAACACATATTAAACTACTTACCTGATTCAAAGCCTACATAATATATTGAGATAGCATCTGCTTTTCCCTCTCTTTCTTTCACGTACTTGTGTGTCTATTGCCGTCTCTGTCGCACAATCGTCCCGCTAGGCAGGGTGGGGGGCCGGTGCTGGCTGCAGAGGCCCTCCACGATTTCGTCTCATTGGCTCTTTTGACCAAGTGAAGCCAGGCAGAAATCGTCTTGTAGGCTTTGAATCAGGTAAGTAGTTTAATATGTGTTTTATTGAAAGGTAAAACACGTCCATTAAACTCCTGTACCGTGATTCAAAGCCTACATAATATATTGAGATTTGTTTATTATCGCCTGGCGGGACGAGACGCCAATGTGATCAGAATTGTAAGGGCGAATTATAATGAAGTCCAAAATGATTTGTCCAAAATTGTTAATAATAACCTGATAGTAAAAATACTGTCTTAAAGATCGTAAGTTAGTGCGAATTTGAGACGGCTTCTGTAGGGGACTTTTAGAAGTCAGTGACTATAAAGAAAACGTTCTAGTCTTCTATGTACCTACGCATAACCACAGAGTTTCTTGCTGGTTCTTCTCAGTAACTAGTAAAACTATTCAGAAGAATTCAAAACTATTCAAAAGAATTCAAAACTATTCCAAGGAATTCAAAACTATTCCACGGAATTCAAAATCATTTAAAAGAATTCAAAACTTCTAAATAAAAAAAGGATAGGGCAAATCTTTCAAACTTCTCAAAGTCTAGAGAGACATCAAAATAATTTAAAAAAATAATAGAAAAGGGCAAGGCCCTGTCACGAAAACTCCTCGGTGTCTGTAACCCGTCAGTGCGCAGTCATCGCGCAGCTGTCTCGTCGCCGCCAGCGCCGTCAATGCGCCTCTAGTGCTGCCAACGCGCTACTAGCGCCGCCAATACGCCTCTAGCGCCGCCAATGCGCCAGCCACTCAGCACCGTAGCTCGTTTCAGAAGTCTTCTTTATTGCGCTCACGCACCTACCCAAAACCATGAGTCTGCCGTGTGTTTGTTATTCCATGTTAAACCGGGCCATAGCCACCCGCGTCGAGCGAATTGTGAACAGAGCCGAAGCTCCTCGCATTGTGAGATATATGAACCGAGCCAAAGCTCCCCCTCTTGCGGTGTCTCCTGAACTAGTGAGGGCACCCAAAGATTCACCCGCATCGTCACAGTTACTGTCATCAGAACCTGCGTAAGACACAAATGGTTGATTATTCATGACGATGCACACTATTGCCTATTCTGACATTCATCACGCATACAATTCTGAAACAGTCCATCGTTACACCAGTTTTCAAGAGTGGAGACAGTAAGGACATTAATAATTACAGACCGATTTCTGTCTTACCGTCTATTGCGAAAGTCTTGGAGAAATTAATAAATTCAAGACTAGTTAACTACCTGAATAAATTTAACATTCTTTCTAATTCCCAATATGGTTTTAGACAAGGAAAATCCACAGAGGATGCAGTTATATCGTTAACATCATTTATTTCACAAGAGTTAGACAAAGGTAAAAAATGTTTAACGGTTTTTTTGGATATCAAAAAAGCATTTGATACCGTTTCCATCCCTCTGCTCATACAGAAACTTGAAAAAATTGGCATTAGAGGTACAGCGCTGTTATTACTCAAAGATTATCTGCATGATAGAACTCAACGAGTCAAAATCGGGGATTATGTTAGTGAGGACTCTAATTTGACATTTGGCGTCCCTCAAGGAAGTGTATTAGGACCAACTTTGTTTCTAATATACATAAATGACCTGTGTAATTTAAAACTTGATGGTGGTCATGTGTTCTCTTATGCAGATGACACTGCTATAGTTTTTTCAAGTACGTCATGGAACTCTGTTAGAAAGATGGTTGAATTAGGCCTTTCAAAAATTTCTCAATGGCTACAGTCTAACCTTTTAACGTTAAACACTGAAAAATCTAACTATATATGCTTTACAATCAATTCTAAAACACAGCCTAACAATGATTTCCAAGTTAAGATTCATAAATGTAATAATCTAAGTACTGTAAACTGTAGCTGCCCTGTCCTTGGTAAAGTAACTACAGTCAAATATCTAGGCATAATGCTAGATTGGCGACTCTCATGGCATCCGCATGTTGAATTTGTAAATGGTAGAATTAGGAAACTTATTTGGATTTTTAAAACTCTAAGATATGTGACGACGAAAAAATTGCTAACCCAGATTTATGTAACATTGGGACAATCCATCTTGGGATACTGCATCCCAGTGTGGGGTGCAGCTTCAAAAATAAAATTTCTTGAAGTGGAACGAGGTCAAAGGTCTTTACTAAAAGTCATGTTTTTCAAACCATACAGATTTTCAACTGTAGAACTGTATAGACATTGTGAATTACTAACGGTTAGAAAATTATATATATTATTCTCATTATTGAAAGTGCATAAAAATGTACCTTTTGACACTGACAAACTTAAGACGAGAAGAAAAAAGATTTTATATTCAATTCCATGTAAAACTAAATTTGCTTCACAACAATTTAACAGGAAATCTACTCATCTTTACAACATAATTAATAATAAATTAAATATTTATCCATTATCATTCCATAAATGCAAAAAAGTTCTTATTGAGTGGTTGCATAAATTAAACTATTATGAAACGGAAGATTTGATGCAACAAGTGTACATATAATAATAGGAATACGCACTGACTTGTATGCCCAAAAATTTTTACATTTTCAAAACACTGAGGTTAAATCTCAAACACTGTCACGCACACACATGCATGCACACGTTCACAAACACATTAACTTTCACACACACACACTACTACATACACTCATCGACATACGCACTCTCATACATAAACACACACACACACACTACATGTATACACACAGCTTGGATTTACTACTTAACTTTATATAACTGTAGCTTAATTTAACTTAATTTAATTTAACTTTTATAACTTTAATTTAATATAAAAACTTAATATTTATTTCAATTATTGTATTACATGTTATGGAAGAGCGGGGTCGCCTGCCACAAGTACTAGTAGCAATACTAGTCACTTATAGGGATGGTCCCAATTTCTAAGCACTATGTGAAATTGTTTTACTGAAATAAATATTTTTGATTTTTTGATTTGATTTTGATTTGATACAAGGCCCTCATTCAAAATAACAACTTTCGCTACACAAAATAAAACGCTTCACATTCAAAAGCATGCATACTTCTCCAGACATTACATCTCAGTTAATCTCATACCTGAACTTGCAAGTTCACACACACACCACGTTAAAAACGTGCCAGGACAGAGCCTGATGCGCATTCAGAGAACGCGACTTCCAGGACAAAACCTGCCAGGACACAGCCTGATGCGCATCTAAGAGACGCGACTTCCCAGGACAAAACCTGCCAGGACACAGCCTGATGCGCATCTAAGAGACGCGACTTCCCAGGACAAAACCTGCCAGGACACAGCCTGATGCGCATCTAAGAGACGCGACTTTCCAGAACAAAACCTGCCAGGACACAGCCTGATGCGCATCTAAGAGACGCGACTTTCCAGGACAAAACCTTCTTCTCAATCTGCTCATTACATACAACGCTGTCTGTTGCCATCCACTAACCTAACAGAGCCTAAAGTTACCTAACATGTAAGCTTACATTGACCTAACAACTGATCTAATAACTTGCCTAACATCTGACCTAACAACTGACCTAACGTCTGATTGACGACTAGCCTAACTTTACTAGAGAAAGCATGTAACTAAATTGGATGACAACAAACAGTGCCATAGGCAATGTTTTTGCAAACTAAGTTGAAAGTGTCTGTCACCGAAGAACGTACCGCGTAGACCGAAGCACGACTTCGAGGTACCACTCAAAGGCACCGTTTCAGGACCCCGCTTCAAGGCACTATTGGAGGACACACACCTCCAGTGCGCACCTCCAGTGCACTCTTCCAAGGCCCTGTTCCAAGGCACCACTCCATGGCGCCGAACATGTAACAGAAAATAAAAAACCAAATCGTTATCACGAAACGAAGTGATCATCGTGGCTATCCATACATGACAGCAGGTAGTCAACACGTAGTCAATTATCTTCACAAGCTCTCTGACTTAAAATTTCATTACCAGCACAGTTAGATACCAACAAAATTATTTGACTGCTTCAGCAGACATCCAAAGCCGATAGAACTCACAGAACCTGTAGAGCTCGCAATAGAGTTGGTAGAGTTGGTAGAGCACAAATAGACAGTAGAGCTTGTGATAGGTGATAGGTGATCCTATGTAGAGTCATCACTGAAAGTCGCTTAACCATAGTACAAACTCACAGTTGTACGATGTCAATACAACTTTGAACATTCAAAACTTCAACATCATCGAAATGAACACAGAAAATGAGAAAAATTTACTCATACCAGTTGGCTTCAACCATATCGTGTAGGCGAAAGCGACCAGTAGATGCGTAGTGTCACGCCTCAAAGCGCAGCAGGCGAGTGCGCAGCCTTGCGCGACCCGTAGACGCGCAGTGTCGCTCCTCAAAGCTCAGCAAGCGAGCGCGCAGCCTTGCGCGTCCAGAACGCCTCACGCCGTGGTGAGCGTCGAAGACGAAAGGAACATAGAACAGATAGAACAGAAAATGAACCTGTGACCTGTAGGTGTGTGCACACGTCTTGTCCACCACAAGTTCTGAGTACCTTTACGAGGTAACATCGACGATCAATCGTCTTAACCAGCTGACACCATTAATCACCTTAAGTAATCCCTGTATCGTGCGGATTACAACTATTTTGTTTATAAAAGAGGCCTTGTATGTAAAATTACTCACGAGAAAAAGTTAAGGTTTCGTCAGGTAGGTTGTAGGTAGACTCGTAATCGATCCATCCAATACTTGACAACAGATCAAAATAAAATTTAGATTTCTATCCATGAGGGTAGAAAAACAAAACTTCTCTAATCAAAGTAGAATGCAACTTTGTTGCTTCTCAAATTAACTATAAACAGGTTCAGTAAAATTAAATAAACCAACCTGCAAAACTCAAGTTCAAAATAACGTTTATCAAAACTATAAATGTTTGCTCGTCCATACCTGACCTCAACAATTATTTTTAAATCGAGCACTAAACAAATCATGTCAGTCAGTAACAGTGTTCATCACGTCGTAATGTACACAAGCACTATTACTTTGTAAAATTATAACAGGGGCTAACAAACCCCAAAGGATACTAGCGAGTGATAAGAGGTTTCTCAAACCGCTATTCTATTTACGAATGCATCGCATCATTCGAAAATACAGTGAACGTTATTAAGAGACTTTTTCTACGTAACACAGCACGTTTAAAACAATGGAATCGTAAAGTGGGTAGTCTGACTTTTAACTACCACGCATTTATTACGTATTTAACGCAAAAACTTTCGAATTACAGCTGATTTGTATCCGATTGTAACTAGGTCGCGAAATTTAAATTACAACCGTCATATTAAAACAAAAATTAAAATCACGCAAAAGCCATTTATCTGCACAGCATGTTTTAACAAAACATTTCTATGACTCAACTGCGTCAAATCAAGTCACTTTTTGATCACAAAAATATTTTTGTACCCGGTCGGTACCCACATATTTAGGGGACTAGCGAACCTTTTTTTTTTTTAACCGACTTCCAAAAAAGGAGGAGGTTCTCCAAAAAAGGAGGAGGTTCTCATATATCACAAAGTTCTACTTTCCAACAAAATGGCGAACATACAAGTTCCGATTTCTAGGGCTTTGCTTCACTTTTAAGTAATTTGCGGTGATTTCCGCACAAAGCCGTGTTTGTACTAGGTCTCTACCCATCTACACAATTTACAGCCAAAATTTACTTTGTGGGTATAACGTACCCTACATAGGAACAATAAACATTCTCACCGGAAAACTCCGCATCACTTAGCTGTTTTCTCCTCGAGGTGCCATCGTCGCACCATCTCGCCAAGTACGCAGCGAGTTGTGCCGCAAAGCACGAAAACGTGTCACGCAGACAAAAGCGCCCTCGTGAACGCTGCCCAGAGCGCCCGCGTGGCACACACACCCAAGCGCACCCGTGATGCGCCTCAAGCACACAAGCTGTGCATCACCACAACTTGGCCACGCTCCGCGAGCCAGCGATGTGGTTCACATGAAAATAAGAACAATTTTAGCACACAAAAGTACCCTGCACATTACGTGAGTCACCCTTCGAGAGATATCTTGATCGATAACGTGATCTACTTTTATGCACAAAACAAATCAGAGAAAACAGTTGTGGGTATGTTCCTTTTTGGTTAATTTCGTACGTGGACCTAATTAACGGTCTTTTATCTATTTCAAGTGGGCAAAACAAGTTCTTTATCCCGCTTCTGAATTTAGGTAACAGAAGTGGAGTTAAATAAAAAGTAATTTAAGCAAATAACAAACCAGGATGTATTCTACTAAAGAATTTCAACATATCAGACATAAAATAACTAAAAAGGATCACACATTAATCTAAACATCAATTTAGACACAAAAACACAAGTATGACTCATTGAGACTATCAACTGACACAATAACGACGTTTACAGCTCAAAAGGCGATAAAAGAATGACCACCCGATACTAGAGCTAGCGCGTTTTATAGACGTATGCCCGGTGGCGCCACTGCCTACATGAAGTGAAGCTAATTCTGCTAATAATACATATTATTTACTATTTACTGTCTATCATAATGAGTAGCATCCATACTTTTATACTATATACTAATATTATAAATGCGAAAGTGTGTGTCTGTCTGTCGATCTGTCTGTGTCTGTCTGCTACGCTTTCACGGCCCATCTGTTCGACCGATTTTGATGAAATCATACTAATATTATAAATGCGAAAGTGTGTTTGTATGTTGGTCTGTTGGTTTGTCCTTCAATCACGCTGCAACGGAGCAACGGATCGACGTGATTTTTGGCATGGGTATAGTTGAGGACCTGAAGAGTGACATAGGCTACTTTTTATCCCGGAAAATTAAGGAGTTCCCGCGGGATTAAAAAAAACTTAAACCACGCGGACGGAGTCGCGGGCATCAGCTAGTTTGGTATAATTACAAAGATAGGTTGGATTTCGGGGAAGGACAAAGCTTTTAATCCCGGAAAATTTAAGAGTTAATCCCGCGCGAATCATCTATTTCCTAATATCGAAACAAACATTTCCTTGAGCAGTGGGCACAAGTAAGTAGGTACATGGTGCTACGATGCAAGTGCAGGTGTTTATAATCTCGGCGAGGAATGCAGGGGCAGGTGACAGGACGAGCGTTCTCCGGCGTTAGAGCTCAAATCACGTCTATAAACCGCAGGACTATGACCACCCATAGACTTAGGAACTTCTTAGGAAGCTTACTTTTGAATATATTATAATCTTATCTTACTAACACTAATATTATAAATGCGAAAGTTTGGAATAGCACATAGGCTACTTTTATTACGGAAAATTAGGAAGATAGTTCCCGCGGGAATTAAACCGCGGGACGAAGTTGCGGACATCAGCTAGTAGGTAATATAAGATAAATCTCTCAATAACATTATTTATATTCCTATAGTAGAATCTGCTTTCGGGACCGGTGGTTGAGTTGCACCGCGGCAAAAGGTTTTCCTCACAGATCAGAGAATTCTCTTATCTGTGGTTTTCCTACATTGTTAATATTATCATCACACATAAAGCAAATGAGTAGGTTGGTATATGTACCATAAACCTGTATTTAATAAAAGCTCCTTGTGTTGAATGTCTTTTAATTGTGAAAGTGCTGGAAAATATTTCCTCGAAAAAAATTATAATACGTAAAGTTAGAGGTTATGAAAATATGGCTACAACGATTAATACTGTATTCATTTATGTAAATTTAATAGCCGTATCAAATTTAACCGTCCTTACTGACTTAAATGATTGCTTTATGATTGATGATGATGATCATTATAATGTTCTACGAATGTTCTGGAAGGAATGGGGATCCCCGAGACTGCTTTATTGAAAAAAAATCGAGAACGTTTCTTCTAAGCTCCATTCCTAAGTCTATGGCAAGTGTAATAGCGTAATTCTGGACGACTACATATACTATATTACGGTATGGTAAGTAGGTAGTAACAGGATTAAAAAGTGTCGCGACAGGTGGCCAGCGCGCCGGCGGTGTTAGAAAATCGTTAGAACAGAGATCTGACGTACGCTTCCTTCAGCTTGCCTTGCTTGCTTGTAATTTATAATGTGGTAGTGGTACAGACTTGTTTGAGGAGGGGAAAAAATTATATACCTAGGTACCTACTTAACATTTAATCACCTTAATAAGACTTGATATTTTTATCTCTACCTTTATGGATGTTTAGTTTTAAATCTCTTTTTTGTATGATTAAGTTGATTTAAGTACTTAGTTGATTTAGCAGGAGCATGACTTTGACTCGCTCCAGCAATGCTAAGGACAGCGGTTACCTATGAATTATAAATTAATTAAATTGTAAATTATTTTTTTCAAAAGAGCAACCGCCGAGTTTCTTGCTGGTTCTTCTCTGTAGGAACGGTATTCCGAACCAGTGGAAGATTCATTCGACTATTCATAAGCACTTGTAAAAAGTCTATTTGAATAAAAAACTTTTGAATTTTGAATTTCGATTTTTTGTAGCCCGTTACTGTCAGTCCGTAGACCACGTGGTACGTAGGTACTTATAATAATTAGGCTCAGGGCTGGAACCATAAAGGCAGTTAACCAAAAAAAAACCCTTATAATTGGCTCTTTTAGTCACAGCTGTGACTAAAAGAGCCAATTATAAGGGTTTTTTTTCAACAGGGACAGGAAAGTTCGAAAGTTTCGCCCTTAATGATCTTGAAACGTCTAAACAGGAAAAGTCTTACGTATTCCCAAAATTGTTTGTTTAATAAATGTATACCTAGTGTGCAAAGATTTATGTACTTAGTATGTATATGAGCTTGCACGTTTAACGAACCACTGATTGTTATTCGAATAGCCATACTTATTTAACCGGATCGACATTTTATGTTGATAGGAGCGTGAAATAATGGTGATTTTATGAAAACTAACAATGGCTTTTATATGCATCGTCTGTGATTTCCGTTACTTAATGTCAATAGATAAATGAGTCTTGTATTCTATGTGGGCGCCTCGCACCTGCCAGCTCTTACGCAGGGCTGCGAATAGGATCTTTTAAGAAAAGCTGTTTTCTCCTGCCAAAAAAGTTCTCAAAATCCTGCAAAAACTGTTGGTCCAAAGTTTCAGTTGAACAAAATATTTTGACGATGTCCACACAAGATGCTCTATCGTCCAGTGTCCATTATTTTAAATAATATTAATTTCTTCCTTCTGTAGATCAGTTCCAGTGAAAAAGAAATATTTTGATGTCGACCACACATTTTATCTAAATCTCAATTGCAATCTGGATGCCTGGAATTCTTCCACTGTCCATTATTTCAAATAATTTCTTCCATCTGTAGACACCATATACCTACTTACGGAGCTAAAAAATGGACACTGTTTAATCTAAAATACCATATTGGCTAAATTGCTAACGGCAGCAATGTCACAAAGTTATGTCGCAAGTCAATATATGAAATGAAATAAATCCACACGTTAAATATCATCAATGTATGGAACCAACAATCGTACAAGATTCCAATAAGAAATATCTATATCTATACTTTTAATAAAACTGTAACAGGTCCAATTCTGTACATTGAAGATATTTTGAAAATTTTTTTTGGAGGGCACTCATTATTCGATACTGAAGCCAAATCTGTAATTTTTTTCATTTTTGTCTGTTTGTCTGTCTGTCTGTCTGTCTGTCTGTATCTTGGCCGCGCATCACGCCGAAACTACTGAATGAATTCAAACGAAACTTGGCACGATTTGAGCCTATACCACGAGGTAGGACATAGGATACTTTTTATCCCGAAATTCTACCCCCGAAGGGGTGAAATAGGGGTTGAAAGTTTGTATGAAAGTCCTTAATTTCTCAAGTTATAGCCATGAAACTTGATATATGAGCTGCGGGTTGAAAATGGAGACATACGTGTTTCACAGTTTTTGAAAATTCGACCCCCAAAAGGGTGAAATAGGGGATGAAAGTTGGTATGAAAGTCCTTCGTTTCTCAAGATGTTTTACAAGTTATATTAACGAAACTTTTTATTTTGGCTTACGGTAAAAAATAACGAAGTACGTGTGTCACAGTTTTTCAAAATTCCACCCCTAAGGGGGTGAAATAGGGGGTGAAAGTTTGTATGAAAGTCCGTCATTTCTCAAGTTATATCGATTAAACTTAGTATACAAGCTACTGGTTGAAAATGAAGAAATAAATGTTTCACAGTTTTTGTAACTTTTACCCCCGAAGGGGTGAAATAGGGGTTGAAAGTTTGTATGAAAGTCCTTCATTTCTCAAGTTATAGCCATGAAACTTGGTATATGAGCTGCGGGTTAAAAATGAAGACATACGTGTTTCACAGTTTTTCAAAATTTCACCCTCAAAGGGGTGAAATAGGGGTTGAAAGTTTGTATGAAAGTCCTTCATTTCTCAAGTTATATCAATGAAACTTGGTACACAAGCTACCGGTTAAAAATGAAGAAATACGTGTTTCACAGTTTTCGTAAATTTTACCCCCGAAGGGGTGAAATAGGGGTTGAAAGTTTGTATGAAAGTCCTTCATTTCTCAAGTTATATCCATGAAACTTGGTATATGAGCAGCGGGTTAGAAATGAAAACACACGTGTTTCACAGTTTTTCAAAATTCCACCCCCAAAGGGGTGAAATAGAGGTTGAAAGTTTGTATAAAAGTCCGTCATTTCTCAAGTTATTTCGATGAAACTTGGTATATCCACGCGGACGAAGTCGCGGGCATCAGCTAGTAAAAAATAAAATTGTATGTGCTCCACAGACATAATAATCAGCTCCGACGCACGACTGGAGTTTACTCATTACGAATGAAAAGTGTTACCATGGAAACGTAGTAGGACGTAACGGAGAAAGTTTGATTTTACTCCCCATAAATTTTCATATCCCGGGCTTATACTTATATTATGAAAATCGATTCCTAAGGAGGTTTAAACTAAAATATACAAATCTCGTCAAAAGTACCACTACTACCACCAAGTAAGTACCAGTACTAAGTTTTCTAATGACACGATGGAAGCACCTCCCATAATAGTTATGTGACTTAATTAAATAAGGCAAAACGTTTAGAAAATTATTACAATATGTACCTACTTATTAAAAGTTTAGTTTTTCTCAACGCATCAACCCTAGAGGCACAATAATTACAGAATAGTCTCTCTAACACGATTCTAATAGGAAACGCATAATGGCTGCCTCGCGGCCGCCACCTGCTGCACTTCTCCAATCACAATCTAACACTAACCACCGCATGACCGTACAGAATACAAATAGATATGTCGGCAGGCGATTGTGAAAGCCGGCTTAAGATCTAGGCATACCACGTTTACTCGCAATACCTCCCTAGTCACTTTATCAAACAAATTTATTAAGCCCGGATGAAAGGAAGTAACTATATAGTCTATAACCGTATGGCACCCCGGGTATACATTTATTTTATTTTATTTGTTATGGAAAACCAACAGCTTATTGTTCTAGATAGTCTTAAAATTAGATAACTTATAGCTAATTACAGGTTTTCACAACTAGACACTAAAAGAACAGGGGTACCTGTTTATACACAAAAACAGTTGTTGAGGAAAATACCAGTTGTTAATCGATTAGGTAGTTGCACTAATGACTGTGTCAATACACTGGTTAGATTTCGACGTACACTACACATATAGCTACAAAATAAGTCTATGCTAGGTTCGTTATACACAGAGTTCAGAAGGCGAGATACGCGAATAATGAACGAGTTGGCTTTCGTGACACAAACTAAAAAAAAAAATAGGATATGGTTGGTGGCAATCTGCACGCTGCAACCAAGCTGCAACAACCTTTTCATAATATTACAAAATATACGAAAACTGATGCATATAAAACTATACTAAACCGGACGGTGGACCTACAGAATGATTAGGACGGACGAGTTATAGTCGGTCAGTGGCTTCAATCAGTATAAATAAAATCCTGGATAATAATATTATAAATTCGCAAGTGTGTCTGTCTAATGTCTATATCTGCTACGCATAAGACTGTCAGTAATAAGGTCACAGCACTAGCACATTCCTAAGCTCTGCAGTCTGCATTCAACTCAGGCGCGAACAGTATCTGTCTGTCTGTTACGCTTTCACGGCACATCTGTTCAACCGATTTTGACGAAGGCCCTTAGGCTTTTATTTAGGCATAGACTTTTTATCCCTTAACATCTAAGAGTTCCTGCGGGAAATTCAAAATGGACGCGTACGAAGTCGCAGGTATCATCTAGTCCTGCATAAATGAGGTAAAAAGTCTAGCCATCCGCAATCAACTCAACCAGTCATCAGTCAGCATACAGGAAGCCTATTCCGCGGCGCAAAAACTGCATGAATATTAGCTGGCTAGTAAACTAGACCGGGCTCATTAGGCTCGTAGAAAATGGAATATGAACATTGAACACCTGCCACGGGAAAATGACGATTTTCTTAGACCATGCGCTACTTTACAACATATAGACGGAGAGCTGGCAACGAATTTCGGGAAGGTCCTTTTCGTAAGCTGAAATTGTGGAAAATATAACTTCGTCGATTGGCGAATCCAGTCCTGCCAGTCTGGTAGAGCGTTTGCGGTTATTTCGTATGTCGTACTCATTTGAAAACTTTATTCATGTCTGGGAATTGTTTAAAACCCCGAACGACGAAATTATATTTTTTCACAATTTCAGCTTGCCAAAAGGACCTTCCCGAAATTCGTTGCCAGCTCTTGGACCAATAGTTTATGTAGCTTATCTGACCGGTGGCCAAAATTGGAACTAATTTTTATGCCTGTTTAGTTTTTTTATTTCATAGATACTAGCGACGCTCTCACCGGGTCAGACAAGTTTGTCGGACTGCAACACGATACCAACTTGTAAAGCTTTGCTTCAGCTTTTCTCAAATTCTGTATCTTTCACGTACCTACCTAATTTATAGATATAGATAATAATCAGTAATGTATGCATAATTACATAGTATGCTTTTTGTTATGATTTGCTTCGATGGCCTTGTGGATAGGAAGATCGACAGTGAATGACGAGGTCCTGGGTTCAATTCTCGGGTCGGGAATGACAGTATGACAGTCAATGGATTTTTTTTACAAGAAATACTCAGTAGGTACTAGGTAGTAGGTACAAGCCCGGAGTAATGAAATTAGCAGTATTTCACACCTTTTAATTTTTATCTGTTTACTTTTCGTTCATAGACTCTACATTTGAGTTTTTTTACAAGTTAGCCCTTGACTGTGATCTCACCTGATAGTAAGTGATGATGCAATCTAAGATGGTAGTGGGCTAACCTGTTAGGGGCATGGCAGTTATATTAAACCCATACCCCTATTCGGTTTTTATCCGATACTTACGGTAAAAACTTTTTACACGGCATCGTACCGGAACGCTAAATCGCTTGGCGGCACGTCTTTGCTGGTATGGTGGTAACTAGCCACGGCCGAAGCCTCCCACCAGGCCAGACCAGGGAAAATTCAGAAATTATAAATTCCCAAATTGACCTTGCTGGGGATCGCACCCGGCACCTCCGCACGTTATGACAACAGCGCTCAACACCACGGAGGTCGTCAAAAAAGTATTTTTAAATAAGTACCTACAGTTCGCGCGCGAGTTGAATGCAAAGTAAATGTATGTGTCACCATACATTTTGCTTTTGCTCTGCATTCAACTCGCGCGCGAACTATACTTATAGGTGCGTGTTTAGTTCGTGAAAAATCGACATGAAAATTCTTAGAAATCTTAATCTAAAATTGTACAGCTCTGTAATAAAAGATTTCCCAGTCCGCAGCCGCTTAAAAATTTACATGACTATCTTTTAAACATCTTCTAATATTATGTTGTGTTACAAAAATATTACCATAATCATGAATTACTCGCTATTTACAGTAACAGTAAGTTAATAATAATTAATCATTAGCGGCAACTGAATGGTCAAGAACCTTAATTTTTATGTATGAACATGGATAGGTTAGTACAACATTATATTTACTCTAGTTAAACTATATAATTTACAAAGGATGCTTAGAATTTTACCCGATTTAAATAAATGTCAGACTTGCTGAAATGTAGCTTCTGAAATGTAGAAAATTAGGATCTAAGCAATTTTAGTATCATAAGAGGCAATAATAGCCGCCCCCTCCGACCCTCATAACATAATACCGATACCGACTAATATTATACCGAGATTAGTATGGAATTAACGAGAGCGAGTGAATTCAAAATATAATTTGTATTTTGTAGCTAAATGAAATACTCGTAGATATATACCTACAGAAAAGTATTCCATTAAAAAAAATAGGCACAAGTTATTTATCTATATCAATCCATACTAATATTATAAATGCGAAAGTGTGTCTGTCTGTCTGTCCGTCTGTCTGTCTGTCTGTCTGTCTGTCTGTCTGTCTGTCTGTCTGCTACGCTTTCACGGCCCACCTGTTCAACCGATTTTGATGAAATTTGGTACAGGGACAGTTTGTATCCCGGGTAAGGACATAAGCTACTTTTTATTCCGGAAAATTAAGGAGATCCCGCGGGAATTGAAAATTCTTAATCCACGCGGACGAAGTCGCGGGCATCATCTAGTTTAAAAGAAGTAGCTTAATTATAAGTATACTTAATAGTAAATGATGCCCGCGACTCCATACGCGTTTACTTAGATTTTAAGAATTTCGCGGAAAATCTGTTATTCGTATGTCCTTCCTTGGGATGCAAACTATATCTGTACCATTCGTCTTTTTTAGGGTTCCGTAGCCAAATTTGGCAAAAACGGAACCCTTATAGATTCGTCATGTCTGTCTGTCTGTCTGTCTGTCTGTCCGTCCGTATGTCACAGCCACTTTTTTCCGAAACTATAAGAACTATACTGTTGAAACTTGGTAAGTAGATGTATTCTGTGAACCGCATTAAGATTTTTACACAAAAATAGAACAAAAACAATAAACTTTGGGGGTCCCCATACTTAGAACTGAAACTCAAAAATTTTTTTTTCATCAAACCCATACGTGTGGGGTATCTATGGATAGGTCTTCAAAAATGATATTGAGGTTTCTAATATCATTTTTTTCTAAACTGAATAGTTTGCGCGAGAGACACTTCCAAAGTGGTAAAATGTTGGTCCCCCCCCCCGTAACTTCTAAAATAAGAGAATAATAAAACTAAAAAAAATATATGATGTACATTACCGTGCAAACTTCCACCGAAAATTGGTTTGAACGAGATCTAGTAAGTAGTTTTTTTTTAATAATTTAAAACTTACTACAGGTTTGTACGGAACCCTCGGTGCGCGAGTCCGACTCGCACTTGGCCGGTTTTTTAAATCTTTATTTTGTGACGGGGCTTTATCACGACCCTTTCGTCAAAATCGGTTGAACAGATAGGCCGTGAAAGCGTAGCAGACAGACAGATAGACAGACTGACGGACAGACATACACATTTCGCATTAATAATAATATTAGTACGGATATACTACTTACAAGAGACCTTCATTCAGCAGTGGACGTCTGGACGACGACAATGACAGCGGTGAAAGTATCGTTATATTTTCAGGAACACGCTGTATATAAAGTTAAGACGGGCCACCTGTGCACACCGCGCGGTTCTCACCACGCCTCCGCGCCGTGTCAATATTGACACTGATTAGATCAATCCACTATCTCCCAAACCTGTTGCAGAGGAAGTGCACCTACGCGTTTTCATGTTAAATTCCTAGATTGCGCAATGTCAGAATTCTTTTTAACAGGCCGTAGCTTAGCTTGGACAATCCTCCTCTATGCCTATACTATACTTACCTACTTTAGTGGTAGGCCGTGGTTCTAGCCGACGATTATGATAGGTTTTATCAAGATCCTCAATTAATTAATTCAATTATATTCTTTGCCTGATAATAAATGTTACCACTGGTTACCAAAAACATGTTTTTTGTTAAATTGTTAAGGTTCCCAAGTCGCTTTATGACCCAAGTCACTTTATAGACAAATAAAACTGTTCAAAAGTGGTTCAAAATCACAAAATTGGGAATCTGCTTTCAATGTTCATTTGTTCAAGACACACTAATCTAATAGGTATTTACTTTGATGCAAGCGGTTGCGTTGTGTCAATCAAATATATAAAAATTATAAATTATAGCACTAATCGATGTTGGCGCCGCTATTAAAATTCCATTATTTGTGGGAAATTTGAATAACAGGTTTTCTGTCGCGGTTTCATTCGAAACGTAATTACTTAAAAGAAACGTAAGTAGATAATGTACTACACTACTGTTGGTGATATGCTTTTTTAAGGCAAGTATAATAATAAGCGCGCTTAGGTATAAGAATAGATAATATAAGAAGAAGAAGATTCATTTACTCATTTAATATTACTTAGTCAAGTGCATACTATTTAAGAGGTTAGAAAGGCGATGTGGGCGGGTCACGCGCGCCACTATGTTGAGCGAACGCTCATCTATGGTTCAAACGTACCAAAAACACACCTCAGTCGGCCGCGGACTGTCTTGGGAAGTTTTACGCGCAAAAAAGTGTTTATAATGCCTTCTTGCGCGGTAATAACCTGCAGAGCTAGAAGCCAAAATGTCAATGTGACTAATGGCAAGATATCTTTTCATCGGTAAGTACATTAAACCTTGATTTTAAATGATTTAATTGAAAATACTAAAGACATTATGTTTTCCTTCACTAGTGTGACTGGATCGCAAATTTGTATGTACATCGCTGGTGCGAACAACGCGCTCCAACAGAGTCATGTACGCGAGCGGCAATGTAAAGCGTAGTGCGTATGAACGATCAACTCCACTTGTTACCTGGTATTACCCAATAAAGAGTAACTTGTCGATAGGGCTGAGTAGCATTTTTCCACCGTATCGATAAATAGTTTATTTGTTTCTGAGTTTATTATTATGAACTTTTAATGATAGTTACAGATTTAGATTTTAATCATAAATGTTTGAAATATTGTTATAGTATTTTGTGTTTGTTGGTTTTGTTGTATAGTGTGTTTTAAATATTGTTGATGTATTCAAATAAAAACCATTTGTAAACCATAGTTGTTTTTTTATTTTATTTATTTCTTATAAAGAAACAGTAGTTATAAGCAAAAGAAATATCATTATGTCTCCATACATTTTTTAATCTATACTAATAATAAAACTGTAACAGGTCCAATTCTGTACATTGAAGATATTTTGAAAATTTGTTTTGGAGGTCACTCATTATTCGATACTGAAGCCAAATCTATAATTTTTTTCATTTTTATCTGTCTGTCTGCCTGTATCTTGGCCGCGCATCACGCCGAAACTACTGAATGAATTCAAACTTGGCACGATTTGAGCCCATACTACGAGGTAGGACATAGGATACTTTTTATCCCGAAATTCTACCCCCCGAAGGGGTGAAATAGGGGTTGAAAGTTTGTATGAAAGTCCTTAATTTCTCAAGTTATAGCCATGAAACTTGGTATATGAGCTGCGGGTTGAAAATGAAAACATATGTGTTTCACAGTTTTTCAAAATTCCACTCCCGAAGGGGTGAAATAGGAATTTGAGAGTTTGTATGAAAATCCTTAATTTCTCAAGTTAGCCATGAAACAGCATTTGGGCTTTCGTTAAAATATGTAGAAGTACGTGTTTCACCATTATAGGGGGATTATACCGTGGGATAGTAATATAGGATACTTTTTATCCTGGAAAATTAACTGAAAAACTTATTCCACGCGGACGAAGTCGCGGGCATCAGCTATAAAGAATATACATACATACATACATACTTTTTATCGCGGAAAATTAATGAGTTCCCGCGGCAATCGAAAAAACTTAGTCCACGCGGACGAAGTCTATGAGTTCCCGCGGCAATCGAAAAAACTTAGTCCACGCGGACGAAGTCGCGGGCATCAGCTAGTTTAAAATAAAATAGTAAAATCTACAGACATAGAGTCCAACTTAAGTTAACAATATGAATATTGACATGCTGTCGACCGTACGAAAAATAAACATCGATAAAAAATATTTTAGTCAATCCCTAGCGTATGTTGCTGTTTTACACGACAACACGCGCAAGTTTAAAGTTTCACTAGTGTGCGTAGCTTCGCCAATCGCAGCGCTTTTTTCTGCCTCACGCACACATGGGAACTCTCGTGTGTATTCGTTTAGATTAGTAGTAGTGAAGAATGGTGGGATCAAAACGGCGACAGCGGTTTCCGTACAAAATTTGCACTAGGGCCTTTCTAACCTCTTATTATATGTTCTGTGATACTAATATTATAAATGCGAAAGTGGTCTGTCTGTCTGTCTGCTAAGCTTTCCCGGCCCATCTTTTCAACCCATTTTGACCAAATTTGGTACAGTACCCTTACTCTGAGATTGATCGAATTTAAAATACGGTCTCACTAAGTGAGGTGAATCACATTTGAGTCAAACTAAAATGGACCCAAAAACTCTTGATTTAAAGCCACAAATTCAGTGCAACCGATTCAAATTTCGAAACGTATCGTTTGGAGCGCTAGCTGTGAATGCATACACGAAATTGAGCTCTAAATTAATAATATTAAGATTCATTTTAGTTTGATGCATATGTACTTAATTCACCTCACTTAGTGAGACCGTATTTTAAATTCGATCAATCTCAGAGTAAGGGTAGGTACATAAGTAGGTTGCATTCCGGGAAAAGACTTATGCTACTTTTTATCCTGGACAATTATTAAGGAGTTCCCGCGGGAATCAAAACCCTTAAACCACGCGGACGAAGTCGCGGGCATCATCTAGTTTATTTATATCTATAATATTCATAATATTGTTATTCTGTCTGATTTTTCCTCAACACGAGGAAAAACTATCAATCAAAGCCTATTTACCTACTCGTAAGTCGAAATCGTAATTTAATAATAATTAATATGTAGGTAACATCTTCAAATTAACCATACAGAGATGTAGATAAATCTAACATTTATTGCTAAAATATTTATTTACCAAAACATTTTTTTAAAAAGGAAGAAAAGATCTAGATAAGTACTGTGTGGGGATAATATTAGGTATCAGATAAAGTTTATACGTATAATAATAATATGGAAACGGTAAAGATTTGTCTATGTAAAATACGTAACAACGCTTAATAATAATACGTCGATAATGCACTCTATTTTTAATTTGCTTCGTACAAAAACGTATCCTAGCACGCGTGCTAAGTGATGTTAATGATGGTACAAAATGAGCCTCGATTATAGGTACTAAACCTCTATAGTCAAATGTTAATTTATTTTTTGCTGTCCCTTCCAATGGAGCGTTTGTATTTGTAACAATCTATAAGTAACATACTTATCACATAATATTAGTTAAGGCAGATTCGAGAGAGCTATGAGAATTAGTGATCAAACGAGCTTACCTACCTGTAAGTGAAGTTCTATCATAATTATTAGGTAGGTATATGAGTCGCTTCATTCAAAGATATAATTTATTTAACAAGTGGTAGTCTCTCAACCTACTCGTACGTTAGAGTACCTACGTAGGTATAGTACTTACTACCACATGTAGCCTATAGTCACAGAGAACTGAAACAGAGAGGAAGCTTCATACAAACTGCTCGCGGCGACTTCACCCATACATAGCGCAACGATGTGTGCGTGAGCTCTCTCCGACACATTCACCGACACGATCGTCCGGGTTAGCGAGACACTGTCTGGGTTAGAACGCAAGGGCTGACTGTGGCTGACGGTCGTGCGTTTAATGAGACTCCAAAAAAGGAGGTTCTCAATTCGGCGCGTATGTTTTTTTTTTTTTTTTTTAAATGTATGTCGGTGCATATCTCCGTGGTTTCTTAACCGATTTGAAAAATTTTTTTTTCATAGGTTAGAGGAAGCTCCCGAGGTGGTCCCATAAAAAATTCTGACTCCAAATCCTCAATCCTGATGCTGTAGGTGTACCGTACTACATGAAATCCTCAAAACTAGGGAGTTAGGAAATTTCGATGGTGAATTCATATAGTAGGGGTCAAGTCACGTGTATACGATTCAACTCTGAGTCCCAACTCCTCAACCCTGATGCTTCAGGGTAAAGAACTCCCGAAAAATAGCGATTTAGGATTTTTTATGTTGAATTCATATTGTAGGTGTCAAGCAACGACTTCATACTTAAACCCAAGTCCCAACTCCTCAACTCTGATGCTGCAGGGTATTGCACTCCTAAGCCGTGCGGATTTAGAGTACACTAAAAAGTTAAAAATAAAAATTCTTTCCAAAAAACCGACTTCCAAAGCCACTGTAAAGTAAAAAATAATTTTGATTTCTACACACTATGTTGAAGTCGGGCGAGCCTGACGCGTCAACTTTGCCTATCTTTGTTATACTCGCCCGACTTCAACATAGTGTGTAGAAATCAAAATTATTTTTTACTTTACAGTGGCTTTGGAAGTCGGTTTTTTGGAAAGAATTTTTTTCATACCCGAGAGATAAAGAGAAGTAAGTACCTTTTTACACGTACCTAGCGCACCTGTACAATAAAACTAGGTAATAACATTGATCGTCAAGTGAGAATGACGTGCTAGACAGGTAGGTATGTACTATGTAGCCTAAGTCGGTCTCACCTACTTGAAGACAGTGCTCAGATAGTAGAATACCCGAAGCTGTGCCCGAAGTACCTACCTAATATGGCTAAAATGTGTGACTTTGTCCACCCCCCAAATTATAAATGCGAAAATGTGTCAGTCTGTCTGTCTGTTACGCTTTAACGGCCCAGTTTTTCAACCGATTTTGAAGAAACTTTGTATAATTCATAATTCATAATTCATAATTCATAATTCGGTAGGGTAGACGTGGGGCAGGTGTTTCCTATTGACCCCTGGCTCCACCAACATTTTTAACCGACTTCAAAAGGATTTGACCCGTATGTAGGTATGTATGTAGGTTTGTTAACGATTTTCTCGGAAACCAATGAACCTATTTTTATGATTTTTTCACTTGTGTAATTAACGTACCTAGTACCTACCTACTTTCGGGAAGGTTTAGGTTAGGTTGGGTTCGGGAAGAATATATTTAAATACACCAATAAATCAAAAGAATTTGAATATGTCTTACCATTAAGGATATAATGTTAGAAGCAGCTTCACCATATTTGACATAGAAAAGTCAAATAATATGGTGAATGTCGATTGTCGATATCGATATTAATGCCGATTTTGATGGTCGATATCGATGTCAATTGTTGATATCGATTTTGATACTCATATCGATTGACGATATCGATGTCGATGTCGTTTGTCGATATCGATTATGATTGTCGATGTCGTTTGTCGATATCGATGTCGACTGTTGATATCGATGTTGATACTCATATCAATTGACGATATCGATGTCGATTGTTGATATCGATGTTGATACTCATATCGATTGACGATATCGATGTCGATGGTCGATACAAATGTCGATATCGATGTCGATTGTCGATAGGTATCGATGTCGATGTCAATTGTCGATATCGATGTCGATTGTCTATATCGATGTCGTTGTAGATGTCGATATCGAGGTCGATTGTCGATATCGATGTCGATTGTCGATATCGATGTCGATTGTCGATTGTCGATGTCTAAGTCGATGTATAATATTTTTATTTTTCCTTAAATTGTTGACATGCATCAGGTGACAACTGACAACCCTAGCAGAATAGGTATACATTTTCGACTTTATTAGGAAGCTTCCCCTCTGATCGGATATATAATACTCGTGTGCTATAGTCCAAATGAGCAGATGGATACCTAATAATTTTGTAATGCGTAAATAGGTAGGTAGTAGGTACCTAATAATTTTATCATAAACTGATAGGTACCACTACCAACCCAAATATTGGCTTTTAGGTACTATTGACAATGTTATTCCCACTACCTACTTTGTCCGTATGGATTTTGAATTACCTAATTTTGGAAACAAGACTGTTATTGAAAAAACATTACAATAAAACCCCTCTTCAGTGCGCAGTATAGCGTACTGGTGAGCGATAAATAGTCTTATAAGCGGGGGACTCAGGTTCGATCCCCGCCAGGGTCAATTTGAGAATTTACAATTTCCGAGTTTTCTCTGGTCTGATTATAAAATATTATTATTTCTGATTTTCCCTGAAGGCTTCAGCTGTGGCTAGTTGTAATTACCAGTAACCATCCTACCAGTAAAGAGGTGCCGCCAGCGACTATGCGTTCCGGACTCCGGTACGATGCCGTGTAGAAACTAGAAACCGTTTACGGGTATAGTTTTCATATACTTAACTGCCATACCCCTAACAGGATATTCCGCTACCATAGCCTGCATCATCAATTACAACCAGGTGAGATCGCAGTCAAAATCTAATAAAAAAAATCTTCAAGTTAGTTCCTTACAAGTCATGCCCGCGTGCAAAATGTGTTTAGGTTGTGGTAAGTAGGTATATGTAGATATACGACATTCGTTCGCCATAGTCTGATAATTTAGATCTATTTGCTCTAGCAGTTTAACGAAAGACGTTAAACCTCCTCGGAGGCGATCGGGGCACGATCTCAAACAAACAGTGATCACTGCAAATAAAGGCTGAAGGGAAAATACCATTATGGATGTTGTATTGTATTTACTTGGTATCGCAAATATAATAGGAAGAATGACGCTATCGCAAATAATATGATTTTGAAGTATGTAGCTGCTTACGTACCTACCTACTATTTCTAAGTATTCAGATGTCGACAAGGTAAAGAGTAAAGACGAGTAGATACCTAGGTTTTCCATCTCTTGATTACCTACTTAAATTATGTATTAAAAACTAGTAAACTAAGCTAGACATCTCGACATCTATTGGTCCTAAATTTCCGGGAAGCAGGGTTTTTTTTGGAAATTTCCTCTTCTTTTTGAATCTTTTTTCAGATTTGAAAAATATCAAATAGATTTTGAGGTATTTGCAAGAAACCAAACCCCATTATTTTTTTTCAGTTAATTGTTAATAACTTTTGCAATTTTTGCAAGCGGGTCTTGAATTTTGTTCGAAAATGATCTACACGCTATTCCGAATCGAATGATACCTCGTTCATATTTTTCGGAGGCGGAAAAAAGTTTGACCAAAAAAGCACTTGTTGACTAGAATAAATAGGGACGATGACAACTCAATCAAATCTCAAAACTCTTTAGCAAACTTAAAAACGCACTTCTAGTATGGAAGTTGTATGAAATTCACAGTTGTGAGGTACTTAATAAAATGTCAACGCACTTTTTTTCTATAATCTATATTTTAAAATGGTTATCAAACTTAAAACTAACCGAGGATGTGAATTTTAGGTCTTTTGGAAGACAGAACTTCACATCCTCTTATGTAGAGATTAGAAATAAGTAATTTATTTTTGATACAGGCATCATCCCTATTGCAAATTCATCTAATTAGACCAAGGTGAGGTCTAATATGTCTTTCCCTACACGGCCAAGAAATTATTCAAGCGATAAATGACCTAGGTACCTACCCACAGTACCTACCTATTGGAGAAGGATATTACTTTATGTAAATCCTGTTATTTATGGAACAATTAACATATAACCTACTTATTAGAAATTGTTTATTTTCCTGAAAGGATGTATATTAGTGTCAAATTGAATATTGATAGTCTGCAATGGTCTGCAAAAGAGCAGCTTGTTTCTTAGAAATCATCCCACATCCTTCCAAATCACATCGTCCTCGGCTATTAACGGAACAAACGGACCGATTAGATTTTTTGCATCACTTCCCTAGAGCGATTTAGAAACAATATCGGACGAATTGGCATCGCTCGCCAAAAAATCTAAACGGACATTAAAATCGTGAGAGACGAAAGAGCCTGCATACACTTGCTACTTTATTACTATATTTACTATTTATTTACTTTGTATTCTTTCATGTGTGCAATAAAGTATTCATCTATCTATCTATCTATATTTACTTTGTACCTAATGTATTTTACATCATCAGTCACAGTTGTTTTTCAAAAAATTTTAGCCATTACATATTACAGAATCAAATAAATATTATAAATGCGAAAGTTTGGATGGATGTATGGATGGATGTTTGTTACTCAATCACGCCCCAACGGCTGAACAGATCTGGTTGAAATTTGGCACAGAGATAGATTATAGTCTGGAATAACACATAGGCTACTTTTTATCCCGGAAAATTAAGGAGTTCCTGCGGGAAACAAAAAACCTCGATCCATGCGGACGAAGTCGCGGGCATCAGCTAGCACAATATAATATCAAATAGATAATTAATTAATGAGCCTTTATGGACTATAAATACCTATACTTTAATGATTTTTCTAAAATGTTCATAATTTTTTTATGCTAAAACAAAAAGATACGAAAAACGATAAAAGATACGTAAATACGAAAAAGATACGTAATAGTAAATTAAATAAAATGGCTGCCATACAGTGGGTACTGGGTAGCTCTAGAACAAAACTATAGATTCCTAGTTGTACATCGGGGCTTTAAAAAAACAAGTAAAGTAAAAACTACAAACCTACACTTCAAATGTAGCGGGTGTGTGTTGCCTCTATAACGCCCTGACCTAACAACCGTAGATTTTTTAATAATTGGCAACAGCTGCAGCGGCAGGATAGATCAGGTGTTTTTTGCCAATTCTATATGGACATATCCATAATGGCTTGTTGTGAAATCAATGACGCTAAATTACAGTTTCGAAAGTCGTTAGTCGCTGGCGCTCTCATTGGTTCGCCGACGTTTACAATAAAATGCAATAAAATCGGGAAGATGGTCAATAATTGGACATGTTTTTAGGTGTTATCTTTCACATTTAGTTTAACGGACTCGAAGAGTGGTTTTTTATTATCTTATTTTGGAACTACATAATACCTATATCTTTTCGTTGAACACACATAGTTAGTAGATATGGTATATATACACTATTGATAACCTTATACCTAAAATAATTTTAATAGAAAGATCGTGTATGAATATCTAGCCCGACTAATAAAATTATTTGAATGTGTTAGGCATCTAAGGCATCTCACATTCAAATAATTTAACTATGTACAAGCACCTATAACTGTACTTACTACTTGTACTACACGTACCTACATAGTGTGACCTACGAATAAAACCTTAAAACCACCACCTAATGTTGATACCGTAATAACGTAATTAAGTTACTGCATCTTCTTAGATGTTCAGAAACTGAAAAGTACTATTCAGACAACTATTCAGATAACTATTCAGACTTTTTTTTTCAGATTTGTCCGTTACCTTTTCATCAAATATTTCCGATTCTCGATTCCAGATTACTGTAACGACTCCAGATTACTTATCTGGACTTACTCTATTTACCTGTTGTTACCTGATGTTACCTAATAGGTAAATATTACTTTAAGTTATCAGGAATAGGCGTGTATTTAAGCCCTGTATCATTGAGGAGTGTGACCACCCAGGCGTCTTCAGGCAACTGACCCGACCGCAACAGTTTCACAGCTGCAGCCACGTTGGCACCGCTCGTGTAGCCAACAAATAAACCTTCCTTCTCACCGATAAGTTTCTTGTACTCTACCGCTTCCTCGTCCGTAACACTAAGTGTTGCATCCATGTGTTCATTGTTAAATAAATCAGGCACCAATCCATATCCTGAACCTTGCAATAAATGTAGAGGCTTCGTAATCGGATCACCCTTAATGGGCTCTGAACCAGCCGGCTCTACCACGTAACACAACACTTTTGGATGTACTTCCTTCAAAAACATGGAAGTGCCAGCAAATGTACCTGCAGTTCCCACTGTATCTAAGAAAGCATCGACGCGATGACCCGTCTGTCTCCATATTTCAGGTCCTGTACTATAATAATGTGAACCTGAATTCATTTTGTTGGAGAACTGGTTCACATAAAACGCTCCTGTCTCCTCACTTATTCTTATAGCTTCTTTTTCAGCGGCTAGTGCGTCCGCTAAGGTCACATTACCATAGGTGCCTTCTACCTGAGGTACCCTGATGCACGTAGCACCGAGCGCTTCCATGTGTATCGCTCGTTGCACACTGTTACCTTTCGGCATTGCTAGAGTTAAGGGATGTCCTAGAACTGCACAAACCACTGCTAAGCCACATCCTTGATTACCTGACGTAACTTCTACGACCGAATGTCCTGGTCTCAGTATACCGTTCTCACGCGCAGTATTGATCATGTATAGCGATGCTCGATCTTTGACAGACGCTCCAGGGTTCATAAACTCACATTTAGCTAAAATACGTCCGGGTCCTGGCCACAATCTGTCAAAAGCAACCAGAGGTGTATTTCCGATGAGGCCTAATGCAGACGAGCAGATTTCAGTCTTCTTTTCCCTGGTCTCTGCCATGTTGTGCGATACTTTTTGTAATCACTTGTTATAATTGCATCGTAATTAATACTAAAGCGAAATAGAGTGCGTTTGTCCCTTTTATGCAATCTGATATATTGTATCAAGTATTGATGATCATATTGATTGGAGCTTGCATGAGTAGGTATACTATGCACTGGACTCGAGCTAATTGCACTGAAGGTTATGCAAACAAGAGGGTGTTAATATTTCAAGAAGATATCTAATGGATTTTGTTGTACATAATATAGATATTACAGTTATTTATCACTTATTACCGGGTGTGGTCATGATCAAAGTACGGAATTGTTATCAACATAAGAGATAGGTACTTACTAACAACAATATCTTTTTGATAATAACAAGGTGTAAGGTAACGTATATGATTATGAGCTAGTAGATATTTTACCTAGTACTTATCTAAGAGACAGAAAATAGGGCAAATAGTGGCTGGAATCTGGATGAAGCAGTAGTCAAAAATAACACACAAAGTTATTAAAAACTTTATTATTTGATTCGGGCGCTCATAGAAGATCAAGCCTATGACGTAACATAGGCTTGTGTAGAGACTAGAGACAGGCTTGTGGAGTTTATTAGGTAGCGTTGAAAATAACTTTTTAAGCAGAGTAAAAAATACATAAATAACATACAAAGTTATAAAAAACTTTATTATATGATTCGGGCGCTCATAGAAGATGTATGTATGTAATTTAGGAAGCTAAACCTCACAAGCCTATGACGTAACATAGGCTTGTGTAGAGACTAGAGACTGGCTTGTGGAGTTTATTAGGTAGTGTTGAAAATAACTTTTTAAGCAGAGTAAAAAATACATAGGTAAATAACATACAAAGCTATAAAAAACTTTATTATTTGATTCGGGTGCTCATAGAAGATGTATGTATGTAATTTAGGAAGCTTAACCTCACACGCCTATGACGTAACATAGGCTTGTGGAGTTTATTAGGTAGCGTTGAAAATAGCTTTTTAAGCAGAGTAAAAAACACATATATTTTTATTTATTTTAATAATAATAAGAAAGCATCAGATTTATTCCTGTCAATTTAGATAAGAGATCGTGTACAACAGAATTAGCCAAACTGTGACCACCTGTGGTGGCCAACTGGCCACGGCTGTGGCATTACCTATCGTATAATTCGTATTATCTATTTACTTATTATAATAGGTAACATCGATATTCTCTATAAATTGTATTACAACAAGTTTAAGTAATTATACTAAATTAGTTTTATTACTGTCGAAATTATGATGTAAGCTCATCAGGAACCGGTGTATACTTTAGACCACTGTCATAGAGAACGGTCACTACCCAGGCGTCTTCAGGCAGCTTTCCTGACTTCAGAAGCTTCACGGCTGCAGCCACGTTCGCGCCGCTGGTGTAGCCAACATATAGACCTTCCTTCTCCCCAATAAGCTTCTTATAGTATGTGGATTCTTCATCAGTAACACTTAGAGTTCCGTCCATGTGATCGAACTCAAACAAATTAGGCACACACCCGTATCCAGAACCTTGTAGCAAATGTAAGGGTTTCGTTATCGGCTCACCCTTGATGGGCTCCGAGCCAGCCGGCTCGACAACGTAGCACAATGTTGAAGGATTTTTCTCCTTTAGGAATTTCGATGTTCCCGCAAACGTGCCGGCTGTGCCCACTGTAGCCACGAATGCGTCCACGCGTTGCCCTGTCTGTCTCCAAATTTCAGGCCCAGTACTAAAATAATGTGAAGCGGAATTCATGTCATTGTTAAATTGGTTCACGTAAAAAGCACCCGTCTCTTCGACTATCCGTAAGCCTTCCGCTTCCGCTGCCTTTACGTCCGCCAAGGTCACATTCCCGTACGTGCCTTCAACTTGAGGGACCCTGAGACACTTAGCACCGAGAGCTTCCATATGAATTGCTCTTTGCGCACTGTTACCTTTGGACATAGTGAGAGTTGCGGGATGACCGAGCACAGCGCAAACGACTGCAAGGCCGCATCCCTGATTTCCAGACGTGACTTCCAAGACCGGCCCGCCTGGTTTCAATTCTCCACTTTCGCGAGCATTTCGTATCATGTAAAGTGATGAACGGTCTTTGATCGATGCTCCGGGGTTCATAAATTCACATTTAGCTAGAATACGTCCGGGCCCCGTCCATAATCTGTCCAGAGCAAGTAGAGGCGTATTTCCGATGAGTTCCAAGGCGGATGAATAGATTTCGTTCTTCACTTCACTGGGCTGAGCCATGTTGTCACGAGTTATTATAAAAGCGTCGAATGCAATACTAAAGCGAATTGACGTGGTATGTCTTTTAAATCATTACAATTCAAGGCGGTGTGGAATAAAGCACACGGACTAGCGAGTCGGGCCGAGTGCAAGATAAATATTAACGTACTATCAATGTTACGTATAAAAACAAGAGATGATACGCAAAATATCGCCGATAGGAATATACCTACTTCGCTTTAAAATTGGCTTATAGCAACAACGTCAAATCTATAAGTACCTATACAAAAAAGACGGTAACTGATTTAGTGCTATAGACTATCATTTCATAGAATGAGTAAAGATAACTGACTAAACTGTGTGTACCCAGCATAAATACCTCAATGGTACCCAGTGTGTAGTTGTGTACCTACCCAGTAGATATCTCTTTTTTGACCGAGCGAAGCGAAGGTCTCAGTCTACTTGAGTGAATTTGCACTTGTCCGTTCGTCCGTCCGTCTGTCAGAGCCTTATAACTTCTGAATTACTGAACGTAATTAGTTCAAATTTAAATATAATATGTAAACCGATGGCCTCCCACCGAATATGGCACGAATAAACTTTTACAGAGCGCCATCTATTGACATCATTGTGAAGTTCTGTTAAAAATACTGAAGCTCATTAAAAATTAAATAATTTCGTTTCCTTATAATATTTATCTAATTTTAGTATTAATTCAAATAATTGATCAAGTTTCAGGCTCGGAAAATTCAAGAAAATTGAGAGTTCTGAGGTCAAATTTGGACGTTAGAAAATCTCCACTTTAAAAGCCCTCCATTTCGTCAATTTTAGGGGAAAAATTAAAAAAAATATATTTTTGGACTCTATTCCTAATTATCTTTAAAATGATATACCGCAACCCTATGTACCTAACGCTATAAAAAATATTTTACTTCGCATTCGCTTCTATGAGAGCCCCCCTGAAATAAAGGTTTTTATAACTTGAATGCTTACAAATAATAGACGTTAGCACCATCTTACGTGGAATAAAAAAATAGTCTACTACTGATAGTGATAGTACTGATGTCTATGAACGTAAAGATAGATAAAACTATCTTATGGATACCGCGAGGTCTCAGTTCGGGGCGAACCACTAGTGTAATCTAATTTGTTTATGTAAGCAAATTAGTACTTAGTACCTATTTCTGTCCAATCATTTATTTTACTTTTGGCAGCTCGAGTCAATTAATATACCTACCTAATATGTTCTTAAATGCGTTAGTTACTGATTCGAGTTTTGATACGAGCATAGACGAAGAAATAAAGGACTTGTATTATACTATACTTAATCTACTACTTAATATACTACTTGTATTATAATTAATCTATGATACGAGTAATATTCTTTATGAAGAAGTTTTAACCGATTTGACACATTGATATTTATCATTGCTCAACATTTTTTGTTGTTTTATAAACATACCCAAGCGTCTTAAAATGACAAGTATATTAATGTATGTATTAAAATAAATCATTTATGTTGTTGTTTATCCTAGAAAATCTATCAAAACAATGGCAAATACATAAGGATACACAGATACACTACTATGTATAATACTATGAACTAGCCCTATACAAAAAATTTGCGCGAAAATAATAAATTACCTAGGCACTAAGAATAGAATGCCCTTGAAGAGTTCAAACTTTCCTCCAATATAGTCTCGCTTGCAAAATAGACATCGTATCGTAGGAAGGTAACAAGGTACGCCGTGTGTTAGTGTGTCGACCTCACGTTATAGTAATTTATAAGTAGGTATTAGGTATCTTACTTCTGAATTCTGACGCCTCCAGATAGGCCATCATGTACCTACTTAGCGAAACCGAGCCGAGGAAAACGAGCAGTTCCATCTGTGAGTTCCACAATCCCGCACATTTTTGGAGCAATTCACATACTTTTATCATTAGGTAAATAAATAATCTCGGGTTTTACATTATTTAGATAGGTAGGTCTAGGTTTTGCGTGAAACTAAAGGTAGGTACTTTTACTTAATATAAAAAATTTAAACTTATCTAAAGGCAAGTATTTGTGTTTTAATTCGAATATTAATAATGTAATATAATTTGTTAAATGTATAATTTTGTAATTTTGTAATTGTCTATGTGTAATTTAATTTGTGTAATCATGACGTAATGTAATGTAAATTGTTGTGGTCTACTATATAATTTAATGTATCGTGAGTGTTGCATGCAACTATTGTAAAATTGTGGTAGTAGAATAAATGGCTATTTTATTTTATTTATTATTTATTAAAGGCAAGTGTAAAATTGACTGTAGAAATTAAATTTACAAAATCCAGCACCTAAAATTTTGTATCTTTGAACAACCTTCCTGGCGCAGTGCTGAGCCCTGTGGTATCATTGTGAAAGGTTAGGATTTGATTCCCGGCAGGGTCAATTTGGAAATTTATAATTTGTGAATTTTCTCTGGATATAAGTTTGTCGGGTGGGAGGCCTCGGCCGTGGCTAGCTATCACCCTACCGGCAAAGACGTACCGCCAAGCGATTTAGCGTAGGTATACGATGTCATGCCGTATAGAGAATACCTACATACCTATCCCTAACAAGTTAGCCCGCTACCGTCTTAGACTGGATCATCACTTACCATCAGGTGAGTTTGCAGTTAAGGGTTAACTTGAAGTGGAATAAAAAAATGTAAGTACTTACTACTTAGTCAATTTATGATATCCGAATTTTGAGGATTTTAATATTATTAACATCAACTATTTTAAAGATAAAATGTGATTAGTATGTCTCTGTGAACGCCTCGGAATAAAATCATTTATCACAAATGGTGTTCGTATTTCATAAGCGTAGGGTATAGAGGTGCGAATGCCATATTATAAAAACAGAACAGAAGCTATTTATTAATAATTCATTATCAAACACTCGTTAATTGATTGACATTTATTCAAATCATTGTAGGTATCTGCTGAGGACAGAGGAATTGAAATCGTGGAAGGAATTAATCAAAAGGGCTTGAGCAGACTGGGGTGACCTTTTTGTAAGGGGTTTTCTATGTCACTGTACCTACCTATAATACATTTAATTTTTAATATATTGGCAGGTGGCTCTCATTTGACCGTTATCAAGACTATAAAGTCGACTTTGCACACACGTGGGCACACTGATTTTCAACGAGCCTTACAGCTCGAACCGCTGCACTGGGTCTTGAAGCTTGAGATTTGCATAATAACTAATAAGTACCTACAGTTTTCATGCTATCGTAAACATAGGATTTTTAAGCTTAGGTCAGTCAGTTCTATTTGTATGTAGTTGTACAAACATCATACTTCATACTAATATTAACTAAGTATAAATGCGAAAGTGTGTTTGTTCGTTGGTTTGTGGTTTATTGGTTTGTTGGTTTGTCCTTCAATCACGCCGCAACGGAGCAACGGACCGACGTGATTTTTGGCATGGGTATAGACCGTATAGTTGAGGACATGGAGAGTGACATATGCTACTTTTTATCCCGAAAAATTAAGGAGTTCCCGCGGGAATAATAAAAAAACTGAAACCACGCGGACGAAGTCACGAGCATCAGCTAGTATACCTATAAAAATATTCAAACATAGGAAAAATTAACAACAGCTAATTGTAATGACCAAATAAAATTATCGTAAGTAGATAGCTAACAGTCGGTATCGTCTACAACAGTCGATTACCTATATTATTTGACTTTAACAAACGTATTATGCTCAAAATACTGAGAAACTGAACAGTTCGTAATAAGCTGATCCCCTGTTTTGTAGTCCGATAAAATTAATTAAGATAAACAAAATGAGATCATGTTTGACATACAACAACAAACGCAATTAACGCCGAAGTAGAATTCCAACATTACCATCCAAAAAGCACTAAGCGATTCTCGCCTATGGACAAAATTGCTCTGTACCATTTCAGAATATGGTCCATCGAAACAGAACTTTAAGCATAGGTCCATATGATCCATTATTTTTTAAGAACTCGATGAAATCTCGCGGTAGCATACAATTGAATACCCACCAGATGTCAATATGCAGCCGGTCCATTGTTAACAAATATGGGTACAATTGTGCACAATGCTTTACATTATTGTATTTAGCGAAGGCAAGTAGCCTGAACGAGCCAAATGTCAGCCATTTGATAATTGGGGTATCCGAAGAGCCAAATATGGCGTGCACGTTCAAAATGTCACTTCAATATCACATTTGTTCAACCACTTTATTGCCGTGTAATCGAATGCAATGTGTCACACTTTGAGGGTTTTTTTCTATTGATCTTCGAAAGGTTTATGTTTCCTATCTGAAATTGATCTAATTTCTAGTCTATGCTCTCTTATTGAAGGATTATCCATGTCATGCCAGCCCATTTATTAAGGTTGTTTCTAAATCACGACTATTTTTTTTCTACCGGCGCATCTATTGCTAGGTATCTATCCCATAGCCGTGCCTTTAAATATGTTTCCTTTGATGGTTAATTACTTATACGGGTTAGACCTAGTTTCTCAGTCAGAGTAACGTTTAACTGACGGATTTTGGTGCTTTGACTGATGTTGTACCAGGAATTCTGTCAAAATTTCAAATTCATTCGTCAGTTAGGTAGGGTTTAAGTACTTGGTGATTGTAAAACAGGCCCTAACTCTATTTCTTCGTACGTAGGACTTGTCTAATGTATTTAATTAAGTATTATAATATCTATTATTATCTATAATATTAGGTAGGAAGGGATAATGATAAGGGATAATGATTGTAATATGAAGTTGATAAGTAAATCAAAATTCGCCAGTCATTATTATAAAGCATAAGTAATCTAATGTCATGGAAAGCACCCATTGACATAAAGGTATGTATACTTTAACCATTGAAAGCACCTAGTACCTATCTATATAAGGTAACACTGATAACTTTTGTTCCTATGTACTAGGTGCCTGCTAAGATAATTTGATAAAACATTTCTAACAGCGTACGATCATTTTCACCTTTACATAATTATATGGTCCTATGCTAACATTAACTATTAAGTAGGTATTTATTCAAAATTATAATGCATCAATGCGTATTTAGCCAGGGTTCACCACACTTTGTCGGTTTAGCGTCGAGACGTGTCATTTGCATCCAATAGGTACGTCTTGGGGCCCTGAGATTTCTTTTTTCTAGACGCGGACTGTGATGCTGGTTTTTTAGTGGACTACCTCTGGATTCTGCTTCATCTGTGTCCCACATACCCGCCTTGTGCGGGATGCGTAAATGTATTTTTCCAGCAATAAAAAAAGCCCTCACCACACTTTATTTTGGCCTACGCCCTTCTCATTTTCAGACAGAGCTACATTAGCTTGTATTTATAATCGAGTAAAAGCGTTATTCTCAGAGAAATCCCTTGCAGTGTGGGCTGGCGATGGATGACGCTGATTTCGGCATAACTAGGTAGGTATATAGTATATACCTACCCTGATATGTTTATTTTTGCAGATTTTGTATAGACAACAGTCCTTGTTACCTTCTCCACATAGAACATCTTTCATGTTTGCATAATGTTTGCATACAAAGCTTTACGCAAATAGAATAATTAAAACTTACCCAGTGTGATTTTTTTAAAATTTTGCTTGATGCGGTCAAACCATATATTATATGAGTTTTATTTTCCCCTTAGGTACAAGTACCAAAAAATAATAAGTAGGTAAGTTGTGCTTACTAAACTTGTGCTTGTCTGAGTATATCTTTACTAATAATTAGGTTAGTAAGTAATTACCTACTGCTTAGTCACCAAAATGCTGCCGTCACTTGGATTAATATTGGTCCGCTAGAACCCGAGACAGCTTGACCCTAGCCTGATCCGAGCAGCAAAACCGTGAGGGCAAACGAGGATAAGAAAAATATTGAACCGAATAAACGTAGTTACCATACGTCAATAACTTTATAAAGTTGTTGCCATACAACTGATTCAGCGTCTACCTAATCCGTAATAACCAAATATCGCTTTCCCACGAGTGCACCTGCATCGACTCACAATAGGCAGCGATCAACGCCCGCATTCCGCCTCGATCTCGCCTTTACAGCTTACACCTACAACAAATAACCAACTTAGGCTGTATGCAGACGTGCCCGCAGGGGACTTACCTCTAGTATACAAAACACGCAAGACAAGAAGTGTGTGAAGAAATCCCAGGTTTCTACTCAGGTATTGCCTTGAAAATGAAATAATGTCCATTTTCCAACTCCTTTTTTTTAGATTTTAGGATTAGCCTCCAGTCCAATAGATCCATCGGAGAAATCTATGGGAGAAATCTTACGATATCCAACTTGCTAGGGAAGTAGTTCATTTTTTTTCATTGTTTATTATTATCCCCCAACACGGTGGTGTTACACCCCCGTGGCCTTGAAGAGCACGTAAAGCCGTCGGTCCTGCGCCTGATCTCTCTCCGGTCGTGTCGGATTTTCCGTCCCATCGGGCTATGAGAGTACCTTAAGAAAACAGAGAGTGCACCTGTGTTTGCGCACGCTCTAGTGCACAATAATATCTCCCGCGCAGATGGCTAATCTCTCTGGAGATTCTGGAAGTTGGTGGTCTTTGTTTTATGTTTTTTCCTTTACGAACTGTGCTCACTAGCATACACAGCGTAGACAGTAAACAGCGAGTAAGCAGACAGTGGACCGCGCGGTCCATTACGCGGTCCTCTTTAGCGGGCCGCGCAGCCACGCGCCATACTCTTATTTGTATAGTAGTAATAAGTACACCATACTTAATCAAAGTCAATAAAACCTCAAGGTACAAATTAAAATTCGTTATTCGTAACACATTCGAGTTAAACCATTTATCTCAGCGTCAAACAATAACTTAAAAAAAGGGAAAGGGAGAGTTCGGCACTCTGTGGGAATCAAATCACGACGCGCGCAGCATCGTGGCAGGATCTTAGGACACTTTTATATACAGGCTGTTTAACTTCCGTCTGCATGTAAAGTTTGACCAAAATCTATTTTGTGACTTTACGGTAATGAGGAAAACATCTTGAGGAAAAACCAGGGGGGTTCTTCTTCTGTCTTATTTTGTTTTAAATGGCTTTTAACTATCAACGCTTAAAGCAGTATTACTTCAAAATGTCAGCTTTATGTCACGTACTTTGACGTCCCTAAAATAATAATAAAATTCTAAAACACGAACGTCAACAATATTAAACAGTACGGCTTTAACCGATGGTAGTATCACATGAGTAGATAAACCTAACGGTAGTATGGTCCCTGGACGCCTGTGATTTTTCCATAATGTTCTCAAAGGTGTGAAGTCTGCATATTCGTAGGTACCTACTACCTAGTACCTACTTGGTACTTTCCTTTTATCAACCTTACAGGCTTACTGTGATACAGTTGTGAACATCCAAATACATCCAAGACATACAAAATAATATAATTATGATGATAAGTGACGATGCAGTCTAAGATGGTAGCGGGCTAACCTGTTAGGGGTACGGCAGTTTAAAATGAACCCTTACCCCTAGTTGGTTTTTACACGGCATCGTGCCTACCACCGGAACGCTAAATCGCATGGCGGTACGTCGGTAACTAGCCAAGGCCGAAGCCTCCCACCAGACCAGACCAGACCAGAGAAAATTCAGAAAATATAAATTCCCAAATTGACCTTGCCGGGAATCGAACCCGGGAACTCCCACGATAAGACCACAGCGCTCACAACTGCGCCAGGGAGGTCGTCAAAGGTAAGTAAGATCACAGTTTTACGATATATAGTAAGTTTTAAGTTAGGTAAGTATTGTCGGGCTTTTTTCAAATGGGGGTCACTAGTCTACGTCTGGCCTTCAAGCACAAACAGCCTCTATAAACCCCGTGGGCAGGTACGGATGCACCTGAGTATTTCACGCGGCGACTCGCCGGCGCCGAACTGCCCGTCACCCGCTAACCGACGACGGTGACGCCTTATGCCGACATCATTATAGTGTACCTAGTGGTACTTGGTAGGTACAGCAGGAATCCTTGTCAAGAATCAAGTTAAATACCTACCTAAATATAACAATCAGAGCTAATAATTTTGTTTGATAAAAGTAAACTCGTGTGTACTACCAAACTTACCAAGCTTATACCTATTGTCAAAATTGTTTGTGATTGTATGATTGAGTAGTGACCTCAACAGCGACTGGAGTTCATTTTATTTGTAGGTAGCTACTCTGACGAGTAAGCGGAAAGGTATAACTACATATACGGATCTAGTTTTTGCGATACTTATCATTATTATCGTATGTTTTTTCCTTAAAGCCAATCCAGGCAGTGCAGAGGCCGGTTAGGTATCGAGTTGTTTTATACTATCTACTAGTTTAATTTACGATTACAAGCAGGTATATATAGGTAAAGTGTAAACAATGGCTAAAGTGACAATAAACCAAGGAACATTAAGAGGATCGAAAGTGAGAACTGACAGTGGTGGTGATTATTATGAATTTCTGAGTGTTCCGTATGCAAAGCCCCCGGTAGGCGACTTGAGATTTAAGGTGAGTGGGTACTACTAGTCGCAAAATATATAACTAGTACATAAACACGGTAATGTAAAACAGAGCTATGATTTTTTCAAGATCAACAGACTTCATTGTTAACAACTTTTAAATTCGTTTTTTCATTAGTCAATGTTTTAGTACCCATTAAAATATACATTACCCATATTATTAAACATAGATATACTATTTTAGTAGGTATATATAGCCTTTCATTACTGCAACGCATTTTTTACTGCGATTTTGCTTTCTAAGTAGATTACGAGGCTTTAACATTAGTAATTTGTCTATTTTTATCCTTCTCAAACTACTACACAAATATCCATAAATAAGTACTAATAGTTACGCATTTTTACTACGATTTTGCTTTTGTAAGTAGGTACCTACATAGTTTGCCAGGCTTTAACATAGGTAAGTAATTTCTTTTGCAAAAAGAGGATAAAAAGAGTTTTATCCTTCTACCGCTCTGCGTCGTATTCTTCATAACTGAGGGTTGTGACCCCTTTCCATCAATCAAATAATGGTACCTAGGAGTTTTCTTGGGATAAGTCGCGAGCATTGTCTAGTTTTCTATATGAAATGAAATGAAATGAAATGATTCATTTCATGTAGGACAACTTGTGCCACTTATGATAAGTCGTAAGAATCTACCACTATATGTTAAGAGTACCTACCTATTCTATAATTATTAATACTTACCTGAATGTCAGCGATGATGTATGTTTCATTCCAGGGTCCTCAGCCTCCAGAATCATGGGAAAGTGAGCGAGATGCAACATCGATTGATAAAAATAACATTAGTTGCCAAATGGATGTAAAAGAAGGAATTCTACAAGGAAGCGAGGATTGCCTCTATCTACATGTTTATACACCAAGGCTCCCAATTTCCGATAAAAGTCTACTGCCAGTGATGTTCTTTATTCATGGGGGCGGCTTCGTATACAGCAACGGCATTGTCAAAGAAGAGCTAGGACCGGATTACCTCATCGAAAATGGCGTCGTTGTAGTGACAATAAATTACAGATTAGGTGTGTTTGGCTTTTTACAATTAGACATACCAGAAGCAGCTGGAAATATGGGCTTAAAAGACCAAGTGCAAGCACTAAAATGGGTGCAAAATAACATCGATAAGTTTGGTGGAGATCCCAATAACGTTACAATCTTTGGGATAAGTGCTGGATCAGCGTCAGTGGAGTACCTTATACTGTCGCCTTTAGCAAAAGGACTTTTTCACAAGGCAATTCTACAGTCTGGCTCTAGTCTCAATCACTGGACGATCAATTTTGAACCTAAAAAGATAATTCTTAAATTGCTTGATTTATTGGAATACAATGGTGATACCGAGGACAATCAAGCCATATACGATTATCTGCTAACTCTTCCTGCGTCCCGAATAGTAGAGCCGTGCTATAAACTCATAAGAGAGTATAGTTACCGTGACAGCTTTTTCTTTGGAGTTGTTCCCACTATAGAAAAAGATTTCGGGAATAACGAATCGTTCATTTCCGAAAATCCTTACAAAATATTAAAAGAAGGCCGATTCAATCACGTACCAGTCATAAAAGGATTTTGTAATAGAGAAGGCTATCTAACTAGCGCTTTCAATCCAAATGCTTCTCGACATTTGACTGAAACAAAAAAATTTCTTCAGTATTGGGCCTACGAGATGGAAGAAACTGATAAGCAAAAATGGGAACCAAGCCTTTTAGCCGCCTATACGGATAATATACAACCAGATGATGATATAGACAAAATAGCAGTAGATTTCTTTGGGGATTTCGATTTCGTGGCAGGAATTTGGTTGAGTGGCGAGATGATGGCTGAATTAGGATTACCGGTATATTTTTATGAACTTTGCTATGACGGAAATATTAACTTCTTCAAACATTATCTTGGAATAAAGAGAAAAGGCGCCGCTCATGGTGATGATTTAGCCTATATTTTTAAACACATGATATCAAAATTCGCCGACGCAAAAGACATAGCGGTGAGAACTAAACTGACGAAACTTTGGACGAATTTTGCAAAAACAAGGTAAGTTATTTTTCTCCTACTTGCTCGGAAACTGCTTCAATATAAAAATAAAACAATACGTACATTAACTCTTTTATCTTGTTTTATTGATGACTAGCTGATGCCCGCGACTTCATCCGCGTGGATAAAAATTTTTTGATTCCCGTGGGAACTCCTTAATTTTCCGGGATAAAAAGTAGCCTATGTCACTCTCCAGGGTCCTCAACTATACCCATGCCAAAAATCACGTCGATCCGTTGCTCCGTTGCGGCGTGATTGAAGGACAAACCAACAAACCAATAAACCAACAAACACACTTTCGCATTTATATTTTTTTTTAGATAGGTAATACTAAAAGTTACACCTCCTCGCGTAAACTCATCATAGTGTTGATATTTTAGTGTCTTCACAATAAGTCCCGATAAACCTACGACACGACAAATTGTGTTTTCTCAGCCACGAAAAAGATTGCATCGATATATTGTTATCTCGGTACTCGTACCTAAATCATAGAGATGCATGTACAATGTAAATAATATAATATACATAGGTACATAATATAACCATTAATATATTTATTATATTATACACCTAATGTGTTTTATTAAATTACATGTACTATCATATCCAGATGCTATTGGGATGACAGCATTAGGTATCTTTTCTCTTGAGTGTATGTTATTAAGAAGAAAAGAGATGAACCTATTTTTATTATCCTAATCGCATGTGGATGCACCTTCATAGTAACATAGTGCATCCACGCCCACTTGCAGAAAACAGCTTCAGGTTAACGTTTGCCCATGCGATTTGCGAACGAATCTGGAAACTTAATTTTTTTTTTATCCACTACAAGATAGCCCTTGACTGCGATCTCACCTGATGGTAAGTGGTGATGCAGTCTAAGATGGTAGCGGGCTAACCTATTAGGGGTAAGGCAGTTATATTAAACCCATATCCCTAATCGTTTTCTACACGGCATCGTAACGGGACGCTTAATCGCTTGGCAGCCGGTCTTTACCGGTAGGGTGGTAACTAGCCATGGCCGAAACCTCCCACCAGGCCAGACCAGAGAAAATTCAGAAATTATAAATTCCCAAGTTGACCCTACCGGGGATCGAACCCGGGACCTCCCACGTTAAGACAACAGCGATCAACACTGCGCCACGGCTTTCAAAAAGTTTTTCAAGATATTATAATATTGCTTTATTATAATACTGCATTTTTTTCAGTGTGCCGACATCTGATGATATTTCGGTAGAGTGGCCTGCATTCAACAAAAATTCGCCACTCTACGTAAGCATCGATGAAGACATCACAATCAAGTCTGATTACGAACCCAAAAAGATGGCTATTTTCAAAGAAATTTACGAAAAGTACGAGAAATGATAAACAAAATTAACTTTGATATAAATATAGTATATTTTTTATTTGCACTATATATTATGTTGTAATAATAATCTGAACCTAAGAGAATCAGTATGTAAGTTATAATAAGTATAAGTATGCAAACATTAAAAAAATTTAAACATTTTTTTATTTAATAGTTTTTTGTTACTACAATATGTTTTAACAAAAATAATTGTGATGAATCTTTAGATAATAACCATCAAAGTTAAATAGGTTCTTACATAGTTTGGTCAGAACACATTTTTACTTACCCAGATAATCAAAGTATAATTCAGCATCTTTTCATCATACATCTCAGACGCATCAAAATATAGCATTTCACAGAAATTAAATAAGTATGTATTTTAGTAATACTTCTCATAGAGCTCCTTGAACAATTTTGTCCTTTCAGGGTAAATATCATACTTCATTGTTAGCTTGTCATTGATGAGCAAGCAAGACACGCCGGTTTCTGCAATCGGTTCCCATGTTGTTGTTATAAGGTTGTCTGTTTTCGGAGTTGGATCACTGTAAAAAATTTGAATTATGCAATAATTTATAAGTAGGTACTTGACAATAATTATGTTTTTACTGTATTTCAAAGCAGTTACTGAAATATTGTAACTTTGTCTTATATATAGCTTTTGGAATAATTGGAATAAATAAAAGTTTAGTTTTATACTATATTCTAAAATATTAATTATTTAATGTAGTTGGCTCTTATCATGTATCTACCACTGATACAAAAGCAGATTGTACTGAAAATCATCAGGAAGAAACTCAGAAATTACCATAATACCTTAAGGGCAGCTAAATGCTAAGCAAATTTTTTCTTTTATGTAACTTTGTAGGAAATGTATCAATTTTACAGTATAGAGTTGAAGTCACAAGTGGCACATAGCAGACACATACTTGTTATCAACCTTAGGTGTGACATAAGCATTATGCAATGCTCGCCTAAGTATACCTAACATCAAAGGTTATTGGCCTATGGAGAAGTTATACATAGTATGTCCTTCAATCCCCGTTTCTCTTACACAAATATGTATAAAAGGAACATTGATAAAAGTATAATAGAATACAATAGTACATACCCAAATCTAGCAAAGTTAGTCCACATTTGACACATCCTATCTCGCACCAACTTGTCTGTGTCAGAGAGATTGTCCTTGAGCAAGTCACTCTTAATCAGATAGCCGCCATCATCACCATGACAAGTGCCTTCCCTGTCAATTTTAAACTTCTTTTTCAAGTAGTTTAAATTTCCATCATAGTTGAATTCATAAAAGTATACAGGAGAGTTGTTTTTTGCGATCAGTGAAGTTGCAACATAAATGCCGCCTAGGAAATCAAGATCAGTAAAGAAGTCAATTGCAAATGAATCCTCATCTTTATATTCCTTCTCTCCTTCTAAATAAACGGCTTTAAATTTGGATTCATACTCTATTTTCTGTGCATCATCAAGATGGAACTGAACAAGATCAACAAACTTCTTTTCTTTTGCAATTCTATCATACACATCAGGAAATGACACCATTATGAGGCCTTCATGACTACAAAAGCCAGTTATCAATGGCACTTTATTGAACTCTCCTTGGGCTAACATTTTATAAGTGGATTTAGTTATATATGGCTCCCAATCACCCTGTTTTTCAATACTAGGAACAAATCCAAAATGTATTCCACCTTTAAATGCATTAGCTGCTAGTACAAGCATGGCAGTGGCTATGAGGTCTTTTGTAGACATTGTTTTCAAAAACTTGAGTAAATCCTGATTGTCAGTGATAACTTTTTTCTTTAGAAGAGGAATCATTGCAGCAAGTGCTTTAATTCTATTATTTTGTGCCCAAGGCAGTAAGGATGAGCCAGATTGTGCTATAGCTTTGTGGAACAGACCTTTTGCCATTGGTGAGAGTAAAAGATATTCTACGGATGCCCCACCAGCACTGACACCGAAGATGGTTACACTACTGGGATCTCCGTTGAAACTTTTTATATTCTGTTGCACCCATTTCAAGGCCTGTACTTGATCTTTTAAGCCCATATTACCAGGTGCTTCCTTGCAGTCTAAACATAAAAATCCTAAAATTCCAAGTCTATAATTCAAGCTAACGACAACAACATTTTTTTCAATTAGATAGTCTGGTCCATGAACAGAATCATCTGTTCCATTTCCATTTACAAAGCCACCACCATGAAAGAAAACCATCACAGGAAGTGGTGCAAAATCGGAATAGGGTAGACATGGTGTATAGACATTTAAATATAAGCAATCTTCATCTCCTACAACTTGAAGAGTGTCTCTATCATACTGGGCGCAGATATTACAGTCCTTAGTGCCATCTCTTATTCCTTCCCAAGGCTCAGGTGGCTTGGGTGCCTAAAACAACAGTAATGAGATACAATTTAATACAAAGCAAGATTACAAAAATGAGAACATCGAACACATTTGAAAAATTATTCTATTATCATAGTCCCTCAAATTCATCTGACCTGGTGGCTAAAATTGGAACTAATTTTTATGCCTGTTTAGTTTTTGTTTTTATTTTAGGCTGTACTTTCACACCCACAGGTAAATTTGCACTGGTACTGAAATTAAAACTGAAAATCTTTATGAATTTTTAAACTTTTTAGGTCCATTTAAGTTCAAAGGAAAACTACATGAAAGTCTCAACCGTTTAAGCTATTTAAGCTATAGGTAAGTTCATATTGATAGATAAGTCATAAAGACAACCAGTTAGTTAGTCCATTTACATATTTATAGAAAGCACACACCTACATAGTTACTAATAACAAATAAAATAGTAATGATAAAGAGCAAAGTAATTGCTATGTAGCATTTTTTCGATGATTTACTAAATAGGTTAGGCAGGTTAAGTTAGGTTAACTTACAGCGAATCTCAACTCTTCCACAGGTGGTTTGGCGTATGGTATACCCTTGAAGGATAGGAATTGTGTTCCAGTCGCTGTTTTACAAACTTTTCCTGATAATTTTCCCTCCGTTACGTTTACAATCGGATTCATGATTGTTCTTCGATTTATATTTTATATGACAACCTCACAATCATAACACCTTCTTATTACCTAGCACAACTCGTCAGCTATGGCATAAAAACATGCAAGAAAATGGCAAGTAAATTATCTACCTAGTACCTATTCAAAACACTTGCTGGGCACGAAGTAAATCATAGATGAATAAGTGTAAATATTAATTAATTAAAAAAAAGGAAATTGGCCCGGCCGGCAAGCGGCAGCCTTGGCCTTACTTAAAATCAGAGACTAGTAACCAGAGAGATAAAAATGTCAATCACCTCTGATTTGCTAACACTATGCGCGGCAAGAATACCATGTAGATCACACCACCACAACACAACAATTAATTGAGTCTGTAACAATGGGTATGTTCCGATATACACTGCGAGCACTGTAAGGTGTCAACACAGAGTTATAAAGAGAAGCAGAGTCAAGATAACGTACAAAATAGCGTGGCAATTACAAACACACGAAAACATTACGCACACATACACAAAACTCAGGGCCGAACCTTGTTGCTGCATAAAACATTATATTAATATGTAGGGTTAGGTTGCGTGAAAAAAATTGACCTAAAGACACCTATCATTTGGAAGCTATAATTTGTAAGGATTTTAAAAATAATTATTATTGGTACTTTTATAATTTCCTCATCACAAGCGATCACAACTGCAATATAGTAACACTAGTAATGGTAATCATCACCACGTGCGGGACCCTAGTCAATGTGGTGAATATAGATGTGAGCTCCGCGCTGCGTGTGATATCGTCACCGTCGCGCGCGGAGTTATAGTTCCTGTTACAACTCAAATCCTGAGGACTCCGTCAGTATCATGGCCAGTGGTTCTCGCGTCGTTCTCGCTCTGCGTCGACGCGCAGATGATGGGGATATTATTTAGAAGAACAGTACCAACGGATATCGTGTAAATACCGCCAGATTTTAGCTCAAAGTTCCTATTGACAATAATTTCTTGGCAGTAAGCCAAATAAATGTTGTTAAACAATCGAATCGAATCGTTATTCCAAAAACAGGTTAAATAGAAAATTACAACAGGTGTTTTAAACTCACATGTTTTTTATTCAAATAAACTTTACAATTAGTGCTTTAGAATCTGTATTGAGGTTTTCAATAAAAATTAATGAAATAATTCATCCACCTAATGGAAGATAAGGTAAATTGGTACCTACTTAGTATAAGACCTCAACTAACTTTTCTTTGAAAATGGTCGGTATTGCACCAGGAGATAGAATTGTACGGAATATAATATTACGTTCTTAGATTATCTGTAAAATGCTTGGAGCATATAGCACTCCATGAGTTGGTCTGCCAGTCTTTTCTATTAATATTTTTATGCATAGGTCTCTCAGGTATTCATCCTTTGGAAACCTGAAATTAAAAGTCGAAGTTATATACTTAAAATAAAAGAGTCGTCGAGTCCGGCCCTGTAATTTGTTAAAGTTCTCAAATGTCAAAAAAGATTATTCAACAACTTAAAGCATGTATTTCTACAGAAAACCATAATATTATAGTTTTAATATATGCATGGCTACATATTTCGTCATAACAACTATAAAATATTAGATATCTTAGCCTTGATACGATGCGATACGAAAACATTCCAAAGCTACATGATAGCGTGAATTTTACTTACCGATGGAACGTTACTTCTGGGGTTTTCCTGTACGAAGCGTTGTAACACAGGGGGACACAACACTTCACCATTTTATTTCAGTAAATATTCATATAAATCTCCAAATTTCACAAAAAACTTATGACACCCAAGACAACACAATGTAAACAAACGCCATAGGTCTCATAGATGTCTTATAATGACTGCCACGCATTGAATTTTTGTCAATGTGTGCGTTGGTGTAGCACAGTGTTGCAGCAAATTAATACATACACATTTTTGCTTGCAGGGACACGGTCACACTAAGTCACACTGATTCGCATACACTTGTCTATGTGGGTGTGAAATTTATGTGGGTGTCAATCACAGCCGATATAATATGCTATACTCTTAGAATAACTACTTAAAGAAGGTATGTTTCCAAACAACGCCTTCTCAAAACTTAAGCTACAAATTCGCTATATTATGTGCTGTGTTTACTTGCCTTGTAAACGCAAACATAATGTTGCCAGTTTAAATGTTTTCTCCCTAATAGTTGGGTAAGTAATTGGTTAGTTTGTTTGTAGCATTGTAGCTTCTAAAACTAAGTTAACCAGCTTTTTTCGGACTGCGCGAGCGTCGTACGATGCCATTTATGGCACCAATTAAACGGCTTACATTTCGCGAGTGTACTAGGTTTCTATAGGTAGTTATTCTATGGCTATACTATATTTCTAGAATGATGATCTATGGTGCGACATATTATCCTATATATTATAGTATAGTATATTATGAATAAATATTACGAGAGTATAGCATCTCAACAAAAAACCCTCTCATCAGAACACAAACTCCACCTTCAAAATACCATAGATGTCGAAAATGAGTAAATACGTAATAAATCGTACGTAGAATCACTATTTAAGTAGTTTATACACTTTTATAAGCTTTCCACAGACATCTATACCTAAAAATAAAGTGAAGAAAGTTCCCAAATACTAAACAACAAAAAAAAAACAACATGTGCTCCGTGCATGAAGTTTGGAACCAAAAACAAATTTAAAATAATAATTTATAATTTCAAAGACAAACATAAAGATAGCTTACTTCTTCCCGAGCAATGACCAAGTGGTAGAAGTGAGATAGACGCAGTCGTTTTTACGACGGACCGATAAATATTTGCGCCGTAACCCGACACCATCTGGAAGCCATTACGCGGCAATCGTTGTCACGGAACGCTCTGCGGTCGCGTTTAGGGCCCATATCGGAACATACCCAATGATTGATGCAGGATGGATGGGTCGTATCTCGGTCGTATCGTACACAATGTCGTACACAGCTGTCAATGATAAACTAATTGACACGTTGACAATGACAATCTGCGTACAAAAATAGTGTTGTTTAGCGGTTGTCTAATTAAAAATAACAGCTGGAAAAAACCTTTATTATTATACTAAGCTGCACTTTTGGTAACTATCGCCAGAAAGGCTGATTCAGTATTAGGTGGGTGTAGAGCTCTCCACTGATGGCAAAAGTGATAGTCTGTCCGCATGCGGATGGGCCTTTCGCTAGAAATGGCCGTTCAAAGACGGTTTATGGTTACCAAAAATGAACCATAACTATAGGTCTACCAGAATCTGATGGCAAAAAATACACCTAAAAGTACCTACGGTGTATATTTTTGGCAGAGTTGTGTTTTTAATGTATTCACTCATAGGTATACAACCACAGTGGTTTCAAACAGTTATAAATTTCGCCGTTTTGCCCATAGGTAGGTACATTGAAATCTAGAATGAATGGACCATTGAGTTATTATTTGTAATTTAGTAAATTTGTACAATATAGTTCAATGGAATGGACTACCTTTGATTATGGACTACTCCATGCATGCATGGATGGTGAATCCAAATTCCGTTTAAAACTATGTATAGTTTTAAACGGAATTTGGATTCACTGCTTCGGCAATTATTGAGAAGTTTAATTATTATTTATAGCTTTAAAGCACAGCAAGTACCCATTATAAAAGTTTAAACCCTTCCGACTTCCAAAAAAGGAGGAAGTCGTGGTTCTCAATTCGGTGCATATTTTTTTCTCTCACAAATTCTAAACTATTGTTTCACGCATAATTTAGAGTATTAGAGCGGTATCTACTAAACGATTCCAAATTCAAATCCCAGTGCGTTGGGACTGAGATAGCCGGATGCGCACCTGTGTGCCGCTCTGTCGTGAGAACCGACCACGATCTCATTCCATGCAAAAACAATTTTATACATACGTTCGCATGTTATATTTTTATTCAATTTTCAACTCTATTCATGAGCTATAAAGAAAACGATGAAATCTAAATGACTAGGCAGGGAAGTCGTATACATATTATAAAGCTGTATCAGGTGTTTTGCGGTGTTTGTTGTGTTATTTTGTACGCTATGAACATCCGCGTAAGTCTATTATTGCAACTTTTTACTCTAAAGTCTAAACAGTGACCATACTTTTGGATAAAACATAAGTAGGATTCAATCTTTCATGTACCTAGTAAGTAGGGTTTTTGCACGTTTTGCCTTCCATGTACAATAATATCTATAGATACTTCTATACTAATATTATAAAGAGGTAAAGTTTGTGAGGTTGTAATCAGAATCAGAGGGGTAATCTCTGGATCTACTGAACCGATTTTGAAAATTCTGGTACGAATAGAAAGTCACATTATTTGATTAACCCAAAAAATTAGGGAGTTCCCGTGGGAATTTAAAAACTTATTTTACACGGACGAAGTCGCGGGCATCTGCTTGTAAGTGATATATTGGTAGAAGGTAAATCCATTCAAACTACAAATAGATTTTGTGCTATAAAACATAGGTACGTACTACGTACCTAACTACCTACGTTAACAGTGACAGAGCGTCCAAACTTCAACCTTCCAGAGATATCCTGTGGTGGGTATCGAGTATCGACGCACAGGTGAATTTGACAACAATTCAAATAAATTATTTTTTATTGATTATTAAATAGAGAATCTCCCAATGTGAGCAAGATGGGATGCGTCTAGTGTCCGACCGAAACTGGTTTTTACGACCGAAACCGAATTTCGGCAACAGTCTCAGTTTCGGCCGAAACCGAAACCGAAACTTCCTTACAAGGTAGTGACTACCTACTGCAAACACAAGCCAGTCACGACATGATTAGGCACGTGGACGCGGCAAATGTCTTCGTCGCCTACTCGCTTGGATGGAATTTAACGCGCCGAACATGACCGATCATAGCGCGAGAACTCCCGAATGCAGTTTCAGTTTCGGTCGTAGTTTCGGCAGGTTTGCCGCCGAAACCGAAACCGAACTTTCGGTCGGACACTAGATGCGTCATGCGCTTGGCTGTAACATTCCTTTCCTTTTCACTCGTGTTATAAGGAGTAAGTTCGTAAAGGTAGTCTCAATTATTATTACTTGCAGCATGCCATTCCTACACCCGCACACGTGAGATGTTTGCAAAATTCAGCTCCACGGCCGCGGCTGGCCGTGTGAACCCGATCACAGAGCCTTTACAATATAAAAAGCCCTTTTTAAAGGCTATTGAATTCGCTTTTTAGATTCAAAATACCTACCTTTTCTGTGAAGCTCTCTTTATATTAAGACATTAGCTTTTCATAAAATAACTAGACAGGGTACCTACTACCTACCTGCTTATAATTAATAATATTATGTATTTATTTTACTGAGTGAGCACAATATGGAAAATGGAAATGCCTCACTTGCCTATCAGTCTCAGGTAAGTAAGCTTTTTCTGTACCAAAATTCATCGAAATCGGTTAAAAGCATATCTGAATTCTGAAGTGTGGGGTTTGAGGTACTAGGTACAAGGAGGGCTAATTTTATCTTTACTTTACAGTTTGTAGAATTTGAAGGATTAATTTAGGTATAACATTGGTAACATAAGAAGTAACAACTAACAACTAACAAGATATCCCTCCTCCTTCCCACAAACAGAACTACTTATATCGTAGTAAACCGCTTTTGACCTCTTGCATGGCTTTTGGGCCTCTACAGTTTTTAATTTTTATCAAGTTTTATGCCATATTCGTGCGGAGTGATGCTAAGTAGGTACACCTACTACCTACGTAGTACGTGTCAATTATGTATTCAAGAGCTGTCAAGTGTACGCGAGAACAATAGCCTTTAGTGCTTTCATGTGCCGCGGTCGAGCGCCTACAAGTTGTTACATTGATGTACCTACCTAGGTAGTGGTAGTGTACCTATGCTGGTTTAATATCTGCCTACAAAAATATGTTGGCGTATGGCCGCTATGACCCGACTTATGGGAGGGAATCTGAATTATTCATCATAATATTATTATGTCCTATCGGAAGTCAACAATGACCTCAGATTGTATAGTTATAGTTTGTTATTCATAAATGGCTTAGTAAGTACCTACCTATAATATTATCTGTAGTAAGTAGGTAGGTATTCGGTAATTTGTCAATAAGTTACGTAGTAACTAGGATCGTTGTATTTAGTACCTTACCTACTAGATGATGCCCGCGACTTCGCCCGCATGAAATATTTTTTTCTCACCTCCGGGCGGAAAGCGTCAATTTTCCTCCCGCTGCGCTAAACCAAAATGCCGCTTTCCGCCTCCGTCGAGGAGAAAAATAGTATACACACCACGGGCAGTAAATAAGAAAGCCTCAGATCACATGTTTATTGACCTCGGCTTCGCCTCGGACAACAATTACATGTGATCTGAGACATTTCTTATTTTACTGCCCTAGATGTGTAATGTACTATTTGATTCCTCGAGAACTCCTTAATTTGCCGGTATAAAAAGTAGCATAGCATACCTATAGTATACCTAGTAGGTATATCCTTTCCGGGGATGGAACCTATACCTATCTGTACCAAATTTCATCAAAATTGGATGAAAAGATGGCCGTGAAAGCGTAGCAGACAGACAGACACACTTTGGCATTTATAATATTAGTACCACCTAAGAAGGTAAACGTTTTAGACAAAAGACATAATTGGACACCTCTCTTAAATCTGTATTTATCCCACAAAATTAAGTACCTAGGTAGGTAGGTAGTAGGTACCTACCTAGTACCTACTACCTACCTACCAACGATCTGTACTGTAGCCCTATTCCGAAAAAGCTGCTAATTCGTTGTTATAGGTAGGTAGTAGGTACCTACTTACATAATATCAATTTTTGTGATTGGCTGAATTTGAGGTACCTACCTATTAGTATTAAGTACCAACCGTAGCATGGACAATGGACGTAAGTAGGTAGCTGTACCTACTTATATTTTCTTTTGTCCGTATACCTACCTACACTAGCTGCTATGATAGATTTCGGCCAATCCTGTGGTAGATTCGTCTATTCAAAACATGGAAGAAGGAATTACGACTGCCGTCTAATTCAAAAGCACACATGAAGCACACTTGTCAAAGTCTAAGTAGGTACTTAAATAAAAAAGATTTTAATTTTGAATTATGATTCTGAGGTGATGACTGATGACGATGTCTGTCTGTCTGCTAAACTTTCGGCCCACCTTTAATCCAACCAATTTTGATGAAATTTAAATTTCGGTGAACTAGAATATGATAGATCCTAGCTAAGTACATGCCAATTGCCAGCCGCCAGGCTAACAGGCACGAGTAGATTAGGTAAGTACTTACTACCTACTTAGGTACCACATTGATTTCCAAAACCACATATTAAAGTTAGTATTAATTTACTCAGAAATCAGAATATAGCAAGAACTAAAGTCCAAGCCGGCCACGGCGTGAGTTGGCCTTTGCGTTGGTGTGCCGTGAGAGTGAACGCTGCGCGCACAGGTGTGCCTGAGACTGGCCGGCGTCGGCGCACATTCCTTCGATGGTCACGGCGCGGCGCCGCGCCGAGTGCGTACTTGATGATTGCGGACATGATTGTAAATCCACGATGATCATTGATCACTCTTACAGAATATATGATCTTATTAAATGTTTTCAACTAACTAATATATAGCATTGATGGGCCAAGTACCTACTTATCTATTATGATAAATGAAAATGCTTAAAAGTAATAAGGGCTAAATTTAATTATTGTTAAGATTCCTCAGAATCTGCTCGTTTTAAAATTGGATAATAGTAAGATTTATTATTATACAAATTATAAGTCATAGTATGTAACAAAAATGATTTATGTATTATTTAATGAAAAAAAAACTAAATGTCATTATTAATAATAAAAAACTGGGGAACATCCCTAATGAAAAGTTAGTCTAAATAATTGAAACTTCTTCAAATGAAATACAAGTAGCGCCATCTATTGTCAAATTTCTTATTTTGTTGAACAGTGCCATCTCTTGACAATTTTAATATTTTCATTTTTATTAGGTAATTCCGCTACTCGACACCAGCTGTCACTTGTTATGAGTAAGATTCATAGAAATAATATAGGTTATATATTATATCTATATAGTAAGAGAATTTTAATTTGGTTTTTTATACTACTTTCGATATATAAATTTATTATTAAAACTGGTTAAATATTAAATCATTTTTATAAAAAAAACTTTCCTATTAATTGTGAAACAAACTATCAAAAAAAGTGGAATATAAAAAAAATACTGGCAACACCAGAGACACATGGAATTTCATTTCATTTTCGCCGGCACGAATATTCTAGATTTCAATTTTGAAGATAACAAAAGTCACAAATTAAAATAAAATCTCCGTTCAATTGTTTGATCTGACAAAAGCTACTCGAAGAAAATGTCCAATTTCGTGAAACAGTTAATTCCCCTGCTCGACAGAGTCCTCATCAAAAGAGCCGAAGCCATTACGAAGACGGCAGGAGGCATCGTGATCCCAGAAAAAGCTCAATCCAAGGTTCTTCATGGAGAAGTCGTGGCTGTGGGCCCTGGAGCAAGAAAAGACAATGGAGACTTCATCCCCGTTCTGGTCAAAGTAGGAGATAGAGTGTTACTCCCCGAATACGGCGGTACCAAAGTTAGCTTAGAAAATGATGAAAAGGAATACCACCTCTTCAGGGAATCTGACATTTTGGCGAAGATTGAGAATTAATTTTAGTGCTAGTTATAATTTCCCGCGGTTCGAAATATGGTTAGTTAGTTATTTGTAGCGTATGGACATGATGTTGTGATTGTGTAATATGTTCAATGCTGTGGAACATAATGTATTTGCATTTATTATAACAATGTTATAAAACTGGTTGTTTTAATTATTGTTGCTCACAGGGCCACATTCATTAAGCTAATAGAAATTACATTTCAGTTTCATGTTATCAATGTTAGAGGTTAAAGTACAAAATGAACAATGTTGATTCAGATTGAACCTCCTGGTACTGTTGTTTCTTTTTCTAAATTTAATTAAGATATGCTGAGCAAATGTGATTTCAAATTAATAAAATAAAAATACTAATAATTTAATATTGAATATTTTATTTTATTTATAAATAAAATAATAGGATACAAATAAAAATTTGGCAGCATTTCTACAAAGCATATCATTTCTATAATATCTTAGAACAAACAAAATGCCAAAAACAAGTAGCCTCTTGGCATGAGACTTGTTCGATGATAATAATTGTGTCAATTACTATAGGTAGCCGAGATTTATACATCTGATCTTTGGATTTGCTAGTAACCAGTAAACATTCATATAATCAGGGTTTATACAAGTTAACAAGCAGTAAGTATACATTAAAAACTGTAACCTGACTATGGTTTTTTTTTTAAAAAGGTGCCCACTGTTTTGGATGTAAAAACAGTGGGCACCTTTTTAAAATACCTGTCTGTCGTATTGCTTTAGTTCATGTTCAATATATAGGAGACCACAATAATTAATCGATTGACACCTCATTCGTCAAAATGGGCTCAGTGCTATAGGCGCTATGGTGGAACATACATAGATACAAACATACATTCATACATAGGCTGCTAAAATAATAACCCTTCCCTTTGGCTTTGAGCCTTTGCCGTAGTCGGGTAAATACCACATCAGGTCTTTTTACCTGTCTTATGAAATGCATACTGATAAGTATAGGTAGGTACATTAAGAGAACAATGTAATCATTTTTATGGCAATTGGCATGTCCTATAAAAACATCAATCATTACAATACATAATTGTTAATTAATACTGATTATACCTTCTATTTTTACAAGCATTTGTTACATTATTTAAGCACAAATAATTTAAAAAAATCAGAGATAATTTAGGCAGTGAAATATTTACAAGCATTACATATTACTGGCCTAAATTATAACTACATTCTTGACTTCTGTACCAAATACATTAAAATAGCACTGATCAAGTTTTAAGGAATGTAATTAGTAGAAGTTTAGGAAGTTTTTTATGCATAAAACGTTGCATATTTACAAGTTACAACCCAAACAGGTCGAACTGCTGCACTTAAGAGTTGTTTAATTATAACATATGGAACTCCTTAATTTAGATTTTGTATTGAAATCTATACTAAGGAGTTCCTTAAGTAATGATTAAGCAACTTTGAGTGCAGCAGTTAATCTAGTGCTGATAAGACACAAACAGATAAGCCACAATATGGAATCAGTAGCATATCTTCTTAAAAACTTAGTTACAGGCATATTTTTAGCATTAACTTAGGGCCAAAATATGATAGTTGATGTTACAATCTAAAATCTAAAGGTACATAATGATGGCAAATCAATATGTTTATGCTGAATCCACTACAATGAGCTACGCACAACATATCATAACAAAAATCACAAATTCTGCAGACACTGCTAGTACTGAAAAACAGTACTGATGGATCTTGCAAGTAAAATCAGAGTAATTAGAAAGTTACTGTAGTGATATGGCTGTACGTCTCACTGCCGCAGACAAAGCTGGATTTGGATCAGGAGGTTCAGTTAATAGTTGCACTGTCTTCCAACAGCCATCTTCATTTGACTGTCGCAGGGCTTCCATAGTTGCCTGGACTCGTTGCCCATCTTCAAACGTTGCTGCAGCTTTTACCGGCTCTTTTATCCAATCCATTTGTTCCTTTACAGGTAAAAAGGCTTCTTTTAGTGCATTTATCATCTTACAGAGTCCTTTGATATATGGCTTGGGGATTACACTTGAAGTACAGCTTAAGTCCTCAATATCTACATAAATAACTTCCTCCTTATCATGTGGCCTTTTACCTTCTTCTTCTATTATACTTTTAGAGCATGACTTGTGTAATCTGCCATGCACATCTCCTCCTCTAACAACTAGGTAGCCATTCTTACTACACACATAGATTTCTTGATTAAAGCAAGGTCCAGGTAAATGATTGTTCAAAGTAGCTGTCACAAGCAGTCCTTTGTCCATTTGTAATTGGAATGTGCAGAAGTCTGGTGCTGTTATTTTTCTGATTCCATTAACTTTAGCAGTTTCCTCTACAAATGTTCTTATGACACCATGTACTTTCATAACTTTCTGGCCACTCAAATACGATACCAAGTCAATGACATGACTGCCAACTAATGTCAGTGTGCCACCACCCATAGTGTCATCACAAAGCCAATTAAAGGTTTCACCTAGTAAAGATCCCATTTGTACTCTCACATCGATTAACGTCAATTCACTTGGATTACCTAGGTAACCATCAAGAATACATTTTCGCATATGGCTAAATGCAGGCAGAAACCTGAGCGAATGATTTATTATTGATATTAGGGTGGGATAGTACTGAGCGGCGCGCACCATTTTTAAGGCTTCCGCCTGGCAAAGTCCCGCAGGCTTATCACAGACGACATGTTTGCCGATACCGAGAGCTTTTACTGATATTTGAGCGTGTAAATTAGGCGCACACACAATAAATATGAGGTTCACGTTCTTCTTCAACAAAACATCATCTATTTTGTTAGTAAAGAATGGTATTTTCAGCTCCTTTGCAGTGTTTTCAGCTTCTTGTACAGTCACACCCCATATTGCCTCCACTGGGAATCCTTTTTCTCTCAAGAACGGCACCAAAACTTTAGCAACAGACCCAGTCCCGAAGACACCTATACCGGGCAGCATTTTGATGAAATAACTCTTGTATAAAATTATTAATACATAATATTAGGACAGTACCTAACTCATTTATTTCAGACTCTGTCAATAAGTTTTTTTTTAATACTAAGTAAATAAATCAGAAAAGATAGAGAAATACAGTAGCCTGTATCGGCGAAGCCCGAACTCGAAAATATAAAACTCGTTTCGACTTCGTTCGTTTTGACTTTTGATTCTCGTTTTGATTTGCGTGTCATCTGTCATTGTCAATTTTGTCTTTTTGACACTGTGGCTGTGTTCCGTTATAGACTGCGAGCACTGTTCAGTGCTCTTACTGTGGAGAAATTCGTTCCGTTATAACTGACAGTAAACTGCTGCAGTATCCTAGGGAAATATATGACGTCATTAATCGACGCCATCTTTGTACTGTGAGCACTGGCATTTTCGAGGTAAGGTGCTCTCAGTGTTTGTCTCAGTGCTGACAGCGTTCCGTTTTAAGCAGTACCCAGTATACCTAACTATAAAGGAACGGCTTCGCAGTGTACTAAAGTGACGTCACACCTTACAGTGCTCGCAGTGTATTTCGGAACACAGCCACAGTGTGTGTTCCGTTCTATGCACTGCGAGCACTGGCAGTGCTCTTTACTGGGGACTTTCAGTGCTCTCAGTGTATTTCGGAACGCACCCTTAGTTTGACACTTGAGTTTGACCGTGCGTTCCGCGCAAGTTCCGCGAGAGACTGAGGCTGTGTTCCGTTATAGACTGCGAGCACTGTTCAGTGCTCTTTACTGTGGAGAAATTCGTTCCGTTATAACTGACAGTAAACTGCTGCAGTATCCTAGGGAAATATATGACGTCATTAATCGACGCCATTTTTGTACTGTGAGCACTGGCGTTTTCAAGGTAAGGTGCTCTCAGTGCATAGAAGAAGGATATATATATATATCTTATATATATCTTACTGTCTACGTCTCAGTGTTTGTCTCAGTGCTGATTGCGTTCCGTTTTAAGCAGTACCCAGTATACCTAACTATAAAGGAACGGCTTCGCAGTGTACTAAAGTGACGTCACACCTTACAGTGCTCGGAGTGTATTTCGGAACACAGCCTGAGAGCACTGTTCAGTGTTCTTACAGTGGAGAAATTCGTTCCGTTAAGACTGACAGTAAACTGCCGCAGTATCCTAGGGAAATATATGACGTCATTAATCGACGCCATTTTTGTACTGTGAGCACTGGCGTTTTCAAGGTAAGGTGCTCTCAGTGCATAGAAGAAGGATATATATATCTATATATCTTATATATATCTTACCTACTCAGTCTACGTCTCAGTGTTTGTCTCAATGCTGATTGCGTTCCGTTTTAAGCAGTACCCAGTATACCTAACTATAAAGGAACGGCTTCGCAGTGTACTGAATTGACGTCACACCTTACAGTGCTCGCAGTGTATTTCGGAACACACCCGTTTCGTTCAACAATTAGTTCAACAATAGCTCCGCCTCCACCTGACATTGGCAAAGTGTGCTGGTGCGGCACTATTATACGGCTTCTAACAAAATAATATGAAGAAGAAGAACAATAATTATTAGTAATTTGTAAAGCACTCAACACACAGTGTGCCTAGTAGGAGATTTTCAGTTTCTTCCCATTCGATCGCGACAACGCTAACTATAACGATGAAGCGCTCATACTTACTCAGAATACGTGAGCCCATAGATATACATACATACATATCGTGAGCTCATGAGCCTTAATTTCATATAATAATTATGAGGATGTAGGGAGGGGACCAGGGAGGTAAAGCGATCATAGGGCCCCACGGTGCGCAAAAAAAATTGATTTAATTACGTAGATATGCCTGTGTTTTCAGGTACCATGAATGAATAAATAAAATTTCGCGAAAATAGATATCTTCGTGAATGCACACGTGATCTGTCGTTATGTGCTTATTGGGAGATTTTCTTTCATGGAGATGAATTTCATGTATCATTGCATGTATGACGTATCTACCTAAATTTAAATGGTAATTAGCGTTGTTATATTGTAGAACTTCGTATTTCGCAAGCACATCCATAGCTTAGTCGGGAAAACAAAGATCATAGAAGTAGGCAAAATACACGTGACAAAGTTAGAATCAAATATCAAATAGGTAAATATTATAAATGCGAAAGTTTGGATGGATGTATGGAATATGGATGTATGGATGGATGTTTGTTATCTACCTACTCAATCAAGCCCCAACGGCTGAACGGATCTGGATGAAATTTGGCACAGAGATAGATTATTATAGTCTGGAATAACACATAGAAGTCACTTTTTATCCCGGAAAACACAGCCGGAAAATTAAAGAGTTCCCGCGGGAACCGATAAATCTCAATCCACGCGGACGAAGTCGCGGGCATTCTAGGTAGCTAGTAAAATAATAAATTATATCTATCTACATACCTACTTACCTACGTTTAATTTAAAGATATTAGTAATACCTAGGTACAACGTGTAAGTGGAATAAAGAACAATATTTGTAGAAACAACATCGCCTCGTAAGTCAACGGCGTTACCGCTTAAAACGAATCACCTCGACGTCTTCAGCTCCGGCTTTGATATTCCCCACCTGGATGAGTAGGGTTGGCACTCTAACAAAACCACTTCACAAATATGGTCTAAACGTGTATGTCTGTTTGTCTAGTATTAGGTACAAGAAGAAAGTTGATAAGGTTGGAAGTAAAGTATTTTTGTAGAATAAGCATTAGGTAGTAGGTAGGTACTGCAAGTACCTACCAGCTTTAGCGCTTTAGATTAATCGTATTCGGGACCCGCTTTGATAAGTACCTATCCGACAAATTATTCGGACTATTTTTTTTTTTTTTTTTTTTATTATTTTTGTACAGAATATGGTCTTAAAACTAAAAGAAAAGAAAAAATTGGACAAAGGTAAAGCTTATCTCTATAAAGAAATCTCTTCCAGCCTTCCTTGAAAGTGAGTAAGGTGAAATTGTTAAGTGGTATAGGTAGAAAAATAATATACCTATTGAATTGAAATTATAAAATTCTACAATATTTATTTAAAAAAATTGATATATATACTGTATTACTTAAATAAAAACGACATACTACATACACAAGCTAAATACATATAATAAATATAAATTAATATAATACATATATATATGTAGATACTATACATACTTAATTCATACTATATAATTATATTTATAAAGAAAGTTTAATGATAAATATGTATACTAGGTATAACATTGTAAGATAATGCTGTTTAACTCTGAATTTAAATATATGTACAGACTGACTTTCCCTGATTTGTTCAGGAAGGGAGTTCCAAAGACGAGTAGCTTCTGCTGTGAAAGATCTTTTATAGAAGATAGTGTTATAAGGAGGAATTTCAAGAGATTTTTTAGAGACACATGTTCGCAGGGGTCTTGTAGATGGAAGGGACAGTGTAAAACGCTCTCTTAAATATTCAGGAGAAGAGTTTTTGAGGACATTAAAAAGGATTGTTAAAATATGCATGGTAAGTAGGTAATTGGTAGAAATTATCGATCGATAAAAATATACCTACCTACCTATACGTCGCGTTTCGATTCGGTTTCACTGTCGATACAATTATTCTGAATTGAAATAGCACCTACGCTAATAAACTGTATCTATCGATCGGCAATTATTAAGTTATCATAAGATACCTACGTACTTACTGAATCGGCCTGCAGGAGCGGTTATTACAGTAGGTACCTACGCGCCCAAAATAAGGAGGGAAGAGTTAACACATCGTAACTCTGGATTCGGGTTGACGGAGCAGTAAAGAAGAACTATGGCAAAATAAGGAATATTTGCGTTGCAGAAAGAATCGCCGCTAAACAATAGAACTGCCTCGCAGTCTGTCACCAGCCACACATCATTTAACCACACATACCTATTTTAATAATTAGATTTTTGTAATTACGTTTCCGAATTTTTTAATTTTTCAAAAAGTCTTTCTCTCGCCGCCGTATCATAACTGGCGCCGTATTTTTTTTATTTTTTATCCACTACAAGTTAGCCCTTGACTGCGATCTCACGTGATGGTAAAGTGATGATGCAGTCTAAGATGGTAGCAGGCTAAAAATTCAGAAATTATAAATTCCCAAATTGACCCTGCCGGGGATCGAACCCGGGACCGACAACAGCGCTACACACTGCGCCACGGAGGTCGTCAAATCATATCGGACCCTGAGTTGAAGCGGTGAGAACCTCGTTCCTTCGTCGCACGCCCCCCTAAAACGCCTGCAAAGTGACATCTTTCCTAGACATCTTTCGCACGCTTATAGGTAAATAATAGTTCACGGAATACAAATGCATTCAATATTTATACCTATTGCTCTTGTGACTGCCTCGTTGGTCTTGTGGTTGGCATGTTCGACTGCGGCCGACGAGGTCCCGGGTTCGAGTCCCGGGTCGGGCCATAATTGAGTATTGGGTTTTTCTGACTAGAAATTCTCAGTACTAACCCGGAGTTAGGAAGTTGGCGGTGTTTCACCCCCGTGCCTCGGAGAGCACGTTAAGCCGTCGGTCCCGGTTATTATCACTAACATGATAATAGTCGTTAAAGCCCGCCAACCCGCATTGGAGCAGCGTGGTGGGTCTAAGCTCTAATTCCCTCTCTCCTATGAGAGTGGAGGCCTGTGCCCAGCAGTGGGACGTTAATGGGCTGTAGTGGCTCTTGTGAATGATGATGGTAAGTACCTACTGTTTAGAATTGCCAAGTGCCAACCCTAACTGAATCCTATTTGAAGCGGTCCATCTTACATCTCAGTTGAAAGCCGGTACTTGATCACTTCCACAATTAGGAACAACTCAAACAAAAGATCAACAAATTGAAAAAAAAACTTAATAGAACATGCCTAAGTAGGTAACTCGTAGGTATTAGCTAATAATACATAATATTATATAGGTACCATGATTAAATAGACGGACCTAGACTAGTCTCTTGGAGGTGTAAGTATAAAGCTTAGGTACCTACCTATTTTATATGAGCTTACGACCTTTAAATACTTACCTAATAATATGCAAATCCATGAGTTCGACAATACAAATGTAGGAAATACCTAGTAGAAAACAAATTAATCTGATATGGAAATGGCTCTAATTTTTTTACCTCAGTGTGGATCGTAAGGGGTGCTCAGCACGTGTTAAGTTCACAAAGTATTGAGTGTCAAAAATCAAAATCGGAAGCGAGACCCGACGACCTTGCTGTCAATCATAGATTTGCACCCTCTCAGAGCTATTATTTGTTAACCAGACAATTTTATCTGTATATTGGGAAATCCATAATTTATGATCCATTAGGTAAGTAAGTATTAGTAAGGTAATTAGTAAGGTAATTAGTTATTAGTAAGGTAAGTAGGTATTGTACTTAAGCACGTTTCTACAAGAATAAAGAAAAAAAATGTATCGTCAACCAAACTTTATCTTCATTTATTCGTTATTTTTTAGCTTTTGGATAAATGTTTGGAAGGTGAAAATTAATTTGAGTTTAAAATCCAATTATTTAAAATGCATTATTTTAATATTTATGGATCAAATCGCTCATTATTTCTCATTTGTCCGTCGATAATCCTGAAATCAAGCGGGAGGGGCGGGCGACTGCGTAGGCGCCGCCCAACCGCGCCCGCCTTACGATCCCACTGCACATACTCAAAAGACAACCGTCCCTAGACACGACAAGACAAGGGTCCTTAACTCATTACCCCTGATATAATTCGATCCTACTTTGTAATAACATCGGCTTTGATTGCCCATAAATTTTAAATTGCCATATAAATGTGTTACGCTGAAAATTAATAACAAATGTGATGTGTGATTTGTGATTTGTGCAATAAAAATGCCTAGGAAACGTAGATCTCCTGTGGAAAAGAGAGATGACGTGGATGACGACGATTTCCTGTTTGACGACTCTCAATCCAGTTCTGGTAAGTCACTGGGAAAATACTGTATGCATGGTCGATGGTAGCAAGACTCTTCAGAAATTTTGTTGAGTCACAATCAGCTCAAAACTCTGTTTATTTTATTCCATGTAGGACGACAAACATATTGTGTCTCTTATGTTACATCATGTTTTGACTCTACCACCGGTTCAGAAAAAAAATCTACTGAGATGAGCCGGCTACTAGCCGATTTTCTTAAAATGGTTCTTCGCGGTAGGTTAGGCATGGTATTCTGAAAGTGTACCTAGGTAAGACGTACTTGAATAAAAATTATTTTCATTTGATTTGATTTGATCTTTAAACGTTTACCTACTTTTGATTCGTTCTGGTTCTGGATTCGATCACATTCGATGCCCGGCTGGGGCAATATCGGAAGTAGGTAAATCATTAATTCTTAATTCGCTTAAGAGGATCGTCTAGTGACGAAACGCGACGCGAGTAGGTATTTTCAATAATGCTATCTGTTTCACAACGCTTCGATGCCTTCTCCGTATCGTGCGATAGAGAGAGTTGCAAGTTCAGTAGGCATATGCCTAGGTATATTTTATTCTTGAAATATTGTTTCGGGTGATAACGTTTTTACCCCCCCAAACGTTTACGAAATTAGACAATTTTGGTCTCATTAGATTCAGTACACCTTAATCTAGGCTCGTACGTTTTATTTTTTTAGTATTTTAGTTTAGTTAAATTAAAAAAAATTAAAATAAGTAGGTACTCGAGGAAGTTTTTAGGTCAAAAATATGGATATTTAGACGCTAATAACTTTTAAAATAAGCAATATTTCTTTAAAATTAAAACGTACGAGCATAGTTCTTCATTGTATCTGCAACATTTCTAAAAATTATGAAAATTGGACAACATTTGCGGGAAGAAAAACGTTATCGCTTTTTGTATGAAAATTTACAACTAGACGATCCTCTTAAGTTTTCTGTGGTAGAATACTGGCTTATAAGGTTATAGGCAGGGAGGCCTAGTGTTCTTTTTTAACGTTCCGGTACGAATTACGCATACCTACCTACCTTAGATAATAAGTGAATCGAAGTGTTCTTTATAATATTTTACATCTCTCATATTCGGTAAGTAGGTCCATATTACCCCCAAATGGAGCTTGTAGGTGACCAATTAGCGCTCTGGGGTAATAATGTAGCTAGAAAAGCCCTAGGGCGGTAAGTAATTAAAAAAAGTATGATGGTTAGATGTACGCGAACTTTTTGAAAGAGTGAAGAGTTTTTTTTTAATTACTTACCGCCCTAGGGCTTTTCTAGCTACATTATTACCCTACAGCGCTAATTGGTCACCTACAAGCTCCATTTGGGGGTAATAAGGACCTACTTTACCACACAATCGAGATGTAAAGCAGAGTAGTTAGCTCGGGTGTAAGCATCAATTGCACCCTCGAACTATAGGCGCCCTCCCTGCGCTCGTGCGCCTAAATATCTCGGGCTGCAATTGATGCCTTACAACCCTTGGCTACTAATCTACTATTTCGGATTTTTTTGCAAATGTTATAAGTATGCACGCTGTAGCGAAATAACCGCAAACGCTCTACCAGACTGGCAGAACTGGATTCGCCTTAAGTTTTCCTACGTAAAATAAAAAAATTGGCAGTCATAGGGACTGCCGATAGAAGTGAAAACGAATATTTAATAATTAAAATATTAACCCTAACCTATAAGACATTAAAGTTTAATTACGAATGTAGTATATTTATATTTAAGACCTCTTGTCTTCGTATAACAACGAGTTACGCGAGCATGTCGGTGTTCGCGAGCATGTCGGAGCGAGGTGTCGGTGACGCGAATTCTACCCACTTCTCATTCGAAGTTTACCCACTACCAAAAAGTGCTCAACGCGGCTAAAGAAGTTTTCACTTCAAAAATTATTTCATTTGAATTCCACCACGTTGGCCAGGTGCGAATTGATTTACCACACCCTCGAGAACATTATGATGAACTCATGGGTTTGCTTCAGGGTTCCTCACGACGCGACGTTTCCATCACCGTTTGAAGTAAGCGATATTACTCAATAAATTTCTTAAAACGCACATAAACTAAATTGATTGCCACACAATGCCACACAATCCCTGTTTTCGCCTTTCCGATAACCAAAGGTTGTCTGGGAGAGATCGCTTTAGCGATAAGACCGCCTTTGCACGCTTCACTAAGATTAAGCTTCTTTTTTTGTAAGTATTTATGTTTCTATGTCTCTTGTGCAATAAAGAATACAATAATAATAATAACCTTGTGAGAGCTGAGACGGAGAAAAAACGAAAGTATCTCGATCTGGCTCACGAGGTTTCCGCCATGTGGCATGTGTGATGTGCTAGACTCGGCTAGGATAGTCCGCCGGTTTTTCAACCTGTCCCCCTGACCCCCGGCGGCCCGGCCGTCTGGTCTCCACTGCCGGGGTGTAATCCTCCGCCCGCTGCAACTATTTATTTGTGTGTGTAAGTTTATTTATTTATATATAAATACGTAAGTTTATTATAACTCTTTTGGTCATTTATATATTTATTTTGTATGCGGGCGTGAGGGTAAGATATATAATCGATTTAATAATAATAATAATTCCGTAAAGTTGAGGCACAGAGTACTATATACTCGTGTGGTTGAGGTGCGTGCCCGGTGATTGAACCCGCGACTCCGTACAGGAGGTCGGGTGTCTAAGCTATTATCCAATAATCAGTGGCGATTCCTGGTGGTCAATCTGGGGTTTGCGCTAGCTGATGGTTAGGTATTTTCTCAATAAAACACATTTACCTCATATATCACTGATTAGGGGTATAGGTTTAATATAACTGATAGGTATATCCCTAACAGGTTTGCCCGCCATCTTAGAGTAGGTACTTACATCATCACCCACCACCTGGTGACATTGCAGTCAAGGGCTAACTTGTACTTACTAGAATAAAGAATACTATTTTTATTTATCTTACACTAACAGATTCCCGCGACTTCGTCCGCGTGAAATAAGTTTTTTAAATTCCCACGGGACCTCCCTAATTTTTCGGGTTAATCTCGGTTCTCGTACCAAGCCTATGACACTCACAAATAATGTGGCTTTCTGTTGGTACCAGAATTTTCAAAATCGGTTCAGTAGATCCAGAGATTACCCCCTACAACCTCACAAACTTTACCTCTTTATAATATTAGTATAGTGCGCGTTACATTATCACTATGATAATATCTTCTAAGATATTATTCTGAATTAAATGGTGTAAGGGCGAATTTGATCTATATTAAATACTTGAGATGAACAACCATTTTATTTTGTTAAGGATTGATACTATGTTGGTAAAAACACCTTCGCGAGTAAAGCATTGTTTTAGACCAAATTTGAAAATCATAATGACGGTTATTGTGAGACGACCTTAAAACATAGCTATATGCTGTCGCGGACTTTTTTTTAGAACTTTTTGAGAGGAACAATTCCACCATACATTGTTTTCGTGTAACTTTTACCATTTACGCAGCGCACGCCACGGAAGCTCTCACACGAGACAATTTTTTCCGACTTCATTCACATTATTGCAATTTTCGTAGGGATCTTTAATGTTTTTGAAAATAAAATACAGCCTATGTTACTCGCCGAAAATGTAGCTTTCTATAGGTGAAAGAATTTTTAAAATCGGTTGAGTAGCTTTTGAGTTTTGAAAATAATACTACACAGCACATGCGCAACTCATAGTGCACGCCTTCGGCCCGTAGTGAGCGGGAGTAAGCGCGCTGACCGAGTTCGAAGATTCTCGCAGTACGAGCCACGTGGCGATGCTGCGCACGTCACAAGTCACAACTCACAACCAAGCTGCGAGGTGGTCATGGAGCGTGCGTGATTTTAAATAATTATCGATTAACGCAATCATATAATTGATAAACTTATATGATTTGTGAATGGTAGGTAACTATTTCATGTTATAAAATAAGTATTAGTATATTACATAAATATAGATCTAGAATAATTGGTAAGTAACTTATTCATAATTATTGGTATTGCGGCGCAAGCTGCGCAATCTTAGAGGAATCGCCACTGCCAATAATTAATAAGCATTTTGTTTTATTTTATTCTAACAGGTAGAAGTGGACACGAGCCCCAGCATAGGAACGCTGCCAATGCACGCGAAAGAGCTCGAATGAGGGTACTATCGAAAGCTTTTTGTAGGTAAGGGTTTTTTTTTGTATCCGCTACAAGTTAGCCCTTGACTGCGATCTCACCTGATGGTAAGTGAAGATGCCGAAGTCGTTTTATTAGATCGTAGGTCGTTAGGTCGTAGACCGATAGACGTCCATTGGACGAATGTTACCTGCATCTTCACAGGCACGGTCTTGTACCGCTTGCTTCCAACAACTCGCTTGAAATAGTCCGTCCAGCTATAATGTGGCGGGTCGTTCAACGCGTGCGAGGTCGCCATTCAAGCACCTTGGAACCCCAATGGCTATGCATTGCGATTCTTTGATCTATGTGCCCCTCCCAAACAGTGGCGTGCACGACATAGAGGCATAAAGGTACTGCTTACCCTATACTTAGTTAAAAAAGCTCAATGCATAGTTTTCATCATTCCCTGCCTGAAAGTAGGTATCTACGTAACCAATGCCTACCCGGGCTCCAAATACCTACTGTGCACGCCACTGCTCCCAAGTCCCATTGCCACTTAAGCTTGTAGGTAGGTACCTAGTACCTACCTAAAAATATTTTTGGACTATAGAGTCCTATCTAATTATTATCTTTAAAATGATATACCGCAACCCTATGTAACGCTATAAAAATATTTTACTTCGCATTCGCTTCCATGAGAGCCCCCCTGAAATAAAGATTTTTATAACTTTTTAAGCCATATTCGGCTGGAGGCCATCGGTTTGTAACACATTATTATATTTAAATTTGAAGTAATTACGTTCAGTAATTCAGAAGTTATAAGGCTCTGACAGACGGACGGACGGACGGACGGACGGACGGACGGATGGACAAGTGCAAATTCACTCAAGTAGACTCAGAGACCTTCGCTTCGCTCGGTCAAAAAGCTTATTGTCACTCCCCATGTTCTCAACTATACCCATGAAAAAATCACGTCGGTCCATTTCTGTGTTGCGGCGTGATTGAAGGACAAACCCATGAAACCTTTTCCTTTTCAAATAATTTTTTTCCAAAAGGTTTTCAAAGCAAGCCCGAATTTTGGCATAGAGATCCACTCATCACTGTTTATATGAATGAAATATGTTAAAAGCTCTTGGCAAAAGACAAATAAAACAAAGAATTAACTATTTTTAACACTATTAAATAATACGATACGGATTTTAGGTTGAAAACCACTTTGCCATGGGTGCCGGCGGATACGAAACTGTCAAAACTCGACACCCTGCGGCTGGCGGCTTCATACATAGCGCATCTACGGGTGCTCCTCCACGAGCCACGGTCCGCGCATACTCCTCCACATCCTTTAAATCTGGTAAGTTTTGCGCAAAGGATCAGCCTGGCTGTCCAGCGCGGATATGCAGGCGGCATTCTTGCCAACATTCCACGCAGGCATGATTTAAAGTAAGGCTAAGTAGTTGATGCCCGCGACTTCGTCTGCGTGGTGAAACTTTTTTGATTCCCGCGAGAACTTCTCAATTTTCCCGGATAAAAAGTAGACTAATATGTCACTCTCCAGCTCAACTATGTATAGTTACAATCACAAAAATTACGTCGATCCATTGCTCCGTTGCGGCGTGATAGAAGGACAAACCAACAAACAAACACACTTTCGCATTTATAATATTAGTATGATTTTTTATATATATTTCGCTATAATCAGCCACAGTAGATAAATCTATGTGGTGTAGTGCGTGTCTTCCACCGACAACATGCGAACACCCACCACCCAGCAATTCGCACCGGCACAGCACGTGACAGCACTACACTACACAAATTCTCCAAATCACTCTCTACGTACGTTTCACTCCGAAACCGGAGCATCCTCAATCAACATCTCCTGAGGATGCTCCGGTTTCGGAGTGAAACGTACGTAGAGAGTGATTTGGAGAATTTGTGTAGTGTAGTGCTGTGCCGGTGCGAATTGCTGGGTGGTGGGTGTTCGCATGTTGTCGGTGGAAGACACGCACTACACCACATAGATTTATCTACTGTGGCGGATTATAGCGAATTAAGCTTCTGGTTCATTCATTATCATGGACTTCCGCAAAGTAACGCCTGCTTCGGTTCAATATTTTTTAGTTTTATTGTATGTAAGTACCTAATGTTTTTAATATGAGAAAAGAGCTAGGATATTTTGAAAGTTATTTATTAGGTGACAGTAAGAAAACGGTCCATGCCTAATAGTTTAGGCACCCAGCCTCCTATTTAGGGTGATCCGGGAGCTAGATCCCCTGGTAACCACTTCTAACTTTTAAACCTAACCTTCTCTTCTACCCTCTTACTTATCATATCTCATGATTATAATATGGGGCTCTTCATAGGGCGGACTCCAAAAAATGTTATTATAGAACTACATTAACTCTTGTATAAGTACATAATAAATTGAATTATTTTTGACTTTTTAGTGTTTGTGGTTTTTGAAGTCGGTTTTTTTTACGGTAGAGTTCCAAAGGGGAACGGTATTTTTTTTGACAATTTTCCCCATAAATCCAAAACTACTATGCATTAAAATAAATAAAAATCTGTTTTAGAGTGTACAAGTCAAGTACAAATTGTCCTTTCATATGATACCCCACTTGGTATAGTTATGGTATGGAATTGAGAACCTCCTCCTTTTTTTGAAGTCGGTTAAAAATACAAAACTTTTTTATTCAAGTAGACTTTGACAAGTGCTTTTGAATAGTCGAGTGAATCTACCACTGGTTCGGAATGACATTCCCACGGAGAAGAACCATCAAGAAACTCGGTGGTTGGCTCTTTAGAAAAAAATAATTTACAATTATTACATCAACGTTGTTGATGTATTTAAGTAAGTATTATTGTAAATGTTGTGAAATTATGGTAGGTTAAATTCTTGCTGCAACAATGGATTTTGGTCAATAGCGGAAGAATGTTAATAAATTAAGAGTTGATTGCGAACACAGATCAGCTGTGATTGCGAACGTTAGACTGTAGCAATCGAATTTTAAATTTAAAAAGACCACGGGACATATAATTTTATTTGACGAAGCAGAATATACATGTGCCATGGGTACATTACCAGCTAATAGAAAACCGTCAAAACTCGACATAATATTGTGCCTATAAGCTGTAGCACAGAATACTAACAGCTATAGCGATGGGTCCCTGGAACAAGACCGCAATATCCATTGCAGCAGTATTCCGATCAAGCCATTTTCGTAATCTACGGACCCCAATACACCTTGTGAATTTTTTTCAGAAATTTAAAATGAAACCTGGCCGATTTACCAAAATCACTTATTATTTATTTATTGCTTCTTATTGCTTCGTTATTTCCCGTTCATCATTCGAATTTTGTTTACCGGAATAATCGTACTATGTCCAATGATACAAGTTTTTTTTCAACCTTCTACAAGTAACGGCCATTCTGGCTTTGTTCCCGGAAATAAACTTTGTATGTCGATTCATAATCAACATTGCTGTACAAATATATATATATTTTTTACACTTTCACTAATAAGATGGTGTATCTTCTTGAGAATGATCTCCTTACATTAAATACAATAATGTTGTTATTTATTTTTAATACATACTTCAACATTGTAATATTGTTTCTGGTTTAATTTACATGAGACTGATGATGAATTATTATAATATTAATAATTTACTATTATGTTAATGATTTATTATCAAAGTCTCACGTAATTTAAAACAGAAACAATATTACAACCCTTAATAATAATGAAAAAAGTCCATAATAGTATTTTAACAGGTGGTAATAAGGTAAGTGCCTTTAATGGTTGGGTTATGCCTGTGGGTTATGCCTTTACTCACACACCTTTGGCATCCTAAAGTGGACCCAAACTGAACTGGATACCCTGGATCAAAAGGTTCGAAAACTGTTGACCACATACCGTATGCATCACCCGCGCTCATCTGTTATGAGATTGTACATCCCACGCAAGTATGGAGGACGTGGTTTTTTGAATATCAAGAACCTCCATAATCGTGAGATCTGCAAACTCAGAGATTATTTTCTCAAGGTGAACGTGGGTATACATAGGGATGTGGTTGCAGTTGATAAGGCTTTCACCCCGCTTTCCTTAGGCAAAGAGAACTGGCGCAAACCAATAGTACTTAATACTTCGGATCGCATGACGGTATGGGAGAGCAAGGAGTTGCATGGTAGATTCTACAAGGCCCTAGGGCGGATGTAGATCCAATATAGCATCTATATTTTGGTTACAATTCGGTGACCTCTTTGGGAAAACCGAAGGTTTTGTGTGTGCAATTATGGATGAAGTTATCAAGACGAATAACTATCGGAGACACATACCTAATGAAAGATGGCACTGTTGACATATGTCGTGCGTGTCACCTTCCTGGGGAGTCCCTCAGACATATATTGTCTCCGGTTGTTCTCATCTTGCTAATGGAGAGTACTTGCACAGACATAATCAAGTAGCCAAAATAATCCATCAACAACTGGCTCTCCAGTACGGTCTTATTGATACTGAGGTACCATACTATAGATATAACCCTGTGTCAGTTCTCGAAAATAGTAGTGCCTTGCTCTACTGGGATCGGCCATTTATCACTGATAGGTTTATTGTTGCCAATAGACCTGACATAGTGTTAGTCGACCGTTCAGCGCGCCGAGCAATAACTAATCGTTGATGTTACTATTCCACATGATGATAACCTGGTGAAAGCAGAAAAGGGAAAAGTATCGAAATACTTGGACCTTGCTCACGAGATTACCGCCATGTGGAATGTTGACTCAACGATTATTGTACCGATGGTTGTATCAGTTAACGGTCAGTTTATTGCGAAAAGTTTCAATCAACACCTCCAGAAGCTTTCGCTTGGTTGTTGGATTAAGGGTCGGATACAGAAGGCAGTTATTCTTGAGACGGCGCGAATTGTGAGAAGTTCCTCTCTTTGGAGCCCTGACCACTGGCTGCTTGGGTCTTTAAGGCCCCGCAGTGGGTGGAAGTTTTATAGGATTATTTTTAAATGTGTTTGTGTAGTATTTTTATATATTTATGTAAAACGTGTTTAGAAATTTTTTTATAAAAATCTGTAGAAATAAATGAGAGCGAAAAATGTAAAAGGGTCACCGTCGTACAAATTTTAGATCGTACAAACATTTTAATAACCAAAGACTAAGTATATTATATCGATGGGTGCCGGGAACAAAGCCACAATCGACAAAACACAATTTTACAGGAAAAAAGATTTAGTGAAAATCTTGAATAATTACTAAATTACGAGGCGCATCAAAACGGTTTGTATACCAAACGATGCGTTATTTTTTTTGGAGTAACATATAAATGTACACAAGATTATAGTGCTTAGGAAAGACCTAAAAAACTACAAAATCGATATTGCCGCTACAGATATTGAAAGACGTTTCCGTAAGAGTCCATTGTGGTTATATTCCGGTAAAAAGTGCGAAATCAATCAAACAGCAATAGTCTATTGCAACGTTGTGCGCTGTTCTGAAGTATGTATGGCGAATACAGTAATAGCGTTTTGCAGTGATATTACATGAATTTTGATGATCGACTAGATAATGTACTCGTGAATGCTGTGTACATTGTATGAATATTGTTGTACTGGAATGAGTACATTTTTATTGAATATTTACGTAAATATCTGTAAATAATGTAGTGTAATTATATTTAATTTGTTAATAATCATAATAAATTATATTATTGGTCCTGTATAATATAATATAATATATAATATAGTTAGTCTTTGGTTATTAAAATGTTTGTACGATCTAAAATTTGTACGACGGTGACCCTTTTACATTTTTCGCTCTCATTTATTTCTACAGATTTTTATAAAATTATTTCTAAACACGTTTTACATAAATATGTAAAAATACTACACAAACACATTTAAAAATAATCCTATAAAACTTCCACCCACTGCGGGGCCTTAAAGACCCAAGCAGCCAGTGGTCAGGGCTCCAAAGAGAGGAACTTCTCACAATTCGCGCCGTCTCAAGAATAACTGCCTTCTGTATCCGACCCTTAATCCAACAACCAAGCGAAAGCTTCTGGAGGTGTTGATTGAAACTTTTCGCAATAAACTGACCGTTAACTGATACAACCATCGGTACAATAATCGTTGAGTCAACATTCCACATGGCGGTAATCTCGTGAGCAAGGTCCAAGTATTTCGATACTTTTCCCTTTTCTGCTTTCACCAGGTTATCATCATGTGGAATAGTAACATCAACGATTAGTTATTGCTCGGCGCGCTGAACGGTCGACTAACACTATGTCAGGTCTATTGGCAACAATAAACCTATCAGTGATAACTGACCGATCCCAGTAGAGCAAGGCACTACTATTTTCGAGAACTGACACAGGGTTATATCTATAGTATGGTACCTCAGTATCAATAAGATCGTACTGGAGAGCCAGTTGTTGATGGATTATTTTGGCTACTTGATTATGTCTGTGCAAGTACTCTCCATTAGCAAGATGAGAACAACCGGAGACAATATATGTCTGAGGGACTCCCCAGGAAGGTGACACGCACGACATATGTCAACAGTGCCATCTTTCATTAGGTATGTGTCTCCAATAGTTATTCGTCTTGATAACTTCATCCATAATTGCACACACAAAACCTTCGGTTTTCCCAAAGAGGTCACCGAATTGTAACCAAAATATAGATGATATTGGATCTACATCCGCCCTAGGGCCTTGTAGAATCTACCATGCAACTCCTTGCTCTCCCATACCGTCATGCGATCCGAAGTATTAAGTACTATTGGTTTGCGCCAGTTCTCTTTGCCTAAGGAAAGCGGGGTGAAACCCTTATCAACTGCAACCACATCCCTATGTATACCCACGTTCACCTTGAGAAAATAATCTCTGAGTTTGCAGATCTCACGATTATGGAGGTTCTTGATATTCAAAAAACCACGTCCTCCATACTTGCGTGGGATGTACAATCTCATAACAGATGAGCGCGGGTGATGCATACGGTATGTGGTCAACAGTTTTCGAACCTTTTGATCCAGGGTATCCAGTTCAGTTTGGGTCCACTTTAGGATGCCAAAGGTGTGTGAGTAAAGGCATAACCCAACCATTAAAGGCACTTACCTTATTACCACCTGTTAAAATACTATTATGGACTTTTTTCATTATTATTAAGGGTTGTAATATTGTTTCTGTTTTAAATTACGTGAGACTTTGATAATAAATCATTATCATAATAGTAAATTATTAATATTATAATAATTCATCATCAGTCTCATGTAAATTAAACCAGAAACAATATTACAATGTTGAAGTATGTATTAAAAATAAATAACAACATTATTGTATTTAATGTAAGGAGATCATTCTCAAGAAGATACACCATCTTATTAGTGAAAGTGTAAAAAATATATATATATTTGTACAGCAATGTTGATTATGAATCGACATACAAAGTTTATTTCCGGGAACAAAGCCAGAATGGCCGTTACTTGTAGAAGGTTGAAAAAAAACTTGTATCATTGGACATAGTACGATTATTCCGGTAAACAAAATTCGAATGATGAACGGGAAATAACGAAGCAATAACCATAGTGATTTTGGTAAATCGGCCAGGTTTCATTTTAAATTTCTGAAAAAAATTCACAAGGTGTATTGGGGTCCGTAGATTACGAAAATGGCTTGATCGGAATACTGCTGCAATGGATATTGCGGTCTTGTTCCAGGGACCCATCGATATATTATATTATATTATACAGGACCAATAATATAATTTATTATGATTATTAACAAATTAAATATAATTACACTACATTATTTACAGATATTTACGTAAATATTCAATAAAAATGTACTCATTCCAGTACAACAATATTCATACAATGTACACAGCATTCACGAGTACAATATCTAGTCGATCATCAAAATTCATGTAATATCACTGCAAAACGCTATTACTGTATTCGCCATACATACTTCAGAACAGCGCACAACGTTGCAATAGACTATTGCTGTTTGATTGATTTCGCACTTTTTACCGGAATATAACCACAATGGACTCTTACGGAAACGTGTTTCAATATCTGTAGCGGCAATATCGTTTTTGTAGTTTTTTAGGTCTTTCCTAAGCACTATAATCTTGTGTACATTTATATGTTACTCCAAAAAAAAATAACGCATCGTTTGGTATACAAACCGTTTTGATGCGCCTCGTAATTTAGTAATTATTCAAGATTTTCACTAAATCTGTTTTCCTGTAAAATTGTGTTTTGTCGATTGTGGCTTTGTTCCCGGCACCCATCGAATTAGGTAGGTCTAGGTAACATACCTACCTAATTATAAATCTAATTAATTTACGACATTAATTGTGCAATGGAGCTAGTTCTGGGCTCTTCTCAGACCAGGGCGCGTTTGGAACCCTCGTTGCTTTAGTTTTAAAATACCGTAGTTAAGTATCACCATCGTGTCTTATACATGCTTATATACTTTGTAAAGGTGACGTCCAAAAGGTGTACTTTGTAGGTACCTATTTTGTACCTATTTTGACGACCTCCGTGGCGCAGTGTTGAGCACCGTTACCTTAACGTGCGGAGGTCAAGGGTTCGATCCCCGGCAGGGTCAATTTGGGAATTTATAATTTCTGAATTTTCCCTGCTCTGGCCTGGTGGGAGGCTTCGGCCGTGGCTAGTTACCACCCTACCGGCAAAGACGTGCCGCCAAGCGATTTAGCGTTCCGGTACGATGCTGTGTAGAAACCGAATAGGGGTATGGGTTTAATATAACTGCCATGCCCCTAACAGGTTAGCCCGCTACCATCTTAGACTGCACTTACCATCAGCCCCCCTAGCATGGGCCGAGACAATTTTCTGCCCGAGGAAAGGATAAAATTTTTATTCCTAAATAAATAAATAAAATCGCTAAATAACGGTGGATAAATAGTCCCCCGAGTCCCCGTGAAATGTCAAACGGGGATAAACTTCTCCTCTCCCATGTTGCCCTGCTCTGAGAAGTGGATAAGTTAATTTTATCTCTTGTCAGTGGATAAAATCGGGGGATAAAAATTTTATCTCCGGCCCATGCTAGCCCTGCAGGTGAGATAGTAGTCAAGGGCTAACTTGTAGTGGATAAAAAAAAAATAGGTATTGAGTTTTGTAGCTGCCTGTAGTACCATACTACCTACTACTTACCTAGTCGTTAAGTCAATGGACTTGAGAATTTGAAACCACAAAGCGTCAAAACCTCTATACCTATATACATAATTGTTCACAATTTATTCCCTGTCCCACTTGTCATCTCGTTAATTCATCCTTGACACGGGGGCGTTTTAGGGAATAAAGCCATGTGCACATTATTTTAAAGCCTGAAACACACAGCGCGCGACTGTAACAATGTGCAGTCATGTGCCGTCGCGTCAAATTCTTCAAACTACATTCTTAAGGCAGCTCAGTACGCGCGACTGAAGTTGCCGGCGCACGTGGGTAACCTATTTGCTGTTTCACCTAACATTGTGTGAGAAAGAGACAGACTCAGTGATGAGCAGTATAGCGAGTGCAACCGCGCGCACGGCAGTCCCGGTATAAAGATGATGTTACGCTCACAGATTATACCTATTATAGTTGGACCGATGCGATATCTGATATTATCACTGATGAATTATAATAATTAGGTATAATGATTTATGATAATGATTAGGTACCTACTTATCTTTTATGAAAACTACAAAATGTAACCTACATACCTATTATATTATTACCTACTATTATATACCTCAGCGTGTAAACAACTCGTATAATATTCTTCTTTGTCAATCGATAGACGTCCACTGCTGGACAAAGGTCTTCATGGACTTCCACAGGCCTCGTTCTTGCGCCGCCTGAATCCAGCGCCTCCCTGCGACTCGTTTTATGTCGTCGGTCCACCTAGTGGGGGTCTGCCAACACTGCGCTTCCCGTTTCGGGGTCGCCACTCCAGCACCTTGAGACCCCAACGACCATCAGCTCTTCGAACTATGTGCCATATAGCATGGCATATGGCATGGCATATGGCATGGCATATAGCATAGCATATAGCATAGCATATAGCATAGCATATATCATAACATATAGCATAGCATATAGCATAGCATATAGCATAGCATATAGCATAGCCTATAGCATAGCATATAGCATAGCATATAGCATAGCATATAGCATAGCATATAGCATAGCATATAGCATAGCATATAGCATAGCATATAGCATAGCATATAGCATAGCATATAGCATAGCATATAGCATAGCATATAGCATAGCATATAGCATAGCATATAGCATAGCATATAGCATAGCATATAGCATAGCATATATCATAGCATATAGCATAGCATATAGCATAGCATATAGCATAGCATATAGCATAGCATATAGTATAGCATATAGCATAGCATATAGCCACGTCCGTCAAGGTCCTCAACTAAGTTGAGGACCTGGAGACTTGACTTGACTGCGATTTCAGCTGATCTAACTGTGATCTAGATCAAGATAAACCCTAATAGTGAAACAATCATACTTACTAATATTATAAATGCGAAAGTGTGTTTGTTTGTTGGTTTGTCCTTCAATCACGCCGCAACGGAGCAACGGATTGACATGTTTTTTGGCATGGGTATAGTTGAGGACCCCCAATCATGTAAGAATTGTTCATCAAACGTTAAAGATTTTTGTCAAAGTAAAATAAAACCTTATCTGCATTGAATTAGAGCTCAATTTCGTCTGCCCATTCTTATACATTTAGGGTATCGTACATACCTAAACGTATAAGAATGGGCAGACGCAATTGAGCTCTAATTCAATGCTGTTATGGTTTTATTTTACTTTGACAAAAATCTTTAACGTTTGATGAACAATTCTTACGTAATAGGGGGGCTTATCCCGGAAAATTCCCGTGGGAATTAAAAAAACTTATTCCACGCGGACGAAGTCGCGAGCACCAGCTAGTGTAATAATAAAATAATAATAATATGCAATTGACAACACTTATTCACAATAATAATAATTATAAATATAAACCACACACACGACGTAGGTACATAATTACCAATTACACGAATAACACTCTAATTACGTTGCAATAAGTAGCTCGCAGTATAGCTAGTAGCTACATAGTATTATGTAGGCTGCGAGCGGCCCTTCCCCCCGCCCGCTCGCCCGCCACCCGGAGGTGTCGAATGTTCGGATGCGAGGCAAGATGGTTTTTACCGAAATCAAGCGCGCGAAAAGGGTTGAACAGTCGTTTGGGAAAAGCGTTTGTTTGTAAAAACTACTAAATGTATGTTTACTAAGTAAAGTTATTTCAAATAATGAATAAATAAACTATGTTTATTGATAAATTGTTTTATAATTTTCACACTCCTAATCTTATTTATTTGCGCCCAAAGTTGTCATCAATTTAGTGTGAAAATTGGAATCTTTCGAGGCTCGTAACTTTAAAATCAATAATTTTTTCAATATTTTATATATCAATAAACCTAGATAATGACGAGACAAATCGAAATAAAACTTAGTTTTGGGCGTACAATATCAAATAATGTAGTAATTACGCTTTTTCGTTTGTATGAAGAAGGTACCGGCCTGAGTCCCCTTAAGAGGCGAAAACGAAACAAAACTTCGTGGTACAAAGTAAGGCCCTCTACCTTGGTAGAGCCCTCTACCTAAGGTCCTTTACCTGTCAGTAAATAAATAAATACATAAATAAATAAATAAATAAATCGTTTATTTGCTTGAAACATGGTACAATTAAAAGATAACACATACAAAATTTGACCAAACATGTTTCGTCATTACTGACATGCAAATTTAAACATGAGTTGAAACTCAGTAACTCAGTACCGCCACAGAATAGGTAAGTTGGTACCGCCGCGCTATTGTTTCGTTGATCATCATTTTCCTTCTCGTGAAAGATGGGGATAGCAATGAATATATTATGTATTATGACAAAATAATTTCAAGTTTCTAACCCATTGCCGGCTTACTAGTGAGCACGAGTCTCCTCTCGGAATGACAAGCGTTTGAACATAGTCCACCACGCTGACCAAGTGCGGATTGGTTTCACACACCATCGAGACCATTATGAAGAGTTCACGGTCATGCATAGGTGGGATCACGATGTTTTCGTTCACCGATTGAAGCAAGTGATAGATTTTTTTTTAAATCCATTACAATTTACAAGTTAGCCCTTGACTGCGATCTCACGTGATGGTAAGTAATGATGCAGTCTAAGATGGTAGCGGGCTAACCTGTTAGGGGCATGGCAGTTATATTAAACCCATACCCCTATTCGGTTTCTACACGACATCGTACCGGAACGCTAAATCGCTTGGTGGCAACTCTTCGCCGGTAGGGTGGTAACTAGCCACTGCCGAAGCCTCCCGCCAAGCCAGACCAGAGAAAATTCAGAAATTATAAATTCCCAAATTAACCCTGCCGGGGATCGAACCCGGAACCTCCGCACTAGCGCTCAACACTGCGCCAGGAAAGTCGTCAAACTTTTAGGTTTTTTAATCCTAAAGGGCAAAACACACAGGGTCGGGTGCGCGGCGGGTTGAATTCCTTAAGTATTTATATGGACGACATCACACAGAACCATTGACATAAATGTATACTATACATATAAGTCAATGCACAGAACGCGGGTGCGGGTTCCCTGTGTGTTTTGCGCTCAAAAGTCCGAGGTACCCGGGGTCAAACCCATGACCCGGTGAAGGAGGCCAGGTGTCTACACCACTGCTATCACCGCAGCAATGAATCAGGCGTAAGTATTTGCTAAACGCCACCGCGAAGCGAAGCTCGAAGCTGTCACCGGCGGATTAGGACGCACGTTCCACGAAGGTCTCTGAGTGACAAATGGGCTGAGCTGAACGCATTGAAGCCGCAAATGGGGATGATTTTAAAAATATATTCAGAGCAGTTTGTCACGTATAAAATTACTGTTGGGTGTCTAGACATAGGTAACTAGTAACTTGCTTTTGAGTCAAGTCTGATTCTGAGATACTTATGTACCTACTCGTAGATACTTAATATTCATACGTTACACCCACAAATAAATACTTAATGGGTAGGTACTAGGTAGGTACTCTACCTATCTAACTAGGTAAGTTTATGCTATCACTAGCTGATGCCCGCGACTTCGTCCGCGTGGTTTAACTTTTTTTGATTCCCGCGGGAACTCCTTAATTTTACGGGATAAAAAGTAGCCTATGTGTTATTCCAGACTATAATCTATCTCTGTGCCAAATTTCATCCAGATCCGTTCAGTAGTTACGGCGTGAAAGCGGAACAAACATACAAACAAACTCACTTTCCCATTTATAATAATAGAGGATTTCATAATATTATGATGACAGTTAGCATTCTATCCGTATCCGGTATATTCAGTTATTTCTGGGGGAAAAGAGATAAACCTATTTTTATTATCCTAATAGCATCTGGATTGGGTTATAATATGATGTACCAATCCGCGTCTTCTTGGGGGTTCCGGTGGCACATATCCTCAAAAAACAAACTCAATTTTTTTACACCCTTAAAGCAAGAGGTTAAGCCTTTTGACACAAAAATAAACACACTGGGTATTCGGAACCGGGGCGCAGAGATAGTAACAAAAAGATTATAACAATAAACACGTTTTACGCGTTGCGCGCTCGCTGACCAAAAGTTTGCAGCTGTTTGGGGTATAAATAAAGTTTATCTCCGGACGTTTAAGAGATCATCCAGTTTTATTGTTTCCCTGGGCGCGCTTTGTTTGAATGATTGTAAGGAATTAAAAGTGGTGTACCTATCTTCGTACATACTTATAGAGGCTTTAATTGTCCGACGCCTGCCCAGTGCCCAGAAACTTGGATAAACCTACAGTGGTAGGCAAGGTAGAGGGTATAACGACCACGCGGCTGACATCTGCAACTCCAATTTTGTAGTTGGCCTCAAACTACAAAGTTAGCTCTATTCCAACTACCTACTATCATCCCACACCCTGCAGCAGCCATGAAATCAATAGCTATCAACTATCATCTATAATACTTTTAACATATTATACTTAGGTACAGAGTTTAGATAGGTATATTTCATAATAATTACATTTTAAACACAATGAAATAAAATAAAATCTAACTGAAAACTAAATTAAATACCTACTATACAATAATAATTTCATCCATACCAGTTACCAATGCAATGATGCCTAGAAAGCTGTCTGCGTTACCCCGCTGAATAGCTAAACTTATAGGTACCTATATGTTGGCCGAGGTAAATATACAACATAAAATATTTTTCAGAGGTAAATATACCTATAGTAAAGGTAAGTATCATTGGCGAAGACTCCATGTAAGACCCGATTCCTATCGGCATCCCTTTAGGAATTGTAGTAATCAACCATATTTTCGTCCAACTCTATTCTCCGAACTTACACTCTGTTCATTGGTTTGAATGAAATTAACGCGTGACAATTTATAGAAAACTATCGCGACTTCGTCTGCGTGGATTAGAAAGCTGAAATTTGGTATGTAGGCTAGGAATTACATATAAATAATGGGAAAATTAAGAAATCAGAAACTTTTCCCTTCCAACCCCTCCTATAGGGGGTGCATAATAGCTGTACAGTCGGTAGGTACCTACTTAAAGAAATATGTGGAAAATGCAGGATACATACTACCGTACCTACATAATTCTCTAATATATATAAATCTCGTGTCACAATGTTTGTCCTCAATGGACTTCTAAACCACTTAACCGATTATAATAAAATTCGCACACCATGTGCAGTTCGATCTAACTTGAGAGATAGGATAGTTTATATTATATAGATTAGGATTATTAGTACTACCCGTGCGAAGCCGGGGCGGATCGCTAGTAATAATATAAATATTCAATTCATGACTCAGGTACAAATGTTCTGAATACAAACATTATGCCCCTAGCAGAATTCGAACCCGCGACCTCTCCCTCAACAGTCATGGTCTGCAGGTCGCCAATAATAATCACGTAATCTTGTCATTTTTATTCTCATTATTTTTATTTTATTACTGAAAAATTATAAATTATACAACATAAAATATTGTTCAGTAGGTAAATATAGGTACCTATATTTACGTAAGTAAGTAATTAAGGTAAGTATCATTGGCGAAGAGTCCATGTAAGACCCGATTCCTACCGGCACTCCGGTCGGCGGTCACCTGTGGACTCTGTGAGACGAGAAGATAGATCATTAAAAAAAGCTCTAACATCTTCGGCCCACGACCGCAGGCTTTCAACACCAAAAGGCACAAAAATGAATTTATTTTCTATAATTTCATACTTGCGCCTCTTGGTTATTTCTGCATGTGGCCGCCGCCCCCGCCGCCATGGAGGTCGCCTGCAAGTGAGACAACGCAAGCGTATCTACGCATGTGGCATCCTAAACAAGCGACCTTCCTTGCTTCACGGAACAAGAGTCATACCGTCAGGTCTCTTACCATCACTGCGCGCCAAGCCATTTGGTTCCAAAACTGCAGGCACTGGTGGCAACTGGCAAGAGACCTACGAATGATGACGTTCGTTCGTTACTTTCGATTGTAGTTGATATCATTTAATAGTTACTATATTGACAACAAAGATAAAATGTAAATCGTATGTATAAAAAGTCAAGTTCTCTACTTGGATCTAAAAAGTCCCAACTTCAGTTTAGATACTTTTTAGATCTAATAATTCTGTCGCAACAATTTTATGATCAGTTATTGCATATTTTCGCAGTTTGCATATCAAATTACCATCTTGGGAGGTCGAAATCCGTCGAAATAGAATAATACTTAGGCCACGAGATGTATAAGAGTTTGCTTATCCAAATTTTAATCATATTTTGTTTGTTTCTTTGTAGTCAACAAAAAATTGAAAGGAACAGAAAATAAAATTATTCTACTAAACTAGTATCTTATTTTAATTATCATAATACGTTTTAAATTGGTAGGAAGGTGGATTTCAGTAAAAATGGTTAGGCGTAATTTTCTTTTCTTTTTTTTTCAGGCTTGGCCGTTCGCTTTTCAACACGGCGGATCTCTAAGCTGCACGATTTCCCAGCGGTGGAGTCGCAATCAGCCAAACTCCGAATCAACCAGGCACCAGCAACCGCAAAGAGAGGTCCAAAACAACTGCAACGATACTTACGGACAGGAGTATTCCGAAAACGATTACGATGATAGAAACTACGACGAGACGAACGAAGGGTGCGATCCCATGCAATACACTAATTATGGATACAAGGAAAATTATTATGAAATGCGAAATTTGTATTCATCGGACGGATTGATGAATGTGTGATATTTTTTTTAATTGGAACCTTTTATTTGAATGTGTGAAGCGTAGGGGATTGAAATTACTTTGCAATAAGACGTGCAGCCAAGCGATTTAGCGTTCCGGTACGATGCCGACGCCGCGTAGAAAGTACAAACCGATTAGGGGTAGGTAGATACCTAGCCCTACCCGTAACAGGTTAGCCCGGTACTATCTGAGACTGCACCTATATTACAAAGTAATTTCTTATTTTTATATAATTAGTAGGTATGGTAGGAATTCTTAAGAAGTCTTCTTAAGTATAAAAATATTTAAGTATAGCAAATCATTTTAAAGTGTGTATAACATCGTAAAATTGCAATAAAAAATTTACCTACTCAGTAATTTATTAAAAATTTTACGCCACAAATTAATTTTGCTAATGGTTACCCGATACGAGTTAGCAAAGACGACAAACTACGTCAACCTTTTGATCTTAGATGAAAGCAGTGTTTAAGTGGTAACCCAATATCTTATCACTCCCCTGACAGGGGAACCTGACAAAACAAATAGTTCCGCAAAAATACATTCACTGATTTTACACGTTCATGAGAATTTATTTTTATTTAGATTTTTCTTATGAAACAACTTTACTTTGCATTTGCCTATAGAAAATAAACTGATTACAATAATAAAATTATTAACGATATAATAATTAGGTACTTATTAGGTACCTAGTAATTCAAATGTGGGTTATATAAAGCTCTCTTCAATTCTTTTATAAAGCTTCGGTCAAAGGAAAGCAAATCCCGCGCGAGTTGCGGGATGCAAAATAGCACAAACTGCAACTGCGTCAGTTTGAACTTTGAACGAGTCCTTTTCAAGTTTATGGACGGTTACCACATCTGATTTGAATGGTCTCAGTTTACCAATGCTACCCCAACCACCAGTTACCACCAGTTTAACACCCCAACAAGAAAACTACTTATGATTAAAAAATCTAAGCAGCATGAAAATTTAGGACAGGACGTGAGCTTGAAGCAATAAAAGATACTTTTAGCCGGTGAAAAGTTTTATTAATCTTAAAAATAATTAATTAATCAATTACATGTATGTATTATGCCAGGGCACACTAAAATGATATTTACAACAAAATAATAATAAAAATGTAACTAAAGCGAGGCAACGTTTTGGTATTTTTTTTAAATAATTATACTGCATACAGCACTACTTAACTAATCCCTATAAGTCTTAAAATAAACGCACAGGAGAGAAAGATTAGCTTAACCTCTTTTGAGATTACCGTTTAAAGGTGCTAATAAATGGGCTAGCTTTTTGGTAATTGTCAAGCCATAAAACCGCTGTCTAGGTAAATCAAGATTTGGCTATTAAGGTTAATAGTAACCTGCTAGCAAGATTAATAACAATTTTTATAGCCTGTACAGGCAATTTTAATTTACACCATGGAGTACCTACCTAGTAAGTATTAATCTACTGTTATCATTAGAGTGGTATATTTCTTATATGGGTAATTATAGTGGCAGTAATAATATAAATTAATTATTTTTATTTCAATTGGTAAATAATTATTAAATACTAATCCATACAAATATTATAAATGCAAAAGTGTGTCTGTCTGTCTGCGCTTTCCCGGCCATCTTTACAACCGATTTTAATGACATCTGGTACAGAGGGGAACCCCTTAATTTTCTGGGATGCAAACTAGCATCCCGGAAAAATAATGGTTCCCGCGGGAATCAAAAAACCTAATCTACGCGCACAAAGTCACGGGCATCATCTAGAATGTATATACAAATATGTGTCTATACTTAATGATTATTTTTCGCCCTTCTATTTTCTCAGTATTCAACCTGGTCTTCTTATACTTATTTTGTTTTACTAAATTATGATAGGGTGTATTCGCATTAATTATTTAACTTTGTGGCCACGCATCATCTACTTGTAACTGTATAATTTGAACTCACCACCAATTTTCGAAGAAACCCTTATTTTTTCTTGAAGTCACCGTTAGTTTTGTCTCTAAGACACCCTTAATTATATAATTAGTGTTTGTCTATTAAGTAGAGAAAAAATAGAATCTAAAAAATTCGTGACAAGAACGAATTAATGCGAGATGCATATATTATCTCTACTTTTGATTATTACAGTCTTACAAATATAAATGAATAAATGAATAATACATAAATAAGTCTTTCCATAAACCTAGATCTATAAGATTTACTAGAAAATATGTAAGACGTACTTATTTATGTTTAATATGTACCTTTCTATCAAAGCTATCTCTTTGTTGTCATAAAAGTGTAAAAGTGTTAGTAAGTCTATGAATTAACAAAAGTTTTTGAACACGAAACTCGTTATTGAGCTGTTCTTTCAATAGCTTGCACCTGTTGCGGATAAGCATATGTTATGTAATAAAAATCTCTTAAGTTAAACTTAGTTGATTTAAAAAGTTACACCAGGGCCTCAGAAAATAAGTCAATCGCTCTATAATTTTTCTTACCTTAAATTACACACACAATGACGAATTTTATTCATTCCACACACCTTCAGACCTGTATCATATCCAATAGCTAGTATACTATAATATTACTCTACCCTTTTTGGTAGGCTCCTAGCATTGCTCCTAGCTTTTCACCTGCTTTGCACACACTAATCAATATAATTTCTAACCTAAATTTCATTGAAATTTCAAATAAATAATTTCTGCAAATAGTACGTAGTATTACAGTAGAATTTATTGAAAGGTATTTTAAATTAATTGATGTATTTCAAAACAATAAAAAGCTTTAGTAGTAATAGCGTATTTTTGCAATATAATATACCTAATATAGGTATATTTATAAACAAAAATAATTCTTAAAAACTTATCTCACTGTGTGTAATTTAAATTTTAAGTAGTATGAATGAAGTAGACGAAAAATCTAAAACTTGCTTGGGGGTCATTCTGTTACTTTCTTTTCTTAATATTTTTTCTATAATATCTATAGTATAAGTGCATCAGGACATAGGAAGATGTTCAAACTTTGGCAAAGTATATATTATTTAAGACGATAAGTCCCGCGAGATTACGAATAACAAATCATACTACTAAAAATTATGTATTTAAAAAGACTTCACTAAATTTGACTAAAATGCTTTAAGCAATTTGTAATTAAGTTACTGCAAAAATTTATGGATCGCAAAATCTACTATACATAATATAATTTATTCTACTATCCAAATAATAATTAATTATTACTATAGAGATGTAATTGGAGAATACTTGAAGGTATTTTTTATATTGTATTGATATAGATACATTAATGCAATTATTACCTATGAATATTTCCTTATCGGCTTTGTTATTATTATTTTTTATATAATAACTTTCATTTGACTGACATATTATTCATTGTAGAGTCCATAATTATGTTATCTTTTGAAAATAGTCAAAAACTGTAGCCGTAACCTATACTTACTGTTTAAAAAAATTAAGTATTATTCTATTAATAAAATCTATAAAAGCGAGCATTGTATTAATAGAAAGTGCAATTTGCCTTCGAGGCTTAGACACTACCGTAATTTGCTAGTTATTAATAGTTAAAAATTACTATACGTGTATAGCAACGCCTGAGACAGAAATACTACATAATATAATGTATGATATTGATACGAAACCATAGCTAATTACAATACATCGACAATATTTCAAGTAATTAACTAGCGATATCATGGAGGCATAAACGATTTTTTCTACGAAGAATACCTATTTCAATAATTTGCGGTATTATGTATTTCCTTATTGATTTAATACATTATTTGTTTTTAATATTAATTTGAACCGATTTTACATATTTTTGGATATTTTCGCTACATTTTAAAGTAAAATGGACAATAATGAAATTGAACAGTACAAACTGCGAAATAAAAATCAGCTTTACCGAATTACGATTTTAAAACAAGGTACTTTAGGTCCATTATATGTTGATATTAGTATTTCAACTTTCAATACTTCTTACTAAGATACTATACTAAGATCTGCAAACTCGTACTTATGGTTCCGCAACTGTAAATACTTTAGAAAACTTATATTTTACGCACTAGGGCCATAATTTATAATTTTCATATAATGCGTCACATAATAATAATATGTAATGATTTCATTTATATAATTAATTTTAAACCACATTGCGTACAAAATCTACAATATTTATATTATATATGAGTAGGTAGTAGCTAACACTACACGTTTTAGGCATATTTTAACGCTACAATTATATTGCTTAAAACACTAAAGCATTAATATAAAAGATATTTATGGTACTTTTACGTACGAATAATTTAACTATACAAATTCCCTGTACAATGTCTTTTCCATACAAACGAGAGAGCAATACATAATTTTTTTTAAGAAAACGTTTTCTACGCTAAACTGCAATTTAGGCTTAGGACACACTAACGGAAATCTGTGATCAGACGATGACTATAATATCTCCATCTTTGCAGCCTGTTACTTATTATTTTGTAGTAAATTATGTATATATGAAAATATTATTGAAAGTCCAATATATCGACTCATTGTCATTCCATTATACATTGTAGTGGAATCTTGTACGCGGATTTCTTGATTTGTATCGAGCCCTAAGATCTGCATACATTTTAAAAATAAATGTGTATATAATATGTGGCATTCCCTACAAAAGCAAAATACTATAAAGGTAAAAATGTTGATTTCTTGTGCGTTAAGCCTAGTTTTAAAACGAATATTTTGTACCTGCATATTTGATGAAGCAAGTGAACTTAATTAAAAACATAAAAATAACAATAATTTATGTATAAATTATAGATTCAGTCCCTTCACTGTTGTTATCATAGAATAATATTAATCAATCAATTATAAAATAAATTATTTACATTTTTGAAACTTATTAAAGACTAACAAATAAAACTTACAGTAAACTTATAACCAACAGAATTAAATTAAATCATTGAAAATATTATCTTATGATAAAATTAAACTGAAACATAAAGTATTCTAAAAATAGGTCTGTGGGTAAAAATAATTATCTTTTTAACATAATTTAATTTGTAATCGAAAATATAGATGTATTAAATATAATGCAATCGAAATATTATAGTTATTTATAAATTACGATGTGATTGATACTTCAATCAAACCGAAGCGAATCCCGCGCGGGAAGCGGAAAGTTTTTCGCTTATGATAATTACGCCAATAAAATAAACGAACGTGTAAATAGCCACATTCATACTGATACATTCGCGATTGCCAGTAATTTGCATCCCGCATCCCGCACGCAAGCCGTTTCAGTTCAACCGATGCCTTAAGCTTATAAAGTATTTTTTTAAACTAAACTACCTCCCTGAGAATATACTGATGGAACTTGATGTTGTGCGCTTGCGTACGAGGGTAGCTTCAACTGAAAAGAAAGTATTTTAAAATTAATTTTTAAAATATGGAAGGGTACTAACAATTTTTTTTTGATCAGGTATTAAGTGATTAAAAGTCGTGCCAATAAGGAAACTAAACGAAATTAAGCGGCACTAATTAATCCGATTAATTGACACCACATGACGTATAGTAATAAGCATAATGTGGATTTATTTGTATATGATACGAGTTATCGCGAGTTTTACTTGAAATTAAATCTTCTTTGTTATGAATTTTATAATAAGTACAAAGAATAGCAAATTAATAATTTTTATCTTTAACTATGGTAGTTCAGGACCTTATACTCAATAAAAGTATCTCTTTGTGTGACCACAAGTAGTAAATTTTGACGTTCGCTAACGTCAACATTTACACAAAAACCAAAATTGCATACCTAATAGCCTCTTGGAATTTACGCAATAAATAAGGAACAAACAATCTTTTAATTATTTTCAAAATGTTGTCAGATATTGTGGTAGATCAGAGAATCGCCTACAATTGGATATAAATAAGTTTGAATAATAAAATATCCGGGGCAAAAAAGCTAAATAATAAGCCCCATTGAGTATTTATGTACTAACGTTACATATAATTCAATGCTAAACCCTTGCAGCTCAAATAAACAGTCTTAAAATCTAAATAGGTATATAAAAGGAAAAGGTGACTGACTGACTGATCTATCAACGCACAGCTCAAACCACTGGACGAATCGGGCTGAAATTATGGCATGCAGATAGCTACTATGATGTAGACATCCGCTAAGAAAGGATTTTTGAAAACTCAACCCCTAAGGGGGTAAAATAGGGGTTTGAAACTTGTGTAGCCCACGCGGACGAAGTCGCGGGCATAAGCTAGTTCTCTATAAACCGTCCGCTCACGTCACGTTTCCCAGTTCAATTATAAATAACTTACTTGTGGACTCTTGCGGCGTGAGCTGTCTCTTCAGGGTCTGCTGTATGACCGCGAGCCAGCCAGCTCTATCCTCATGCGTGGTGGCGGCGAGGCAGAACGTCCGCTCCGGCGTTACGAGGTGGAAGGGGAACCGCGCCTCTTTGCAACCGTTGCCCGTGTTTGAAACTTTGATGTGGTAGCCGCTGGACTCGTGGCCTGTAACACAAAGTTGGCCTGTAACACAAAGTTAAATTAGTTACAAAATAATTTTTCCACAATTGAGCACAACTGTCTGACTGTCGCATTTCTCAATGCCATTCTAAAAAAAATATGAAGGCCTTCTTAGTTGCAAAATGGACATGATTTTTGACTCACTGACTCACTGACTGACTGACTGACTAATCACGATATCTCAGGAACTATAAAAGCATACAGACTTGAAAATTGGAAGGTAGGTTCCTTCTATGGTGTAGACATCAGCTAAGAAATGGTTTTGAGAAAATTCACAACTAAGTAAGGGGTTGAAATGGAGGTTGTAAGTTTGTATGAAAGTCCTTTGTTTTTGAAGTTAGAGACATGAAAATTAGTATCATACTAATATTATACCTAAATGCGAAAGTGTGTTTGTTTGTTGGTTTTGTTGGTTTGTTGGTTTGTCCTTCAATCAACGGATCGACGTGATTTTTGGCATGGGTATAGTTGAGTACCTGGAGAGTGACATTAAAACCTATATAAGCAATTTTACGAAAAACTACAATGAGAAAAATTTCCTTGTTTACCTTCCGATTTTTACCTTCTAAAACCGATTCCTTCCAAAATTGGGTCTTTTCCTTCCACCGATTACCTTCTGAATCGGGGAACTGCCAAATTCCTACCGATATTTAGAAGGTAATGAATTTTATCCGTCTAATACGGAAGAACATAAAGGAAGGAAATTTGTTGGAAGGAATTAACCAAGAAGGAATTTCCTTCCAGCTAAATATTCCTAATAAATAAGGATGCATTATAATAATTCCTCCCAAATTTATCCTTCCAAATTAGATGTTAATGTCCTTCTGAATTCAAATCCAAAGTTGTCGATAGGAAAATGCAGTTAACCTTCTGATATTGATGGATATTTACCCTCTTAACTAGTGGGAAATAAATTGACATTACTATTTAATCAAAATAGAAAGGATTAGAAAAGCTCGCTGGAAGGAACTACCATCCAAATTAGATGGATCACAAGGAATATCCTTCTAAATAAGATGATAATATCCTTCTCAATCAATTATAATTTTTCGGTAGGAACAGTGTAAGAAGGAAAACGCAGCTAACCTCCCGATATTGAATAATATTTACCCTCTTAACTAGTGGGAAAGAAAGTGACATTACAATTCCATCAAAAACGAAAGGATTAGAAAGAATCGCTGGAAGGAATTACCATCCAAATTAGATGGATCACACTTGGAGGGAATAACACAAGGAACATCCTTCTAAATTAGATGATAATATCCTTCTTAATCAATTTTAATTTCTCAGTAGGAACAGTGTCAGAAGGAAAACGCATATTTAGCCTTCGAAATTGAAGGATATTTACCCTCTTATCTAGTGGCAAATAAAGTGACATTACTATTCCATCAAAACCGAAAGGATTAGAAAGGCTCGCTGGAAGGAATTACCATCCAAATTAGATGGATCACATTTGGAGAAAATAACACAAGGAACATCTTTCTAAATTAGATGATAATATCTCTCCAAACAAATTGGAATATTTCGGTATCGGAAGGAAAACAAATATTAATCTTCCTAAGTTTTATTAAATAGAAATTGTAACACCGAATGTAGTACCAGTCCTGACCACTAGATGTCGCTACGCGTATATTGGCTCGCGGTATAGGGTGGCGCCGGTCAAACACATATATATCGCCAAGTCCGCTTGTATTGTATCGGTATTCCATACCTGCATCGTGGCAAATGGTGCTTCCACCTAGTTGGGACATTCATTGACAACGCATAGCAGAGCATAAATCATAGGTGGTATACGGACCCCTGCTTCCACCCTTGCTGGGACAGGGCGTTTTGAAAGCCTATAATTTATAAGTTACCTCGTAGACCGTAATCTATAACCTTTAAAAGGAAAATTTTGAAATTATTGGAAGGATAATGCTAATGCTTTTTCCTTAGGTAGGTAATATTATGCCTTTACCTTTTAGATTTGGAAGGTTATTTATATTTACCGACCAAATTAACCCCATTACCCTTCCAAAATTTACCGTCCTTTATTTTCCTTCCAAAAATTACCTTCCCTTTTGACTCAGTAGAAATTTCCGACCGAAATTTGGAAGGTACGTATTACCTACCAAAATGGAAGGCAGACATTGTTTGGAAGGAAATATTTGGACGGTAATAATATCCTTCCAAGTTGAAAGGTAAATTTCCTACTGAGTCAAAAGGGACGGTAATACCTTCCGTATTTCGGAAGGTCTTTTTTCTCAGTGTACCCCAAAAGGGGTGAAGGGGGTCGGACAGTTGCATAAAAGTTCTATGATTTTCAAACCTAGACATAAAAATCGGCATTTAGTTTTAAATAATAAAAACCTGCTTTATCTATACTTATAATAAAACTGTAACAGGTCCAATTCTGTACATTGAAGATATTTTGAAAATTTTTTTTGGAGGGCACTCATTATTCGATACTGAAGCCAAATCTGTAATTTTTTTCATTTTTGTCTGTCTGTCTGTCTGTCTGTCTGTCTGTCTGTCTGTCTGTCTGTCTGTCTGTCTGTATCTTGGCCGCGCATCACGCCGAAACTACTGAATGAATTCAAACGAAACTTGGCACGATTTGAGCCCATACTACGAGGTAGGACATAGGATACTTTTTATCCCGAAATTCTACCCACGAAGGGGTGAAATAGGGGTTGAAAATTTGTATGAAAGTCCTTAATTTCTCAAGTTATAGCCATGAAACTTGATATATGAGCTGCGGGTTGAAAATGGAGACAAACGTGTTTCACAGTTTTTGAAAATTCGACCCCCAAAAGGGTGAAATAGGGGATGAAAGTTGGTATGAAAGTCCTTCGTTTCTCAAGATGTTTTACAAGACGTTATATCAACGAAACTTTTTATTTTGGCTTACGGTAAATAATATAAATAAAGAAGTACGTGTGTCACAGTTTTTCAAAATTCCACCCCTAAGGGGGTGAAATAGGGGGTGAAAGTTTGTATGAAAGTCCGTCATTTCTCAAGTTATATCGATTAAACTTGGTATACAAGCTACTGGTTGAAAATGAAGAAACAAGTGTTTCACAGTTTTGTAAATTTTACCCCCGAAGGGGTGAAAATATAGGGGTTGAAAGTTTGTATGAAAGTCCTTCATTTCTCAAGTTATAGCCATGAAACTTGGTATATAAGCTGCGGGTTAAAAATGAAAACATACGTGTTTCACAGTTTTTCAAAATTTCACCCTCAAAGGGGTGAAATAGGGGTTGAAAGTTTGTATGAAAGTCCTTCATTTCTCAAGTTATATCGATGAAACTTGGTGTACAAGCTACCAGTTAAAAATGAAGAAATACGTGTTTCACAGTTTTTGTAAATTTTACCCCCGAAGGGGTGAAATAGGGGTTGAAAGTTTGTATGAAAGTCCTTCATTTCTCAAGTTATATCCATGAAACTTGGTATATGAGCAGCGGGTTAGAAATGAAAACATACGTGTTTCACAGTTTTTCAAAACTCCACCCCCAAAGGGGTGAAATAGAGATTGAAAGTTTGTATAAAAGTCCGTCATTTCTCAAGTTATTTCGATGAAACTTGGTATACCCACGCGGACGAAGTCGCGGGCATCAGCTAGTATAAACTTATAAAGCCTCTATAGATAGGCTTTTTGCAGCGGGACTTAATTTCATAGGAAATCAGAAATTATACGCGGACGAAGTCGCGGGCGACCTCTAGTAATATTATAAAGCAAGACTAACCGATAAATATTTCGCCTTTGGGATACGCGTCAAGAGGTTCATCGTGGTACATCAGCTTCCTGTTATCAAGTGTGAACCAGCGCCGTCGGTGCACGTCCGACGGACGAGGGCCAGTCTTCCACAGCCAGCCTTCGCGCGCGAAGTCCTTGGGCAGACGCAGAATCAGATCCGACTGTGGTGTTGATGGAAACGCTACTTGGAGCAGATGGAGTTTCGCGCAACGGATTGATGTGTACCTGCGCGTACAAAACACCATACAGTTAGCGTATATTAATACCAAAGTGTGTGTGTACAATAGGGATGATGCCTACTCATGTATTGATGATGCCCTATCGTGTTGGGCCGTCGGTTCTAGTTTTCATATATTGCTAAACATCTCATACAATTTGTTCAGTAAAACCCTAGGCCTGTTCCACTAGTCCCTACCAACGTATCCCCCCTGGGGGGGAAGAGTGGAATTTTTTTCCACCTATCCCTACGGTAGGGATGAGTGGAAAAAATATTTACACTTATCCCTACCGAATTGAATATGGGCCGTTTTTGTTAACAATTACATGTATGTACATAAGTGTCTAACCTTTATGTTTCCAGGTAAACATGAATTATAAACCTACATAATAATAACAATAGTAAATAAAAAATTTTTTGGATGCGTATATTATACTTTCACGACCCACCTGTTCAACCAATTTTGATGAAATTTGGTACAGGGATAGTTTATATCCCGGGAAAGGACATAGGCTACATTTTATCCTGGAAAATTAAAGAGTTCCCGCGGGAATCGAAAAAAACTTAGTCAACGCGGACGAAGTCGCGGGCATCATCTAGTTCTGTATAGTTGCTTGCCATAATAGCAATAAAGTATTTTTCTCCTCTAAACTCTGAAAATACTAAAATCACTCGGGATAAGTGTAAATATTTTTTCCACTCATCCCTACCGTAGGGATAGGTGGAAAAAAATTCCACTCTTCCCCCCCAGGGGGGATACGTTGGTAGGGACTAGTGGAACAGGCCAAACCCTAGCCCAAAATGAGCCTATATGGAATAGGGGGCTACGACCAAAAAAATCTAGAGTAAACAAGATTTACGAAATCTTACCAGCCGTTTATAACTTCTGGGTCGTCATGGTAAACGTAGATGTGTCTCGTAGATCCGTCCTTCATAAAGGTCAGTTGCATGGAGTTCATGTGACCCATTTTTGCGGGAGCGAACGATACATTCAGTTCGGACAGCTTTAGAACGCCTTTTGGCTCCTTGTTTTCCTTAACGTGGTACCTAGGAAGCAGGATAATTATTATGAACAGGGGATTTCCTAACAATAAGTTCCACAGGTTAATAAAAGAACTTAATATCCTGTATGGAAAAACAGCATAGGTGAATGACACATGGCACCTCCTGCAGCGAATAGAGGTCAAGCAGTGCAAGATTTTATACTTCGTTTTGTTTTTACCATTGTATAAAAGAGCAGTTCAAAGCAGAATCTGTTTGAGGTCCCAGAAGCGACTACTTTTCAAAATATGTATGTAAAATATTACCAGTTCAATACCATTTAAACTACTGCTATTGTCGGAGCAAGCACTCACTGAGGAGCATAAGAAACGTACAGAGGGCAAGGTGGTAACTAGAAAGATAGCAAATAAAAAATTGGTGGTAGGTACCTCGTAAGACGAACTATTTTGGTAGCTGGACTACACGATTTCTTGTTCCCACCTTGCCTAACGCGTTGCCTAGCGAGTTCAGGGACACAAGTGTCCCAACACTAGGGTCAATTATATTATTCTGTGCTAGGGTCACTGAGCTCGGAGGGCAATAAGGCATATAAAAGGGTAATAAGAAAAAAGCTTAGGGATGTTTATGTGAGGGAGCTATAGATGCTTAAATCATTTCCGGATCCTTCATGTGAGCATCCTTAACTCCTTAAATTAGTATTAAATTTGTTTTTGGTTTTAATTTTGCACGTTTTTAAATTTTGTTTAATTTTATATTAAGTACTAAGTATGAAATTATGAGACGGTACTTATTTATTGTAATTAAATAAGAGCATGATCCCGTCAACAAACTGCCATGCAGTTTGACGGAATATAATAGGATATTTTGTACCTAATGTTTATTATGGTTAATAAATAAATTAAAAAAAAAAAAAAAAAAAATCTACTGGGGCCATTTGGATTGTTTCATTATTGTTGACTTTCGTGTTTTAGAATTATAATCCTTATTTTAAGAACGTCAAGGTACATGACATCAAACTGTCATTTTGAGTAAGATTGCTTATGTATGTTAATGTCAATCTACTATAGTACCTAAGCTAAAGTAGGCAGGTACGCATTTTCCGTACTACCTACTTTGCGTGTGCGGTGCTCATCGCGATTAGCTTTATTGCCACGAATCATTTCAGTATTGAAAGATCAACAGCTAATTGGTTCTGGTAATCACATTAATTGTATTGTCCCAAAAAAAATGGTTGACCACTAGAATCCGAAAAACTTTCGCACAAGGTTTTTTTTTTTAAATTTATTTTGTACTTACCAAAAAGTTATAAAATATGTAGAAAAAAAAACATAGTGGACAAGGAAACACTTATCTCTATAAGAGATCTCTACCAGTGACCCTTGGCAGTGAGAAAGGTTTCATAATCGTCTAGCTCTAGACAAATACAGAACGACCTATAGGTAGTAGGTACATCTACATAGGTACTTACATATCGTAATGTGATTGAAAGAATCGAATACTGGTAGGTCGTGTCGATAAGCAATCGAGGTCTAATTAGGTATAATAAAAATCACTACGAAGTGAACCAATCTTTTACATAGAGAAACAGTAGGTAGAGTATAAGTACTTAAGTAGGTACCTATATTATTTTAATATGAATCTTATAATTCACTGGAATAGAGTATAACAACAGCTTTAGATTATATCTGAAGTCTAGGAGTTACGTAGTACTAATGTTATAACATCGTATATTATGTAAGGCTCAAGTCATATTGGTGCAGAGTACCGTTTTTCCTAATTACCTACTGTTTCAAAACTTAGAGGCTAGAACTTCATTTCTACAAGACCTTTTCTACAAGAACTTTATTTCTACGTAACGTACAAGCAAAATGAAGAAAAGAGGCCAAAACGCACGTCATCGGCCGTCGCGGTCGTCGCGCATTCCCGAGGCTTTTCCAAACAAAATAGGTATGTGAACACGTAGTGGGAATTCAGTGGCTGCGCTTCGACTCTCTGCTCAGTCTGTGTTGAGCCTTACAAAAAATACAATGGTGATACTGTGACGTGTACGTACCATGACTTTATGGCAATGATTTTCATGCTAAAGCAAATTTAATGGGAAATGATAGCATAACGCCTTCACCACACGGTGCGAAAATCTGGCTTATAAAATACCTGTACTAGTGCTCAACTCTGACCAACATTTCTAACGTAGGTAGGTAGTTAGTCCGCAAAAAACTTGTATATACATAGGTAGGTAGGCATAATATACCTACAAGCCAGGATTTCGCATAGGTTTCGTATTAGCAGTAGAGATTAGTAGGTACCTAGGTAGATACTAAACAAGGCAAAGTCGATAATATACATATTTTATCAAACTTTACGACGAATGGCATAGTTAGTATGAATATTTTTCATGGTTAATTTTACCCAAGCATTAATTCATGCCTTAGTTATATTGTTATTCAATGTTAATATAATGTCGGATGAAAATGTCGATGTAAAATGACAAATAAAGCATTATGTACATGGGAAATATATGAACAAGTATCTATTATACGTAGGTAAATACGTGAAGTAGATAGATGTCGACCACTTATTTCGATCGAATTTTCTATAAGCTTAATAAATAATTAATTAATATTAATAGATAATACAGATTCGGTTTTATTAAAGGGTGCTTACTTTAATTTGTGCTTAAATCGTTAAATTCTCGCTTCTTACCTCAAACGACTCAAGTTTTTGAGTCGGAGTCGTTCGAAAATCCGACCGAGACAACCCGCGGCACGGCCACAGCCGTCAGAAGGGTGGTGATACCTAAGGACCATTCCGAATTAAGAGAAACTAGATTATTTACTAAACTACTGTATATTATAAAGAATAAACTACCTAACCAGCTACGGCATCGGCCGGGGAAAATTTCTGAAAATCCTTCCTCTATCATGCAAAACCTGAGGTACACTTAGCGCCTAAGCTGTGGGTACGCAGACATTTCAGTCAATCAGTTTTCTTTTTTAAGATGCTATAAGACCCTACCAGCGTGGGAGTCCCTACAAGAGACCAGCAGTGGCCGTACATCGGTTGAGGACGACGACGGCTTCGAGATCTCCCCATTCTTGGCCGATTTTGGGCGCCCCAATCGATCTTTTTTTACAAGCGTGTGAACGCAGCTTTGACAAAAACTGAGGATAATAAAGGCTCTTTTTCCTGTTTATTGAAACATTATGGGGATAATAAATTTTAATGTATCACAATCGTCCCAACAAAATGTTGTTTCCGCAAAATAATTTGTCCTGTTTAGTTTGCATATTTTAAAATTATAGCCTTTTAAATTTACCTTTAGCCAAAAATAGCCACGGCCGAACCAGACAAAAATATCGACTGATTTTGTTTTCTTTTGTTATTTGTAATTGGACCGATTCCTTTAAAAATCGTCATGAAGAAACAATTTTCAAAATTTTACATAGTGAACGGTTTTCTTATTTTTTTATTCCCACAAAAATAGTGACCTATTTTTACGTATTTTGTCGCTGAGCCTTTCAAAATCAATATCTGGAGTTGAAATCAATATCCAATGATCATCACAAATATCGATTTCACAATCTATAATATAAGAAATATTTATCCCAGCCCCCCTAGCATGGGCCGAGAGAATTTTCTCCCCGAGGAAAGGATAAAATTTTTATTCCTAAATAAATAAATAAAAACGATAAATAACGGTGGGTAAATAGTCCCCCGAGTCCCCGTGAAATGTCAAACGGGGATAAACTTCTCCTCTCCCCTGTTGCCGTGCTCTGAGAGGTGGATAAGTTAATTTTATCTCTTGTCAGTGGATAAAATCGGGGGATAAAATTTTTATCTCCGGCCCATGCTAGGGGGCAGGACAAAAACCCTTTAAAAAAAAAACCCCACACAAGTTTCTTTATTTTAAAAACTTATACAATTCGTCTTTCCCGACTTGGCCTTGCTATAATGCTAATAAAATAACACGCAACGATAAATTAAAAATTAGGTACTTAATTAAAATTTAAACTTATCATTTGTACAAATAAGTGATGCGGCATATTTGCATATTTATACAGTAAAGACAAAAACCACTATTTTAATTCACACTTAAACTCGTAACGAGGGACTGTTCAAATTTGTACGTTATATTATTACATTCATATGACATGAATTATTATAAACTTTACAGAAATTAGGTATATTAAAGTGTACTTGTGTCTTGTACTAAATAATGGAAGAATATTATCAAATCCATACTAATAATATAAATGTGAAAGTGTGTCTGGCTGTCTGTCTGTCTGTCTGTCTGTCTGTCTGTCTGTCTGTCTGCTACGCTTTCCCGGCCCATCTTTTCAGCCGATTTCGCTGAAATTTGGTACAGGGGTAGTTTGTATCCCGGGGAAGGACATAGGCTACTTTTTATCCCGGAAAAGTAAGGAGTTCCCGCGGGAACCAAAAAACCTCAATCCACGCGGACGTAGTCGCGGGCATCAGCTAGTATTCGTAATAAAAAAGGCAATGTCTTCAAATAATCCATACATACTAATATCATAAATGCGATAATGTGTCTGTTAATCTGTCTGCTAAGCTTTTACGATCAATATGTGCTCAATTTATTTTGACGATGGTAGAGATAGAACCCCGGGTTAGAATATTATACCTGCGCTTACGATTTTTCAAAAAGCTAAATCATTACTAGTAGGATGTCAAAAAATGAAAACTTGTTTTTTACATAATAAAAGTCTACATAAATAAGGTTTAAAATGATACAGACCTATTTAAGGGCGGACACAAAATACGGGAATCATAATATATTATTTTGCATTATTTTGATTGTCCACGGGTAAGTAGTTGGCATAGAGAAAACTTTTCGAGATCATGTTTGGTTACATGTAACTTTGCTCGTAAAAGTAGATACTATTCCCTATTCTGTGCTCGTAGTAATACGAGTAGAATACTAACTCTACTATTCACTACTAACAATAGCAAATTAGTATGTATTCTGTGCTTTGGTCGCCTTACGGCCTTACTCGTCGAATATATTATACTAGCAGATGCCCGCGACTTCGTCCGCGTGAAATAAGTTTCTTAAATTTCCACGGGAACTCCCTAATTTTTCGGGTTAATATATAGCCCATGACACTCACAATTAATAACGTGGCTTTCTATTTATTGGTACCAGAATTTTCAAAATCGGTTCAGTAGATCCAGAGATTACCCGCTGCAACGTCACAAACTTTACCTCTTTATAATATTAGTATAGATTCAACCGGCATCTTCTAAAACTGGTGCTGCTGGTATCTCCCTTTTGCGATACCTACCCGTATTCGTTGTCTTTTTTTTTCTCTCTTTATTGGAATACATACAGCATATTAAATATCAAATAACTACTTACATCTAGTTTGCACATTCGCCATTTAAGTATTCACTACTAGATGATTCCCGCGACTTCGTCCGCATGGATTAAGATTTTTTGATTCCCGTGGGAACTCTTTAGCTTTCCGGGATAAAAAGTAGCCTATGTCCTTCCCCGGGACACAATCTACTCCTGTACCAAATTTCATCAAAATCGGTTGAAAAGATGGGCCGGGAAAGCGTAGCAGACAGACAGACAGACAGACAGACGGACAGACAGACACACTTTCGCATTTATAATATTAGTATGGATTGAGCTAAATGTAGTGGTTAGTGCGGGAGGTCTTTCTATTAAGGTATTTAATTTCTTGTTTTGTAAAAAAGGAAGTAATTTCTAAAGCTAGTTTTTATTTTTAAACAACCGTAGTTTTTACCGGAGACAGAACAGGGAATCTGTTTGTGGTTTTTAATTCGTCTCCCACTCGGGAATAAGTCGATATTTCTTGCAGCTAAGTCAACAGCAAAAAGTTTCCATTAAAATTCGTAAGCCATGATATTTTGTCTGGATGAGAAGTATTCAACATTAAGATATACTTACAACAACATTAAGATATACAACATAAGCCATTTGCCTGGTAGGCTTCAGCCGTGGCTAGTTACCACCCTATCGGCAAAGACGTGCCGCCAAGCGATTTAACATTCCGGTACGATGCCGTGTAGAAACCGATTAGGGCTATGGGTTAATTATAACTGCCATGCACTTAACAGGTTAGCCCGCTACCATCTTAAGAGTGCATCATCACTTCATCAGGAGAGATTGCAATCAAGGGCTTACTTGTACCGAGTGGATAAAAAAAATTATAATATTTAAATCAATATGCATTAAACACAAGTCCCATTGTCGCGAATGTACCTATTGAAATCTTAATGGTGTAAGTAATGGCGTAAAAATTACGTAGATGACAATCACAATGCAAGGTTTGCGTAGGCTTGGCGTAGGCACAGCGAGTAGTGACGTAGACGTGATTAATCTACTTCTTTTACATACAAGTACACGCTGGTCCGCGTCAGTATGTGTTATTGGAAACGACGTAATAAGTAGTTTACAGCATTTTTGCGCACGTCTTCTAATGATTGCAGATTCTGACGCGATCGACTGTTTTTTCACCCGATTATAATAATTACCTAATAAGTCTAGCCTTAGTAACGAAAGCATTAACGAGTTTTCTGTTTGCGTCATTACCGTTGATAAACGGTCGGGTTACGTTATATACGGTTCCTTAGAATAGCTATCTATCGTAGCTGTTATGTGTCTTCATATCATTCTAAGTATATGCTTTTTCTTCTTGAATAAACCTTAAAGATTCATTTTATAGCCTAAACGCTTTGTATCTAGGCTTAAATATTTGCCAAATCTACTTCATTTCGCCTGATTCATCATAATAATTATATTATACTGTATATCGACATCTGCGTAAATTATTTTATTTATCATTCGTATGATATAGTCGTCTCTATAACGTATAGTAGGTACTATTATACAATTATATTTTGTGCCTCTATCAACTAGTCGACAATGATAAATATGATAATATAGGTAGGTACTATTTTACCTATAACATCTAAAAGATCTAAATAATGAAATTTTCTATAATCAGGGGTATCCTTCAACTTCTTAAACCTGACGAAGATACTTCGGCTCTTTTATGCTTTACCTCAGATTATGAGCAATAAAAAATGTATAAAACTATCTGCATTACGAATATTTCGCATCATTGTATTATTCACGAAACTTCGATAGTATTCACAATTCACATGATCTCGAAGTGAATAGTCATAAACGCAAACCTGAATTACGTGGAGTGTAGGCAAATATTTGTGCCAGCCTCTTGCGTCTTGACGTAAGCAGAGGTGTGGAAGTTTTCGTAAATTTCACGTCATGGAACACCATGGAGACGTTCATTGAGAGCGTAAAGTCAACGCCCTTTAAAAATGCACCTTAATATCATTCCGTAAATCTCATTTTAACGAGACTCATGATAAAACTACATTGTAACACAACGGTGACAAACAAGAACGGACTTTACACCTTATCATCCTTATCAACGCGAGCGTTCAGTAAACAACATTTGCAATTTTTTGGCAAGAGTATTAACAGATTAAATAACAACTGGTTAGGTATGTACATCTGTTTATTTGACAATTTCATAACTTCGTGAAATTGACGCAGAATGCGGAGAACAACTCGTGTGCAATTGGATTGAAATGAATTTCAGACTACATATTCGATACTATCGCAATTCGCAGCTGATTGTATGTATGATGGTCAAACATTGAAATGAAAATGGCAATGAACGAAACAGCATGCAGTTAGACACTTCAGCTCCGTTTACTCATAAAGTTACGTCCACCCCAGTAAAAATTTGGGTTGCATCGTTATCGGCGCAAATTATAGTGAAGCATTTCAACATTCTGGTCACTGAATTTGAGTTTGTCACATGGTGCAAACTTTTATTGATGTGGACATGGCTTATGGCATAATTTGTTTACAAATGGGGCAAAAGTAGCGGTCTGTCACTTCATATAAAAATGTCGTTTTGACAAGCGATCGACGCTGTCAACAAGACAGTTTTATGACATTTCGCGACTGTTGATTTTACAGTTACCTATCCACAATATGAACTATATTTTCAAAAATGTTTTATATTTAAATCGTAGGATCAACAGCAGAAGCTAGTATTTAGGGGCTTACTTCAAGGTGTCCTCGTTTTCGTTAAGGACAAACTTTCTGAGCTGGTATCGGCTGTCTTCTTTGCCTCTCTTCATGAGAAACCCCTCCATCATGCCAGAGAGGTAGTTCTGTCGCTCTGGGTGGCAGAACTCTTCGCGCTGGTACTTCGCACGAATCCATTGTTCGATCAAAACTCTGTAATGGAACAAGATACAAGTTCAAAAACTAAAACCCGACTATAGGTAGTAGGCATGGAAGTAAAAAAACTCTTTCTACGTCTATGGTAGTAGGTACTCCAGCTCTCGAAAACACCAAGACAGACGCCCCTCTGAAAATTATACTTTTAAAAAATGTTACCGAAGAGCACGAAGAGAGAAGAGAGAGAGAAATGTTAGAGAAGAGAGAGAGAGAGAGATTTGGACTTGTTTTGGGACAAGCAAAACAAGTCCAAATTCCATGGACTTAGCTTGAGGAGGCCCTTGCGTCGTGTCGTCTTAATATCCCTTATCATACCAGCTCAATGGTACAATATAATTATATAATATTGTCATCAGAATGCTACGGCCTTACTTCAAAATTTTGTTTGTCTGGAAGAGATTGCTTTATATGATAAATGATTTATTTATTTCACGTAGGACCACTTGTGCCAATTATGACGTGTCAAGACTCTACGTATTTAGCAATAAGACCGCCTTTGTACCCTTCTGTATTATCTTTTTACATTTTGTGTATTGTTTCTATTTTAATTATGTGCTTTTTTTATCCACTACAAGTTAACCCTTGACTGCGATCTCACCTGATGGTAAGCGATGATGCAGTCTAGATTTTTACAAAATTCGGTACATACATCTAGGTTAGGTATACCGCGGGTAAGGACATCAAGCTCTATAAAGCTATTTCGCTACGATACGATACGATATGATACGAAATAAGAACGAACAACGTGGACAATGTCGCGGGCATCATCTACTGTACCTATAAATAGTTAATTTAATTATTGTGAAAACAACAATTGTTAATCTACCTTTATTTTTGCTACATACGAAAGAAGATAAGAAATGAGATTACTTTACGCTGTTTTCATGCTTATCAAGTTACCATTATCATTCAGTAAATATGGGATACGGATTCTATGGGACGTTTGATAAACTGAGTATGATAGTGCATACTAGGTCAAGATTTTAATGTTTATGTCTTTTTAAACAAGGTAAGTACTCGTTGTTCATAGGCGATGTTAATAGCTTAGGTTCATAGGCTTAGCTAGGCTTAGTAAGGTTTATATGGGTAGCTTTGGTTTCATCAATGACATTGTAAGTTGTAAGTCCCTAGTTGTAACCATAATATATAGAACTATCATTGGGTTTCATATTTTGTTTATTTCAACTAGTTGACTTAAGGGACCGGCGACCACCGCTCGCAACTTCTACTCGAACTGCAAATATAAATTTGCCGGTATATTGTTATCCCTATTTGGTTGAAGACACATGATCGCGTGCAAGCGCGATAGCAATATGAGCGTACAGAATTTGTTATACATTTTAGTCTTGTTCCGTGAATACCAAAAATGATGAATGAAAAATTGTTGTGTTTTTAAATTCGTGTTGTTATTCTGTAACTTGACAATATAGGCTATGTTCCTGATCAATTAGTACGTGTGATATCGTTGGTTTTAATATGAAACAAATAAGGAGAAAACATGTCGTTTATGTCGCAAAAACATGCAAAACGCAATGTGCTTACATTTAATTTTGGGAAAGTATTTTGGAAAAATAATTATCCAGGGACCTAGATAAATACAAGTTCAATCTTAATAATCGCATAATATGGAGGAAATATGCTCGAATTACTAATTATTTTGGTATTACGTTTGTATGAGCAATTAGCCCTCCGCTGGCGCCTTAATTATCAATCAAAACAAATTATATCAATTATAATTCATCAATCAACTGATTATTAAATAGAGGGCCTTCCAAAAGACCTAAAATTCACATCCTCGGTTAGTTTTAAGCTTGATAACCATTTTAAAATAGGAATTAAAGAAAAAAAGTGCGTTGAAATTTTATGACGTCACAACTGTGAATTTCATACAACTATCATACTAGAAGTGCGTTTTTAAGTTTGATAAAGAGTTGCTGATTTGATTGAGTTGTCATCATCCCTATTACTGGTTTGTACATCGCAGCGATATCACCGGCTTATTCATTTGCTGCACTTGAACCTCCTCCATCGGTTCAGTTATAACTTAACTTTAAAATAAATTATAGCTTACTGTGGATCATTCTTCGTCGGACGTCTATAGCACGGCGGTACTCGCTCTTCGTATTTGTTCTTCGCTGCAATGTTGCCAACCTCCTTCATTCGCTGCACCTGGGAGTCCTCCCATCGGTCCAGTTCTAGATGTTTCACTTTGCTGATGTGTGCGCCCATGCCCCGGTGAATACTCGCACACCGCATGCAGATGAATATTCCCAGGTTGTATGAGGCCCACTCGGGATCTGAAAATGAAATCTGTATTAGTAAAGTAATACATCTTCTGTGACTTTGACGAAATTGCAAAATTCTGTAGAATTAGAAAGTCTCTCAAAACTGCTGTGGTTGATTTAACCACATGCAGCAAATTGTTGTTAAACATTATTGCAGTAACTGTTGATTTTATAGTATTTTAAAATCACAATTTCTCGATATCTCTCGATATCTTGAACTGATGTATATTTAAAATAAAATTCAAATGCCGAAGTGTATGTTCTCGCATCACTTCAGAACGGCTAAGATGATTATGATGAAATATTTTGTGTGGGTTTGAGTGGGTCCCAGGAGGGTTTATATTCCGTAGGATACGATAGGGGGCGCTACAATCTGGTTCTAGGTTGCAGGACAACGTCTGCCGGGCACGCTAGTTTTCCATAAAAGCAAGATTTGTAAGCATAAATAAATATTATAATATGTGTCCTTTGCCCTCAGGTTGCCTGGAAGAGATCGCTATTTTTTATTTATTTTTTTATTATTATCGCTTATTTAAGCGATAAGGCCGCCTGTTGTGCCATGTCCATTATATTATTATTATTGTTGTATTTATTTTTAAGGTATACAATAATAGTTATTTGTTATACAAGAGTGAAAAGTTGTTTTTTAACCGCGTGCTCAATTTTGATGACCGAGCAAGCGAAGGATTCTAAAATTGAATCACGAGCGGAGCGAGTGATTCAAAAATTAGAATCCTGAGCGTCAGCGAGGGAATCAAAAGAGCACGAGGTGAAAAATCTTTTCACTCGAGTGCAACACGTAACTTTTCATCCCACCTCAGCGAGGAAATGACTAAATGCAAAAAAAATCACAAGGTAACTTTTCATCCCACCTCAGCGAGGAAATGACTAAATGCAAAAAAAATCACAAGATTAAATTCAATTCTGTTAATTTCTTCGTCACTAGAATCACTCATTTTAGGTTTTTCACTTATTTTCAATTTTCTTGGTTTTAATTTTAAACAATATGACGTGAAAGAAAATGGTGCGCGCAAAGCAAATTATAAAAGTACACCAAGAAGGTTACGAGTGTGAGTTTTTAACAAATTAAAAACGATTGTATGGAAATTCGGCACCATAGAGGTACAAGTAAATAGGTTATAATGATGTTTTAAATTCACAAACTTCATAGACGAGTGATACCTATTTACTAACGTGCACACGATGTTCTAAATTCAATTTACTTTATCCTCTAGAGGATAATAACGGCTTTTACCATCAGATATCGAAGAATAAAAATACTCTTTCCGAGATGGTGGGATGAAAAGTATATTTTACTTTACTTTTACTTTATTATTATGGTCTGATTGTTGACGAAGATGACGTATCCTCAAAACATCTTGAGGCAATCAGCAATTTTTTTTTTAATTTAGGCATAGGTATTATCTAATTACCTATACACGAGTAAAATGTATAGGTACGCCTGTTGGTAAATTTATGACTCACCAACGACAATTACGGGACTAGTAGAGGCCTCTCTAGCCTTGTGATAACGTGTTATTGAGTTTCATTCATTGTCAAATTTCCGTTGCGTGCAGGTACGCCACTATTCCCATTTATGAATGTCCATTTTACATTTTTTCAAAATATTATAACCTTTTTGAAAACAATACAATAGAACTTAAAGCTAGCCTACTAGCTAGAATCAATATGATCTTTTATATTTGAATTCCATTTTTATTATCTCCTTGAGTATAACTTTGTATACCAATACCTATATCATATGAAAAAGTGACCGTCATCAGCGGAAACAATGGAATGTGTACACGTCACGTGTTTGTTTACCGCAGACATGCTTATGTTATATTATCGCACAATCGACATAATCGCTATCAACCAACTAGGGCTTTCGAATACCGGTTTTTCTCAATACCGGTATTAATACCGGAACGATTTTTTTCAATACCGGGATCCCGGGATCCCGGTATTGGAAAAAATTTAAAATGTGGTAGATGTTTTTTAACTTAAAATTAGTCTTTTCTGAAGCAAACGGACCAATAAAAAACAGTTTTTTCACAAAAAAAAATTTTTACCAAATTAACTCAAAAAAGTACCTTTTCTGCATAAATTCAGTGAAGAAAAGCCGTTTTTTTCACTCAGCGAGATTTTTTTTTGGATATAGAACGCTGTGGTTCTGTGGAAATAATCAATTTCTTATTCATATCAATCAGAATATCAACTATTCTTATAATTCTAATGAATTTATATATTTTTAACCTCCATTGAATTTTGAACTTTTAATAAAAAGCATATTTGTGACGCACTTTCTCAACGTACACACAAAATTAAATAAATATGGCAGGGAATTTTAAATAATTAGTGAAATTAGCGTCGAAGATTGTAATTTAAACTACTATCGTCATCTCAACCTATAGACATCCTGGACGTAGGTCTCCTGCATGGATCGCCACAGAGCACGGTCTTGTGCCCCTTGTTTCCAGCGGCTCCCAGCTACGCGCTTGAGATCGTCCGTCCACCTAGTGGGGAGTCGTCCAACACTGCGCTTCCCGGTGTGAGGCCGCCATTCAAGCACTTTGGGACCCCAACGCCTATCGGTTCTACCAACTATGTGCCCCGCCCTTTGCCACTTAAAGCTTGGACTCTTCGAGCTATGTCGGTTACTCTGGTTCGCCTACGGATCTCCTCATTTCTGATTTGATCACGCAGGTATACTCCAAGCATAGCTCTCTCCATCGCCCGCTGAGTGACCCTGAGCCTTCTTATCAAGCCCAAAGTTAGCGACCATTTTTTGGAGCCGTAAGTCATCACTGACAACACGCACTGTTCGAAAACTTTCGCCTTCAGGCACTGAGGAATTTTGGACGAGAAGATGTCGCGGAGTTTCCTGAACCCTGCCCAAGCAGAGTTGGATTCGGCGGTTGACCTCTTTCTCGAAATTGGACCTACCTAACTGGACTGTATGTCCTAGGTATATGTACTCATCAAGAATTTCGAGTGCAGAATTCTCTACTAACACAGGTTGGGGCTGAACGTGTGCATTAGAAATGATCTTTATCTTGCTCATATTCATTTTTAGGCCCACCTGTTGAGGAACTACTAAATGAGTAATAAACGATATTTTTGTAAGAAGTCGATCGAAGTCGAAGAAATCGATAATTTTGTCAAAACGCAAATTAATCTAAAATTCAATAGTTATTATATATAAGAAAATAATATATCATAATAAAATATACATTAGTTATAAATCAGATTTCTGAACGTTTTGAGAGACAATTAAATAGAAATGCCAAGCCACAGGGATCTAAATTCAAACAATAATTTTTCCCTCTGAGTGAACAAAAACGACTTTTCTTGACTGGTTTTAAGCAATAAAGGCGCTCTTTTTAAGCTAATATGCTTAAGATACAAGTTTTAAACTTAGCCGAATAAAAAACAGTGGCATCTACCAAGAAATATATGCAATAGTCACTGTTTCGTTTATAGTGTCACCAATACCGGTATCCCGGTATTAGACATTTCAATACCGGTATTGAAAACCGGCGAAAAAAGTCCGGGATCCCGGTATTGGCCAATACCGGGATCCCGGTATTGGAAGCCCTACAACCAACGTAATTAACACTTCCAAGTTTGTTTGTCCATTTACAAATTATTCTACCTCTATGTTGGTAGGTATTCTAGTACTTGTTAGAGCCCATCAAATTTGCGAATCATCTAAATCATCATTTGAATCTTATGTCGCAAAAATTATAGGAAATATTTAGAGAATAGGTACCAAGATGGTATTCGTTCTAACTAATAACGATCCTTATTGAAAAGATTTTCGAATGCCAGTCAACTGTATCTTGTTTTCGTAGACTTTGAGAAAGCGTTCGACACTGTGAACTGGTCTGCTTTGTGATCAAACCTAAAACGCCGAGGAATTCCTGCTAAAAAAGTTAGCATCATCCGCGAATCGCATAACGGGAGCACCTGCTGGGTTTTCCACGACGCGACGGGGCAGTGAGTTTCTATATCGAAATAACTTCTGGAATTAGCAGGGATGACTCCTGTCGCCACTTCTATTTATCATCCCATGATGTGATAACATGCGTATATCTGGAGTCTGGACTGATGAACAAGGATTTCAATCCTTCATTCATTCCATAGTTCTTTTGTTGATTTACGTTCTTCTATCTACCTATACATGTAAGAAACAACCTATCTATAGGTAAATAGGTAACTATGCGGTATACACAGTTTACTTATACGCTTATCGGATAAACTGCCACGTAATCTACAATAACATATTTCATGACGTCAACTTAAGAAATACAACCGCCAATTGCGATAGCTTTGCAAATAACAAATCAATAAAAAATGATCGCAAACGCAAGCCACATCCGTTTACCTTTGCGTGTGTGCGTAGGCATACCTACCTTACCTATGAATGAAGTGATTATAGTGAAGTACCTACGATCTTACGAAATAGGTAAGACCTAAATTAAAACTGTACTTCGCGAGGGTCCATTGGAAATAGAACTACAATACCACTGTCCACAACTCCCGCAAAGTTTCATTTTGCTGTCCTGTCAGAGTTGAGACGGATTTAGTTCTATTCAAAATAGCTTTGCATCACCAACAATATTATTATGTTTACTGGGACACACCGACACGACGTCACGCCAGGCCTGTGTCACTCTTGGTACTTGCGCGACGAAAATACCGACGATCGCGCTCATTCCCGGAATGCTTACGCAGTCGGGGCTGGCGCGTTATAAGCGAGCGACGTGCTAGTGAATTTAACGCTGTTTTCGTAAATAGTTTTTTGAAAATATTTGTTTAATAGTTTAAGTTAAGTGTTTAGCATATTAATTATTTGTAGGATAAATAGTTGTAGACATTTAAACTCATGTATATATAATGGTCTATCGATCTTTAGAATTATAATGGCAAAAAGTCGCTGCAACCATAATTATTATTGTTGCGTGGAAGGATGCTTAATGAGCACACAAAAGGATCTATTTAATAATCATTATTTAGGCTATTAAAGCTAGCAAGCAAGTCAGCAAGTAGTCAATACAATAATAAGTAGTCAATAGTACTTCTATCACGGAACAGGTACAATTCATGTCAAACTTAAATGAGCCTCTTTTCAAGTATTTTTTTTGAATCGAGGCACGAGCTGTAGGAAGTACAAACGAGTCGCAGGGAATACGCTCGCCCTAGTTAGGCCCTTACTCCCTAATTCTTATTACACCTTGCCGATTTAGAGTAAGGCCACGGAATATAATATATTTATATATTTCCGTGATCGAAGTGTACCTACCTCTTCGAGCGAAATATTATGTTTCGCCGCACTGCTTCGCCGCGACGAATGACCTTGCAAGTTGCGTGCGTAGTGAAGAACTCACTGTGTAGCGACACACAGTAAACACAGTCGATCATAGTCAGAGTAGGTACCTTACTTACCAATTCGAAAAACCTACTGTATTGTTGTACTGTTTGCTGACAGCCCTAGACAAGCTCGCAATGTCGTCCGTGACGTAGGAAAGGGAAAAGATTCAAAGCAATACGGACACTCGCGCGCGGCGATAAAGTTTAATTTAGCTTGCGTGCGTGATTTATCTTTTTAATAATAATTATGTAGGCTATTAAAACGTCGGCAAGTAGTCAACATCAAAGGAGTGAGACTTCTGTACGTTAGTACTATTATATTATTCTGTGGTCACGCTCACGCACACAGAGGCAGATGGCCTCTCTCTATCGAACCTAAATAACACGCTATGTTTTGGTCAAGTCCTAACAGTTGTAGCTTGTGGGTGAATCTTCTCGTGTGATTCAACCTTGTATAATATTATTTCGTGGGAACATTTTTCTCATTTATACACAATGGTGTCTACTTTTCGACCTAAAGCTAAGGTCAGGCATATGTTTTTTTTGCTAAATTGCGATATAACTGTAATTATTATAGGTTGAAGGTTCTACCTAATTGTTGAAACTTGAAAGTAAAACTTGTATTGGGGTTCGTGGCTCAATTATTGGTCACATAATGGAGGACGTACCTATGACCTTTTAGTAACTGACAACTATGTAGGTACATACTAGGAAAGGGGGCTAGATCACGTCGCCTTTGGAAGGTGCTTACCTACGAGATAGGTAAAAGAGAATACACCCTGAGTGCATATATTTTAAAAATCTCCAAGAAAATGAACAAGTTTCATACCTCTTTGATACCTATACTTAATAGTATTTGGAAGAGTTTGTTTTAAATAAAGATAGAGACGTAAATTAGAACGTTGGTAATTGGTATAAAAAGACTCGTGCAATCATAAACAACTCGGCTGATAATTAATGAACATTCCCACATTAACAACATGTTTGATAATAATCAACATTCGCAGGCAAGATTAAATTATCACTTATAACTCGTAGTACTTATTAGATTTTTTTTTATTTTACTTTCCATCTGAATCTAAAAAGTACCTAAATATAATGCGGACGGAATCGCGGGCATCAGCTACAGTTAGTTCTGGTATTGAAGAAGTAAAGCTAGTTCTTGTTTCCAGGAGCTAATCCAGGCGTCAGGTGACCCAAGAGCTGGCGCTTATTTAGCCCATAGGTTAGGGCTAGTCAAAACTCAAAACGTTCACTCATTACCAGAGTGAACGTTTCGACATTTGGTACACTGAATGGTGAACGACAAGCTGTGTACAAATTATTGCTCAAAAATGTAGTCGTGTATGATGTAGCCGTAGGTACAATTAGTATTGAAAAACAAAAAAGTATAGTGGGAAAATCCAGTGATATTTTAGCACCAAAACAGGATGCAAGTTGTACAAAACTGTTGTTTACTGACTCTACAAATTTCCATAATATTATGCCTTAACAGTCAGTGTTGTCCCGCAAAATGGCCTCAACCTGACTTGTCAAAAACTGAGCCCCTGGGGGACCAGGCGTGATTTTCTAATATAGGGGTTCATAAACAAGCAATAAGTAAACATAATACATACCTATACAAAATTGATCTTTACTGTTTAGTGCACAGATGTAGTGGTTTAGTGACTCTACAAATTGCCATAATACCTATGCCTTAACTGTAGGTAACACTAAAGTCAGTGATGGGGATGTCCCGTAAAATGGCCTCAACTTGATTGGTGGACAACATTACTGGGGGACCCGTCATCGCTTCAGAAAGCATACTCTTCTAGTCCGGAATTCGTCATTCATTAATTAACCTTTAATTACGATTAAGTATGCATTTTTGTTAGTAATTTTCTTGAAACCGACTTTACATTATGTACCTATAGTTTAGGTAACCATCAACTAATTTACCTTAATAACGTGAATGCGAATTATCGACAAACGACGTAATTTTCTATTTCATTTCTATTACCTATCTTACTTTTAGCAAACACACGGCATGACCGTGATAAGAATTTAATCATAAGAATAGTTGAAACAATAGGGTCAATGACATTCGAAAATAATAAGAATTACACCACAATTTCATCACTCAGCTAACTACTATACCGCTGCTTTGCATAATAGGCTGTTTTTCTTCAGAAAAAAGATAAGCAAAGAGCTTCTCGCTGCAAAATGCGAAGAGTTTTGCACAGCTAGGGCCTAGGAGTAGGACGGTGACGCGTTGCTACCGCAAACTAATGATTAAAAAATTGTGATACTGTATATGTGTGAAAAACATAACTCAAAAACGTCTAAAGGGCTGCGGGAAAAGCGTTTTGCTAAAAAGGTTTCTGCGATTTGTTCTTACCTTTCCTAATTCCTATACTCTAGTCTCATATTTTTCAATACATTTGTGAGAAAACTTATAAATAAAAGTAAGTAAAGTAAAGTATTTATTAATAATTTATATTATAAGAAAAACTCAATGAAACTTTTAAAAATAGCGCGCACAGATTAAAGATTGAGTATCTACGGCGCGTTGTTGTAATTGCGTTTTTTAGGGTTCCGTATCAAAATGGTAAAAATGGAACCCTTATGGTGCGACTTTCTCCGTCCGTCCGTCTGTCACAGTCGATTATTTCAGTAACTATTAAAGCTATCGACATGAAATTTGGAATAGTTGTGTATAATAGTGGCCTAACATCATTAAAATAAAAAAAAATCGAAAATTATTTTTAGTTTAATTAAAAAAGGGGGAAAATCGGGGTTTGAAATTTCAAAGTATGATAACTATACTGAGTGGGATATCATATGAAAGGGCTATACTTCTACATTCTAAAACAGATTTTTATTTATTTTTGTGCATAATAGTTTTTGATTTATCGGGCAAAATGTCGAAAAAAATACCGTTCCCCCCCCCTTATCTCCGAAGTTTACCAATTGAAAAATCTGAAATAATTATGGTCAATAGAAGCTTATGTATATTTTACAGGAAAAATAAAACCAACGCTCTAACTAGCATAATTTTTTTGATATTAACAATAACAAACAATGTTTTTCTTATTTAAATTATAAATAACACAATATTTTAAGCTAGAATAAGTATTAACCTAACCTAATCCAAACTTTATATATATATATATATATATATATATTTTATTTTAAAATTGCACTTTAAATGCTATTTATATACCTGCTTACTTAAATATTATATTTTACTAATAACTGCAATGTGAACTCGCCATCCTCGCATAAACGTTAAATTTTTTAGAGGATGGCTAGTGTTTATATATAATATGATTGTACGTTTATTTTGATCAATAAATTAAAAAAAAAAAAAAAACCTCTACAAACAAAGTTAGTTTTGCGGTACATTTCGTCTTGTTTTTAATACGTCATAAATCGTAAAACTTACTACAGGTTTGTACGGAACCCTCGGTGCGCGAGTCCGACTCGCACTTGACCGGTTTTATTATTTACTAGCTGATGCCCGCGACTTCGTCCGCGTGGATCGAGGTTTTTCGTTTCCCGCGGGAACTCCTTAATTTTCCGGGATAAAAAGTAGCCTATGTGTTATTCCAGACTATAATCTATCTCTGTGCCAAATTTCATCCAGGTCCGTTCAGTAGTTACGGCGTGAACGCGGAACAAACATACAAACAAACTCACTTTCCCATTTATAATATTAGTAAGGATTCGTTTCATGGCTCTAGGCTAGGTTCTAGCTCTTAATTCACAGCCTGGACTATTCAGCCTTTACTTTTTTGATTTATAAAACTTTTAAAAACAACTTTAATTAATTATATTAACTACAATTTTTAATTTTATGAATTATTTTCATCAATCAACATCTAAATGTTATTATTTTTAGGTTTTCTACACATTTAAAGACAATATCGTTATGAACCTTCTTGCAAGAAACCTTTTTATTTAGAAGTAGGTAAGTAAAGAGGACTTACAAAAATTAAAAAAAAATGGAAATTTACTGCACGAGGGGAGTAAATTTCACTTACAAGCCCTGTTTACTGCCTCTGTAAGTGCATTTTTCGAGCAAGTGTATCCATATAAATATTATAAATGCGAAAGTTTGGATGGATGGATGTATGTATGTATGGATGTATGTTTGTTACTCAATCACGCTCCAACGGATGAACGGATCTGGATGAAATTTGGCACAGAGATAGATTATAGTCTGGAATAGCACATAGGCTACTTTTTATCCCGGAAAATTAAGAAGTTCCCGCGGGAATCAAAAAAACCTCAACCACGCGGACGAAGTCGCGGGCATCAGCTAGTTGAAATATAATATCTTTTGAATCTTGTTTTTTCCACTTCTTTGCGATTTTTGAAAACTTTTTATTTAAAAACTATAAATTCAATAACTTTGATATTTCTAGGTGCTACTTCTGCTTTCTAATGTCTAATATTCTTGGGTCTTTAAATCGTTTATCATTTAAAAGGCAGAAACATAATCAGCTACAATTTTCGTCTCGTAACAAATATTTGCCAAAGAATGCTCTAAAAGTTTTTTAAAAAGTTTTATTCGGAAATGGTAAAAAAAAACATTTACATCTCTCATATTCGGTAAGTAGGTCCTTATTACCCCCAAATGGAGCTTGTAGGTGACCAATTAGCGCTCTAGGGTAATAATGTAGCTAGAAAAGCCCTCGGGCGGTAAGTAATTAAAAAAAGTATGATGGTTAGATGTACGCGAACTTTTTGAAAGAGTGAAGAGTTTTTTTTTTAATTACTTACCGCCCTAGGGCTTTTCTAGCTACATTATTACCCTGGAGCGCTAATGGGTCACCTTCAAGCTCCATTTGGGGGTAATAAGGACCTACTGACCTCACAATCGAGATGTAAAGCAGAGTAGTTAGCTCGGGTGTAAGCATCAATTGCACCCTCGAATTATATCTAAATATCTCGGGCTGCAATTGATGCCTTACAGCCCTTGGCTACTAATCTACTATTAAGTACTTTTTAAATATAATTATTGAAATTGTCATTTTATTTGTTATTGTTTATTTTAATATCTGTAGCTAGTTTATTATACTTTGATTTTCTCCTCCCGTCGCGGCCAATATTGCTTCATTACACTCTCTTTTCCGGTACACTACATTATTTTTGTTTTTGTTATAAAAATAGTAAATTAAGTAAATAAAATATATTTAAAATTTACAAAATGCGCATTCCTGTCCTTCTCATGTTCTTTGCATCGCTTTGGGCCACAGATAATTAATTTAATTATTATTTAAATATTAATACATATTAATAAATACCTAATTATATAATAATTCAATATACTTACAATTTACTAAATGCGCATTCCTGTCCTTCTCATGTTCTTTGCATCGCTTTGGGCCACAGACCAGGGTTACTACTCGGTGCCACGGTAATATTCCGTGTCGGTGCTTTGGGCCCTTTACAACGTAGGTACTATCACCTATTCTCTGCTGAACTTCACTGCCTGTGCCCTTTCCTGTGCCTACCTTAATTTCGTTCCGAGTAGGTACTTCTCAAGTTCTCAGTACTCACTCGAGCCAATTTACTGACTTGGTCCCATCTGCTTACACTGTGGTCGACTCATGTTCGCAATAAAGGAGATTAGATTTGATTGATGTTCGCCGATGCTAAAGAAGAAATCTGCACAGACCAGTTTCAAAGTGGGCCATCGCATTCACTCCATTCAACAATAACTGTGACATTCGGAACTAGTGAAAGTATTCAAGGCTATTACGTAGGTATCAAGTTTAAAATACCCATTATACGATACTTTACCTATTCTAATTCTTGCATTTTTATTGAAGTGAAAACTTCTTTAGCCGCGTTGAGCACTTTTTTGTAGGGGGTAAACTTGTGGATTGGCGTCACCGACTTACCGTGCCGACACCGTCACCGTCACCGCGTTGTTACGAAAACAAAAGGTCTTAAATATAAATATACTACATTCGTAATTAAACTTTAATCCCTTAGTTTTAACTTTAAGGTTTATATTTTAATTTGCTAGGGGATAAACTTGTGGATTCGCGTCACCGACACCGCGTTGGTACGAAGACAAAAGGTCTTAAATACCTATAAATATACTTCAATTCAATTCAATTCATTTATTTAAACCATGTAGGACATACAGGTGTCTCTTATGTTACGTCATGTTTTGACTCTACCACCGGTTCGGAAAGCAGATTCTGCTGAGAAGAGCCGGCAAGAAACTCAGCATTTGCTCTTTTTTTTTTTTAAACAATTTACTACATTCGTAATTAAACTTTAATGCCTTAGTTTTAAGGTTTATATGTATTTAAATTTTTTTAATCGCTTCGTATTTATATAGAGGCTATAGATGTAGTAGAGTCACTTTTAAACTAATTTTTTTTTTAAATATTGTGTTATTTTTTCTTTGTACTTAGTTAGTTTACTAGTAGGTATAGATACGTATAACATTATTAGTACATATATAATTTTAGCAAGAGCAACGCTGCACTGGAATAACAGTGTTAAAAGACTAGATATCCATCGGCACGAGAGTTATAGGACAAATCTCTACATTGAAGTAAGTGCAATCAAATGTGAAAGTTTGGATGTTCGTAAGTTTGAATGTTTGTTACTCCTCCACGCTAACGCGACGGCTGAACCGCAGGCTGATTACTCGCGACAGGCTTGCGACAGGCGTAAATCTCGCGATCGCTGCTGTCAAACGGCAATTTTGTATTACGTAACAGCGGCTATCGATAGCAAAAGTGCATGAAAAGTGCATTCTGCGACAGGCGAGCAATAGACGTGCGATCGGCTTGCATAATACGAATTCTAGTGACGTTTTGCGACCGATCGCGTAGTGTTTGCTGTCGCATTGCTACTGCTGTCGCAACTGCAAATTTTACGTAATCAGACTGCCGATTTGGCTGAAGTTTGGTATGAAAGATTTGGTACGTTTAAAAATTCGTAAAATTAATGAGTTCCCGCGGGAATCAAAAAAGCTTAATCCACGTGGACGAAGCTATAGGCATCACCTAGATACAAATAATTGTTATTAAAATGAACAGTAAGTACTAAGTAGGTATGTAAGTAATTAATTTGTGACTTAAAATTATGATGTGCCGTTTGCAAAGTGGATAATTCCTTGATGTGAATCATAGACTTCAGTCTCCAAGGTCAGTACGTAATCTTATTTACTTATCGTTATTATTTTTTACAGCAGAATTTTGAGAAATTTGATAGTTATTCAAATAATAGAAATAATTTCCAATTTTTATTTGCAAATGACACGTCATAATAATATTTTTCGATAAGCGTATCCGAGTTAGACAAGGCCGTCACTTGGTAAAGGTAGCACTTTTCCAATTCTCATATTATGAAAGTCTAGTGAGGGTCCATCGCACTCCAAGACTTTTAAAGCTATTTAGTAAGGTGTTGAACGACTGTGAACGGCCGTGCAATGAGCAACACGGTAATATTATAGTTTGGTAAGATCAAAGAGCTGTAAGCTCTTAGCTTAGCTTATGCTTATAAGTAAGAGCTGATAAGAGAACAAAACTTTTGGCTTTTGAATCTAAATTAAACTTGGATATAATTTAGAAAGTTTAATAGTTAACAGACCCAGTAAAGCATTCGATAGCGAGGTACCTGTTATTGTGGTATTTTTTACCGAGAGTATACTTTATCACTTAAATTTATGTAGATACAAAACCTATCATGTACCCTAAAAATTTACACCAGTTTACCCAAATTTATTGTAATAATGGATTAAAATTAAATCAAAATTAAAAACCAAACATTAAATATACGAGTATCATCCAAACCGCTGCAATGAGGCCAATGTCCCCAGCCCCCCTAGCATGGGCCGAGACAATTTTCTCCCCGAGGAAATGATAAAATTTTTATTCCTAAATAAATAAATAAAAACGCTAAATAACGGTGGATAAATAGGTGGTTAAATGTCAAACGGGGATAAACTTCTCCTCTCCCCTGTAGCCGTGCTCTGAGAAGTGGATAAGTTAATTTTATCTCTTGTCAGTGGATAAAATCGGGGGATAAAATTTTTATCTCCGGCCCATGCTAGCCCTGCAGTGTGCCTGCAGTGCCTACGCTGGTATAGCGCTACCCCTCTGAATAGCCAAACTTATATTATGTTGGCCGGGGTAGATAACTGCTGCGGCGCTGCCAAGTGCCAGCCCTTCGGTCACCTGTGGACTCTGTGAGACGAAAAGATAGATCCTTAAAAAAAGATCTAGTATCTTCGCCCCACGACCCCAGGGTTTCAAATTAAAATTAAGTAAGTAAATTACTTAAAAACTTTTTTCACTGAATGAAATACGTTTTTCTATAAATAAGGTATTGGTTCTTCTAAAGATCTATGTTGGTATAGCTAACATACCACAGTGACAAAAAATATTTGACCGGAACTTTTGTTAAATGCCAGTATGATGTGAATGTCCTCATTGTTTTAACATTGCAGAATAATTAAGCGGACAGAACTTTTTCTAGATCTGACCTTTTCCTATCAAAATAACTCTAAGGCCCACTTGCACAAGGACTTGCATAAATTTATTTAGTTTAATATTTTAATGCTGTCCCTTTTTGGCAACTACAGTATACATTTGCCAAAAAGGGGCAGTACTACAAAATTTAACTAAATCTATTTAAATGTCCTTGTGCAAGCGGCCCTTAATGCAGCGAAAACTGTTTTCATAGTATGACTCATTGGAAAGTATGAAAATGGACTATAGGTAGGAGTCGCACCCCACGACTAGACATGCTTCAGAATGACTCAGCCATGCTATGAGGAAAACCATAATAATTTGGCACGATTGAACCGCTATGTTACTGTTATTTACTGTACTTGGAAATTAAACTGTCTGCTTCGCTGTAGCTTCACAAACTTAATCCGTGTTTTATTTCTATACCGATATAAGTTAGAGACACAAAAAAGTCTAAAAAATAATTACTTAATCTATATAATAAAGCTGTTAGAATACTAAATAGCTATTGAAATATAAAGAAAACACAATAAAAAAATACCTTGACCTTTCACATTTTGCAACACGGCTAAGCCTTCATGTAAAAAGTCATGTTAGCTAACTAGTCAAATTATAATAAATTGACGACCTCCCTGGCGCTGTGTTATGCACTGTTGTCTTAACGTGGGAGGTCCCGGGTTCGACCCCCACCAGGGTCAATTTGGGAATTTATACAATTTCTGAATATCCTCTGATCTGGCCTGGTGGGCTTCGGCCGTGGCTAGTTGGCACTTTACCGGCAAAGACGTACCGCCAAGCGATTTATCGTTCTGGTACGATTCTGTGTAGTGTGTAGGTAACTGTCAAACCCCTAACAGGTTAGCCCGCTACCATCTTAGACTGCATCATCACTTACCAATTACCATCAGGTCAGAGTGCACAAGGGCTAACTTGTAGTGTATCTTGGTTAATTTTTTTTCTAAAATCAAATTAAAATTATATTTACTCAATAATAATATGTTCAAAATGAAGTCTATGAAGAAATTATGTATTATTTTAAGTAAGAAATATATTCGTATTATTTATACACATAAAAGTTGGCATAGGTACCTACCTATTACCTATCATACACTTGATAACAATTTAGTATGTCCTTGACCACGATCACAAAATTATTAAAAGATTGAATAATATATGTACTAATAATATTTTGTCTTTTCGCGTCTGTATAAAATGAACCTTTCTAATCTGAATACCCTGAATACATTCCGTTATAGTAACTCTTAATGCATTATGGCGCTGTTTTGACGGAATTGAGGTACGGAAACGTACTAAATAGTAATGGCCATGAGTCCCATGATTGACGAACACAACATCCAACCAAACCCATACTACATAGGTATATTATAGTAGATGTTGGTTTATCCTTTAATCACGCCGCTATCGACTAACTGATTGGAGTTGTGGACCTGGAGAATGACATAGGCTACTTTTATCCCGGAAAATTATAAGTTCCCCGGGTCTCCAAAAATTCAATTAAAACCACGCGGATGAAGCTGCGGGCATCATTCAGTTATAATATTATAATGGCAGAAAGTAGAGAATATTTAAATCTCTGAGAAATACCTACCATAAATATTTATTTTAAAAATGAAGTTATTAGGTATAAGGTTCAACTCACGTTCAATTAGACTCACTGAAAAATCCTATATTGCTTGGTTTAAATACCAAATTTTCAAGAGATCTTGGCAATTATTTTTTACAGTTGTTATAATTTTATTGAAAGTTTTTCAAATTAGTCGGAAGTGACATAGACCTTAGTGTTTAAGTAAGTATTTTTAATCTAAAGTTGAAAATTCGACTCTACCTCTCTCTAACGTAAACTTTTCACTTACGACCAAAAATTTTCCGACTTAAGTATGTTAGTATTAAGGTGGTAATTATTTTATGCAAAGTAGTACACTTCATAGCAAGCATGTTCACAAATAAAACGTTCTGGAAAAAGCACTAAATAAAAAGTAAAAAAATTAACACACTCCGTCAGAAATCTCACGATAAAACTAAACAAAAATTATAACTCGAAAACTACCAAAAATCGCTGAACATACGTAAGTACTAAGTAGCTGGGGTATTTTCATAGGTCTAGGTACGAGAATCACTATTTGGACCTGTATAAGGATTCATTGTAGGTCCTACTATGCTTTAGTTAGGTAGGTATATCACAAATCGATGATGACTTGCTTAATCCTTATCCGCATGAATTAAGGTTTTTAAAAATCTGATTTTCTGACATAAAATGCCTAGTGCGTAATGGTCTTCTGTTAATATAGCGGAATATGTATGTAGTGTACCAAACAGATTTTTAAATTATTTGACGACTCTATCTTTTGCTCTGTTTTCCGCGCCGCGTTGCCGCGCCATGCAGCAAGTCGAAATGACTTTTGGTGCAATGTTTACTGTGCTGAGTAGTTTTTTTAGCCATTAAATAGTGTGGTATCACATACGAAAAGAGTAATATGGTCGATTAAAACATGAAATACCTATGTGAAACTTACATTTTATTTTTCCTCAAAATTAGACAATATTTTGTATAAAAATAATACTTAATTAAAAAAAAAAAAGATATCAACGGCTGACTATGGACTCTACTTCGTGATGTTTGTTTGGGGTTTCAATTAAGATTCTGTTATCATATTAAATTACAGAATCATAATTAAAACCAAGTAATGTAGCAGTACAGTACTACGAGTAAATAACGATTGTCTCTCAAAAGGTGCAAAGTTCTCTGAACACACAAATAAAACATGTAAACATCGAAACATGGTGAAAGCTTCAATTGCAAATGAAAAAGCTCATTTTGTCGAAAAGAGCGCGTAAAAGCACGCCGTCGCATCGGTCGATGGCTCTGTTAGTCATACGAAATTAATTTACTATTATGGCAAACCTACTATGCTGAGAATTGAGATTATAACCGGAATGAGCCTCATGGGCGTATTCTTACGCTGCCTACTTACTATATATCCGCTTGATTTCATTGTTATTGTGCTCAATGTCGATGATTTGTTTTCATTGAATGCATTTTACGTCGAGGTCACTGAACTCCAGCATGGACGCACACGTCCTCCCCCCGCGTAGCCACCCCATTGAAATACCACGCTTACAAGGTAAATCACTAGAACAACACTATAACATACCCTCGCTCCCACAATCGGCACACACATTATTCCCGGGTTTCTTTAGCAACTCCTGCAACAATTTCTCGTTGTGATCAACCATCGTGGAAGTTTTGCATCAATAATGAACCGATGAATCCCGCGAGTCTAACGCACGGCTCGAACGTTGTTCGCTACTGCGCGAGGGAGCAACACTCGAGTTCGCTTCGACCGACGCGGCTATTTGGTTCAACAAACGCTATTTCGTACGCGATATTACCCGGCCCGCTCATACGTACAGCGTCACCGTTAGCATGAATGAGATAGAAAGAGAGGTCTAGTTTCTGTATATGAATGAAATCAGTGAGTAGTAAATACGAATATAGGTGTCTGCGCGCCGACGATGTCTCGTATAGTTTTACGTGTGTGTGTGTACGTACTACGTGCTACGACGTAATACAAGCGTCGCGGTCGCCGCCGCCGTCTCGCGTAAATACTATGTACACTTCTAGGTACATTATACAAAATGCTCTAGCACAGGCACCTAGAGTCTAGACTCTAGGAGTCTAGACAATACACGTAAAAAGTACTGTAATTTTTTTCTATTTAGGTACGATGGATCCACTGCACGATTGCGTAATTACTAAATAATACCTATGATAATACCACAGAATAGGTAATAGTAGTAAATAATACTGAGTTGTTGTACCTATTAGTAACTATAGATGATGCCCGCGATTTCGTCCGTGTGGATTAAATTTATTGATTCCCGCGGGAACTCTTTAATTTTCCCGGATAAAAGTAGACTATGTCCTTCCTCGGGATACAATCTATCCCTGTAAGTACCAAATTTCATCAAGATCGGTTGAACAGATGGGCCGTGAAAGCGATGCAGACAGACATACAGACAGACGGACGGACGGACAGACAGACGACACACTTTCGCATTTATAATATTAAGTACCTATATAGGTACCTATGGATTAGCGCTTATTAGCCATAGCCCATAACGATTCGAACTGCTGTAAAAAGATTTGATAGTGGGCTGGAGTGACTCTACTTGATAAATGATAACTGATGTGCATGTGACATGTCATATAAATAATACATGAAAACTCAATCATTAAAATTATTATTATATTTTTTAGGGTTGCACTTGCACCCAAAGGATACCAACGGGTTACGGGACCTATTATTCACCTTCACCCTATTATTACTAAGCCTCCGCTGTAAGTCCGTTTGTCTGTCTGTCAGCGGGCTGTATCTCATGAACCGATTGCGGTAGACAGCATGGACCCATAAGTAGACAGCAAGAACTTTGGGGTTCTTGGTAGACAGTTAAAATTTTCACAAACTGTGTATTTCATTAGAGAAGGCCAAAAGTGGATGTCCATAGGCTGATGAAGATGATGATGACTTGCCGCTATAAATATAAATAAACTCTTTTTCTTTTACGAAAGTATTTAAAAAATACAAAGTGTTATAGGGTCAACACGTCAGTTCGCCGACCACCCCCCGTTCACGACCGTTTTTGAGAAAACAACCAAAAACAAGTGTTAATATCAGTGCAGCGACAACTCTTTTTGATTGAAAATCATGCTCAGTCTATCCCTTTCCCTCGCTCCAAATTTGACCAACTTAATATATTTCAATGTCGCTCAGTGAGCCGTTGAATCTGAGCCAGAGCACGCGCATCGATTTCGGAGCAAAACGCTAGTAAAAAAATAGTGAGGAGGCCAACTTCAACCGTGAGTAAAACATGTTTTATTAAAGTTTGTGCATATATTTTGTGCTTGAGGTGTCAGAATATGATTAAATTATAACTTTTAATCCATATTTTATTCAGAAAATGCGTTTTTATTTAAATAAACGGTGGTCGCTATTGGGCCCACTAAAACTTAGCTTCTTTCAGTTTACGAACAAGTGGTCGTAAACAAGCGGTTTGTGAAGAATCTTATTTGAGCTTTTCTAACATGCTTCATAATATGGGCGTTAATTTTATTGTTTTTTGGGATTCTATTGAGTATGGTTTATGTACACGTCAGATTGCGACCGGCAAAATATAGAGAAAACCTAAAAATCTAAACTATATTTGATGATGTAAAACAAAGTGGTCGGCAACGGATCATCTGTCGACCACCAGTTTAATTACATACAAAATTATTAAAATGTTGAATATTTTTGTGGTCGTATACGGACTACTTAGCGACCATGTGGTTATTTTCATTAATTTTACTACATTTTGGTGGTCGCATACTAATTAGCTAGCGACCATGAAGCTGGTTTCAACTTTTTGTCTATATTTTGGTGGTCGTATATTGACTGCTTTGCGACCACAAAATTATATAACTTATTGTGACTTTTTTCTCGTACACAAATGTTTAGTGTTGTTCATAAAGATTATAATTATTATGAAGTGAAATCTAATTTTACTTTTTAAAAATAATCTGATAGGGTATGACATGAGCATGTTATTTAAATATAAATAAAATACTTAATAGGCTAACAGTGTTTTTTCAAAGAAACGTTATGCCATACTAACAACGGGTTTGGTGCTGATATTTGTTGCATGTGTTTTTTTTTGTATCTATTTACAGATGGCCCCACCGCCGAAACCAAAGAAAAGCAAACAGAAAAAAGGAAAAGATCAAGATAAATTGGTATGTATGCTCTATTTATCTATTACCTATCTAAATTATCTAACAATAAGATTTTTCCATGGTTAACTAGGTAATACAGTAAACTACATCGTCACAACTCACAACAGTAAAGCATAGGTTTGACATACATTTTCGGTGAATAATTCAAAATTCAAATAAACTTTTACAAGTACTTTTGAATCGTCAAGTGAATCTACCATCGTTGGAATCAGTTCTGAAAGTCAAGCCATAATTCCGACATCAACAATAAACATCATCCATGGCGTTAGGTTCTTAACTGCAGTTCTTATCTATGGGAAATCACCAGAGATTGACGCTATTTTATTACTTATTGCAATTACCACTATAATATTTTCTATTTCATTTCTTTTTATACTATGTATAATATAATAAAATATTATTTTTTTACATCTCACAGGTGGCGATATCGAAAAAGTCTGCCACACGTCCGCGTCGTCTTTTCACCTACAGCGAAGAAAATTTAAAAAATGCCGTTGAAGATGTAAAAAATAGAAAAATGGGAATGAGAGAAGCCTGTCGCTTTTATGGTGTTCCGAAAACCACAGTTCACGATCGTATTTCAGGTAAAATAGCAGAGAGCAAAATGCCTAAAGTAGGCCCAGACCCTGTTTTAGGTCGTGAGGGTGAGGAAAAGTTAACCAAATGGATAATAAACATGGCCAGATGTGGATTTGCTATAAACAAAACAGATTTATTAGAAAACGTATCGAAAATAATACGAGACTCTAAAATAAAAAATCCGTTTAAGGACGGGATGCCAGGAGATACCTGGTACCAAAAATTTTTAAAACGACATCCCGAAATTAGCATTCGACAGCCAGAAGGCGTTAACAATGCACGAGCAGCAGTAACAGAGACCCGCATAAGGTCATGGTTCAAAGAGCTGAGAGAGTATTTAGCGTCTATTAATGCTTTAGACATATTTGAAGAAGCAGACAGGGTATTCAATGGTGATGAAACGGGCTTTTCCCTGTGCCCGAAAAGTGGCAAAGTATTAGGACCTAGAGGTTACAAGAACTTATACGTAATTAAAAAAAATAATGAAAAAGAAAATATTACCGTGTTAATTGTATTTTCAGCAAGTGGTAAATTATGTCCACCACTTGTAATATTCCCTTATGTAAGACCGCCTAAGGCTATTGTTCATAATATGCCAGAATCGTGGGTACTTGGACGTTCAGATAGTGGATGGATGAAGAGCGAAGTATTCTATGAATATGTAAGCAATGCTTTCAATGATTGGCTAACTAAAAATGACACAAAGAAGCCCGTCATTCTATTCATTGATGGGCACAAGTCTCACATGACCCTCTCTCTGAGTGAGTTTTGTGATATGAATGGTATAATATTATATGCCTTACCGGCTAATACGACACATATTCTCCAGCCGGCTGACGTCAGTGTGTTTAGGCCGCTGAAGCAAAACTGGAAAAACACGATCAAAAACTGGCAGGCTCGTCCCGAAAATATAAACAAAACAGTTACAAAATCAAATTTTTGTGCAATACTAAATGAAACTTTAACATCAATCCACTTGGACGAAACAATACAAAATGGATTTAGGAAGTGTGGCTTATATCCGCTGGATGAAGAGAACGTCGATTACACAAAATGCATCAAAGACATCCAACAGAGTGTAAGAAATTCTATTTCAAATAAAAAAAACCCGGTGCACGCCAGAGATTTTGATGCAGCTGCGAAGGTTATATCATTAATCAGAACAGATTTGGCCAGTCGAAATATTGACACGACACCCATTTTAGATGAAATTGAAAAGGCTAAAGCGAAATTCGTTGAAAATCGCCGTTCCAAGTCGAAGACTCCACGCACATCTGCAGCTTCCAATCAAAGCTGTAGCCTTCTTATTGAAGAACTCGTACTTGAACCGAATTCAGCAGTCACTCCAGACAATTTAAACTTTGATGTGCCTGAAATCGAGCAACAAGCTTCTGGTTCTTGTTCCAGCTCGAATATTGCCATTTCTACGCCACAAGCTACTGCTCCTTGTTTCACCTCTAATATTGACATTTTTACACCACAAGCCCCCTCTCCTCGTTGCAACCCAAATATTGACAGTATTGAGCCACAAGCCCCTGCTAATTCCCTTTGACATTTTGACATCAGAACTAATTAGCACCAACACAACTACAAATGTAAGTTTTCCTGAACCTGGGTCATATGTATCTTTGAACGATATAACAATTTTGCCACTTTCTGAACTCGAAATCTCATATAGTACACAGAAAGAGATGTCTTTTGACGATATCTTCGAAAAACATTTACATTTTCCGGAGCCTCAAGCACCAAAGAATAAAAGTGAAACCAGGATTAGACCTAAGCTGCCAAGTGCGATTTCCTCAAAAGCTTGGAGAAATTATTATGTAAGAAAAGATCAAGATAAAGAAAATTTAGAATTGGAAAAAACACGAAAGCAACAACTAAAAGCAGAGGAAAAAGATAGGAAAGCTAAAGAAAAAGAGAAGAGATGTAAGAAAAAGAAGACGGTGCCGAAGGGCACCTCAAAAAAGGCAGCTTGCAGTAAATGTCAAGAAGATTTAATAAGCGATGTGGAGGACGATTTCGAGAAAAACATTGGGTGTGATAGATGTCCCCGATGGTTTCATTTAAAATGCACAACGTTAAAAGTTCCTTATTTTGAAGCAGCACAATCAGACTACATTTGTCCATTTTGTATGCAACATAATAAAAAATAATTTGCAAGCAAGCAACTTATGTTCATTTTCTATACTTAAATAAGAGTTCCTTATTCGATAACAAATTGTTACTTATTATTTTTGTTATATTTTTAAATAAATACTGATCAATAATTAGATGGAAGGAATAAATATACGTGTTTTTTGAATAATTTATTGTTATTTTTATTTTCGACTTTAACTGCATGTATCCAGAGATCCTTTTTCAGTGGCTGTTGAATGGTCGTAAACTGACTACAGTGTGGTCGTGAATTAACGAAAATTGGTCGTAAACTGAAAAAAACGCACTTTTTGACAAATCGGAATATTGCATAAAATAGGGAAATAGAAATATTTAAGTTATATGGTAATTATGTTTCTTCATGTTTCTTTCATGCATATAAATTGTTATTTCGTCAAAAAAGGTAAATTTCAAAGAGCTATGTAACTTTAAAGACGGCAAGTCGACTAACTGGTCGTCAACTGACGTGTTGACCCTATCTTGTATGGAACATTTCGTGTGCGAGTTCGACTCGCACTCGGCCGGCTTTTTACCTATTTTATAAAACTTTTTGTGGGATGTGGATGTTTACTATAATAGGTATTCAGATTCCCGATGCTATTAGGATTTAGGATGTCAGTGAGCATTTTCCCGCCCTTTTCCCGCGAGTGACTGTAATCATAAGAGCAACACAGATAAAAATATTTTTATTATCCAAGTTAATAGCTTATGGATTGGGTCATAAAAGAATCACAACAAAGAGTCGAGATGAAGATGGCGTGTTAGCGATAAATAGATTATAGAGCAACAAGAAATATGGCAATGAGGAATTTGGAAGAACCTAGACTAACTTAAGCTCTTCCAGGTTCGTCGTTTGAAAAAATGTAGAATTGCTAGATATTTGACTAGGTAGACTAGGTAGGTTACTAGGTACCTATTCTACCTAAGTATTTACAGGTAGACCGTAGTTAGGTACTTACATTAGGTAGGTACTAGGTACCTAGTACCTACCTACTTTTTCTCGAGGCAAGTCCGATTATATAGGTAAAAATATTTAAAATAAAGAGTGATCAGCAGAGGTAATTATTGGTACCTCTGACGAAAATCAGTATTTTTGGGTTATCTTTAATTTTTCAGGATAAAAAGCCTATGTTATTCTAGACTAGGTATTAATCTATCTCTGTGCCAAATTCCATCCATAATAATTATTGTTAATGAACAATGCTTATGTTTAAAACTTTTGTTTGTAGGTAGGTAGGTATATTATCTTATATTTTTTACCTTACATCCATTCTTACATCTTGATTTTATATTTAAAGTCATTTTCTAAGTATGAACTAGGTACGATTAGCTACTTAACCGATAACTATTGGGATTTAAACAATAAAGCTTTACTCGTTATCTTTAAACGAATCTATTTTCTTCTACCTCGAATTTGGATAGCATCTCCTGAACAAAAAAATCTGAATGGGATTAAGTAACTAGGAGACGCGGTCTGGAATTATCGTAGGTATATACTTTTGTTATCCTACTTTTGACTCTACCGACTGTTTACTTTTATCCTTCGCGTCTAGTGTCTACCGACAGAATAATATATGAGTGATTCGTATTTTTGACTCTACCAAGCAAAATTATTATTAGAAGATGCCTATTCACTCTTGCCTTAGTCATACGTTCGAATCAGAAACGTAGAGTAGAACCGTTTCGTTCAAGCTGACTGGACGTCAACCACCTAAGGATGCCAACTCAGACGGTTTCTTGCTGTTCTGTGGTAGAACGGTGAAGGGGGAACATCTTATGGGAACCTACTTACTTGCACGAGAGTTCTTCATGAATAGGTATGATGGCCAAAGTACAAACCCTTCTCATTCCGAGAGGAGACTCATACCTAATTACTCAGAGTCAGTACTTAGTGGCCGTGGGCTAGCGATGGGTTAAAATGACAATGATGAACTACTAGCAATATACCTACTAAATGAAAAGAGTACCTACCTACATCATCATCATCATCATCTACAGCCTGTCAGTCCACTGTAGAACTAAGGCCTCTTCAGCTGCACGCCATAAACTTCTGCTCTTAGTAAGCAGCATCCAGTTTTTAAAAAAAACATTTTTTTTCATCCAGTTCTTCCCCGCTGCCTTTATGTCGTCTCGACATCGTGCAGGTTTACCCTACATTAGGTATTTAACTAGATATGGTAGGTACTAGATATACTAACTACTTACTAATAGTCAGGGTTGGGCAGTATTTGAATTACTTGTAATTAAAATACGTAATTGAAATACAAATACGTATTTGGTATTTGTATTTCAATTATTTACTTAAAATGTAATTTGTAATTGGTATTTCAAATACCTGATACCGAGGTATTTTGTAATTAGTATTTCAAATACTTGAGGCTGCAAAATACATTTTAATAAAATACATTTTACCTTCGTGAGTGTGAGTGCGAGCCGAGAGTATAATGATGGTAAAGCAGCTAAGAGTTGGCAACACTGCACCTGTTATGTATAATACTGTAGTTGTACGCTATGACTGTAGGTACGTCAAAATCTTGCCATTCATGCCTTAGAGACAAGTTACAAAAAACACGTTTTACGATTACGTCTTATTTTGTATTTTGTAATTTGTATTTCGTATTTCAATTAAAAATAGCTAAAATACTGTATTTTGTATTTTATATTTCAAATACCTTACTTAAAGATATTTTGTATTTCGTATTTTAATTACTTGCGATAAAGTATTTTGTAATTTGTATTTCAATTAAAGCAAAGCATGTATTTTGTCCAGCCCTGCTAATAGTTAAGCACTTACATTACGTAGGTACACAATACCTAGGTTATACCTTCGTTAGTAAGTAAGAAGGTGTTAAAGCATGAATGGAATGAACCATTCATTCATAAAACCATTAAATAATTAAATAATTTTCTCATCACAGATTCACACAAAGCTGTGGGAAAATGCTTGCCCCAGTGTCCCACTATGTTGGGAACTATTTCCACCACAATCACTTAAAACGACGTAAAAACATTCTTTTTTTTTCTGAACTTACATCAACGGTAAACAAATAATTAGCTTAATTTTAAATATTAATACTTACATAATATAAAACAATTGCGGAACCGGCAGGATTTGAACCTGCGTCTCTCTGGGAGTCACGCCCTGAATCCTCGTCCTCCTTGTTATCCTCGTGTGTGAAGCACTGTAATAAAATTATAAAAATAATTAGCGATGTGGCGTGCATACTCCTTTGACACTGGCTGGTCATAGCTTCGAATCTATTTTCAAATTTACGAAATTCGAGGCATGCGCAGAACAACCGCGCAAGCCATCATAGAGAAGCATCTGGGAAGCACTCCCAGGAGCCCCCCTGCTTTGTGATTTTATATACTTACCTAGTTTTCATATTCTGATGTAATAAAAAGTAATACATTAATTTTATCAGTGAACACGCGTTTGTCCTAGAGTGATTAGCCCTATATTAGGCTACGAGGTGACGTATCATTCACTTTAGCTTTTTGTAAACGCGTAACGCACTATACTTACGAGATTTAACGATTAAATTAATAATTACTCTTACTACTTAATTAGTAATTTTCTGCAGTCATCTCTTTTATGGCTCTGCTAAGTATCAGCTAACGGCTCTTGATGCCGACAGCACAGAATAATGAATAACTAACTTAGTATCCGTTAATAAAAATTAAAATCACACACATACCTTTATTTCCGTTCGGAATAACAAGGCTTAGATGTTGGGAGACGCTAACCTTGTTCTAGGAAAGAGATTCGGAATCGAACGCAGAAGCTCCCATTCGGAATTCCGAAACGGAACTAAATTCGAACGGAAAACTACTGCGTGTGTGATAGACTCCTAGATTTTATATGGATTTGCTGCGTTCGGAATTCTGTTTCGATATTCCGAATCGGAATTTCGAATGTATATGTGGCGGGACTAAGCTAGAAGACTCGTGAAGATTTAGGCCCGACACATACATTCGGAATTCCGAAAAGGAACTGCACATACATCACACACATGCCTAAATTACCGTTCGGAATACAAGGCTCAGATGTTGGGAGACGCTGCGAGATAGTCGGGGATCGTTTATACCTCTATTAAAGACGTACATAAGTACAAAAACTTTCAGCTTTAATAAAATAACGAAGGTCTGATCGTCGCGGGATCTTGCTCTAATAATGATTCAAAATAAAGATAATATTTTTCTTGAATCTGCATTTTTTTTATGATTCCGTTGTAAAACAAGGGGCTCCTAAAAATAAATCTTCAAAAGACTCTGGGCCCATGGTCATCGGACACGAAGAATTTTATAAATGTCGTGTCCCAAAAACTGATCCACGCCTCTGGTGACCAAAGAGCTGGCGCTTATTTAGCCCAACGGCTTAGCCTTTCCATTCAACGAGGTAATAGCGCCAGTTTTTGGGCACCCCGCACCATGCCCGTTAACGATCACTTGGACGGCGCGCGGCGTGTATTTTTTGTAAATATAATTAGTTTTTTAATTTAGATTTTAATAATTAATTTCTTAGTTTTGTTTAAAATAATATCCTTAGTTTCATGGAATAAATAATTTTTTTCTTGAATAGCAAGCTAACTAAATACTCTATATTTTTTATACTTAATAACATTTATTTCGCTACAGATTCGATTTATTGAGTTAAATTCAAAATTCAAAAGTTTTTTATTCAAATAGACTTTTTACAAGTGCATAAGAATAGTCAAATGAATTATGAATCTACCACTATCACAAATTGGTAAACATGCAACATAGATTTAAGATGGTTTCGCTGGCGCTACAACCGCCAGCGAGACCATCCTAAACCTATGACATGCAATTATGCAGGTCAAAAATTCAATATTTTTCAAATATTTTTATAATCATTATATTTACGTAATAGGTCTCAAAGAAGCAATTATAGGTCATTAAATAAGCTTTCCAAAGACACCTCACACAATCCATTCGTACACTAAATTATAACTCGAAAGTTAACTCGAGAAATCATCAATATTCATCTACAACGGTCGGCCGCCATCTTTGTGACGTCACGCTTCCGCGTTCTACGACCGTCCATCGACCGTCACTTTCTGAGCCAGGACCAGAACACGAGCCTGTCGGTCGTCATGGTCTCCAGTGGAGACCATGCCGAACACATACATACCAGTACTATTGTTTTACTGACGAATCTGTGAACAATTCACTAATAACAGTGTAAACCGATCATTATACCTTCATTGTCTGTAGTTTTTTTTATCTGTTGTGGTGTCAGGTGTCAAGCTACATTTCTCAACTGTCTGTCATTGTCAAATGTCAATTTGACATTGCCGAGTTTGACGTTTGACATTTCGAGCTGATGCATTGCTGAATGCTGATGGCTTCTTGGCTTTTGCTCGCGGCTTCGATTTTCGCTAAATTTATTAGAAGTATTTAAATTAATCTCTTATTATTAGCCTTTATGAGTATTTATCATTTTGTTGGTACAGGAACGTAAATAAGAAAATAATCCGCCGAGATGGGTCGGCGCTCTATAAATACCACCAAGAGTGGTAAATACATGAACCCCACAGATCAAGCACGTAAGTAGTTTTAATATTCCGTTGATTAAATTATGAAAAGTAATGAGGTAAAGCTTCATAGTTAGAAATTCGTCTCAACCGATGGGTGCCCACTTGTACACTGACAGCTGCAGCAATTTATCGGTGAAAAGGTTAGACGACTGCTATGACAATCAGAGGAAGTTTGTATTTGGCTATGCAGTAGTATTAATCTAAGAACAGCCTTGAAGCCTGAATAGATAGACAGCCCCTTCCGAAGTTATGCACATCGCAGTACCGGGAAGAGCGGCCAGAGAAGGCAGGAGGGTTTAGTCCGTAGGTCACCGGGAGCATCCCAGTGAAGTCGGGCATGTCTAGTGACATCCATGAGGATTTCCTCCTGCCTAGAGAAAAAAAAGGATTAATCTAAGAACACTGCACAAGTTGAATCACAATGTCATATTTTGCTTGTCAGCCTCCATCAGGCGTACGTTCTGGCGCGAGGGTACCAGTTCCAGAGAGATTTCGCATCCCCGCTTTGGTGGCTGAGATGCGAGCCTTCATGCTCGCCAAAATGATTGAATTGAATATCATTGAATAAATAGGCTTCTTAAAAATTTATCTCCAAAAATATAACCTTTACCTGATGCTTCATCCGCGTAGAATAAGTTTTTTCAAATTCCCACGGGAAACCCCTAATTATCTAGGATAAAAAGTAGCCTATGTCACTCTCCAACTCCTCATAAATCACGTCGATCTCATATGTTGGGCACATATACCCATGCCAAAAATCATGTCGATCCGTTGCTCCGTAGGGCGTGATTTAAGGACAAACTTGTTACACACACATACACATACACATTTCACACACACATTTTCACATTTATAACATTTAGTATGATAACTGGCCTCAATATGAGCTTTAATATTATAATAATTTGATTTGATAATAATTCTAATTATTCCATTACAGGAAAGGAGGCTCGTAAGAAAGAATTGAAGAAAAATAAAAAACAAAGGCAGATGGTGAGAGCAGCAGTGCTGAAAATGAAAGATCCCACTCAAATTCTAGAAGAACTCCAGAAAATTGATGAAATGGGTATGTGTGACTGTGGACCAATGTATGTATATGCAAAAGCCATTAACCAGAATATTGGCCAACATGCTAAAGCTGGGCACACCACTGTTACAATGCTTGTTTAATTTTAATTTTCAGAGTATAATGTGTTGCAACCATCACCCCTTAATGAAAAAGTATTGAAAGAGAAAAGAAAAAAATTAAAAGAGACATTTGATAGAGTTTTGAAGATGTATGTAAGTATTAAAAAGCCCTAGCTGTTTATAGTGAACTAGACGATGCCCACAATTATGTCCGCGTGGACGAAGTGGAGTTATTTTAGATTCCTGGAGGAGTTCCTTAATTTTCGGGGATAAAAAGTATCCTATATCCTTCCCTGGGATGTAACATATCCCTATACTAAATTTCATCAAAATCGGTTGAAAAGATGGTCATTAAAGCGTAGCAGACAGACACACACTTTTGCATTTATAATATTAGTATGGTATCACAGTAACTGTTCTAGTCAGTATTTCATGTTGCCTAGTACGACCCAACTCTAGTATGGATAGCACTTTTACATTCAATGCTTAGTAAATAAAAATAGGTATTGTATTTCAGGACAAAGATGATTCAGAAAAATGGGTAGAATTAAAGCGTCAAGAAATGGAGTACGAGAAGCGAAGAGCCCACCTGATATCATATTATGAGTCAGTCAAACACGCACAGTCGGTTCAAATTGATGACATCCCCTTACCTACATTACAAGTAAGATTTATCGTTCATTATACAAAGGAATATCGTAATGTTCATTACACAAAGGAGTGTGGTAATGTTCATTCTCGCACTAGTGCAGTAATGCAATGGCCGCCATACAAAGCAACAGCTAGTTTGATACTGCAATCTTTGTCAAAGTGTTTTAGGTTAGGTCCACTTTTGATAACTTCGATGTATCCTGATCAGGCGTATTGTATCGGATGTTAGTATTTTAAACATGGACACCCATTTCGACCATAGCCATATCGTCGAAAAAAAATTGTCCATTCTTGACCATAAATCATATTGTATCAGCATATCGGTGTCTAATTAATTAAAGCCATTAATAATTACATTTACTTTTCACTGTTTAAAACTTCCTCGATGACAATAGTTCCTAGGGGAGGATATTCAATGGAATACCCCTCAATATATAACTAAAAAAAAAAACTTTTCACTGTCATGTCGTGTAGATTTGTATTCACATAGACTGTGCTAAAACCTTTGGAATTACCACAAAGAGCTTAAACATGCGTTGGGTGATACAAAATCTATGTTTACTTTTACAGGTTCCTGAAAATATCATTTACGGCAATGTCCCATCTCAGATCCCTCTGCCGTTAGACACAGTGCATCCTAATTTACCAGTCAGACCTATTTTGAAGAAGGACTCCGTGTATAAAGTAAGATTTACATTTTTAAAAAACTTAGGTGTAATCACAAAATTTTATGATCTTCTGGGTCATTTATTTTATTCCGTTGATGGTAGGTGCTGTATTGAAAATAATCACGCTATTGTGAACGAAAACTGTACCAAATTTAAACTCAGTCGGACCAACAATGTGCAAATATGCTTTGTATGCAATTTATTGGCATACAATGCAGGGCTTAAGCTGAGCTGTACACCCATTCTAGGTGGTGTCACAGATGAAATTGTTACATCTGTAATTTGTGTTTTGTCTGTGACACCATCGTCGAATAAACTGTTTTTCTTTCTTTCTTTCTTTCTTTCTTTCTTAAATAGGGCTAAGGTTTATTTTATTCCACTACAAGTGAAGATGCAGTCTAAGATAGTAGCGGGCTAACCTGTTAGGGGCATGGCAGTTATATTAAACCCATACCCTTAATCGGTTTCTATTTTCTACACCGCATCTTACTGGAATGCTTAATCTTAATCGCTTGGCGGAACGTCTTTGCCGGTAGGGTGGTAACTAGCCACTGCCAAAGCCTCCTACCAGACCAGACCAGAGAAAATTCAGAAATTATAAAATCCCAAATTGACCCTGCTGGGAATCGAACCCTGGAACTTCCATGTTAAGACAACAGCGCTCAATACTGCGCCAAGGAGGTCGTCAAAAATAAGCAAACATACTTCCACAGTCCGAGGTTAAAGTTTTGCAAGCAAGTCGGCCTGGTGCAGCTCACCCTGCTAACCTACTGCTTCTATGAAACACTCACTCGTTGGAGAAGCCTAAGTGGTCTGAACCCTCCAAGGCGCTAGTCAGAACCTTCAACAAGAAGGCCGCCTCCGAGGCGCTAGCGCTCAGCAGGAAAAACCTACGCATTATAGCGCGAGCTCTAACAGGTCACTGCGGTCTAAACAGACACATGTTTGACCTTAAGCTCAGGGACACGGATATCTGCAGATTATGCCAGGAATCCACTGAGACTCCGCTGCATATTATCTGCCATTGTCCCGCTTTAATGCATAAACGTAGCATCCATCTGGGCAAACATATTATTGACCCAGAGGAGGCTTCCCGTATTCCAGTAAAAACAACGCTGCTATTCCTGGCGGAAACAAGTATTGGCGAGGAAATTTGAATAAGAGGTGATCACAATAGATCGGAGACGGTCGCAGTGATACAGGACATATTATGGAACTGGAGCCTCAAGAAGAAAGAAGAAGAAGAAGCAAGTCGGCAATTTTATTCTGTTGTATCAATAAACTTGCATTCCTGAAATTTACCTTTACGTACCTGTAATATAGTTTTAATACTTCTTAGGAGAGGCCATCCGGATTGGAACCGCCCGGCGTGCCGCCCGGCCCGCCCCCGGATTACGAAGCACTATTACAAGAGGCCTCGAAAGCGGTTGATAAGCTACACAAGGAAAAGAAAATCCTGCGCTTTTCCGATCTGCCGGATGAAGGGCCGCCAGGGGAAACAGTAAGTTTTCTTGTTTGCCTTTCTTAAAATCTTTTTGAAGTGAAAACTTCTTTAGCCGCGTTGAGCACTTTTTGGTAGGGGGTAAACCTGTGGATTCGCGTTACCGTCACCGACATGCTCGCGTTGTCGAAGACAAAAGGTCTTAAATATAAATATATACTACATTCGTAATTAAACTTGAATGTCTTAGTTTTAAGGTTTATATTTTAATTATTTAAATTTTTTTTTAATTAAAAAAACATATTTTAAATATTCGTTTTCACTTCTATCGGTCCCTATGACTGCCAATTTTTTTTTAAATAAGGCCTTGTAGATTGTATGGTGCACAATGTCTCGAAGCAATGCACCACATTGGCTGGGTAATGCATCAATCTGGGGCAGAGTGTAAGATAAAATTCAAGAGGCAACGCATTTTATGCACCAGATTTCACCAATTTCATTGAGTGTTCTTCAAGTTTTTTAAAACTTAGGAACTGTTTTACGCTGCCCAGCCATTTTTATGTGTTTCACGGAGTTCATTTGTTAGGCCCCATCATCAACCAAACACTGATTTGTTCCAAAAATTCTTAAGCTATCTATGACAAAGAAATAATTATACTAATACTAGAGGTCTACGAGTACTTCGTCCGCGTACTTTATCTGATTTGCTATGAGATTATGAAATTTTCCCGCTGCAATAATTATTTAAAACTAATAACCTAAATGCCGATTTTCATGCCTATACTTCCAAATCATAGAACTTTTATGTAACCTTTCAATCCCCATTTCACCCCTTTTGGGCGTGGATTTTCGTAAAATTGCTTAAAGTTATACAGGTTATTGTTATTTAAAACTAATAACCTAAATCCCGATTTTCAAGGCTCTAACTTCAATAAAAACCGGCCAAGTGCGAGTCGGACTCGCGCACCGAGGGTTCCGTACAAACCTGTAGTAAGTTTTAAATTATTAAAAAAAAACTACTTACTAGATCTCGTTCAAACCAATTTTCGGTGGAAGTTTGCATGGTAATGTACATCATATTTTTTTTTTAGTTTTATCATTCTCTTATTTTAGAAGTTACGGGGGGGGGGACACACATTTTACCACTTTGGAAGTGTCTCTCGCGCAAACTATTCAGTTTAGAAAAAAATGATATTAGAAACCTCAATATCATTTTTGAAGACCTATCCATAGATACCCCACACGTATGGGTTTGATGAAAAAAAATTTTTGAGTTTCAGTTCTAAGTATGGGGACCCCCAAAATTTATTGTTTTTTTTCTATTTTTGTGTGAAAATCTTAATGCGGTTCACAGAATACATCTACTTACCAAGTTTCAACAGTATAGTTCTTATAGTTTCGGAATAAAGTGGCTGTGACATACGGACGGACAGACAGACAGACACACAGACAGACATGACGAATCTATAAGGGTTCCGTTTTTGCCAAATTTGGCTACGGAACCCTAAAAAAAGGGACTTTCATACAAACTTCCAACCCCCATTTCACTGCCTTAGGGGTGAATTTTCTCAAAACCGTTTCTTAGTTTATGTCTACACTACAGGAATATACCATCCAAATTTCAAGTTTGTATGCTTTATAGTTCCTGAGATATTGTGATTAGTCAGTGAGTGAGTGAATGAGGGGTATTTCGCTTTTATACCTATACTAGATGATGCCCGTCTTAAGTTTTAAGTTTTCCGGGATAAAAAAAGGCCTATATCCTTCCTCGGGATACAACCTATCCCAGTACCAAATTTCATCAAAATCGGTTGAACAGCAGGGCCGTGAAAGCGTAGCAGACTTACAGACACACTTTCGCATTTATAATATTAAATAGTATGGATATAGATAAATACCAAGCACAATTTCTTTTAATAACTAAAGAGACCAAGCCAGCCTCCACAAGAAGTACACCAGCCAGTTCCAGAAGACATAGAGCATGAAGACCTGGACGGAGAAGCCATGGATGAAGACCATGACATGTCCCCGCCACACGCAGCCCCGCAAGCGCCCAAACCCACGTCGCTACAACAGAGGATGCTGGCGCTATCCGGACAGAATATAGACGAATTCATGAAAGAGATGGAAGAAGTACACAAGAAGCGAGAAAGAGATAGAGCTGCCGATCTAACAGCTCGGTAAGTTACTTCTCGCTTTTTATTTGTTACTAGCTGATGCCCGCGACTTCGTCCGCGTGGATTGAGGTTTTTCGGTTCCCGCGGGAACTCTTTAATTTTCCGGGATAAAAAGTAGCCTATGTGCTATTCCAGACTATAATCTATCTCTGTGCCAAATTTCATCCAGATCCGTTCAGCCGTTAGAGCGTGATTGAGTAACAAACGTCCATACATCCACACATCCATACATCCATCCAAACTTTCGCATTTATAATATTTATTTGATTGATCTTACAGCAACATATTCTAGCGGCACCAGGACAGACTATGAATGAGATGGAATTAGGAGTGCATACTCCTAGGAGGAAGAGGTTTTACGACCTCCGTGGCGCAGTGTTGAGCGCTGTTGCCTTAACGTGCGGAGGTCCCGGGTTCGATCCCCGGCAGGGTTTGGAAATTAAAATTTCTGAATTTTCCCTGGTCTGGCCTGGTGGGAGGCTTCGGCCGTGGCTAGTTACCATCCTACCGGCAAAGACGTGCCGCCAAGCGATTTAGCGTTTCGGTACGATGCCGTGTAAAAAGTAGAAACCGAATAGGGGTATGGGTTTAATATAACTGCCATGCCCCTAACAGGTTAGCCCGCTAACATCTTAGACTGCATCATCACAGTTTACCATCAGGTGAGATCGCAGTCAAGGGCTAACTTGTAGTGGGTAAAAAAAAATACTCCTTCCATTCATCATCAGCAAGGGTAAAAGAGATTGAGTTGAATATACAGGGCGTCCCACGGCTATGCCGCATGGAGGGGAAGTACCTTAAATATCGTAGATGGAGCATTTTACTGAAAGAAGACTTCATTTTAATTTAAAATACAATTTAAACTGCATTCATAGATTTTTAAATAATTGCCTGGTTGAACCGGGACTCGAACCCGCTATACGAAAAAAAAAAATTACCTGTAGCTTTATCATACCGATCGAAAGGCTTCATTATAAGGATTATTTTTTGCTAAATAACATAGCATCAAAAATAAAAGGAAGACCATGAATTTTAACATTTTAATACAAATTATAATTAGTAGGATAATGGCTGCAAATTCCTCAATTTAATTTATCAAATGCTCAAAATGTGCCCCGTTCTGTTGAATACAAAGTCCCATTTTTTTGATTACTTCTCGTCGCTTTTTTGATCATACGAGTAGCTGAGAGAACAATATTCAACAGAATGGGGAACATTTTGAGCATTTGATAAATTAAATTGAGGAATTTGGAGCCATTATCCTACTAATTATAATTTGTATTAAAATGTTAAAATTCATGGTCTTCCTTTTATTTTTGATGCTATGTTATTTAGCAAAAAATAATCCTTTTATTGAAGCCTTTCGGTCGGTATGATAATGCTACAGGTAATTTTTTTTTCTCGTATAGCAGGTTCGAGTCCCGGTTCAACTAGGCAATTATTTAAAAATCTATTAATGCAGTTTAAATTGTATTTTAAATTAAAATGAAGTCTTCTTTCAGTAAAATGCTCCATCTCCGATATTTAAGGTACTTCCCCTCCATGCGGCATAGCCGTGGGACGCCCTGTATAGATTATAGTTCTTTCAAGTATACATGAAGACAGAATGAGATAGAGCTGCTGATTTAATTGCAAGGAAACACATTACATTTTAGATTTTCATGTGACGTCACTACTGCAGCAGACTTTACGGTAGAAATGGATGCAGCATGCAGAAAGTGTAAAAGAGATATAGCTACGTACACTGTATTTTAATAATTCCTTGGAGATTCCGCAGGCGCCTAAACAGACCTCGCTTCATCCGAGGGGCGGGCGCTATCTAGATTTCACGAAAGCCAAGCCGCCAAGCGATTTAGCGTTCCGGTACGATGCCGTGTAGTAACCGAATAGGGGTATGGGTTTAAAATAACTGTCATGCCCCTAACAGGTTAGCCCGCTACCATCTTAGACTGCATCATCACTTACCATCAGGTGAGATCGCAGTCAAGGGCTAACTTGTAGTGGATAAAAAAAAAAAAAAGCGATATCACCGGGATACTGCCTATTAACGGAGAAAAAAACGCACGATCGGACTGATCACGTACGAACCTACGAACGAATTCGCATCAAAAGTGAGCGTGGCATTAGACTTTTCAGCGCGGTGAAGCCTTTTTACGAGCATTGGTATTGTAATAGTTAATTTTCAATACACTTGCTCGAAAAATGCACTTACAGAGGCAGTAAACAGCTATTTTTATGCAGCTTATGCTATTTTTTTTGCAGAATTTACTGCCCTCGTGCTGTAAATTTGCAGTTTTTTTTTAAATTTTCTACTTATTCGCCCAAAGGTGGTACTCTACTTCACTAGTTTTAATAGTGGTGAAGTAAGATCCACTTTACGAGCCAAAAGCAATATTATTGATGTCATAATAATTATTTGTACTCAGATTAAGTGCTCTGAAGCGTACGGGGCACGGCGCCAGAGACAGCGATTCGGACAGCGACACGGAGCCCCACGCGGCGCACCATCACAGCCACCACGATTTCGCGCTGGAGCCGCCCGGCGCGGAGGTCAGGCAGATACCGCCCCCGCTGATGCCGCCAGGTGAGGACATGTGGTGCTATTGTTGTTTACGTTGCTAGTGCGTAAAGTAGAAAATTACAGTCAATGCGTAAATTTTCATAGCCGAGCCGCAAGTGAGGGGATTCAATAGCACCAAGAGCGCCGTGACAGCGACGTCACGCGTTGCAAGTGTGCCTGAACCATAAATTATTCTGGTGGGCTAACATTGTAGTAAAATTACAGAGATGTGAAAATGTAGAACTAAAAAGCTATAGGTGTGACTGAGACCTCGCGTCCTATGAGTTGGAGTTGGACCTTGGTTATTGGGAGTTTTTTTTCATTATTAGGGCTCCGACCGCCGATGATGAGGCCGCCTGGCGCGCCGCCCGGAGCGCCCCCAGGCGTGCCACCTGGTGTCCCGCACGGCGCACCGCCTGGACCACCACCTGGACCCCATCCCGGACCGCCCCTCGGAATGCCAGGTAACCTGTAATAGCTGCTTGGTATTATAAAACAGTGAATGTTTTGTATGGTGGCCATTATATTACAGCACTAGTGCAAAAATGAATATTAGTGCATGGCTTTGTAGGAGTGTGAAAAGTCTACTTTATACTACTAATAGCAACTTTACGAGCAAATATATCCACGCTAATATTATAAATGCGAAAGTTTGTCGGTCTGTCTGCTGCGCTTTCACGGCCTATATCGGTGAAATTTGGTACAGGGATATGTTGTATGCCGGGGAAAAACATAGGCTACTTTTTATCCCGAAATATTCATGAGTTCCCGCAGGAATCAAAAAACCTTTATCCACGCGGTCGAAATTTTGTTAGTAAAATGTTAAGTGCCACTGTATGCCGCGGGACTTCTTTCGTGACACGGACTATAGATTCTGCAAAGAGAAATGAAGTATGCCAATCCACACTTAGCCAGTTTGGTAGACTATGGTCTAAACTCTTCTCATTTTGAAGGGACCCATGCTAAGTAGTGGGTCTGTGAAGTATGATGACCATTCTAACTATTATGCTTTTTTTCGTTTTATGCTAGGAGGACCTCCAGGCTTGCCCGTTATGCCTACTGGCGCACCGCCGGGCCCTCCGCCCGGGCTCCCCACACGAGGGGGCCTGCGTCCCCCAGGGCCCCCGCCCGGGGCCCCGCCTCGCCTGCTCCGGCCCTTGGTGCCGCCACCTCCGCTACACGTCTCCGTGCTCACCGCCGCACCACAACTTATATCCAAGAAGGATGCTGCTCAAGGTAATATTGAATTCTTCAAATAGTATCTGTCACTACTTTTGTCATACTACAAATTCTTCTGCAAATAAGTAGTACCTATGTATTCTCTGTCCAACCATTTATTTTACTTTTGGCAGCTCTAGTCAATGATGTCCTGATGCGTTACCGATTCGATTTTCGATAGTAATCGACTATATTTATGAAGAAGTTTTAATTGATTTGACACTTGATAATATTTTATTTTTGCTCAACATTTTTATCGTTTTATAAATATACCCAGCCCTAGCATGGACCGAGACAATTTTCTCCCCGAGGAAAGGATAAATTTTTTATTCCGAAATAAATAAATAAAAACGCTAAATAACGGTGGATTAATAGTCCCCCGAGTCCCCGTGAAATGTCAAACGGGGATAAACTTCTCTCCCCTGTTGCCGTGCTCTGAGAAGTGGATAAGTTAATTTTATCTCTTGTCAGTGGATAAAATCGGGGGATAAAATTTTTATCTCCGGCCCATGCTAGCCCTTCAGGCGGCAGGTTTAATAGACATACATATATATTATATGTATTAAAATAAATCATCTAAGTAACGCAGTACTGATAGTAAAAGTACATTTTATAATTTGGCTACACCAATCAGGCAGGTCATAGAAACCATCCATCGCCAAAGATGTATGGTACTTAAAGGACAATCAAGAGAGCTAGTGTTGCAGCTCCGTGGCTATTTTGAAAAGGGAAGTCGTACTTGTAATTACTAGATGAGTTACGAGTTACGAAATATCGGGTAAAAGGGCACGTCGCTTCACTATTGTAAAAAAACAATATGAGTCTGTGAAATGTTGCATTCTTTTGTCGATGGTTGCCTGTCAATAATAATTATGAAACTTCATAGACGTCCATATGTCAAAAGTTAAATAAATGGTTGGACGGATATACCTAGTACATCTAGAACGCTCACATATGCCAACTATCTATTTTCTTTTCTTCAACTTTGCAGTGTGACGTTTTATTTTATACTAACCCTATTTTATGCTTTTATAAAAACTATAGATTGTATTGACAGTTTATTTATTTGCTCCATATTTTTTCACAGGTGCAACGATAAGCGCGAAACCCCAAATCAGAAATCTTTCGGCGGATGTCACTCGGTTCGTACCATCAGCGTTGCGGGTGAAACGAGAAGACAAGAAAACCAGGCCGGAGGTCAAATCCGCGTTACAGAGACCGGCGGAGCAACCCAAACAGGCTCCGAGCAAAGACGATGCTTATATGCAGTTTATGAAGGAAATGGAGGGTTTATTATAAGATACATTACGTTAAGAATTAGTTATATTAATTAAGTAAATAAAATATAGTCACGTAATATTATGCCGTTTTATTTCATTGCCTTCTATTTTTAAAGTGAAAACTTCATTAAGAATAAATCCTCCACATCCATACTAATATTATAAATGCGAAAGTGTCTATCTGCCTGTCTGCTACGCTTTCGCGGCCCATATGTTCAACCGATTTTGATGAAAAGTGGTACAGGGATAGATTGTATCCTGGGGAAGGCTACATAACAAGTGAATAATATAGTAAACTAAACTTGTGCGAACCATCGCTGCAAGTCTGCGAGGCTTTAATAACAGTAAAGTCCTAGATGGTCCAAGAGCTGGCAACGAATTTCGGGAAGGTCCTTATTGGCAAGCTGAAATTGTGAAAAAATATAACTTCGTCAATTGGCGAATCCAGTCCTGCCAGTCTGGTAGAGCGTTTGCGGTTATTTCGTATGTCGTACCTACTCATTTGAAAACTTTAATCACGTCTGGGAATTGTTTAAAACCGCAAAATTTGTCTGGCGATTTGCAGGTATTATTGACATTAAGAAAATAAGTTAGTAATCATGTGAGTAAATCTTACAAATGTTATCGTAGACTTATGCAGGTAAACTCAAACACACAATAGTATATATAAATAATATATAGCACATAATATATAAATTACTAGCTGATGCCCGCGATTTCCCGTGGGTACTATTTTCCGGGATAAAAATTAGCCTATGTGTTATTCCAGGCTATAATCTATCTCTGTGCCAAATTTCATCCAGATCCGTTCAGCCGTTCTGGAGTCTCATATACATATTCATCTATGTGGAGTCTGGACTGATTGAGTAACAAACATCTATCCATCCATCCACGCATCTATAATATGCACAGATAATACATATAAACAGGTTTCGTACTTAGTAGGTAAATATGTAGATTTATTGCCATTTCTTTCTAGGAAATGAACTTGAATGAATGTGGTTGAATTAATAATGAAGTATGTTTGTAGGAAATGATATCATCAATCGATCGGCGTCTCCGAGTAGGTATGACATACACCATTGTTGGCAGCATTTTCAGTTCAATTCAAATGTATTTATATTTTATTTCCTTGTGGAGCGGAACATATTTTAAAATATAAGTATGTCAAACTATCTGTAACTAGTGATGTGCCGGATCGTTTAAAATGTATATCCGCGGATTACGGATCCGAATACGAATATTTGGTGTCAAGATCCGCGGATACGGATACTGATCTTAACTTTCTTACTCAATCGGTGTCGGTGTGCGTGACCTTGATAAATATTTGCAATATCAAGGTGCCAAATATTTGATTTTAAGAAATAAAAAATAATCTGAATGTAATTTAATAGTTTTTCATTGCTACCTAATCACCTATTATATAGAATTTCATCTATGTATTGAACATTAATGAGGTAAAAGATCCGTCAAAAAAGTAACGGATACGGATCTTTCTTCTCCCTCGGACATCAGCGGATACGGATACGGATGCCTCGGCTTCGCACGGGTGGGCTTACACTACAGTTTGCATAATTATGTTATGTATCATACATTCATTTACCTTTTATGCTATTAGGTACACTGAACGAAATTGATTTGCTGTTGTCTGTTACCCTTTGAGGAGTTAGGTACGCTCGCAATCTCCAAACCAATCATCAGATCTTCACAAACCTTTTTCGACGACCCCCCTGGCACAGTAGCGAGCGCTGTGGTCTTATTAGTCGGAGGTCTCGTGTTTGATCCGTGGCAGGGTCAATTTGGGAATTTATTATTTCTGAATTTTCTCTGGCCTGGTTTGGTGGGAGGCTTCGACCCAACCGGCGAAAACGTGCCGCAAAGCGAATTAGCGTTCTAGGTAGGTAAGGTAGGATGCCGTGTAAAAACAGAAATAGGTTGGCTAAGATAGATACCTAGGTAGTTATAGGTAGTTATTCTAAGCTAAGTAGGTAGGTTTTTTTTAACCACTACAAGTTAGCCCTAGACTGCGATCTCACCTGATAGTAAGTGATGATGCAGTCTAAGATGGTAGCGGGCTAACCTGTTAGGTGCATGGCAGTTATATAAAACCCATACCCCTATTCGGTTTCTACACGGCATCGTTCCGTAACGCTAAATCGCTTGGCGGCACGTCTTTGCCGGTAGGGTGGTAACTAGCCACGGCCGAAGCCTCCCACCAGGCCAGACCAGGGGAAGTTCAGAAATTATAAATTCCCAAATTGACCCTGCCGGGGATCGAACCCGGGACCTCCGCACGTTAAGACAACAGCGCTACACACTGCGCCACGGAGGTCGTCGTAGGTACTACGAGTATGATGTAGCGAGCCACGGCCGAAGCCACAGCCGAAGCCGGGGGGCCCAATAGCATGGGCCGAGACAATTTTCTCCCCGAGGAAAGGATAAAAATTTTATTCCTAAATAAATAAATAAAAACGCTAAATAACGGTGGATAAATAGTCCCCCGAGTCCCCGTGAAATGTCAAACGGGGATAAACTTCTCCTCTCCCCTGTTGCCGTGCTCTGAGAAGTGGATAAGTTAATTTTATCTCTTGTCAGTGGATAAAATCGGGGGATAAAATTTTTATCTCCGGCCCATACTAGCCCTGCTGATCCAGAATAGCGACGTTTGTCGACCTTTTATTCTTTGTACCTACTACCTATTTCTTTATATTTATTTTATTTCCTGTATGCATGACATTAACTGCGTCGATTAATACGAAACGTAGCGACTTCGACATTTCAGTAAATGCCAATAAATGCAGATAAAAGTAGGTATACCTAACCATTTACATATAATTTGTAACTTGTACCACTGAAGCGAGATCACAATATTTTATTTCGCTTACCTATCTACCTACTAGCTTTCATCCGTGACTTTGGTTGTATATACACCAAAAAAAAAACGGGAAACTAAAAACGGGATAAAAAGTAGATACCTACCTCCCCATCTTGCGGAAGGACGTGGGAAGTTGGGAACCCACCGCATTATTATCCCAAGAAAACTCCTACTATTATTAATGGAAAGGGGTCACGAGTCACGACCCTCAGTAATGAGGAATACGACCACACGATACGACGCAGAGAGACCTCCCCATCTTAGCTACCATAATATATACCTACCTGCCTGGTGAAAGTTACATCAAAATGGACCGATAGACAAAAGAACTAAACAAGTTTTGATTAGGTAAGTATTTATTTATGAAAGATTCGTGATCATAATTTCAGTTCATTGAAAGAAACTTTAAAAATATTTAATAGCTTTTTAATAACTGCGTACTTATGCCAATATTAAAACAAGGTAGGTAGGTAACTTATGTTCTTTGCTAATCCTATTTGTTAGTTAAGATTTTTCACTCCGAATTTTCAGAGGGTGTTGCTGTCCCGCATTGGAGCAGCGTGGTGGGTCTAAGCTCTAATTCCCTCTCTCCTATGAAAATGGAGGCCTGTGCCCAGCAGTGGGACTGTAGTGGTTGCTGTCCACCGGCAGTATCGTCCTGCAAAAGAAAATCAAAATATATTTTTTCCATAATATCCACATTCTAGGACTTAGAAAATGTTCGGCTAGTTTTTCTGTTTCCAAATTTTCCGACACGGAAAAGTTTGCACGCGGGCAATCGTGCGCGCGGCCGAAGAGCAGTTTTCGTTAGTTACCTACTAACCTAACCTAACCTAACCCTTTTCACGACGAAACTCGTGCTCGGCAGTGGGTTAAAGTGACGATAATTAGATAAACCGCCCGAAAGTGTCTTCTGTCTGTTTGCTATTCTGTTTAATTGATTTTGATGAAATTGAGTATATAGGTACAGAGCACAGATTTTAACTGATCTGTCGTACAGAGCTAGAGAGCTATAGTTTGCATCCCGGAAACGGACCTAAAATTACTAATCTATCTATGAAAAGGCTCTCCTCACCCTATCATTCTCAACTATTTTTTATCTAGCTGATGCCAGCAACTTTGTCCGCGTGTTTTAAGTATTTTTATTCAAGCGGGAACAAATTTTTCGGTATAATAAGTATATGTCACTCTCCTCCGCAATTATGCCCATGCTAAAAATCACGTCGATCCGTTGCTCAGTTGCGGCATGATTGAAGGACAAACCAACAAACAAACACACTTTCGCATTTATAATATTTCTATAGAATTACTTACCCTATTCTAGAATGTAAAGCCGTATCAGGAAAAGGGCAGACTGTCAAGAATCAAGAGCAAGACCTTTGGTTTGGCAAACAATTTAAAACGAAAAATTGCCCTGTCATTGCATTCATTGCCAGGTGTATGTGGAAATGAATTGTTAATAAAATGTAATTATGGTCCAAATTATTTAATTGTTACTAATTACTTCCGTTTTCTTATATTATGGCCGCCTTGATTTTATAAAACAACTCGACTCGACGTGGACTGCAGGTCTATCGGAAAGTCTGAGATCAGATAGACCTAGACTAGACTAGACTATATGTAAGTAAGTAGGTACCTACACCTACGAATACTTAGCTGCAAACACAAATTATTAATACAGGTTCCAAATCGTAAATGAAAAGAAAAGGTTTTTTCCATGGGGTCCATTTTGTGCTTTTGATAATTTTTTGACTCTACCAACCATCGACCACACAATACCAACGATTCTCCTGCACCATTGAAATACTTAGTTTTAAAACTCTTTGGTCTACATCAGATGGGGTTTTTTTTTTCGACAGAAACGCGACATAGGTAAGTAGGTAAGTACAATACTATGTTTAGACTAACTTTCAGGTTTTGTCTTAAAACACGTGAATAAAGTTTTTTTTATTCCCGCGGGATCCCGGAACTCCCTTAATTTTCTGGGATGAAAAGTAGCAAATGTCCTTTCCCGGTATGCATCTCTTATACATCAAAATCGGTTGAAAAGAGGGCAGTGAAAGCGTAGCAAACAGACATACTTACAGATAATAGTTATTTGTGTTATATTGGGCCAAAGAAAATTTTTGTTCCCCGAGGGCGCTATCTTGAATTCAGAGCGAAGTGAAGGATTCTAAAGTAGAATCCTGAGCGTAGCGAGGAATTCAATATACGCCGCCCGAGAACAAAAAATTTGGCCCCGAGTGACACACACTATTTTTCATCATTACGTATGAGAAAAAGCTAGGAGTATCAACCTACTATGTATGGACATTACCTATACGTTTAAACACCAATCAGAAGCACGAACGCGGACCAACCAGAAGATACTCCTATCAACCTTCTATATAGACATCTTTTAGACGTATATTTAAAGTTTAAATAAAACACAAATAAATTATTACATATTTCCTCTTTGGACTAGCAGCCATAATTCCGTTCGAAATTCAAAAAATGTAAAGACATATTCGATCAACAAATTGATCACGTGACTTATCGAAGACAACAGTGAACAGCCACTCAAGCACGAACGCGGACCAATCAGAAGAGAGAAATGAAAAGTCCTATGGGCCTAAAAATTACATTTTGCTCCCGCTATCCTCTGAAGCCAATATTCGTTTTTCGAATAGGTATGATGAAAACATACTTTCGCATTTATAATAGGTACTTACCTACTAGTTTCATATTAGTTGGTATGGATTTCAATACAGTAATCAATGAATAATTTATTTTTTGCACATTTGGGTTTACCTGGTGTTATTCTGATAATATTATGTATCAGTAATCAGTATGCCAAGTTAAACGATCGTGGTTTCTTTGAATTAATGAGTCTCATTTTCATGCTTATGGAAGAGCATAATCGTCGATGATCGGAAAAACATGACAAGCTTGACTAGGTCCGGGGGTACCTGCTTTACCTGATCATCTTTGTCTCAAGATCAATTTAGATAATCTACTATGTTAGTAATTAAATGTAATTTTAAATTAACGCTGTGATACCTACTAGCCTACTAGGTAGGTACACTTAGGAATTACCAACTATTATTTTTCATCCGTGCATAGGTACCTAGTACCTACCTATACCTATGCTTCGTTTTCACCACAGTTATGAGAGGTTTTCACATTTAAATACCTATCACTTGCTTAAATGGCGATGAAAAATGTTATTTTTAAAGTTATGTAATAAATGAGTTAGGTACTCAACTTTGTACCTACATACCTACCTTTACAGACCTTTGAGACCATTATGAAGAACTCTCCATAAATGGTCTCAAAGGTCTGTAAAACAGCCAATCGTGTACCCTTACTCTGAGATTGATCGAATTTAAAATACGGTCTCACTAAGTGAGGTGAATTACATTTGCATCAAACTAAAATGAATCTTAATCTTATTAATTTAGAGCTCAATTTCGTGTATGCATTCACAGCTAGCGCTCCAAACGATACGTTTCGAAATTTGAATCGGTTGCACTGAATTTGTGGCTTTAAATCAAGAGTTTTTGGGTCCATTTTAGTTTGACGCAAATGTGATTCACCTCACTTAGTGAGACCGTATTTTAAATTCGATCAATCTCAGAGTAAGGGTACAGTATTACTTACAACGCAGTAACAATAAAACTGGTTGTAAAGTGTTTTAAATAAAAAGTTGCACATTAGGTAAATGTGAAATAAGGTTAAGGTTCCAAGGTCGGAGATAATGAGTACCTAGGTAGGTACAGGTTCTATTCGAATCAATTAATTATCAACAATTCAAGATTAAATATAAGGAAAAGTAAACTTACCTACTTAGATTAACTTCCTTGCAATTTTTTCGTCTTCTGATGATAGACCTTGTGGTCCAATAGATCCAATCATAAGCAGTTTGAAAACTAAAATATTAAGTTTTATTACATGCTCATGTAGCTTATTAGGGTTTTTTTAATTGTTTAGTTTTTTTAGCAATGAAATAGCAATTCATCATGTTAGAGCATTTTACACGCTATGATCAATGGATATGATACCTACTTAGTACTTACCTATATAATAATGTCGCTGTCAAGTCGTAAAATCCGCCGTATTACAAAACGGCGGCTGGAGGCTCGTCGATCAGCCGGATTGTAGTAGCGATACGTTCTTCAATACGGCTGCCCCCATTCAGCCGCATTGTAATCAAGTTGCCTATGATAAGGCAAGTAGGGTAACCATGCCAACAGAATAAATGGGCTACGTCAGAAAACTCGCTTCGTCGCCCCTTCATTCAGCTTCCCCCGGTGGACCATCGTTTTGCTACGGAGGTCGAGAACGGAGCTCGGCCTCGTATGCTCGCTTCAATCAGGACCTCCTTCTCGACTTTCTGTCTTCGCTCTATAGGGGTCGGGCAGACAAGTCGACAGAAGGCAGAGTCGGGGACCGGGGTGCCGCGCCGTACATCTGTAGGTGGGATCCGGGCTAGACCTTAATACATATTAGAAATATTACTGCACCTAAGCTACGTATCTACTTATGCACGTGTATCTCTGGTGAGTTGCACAACTCACTCACTTTTCAGTTGTAGCCTGTAGGCCGTACGTTCACAAAAAAAAACGTGTGGTGTCGTGGGACACCACATAGGAACAAAGTTCCTTATTACATACATATTAATTTCAAGTTCTAGTCGAGGTAAAAATAAAATAATTATTCAGGTATACATTTTTTATTATGATTTTTTTATCGATAAAAATCAAAAACTACTTTACAAAATTATCTTAACACTTTTATTTTATTCACAATGATTCATAGAAATATATATAATAGCAAACTGAAATAATAATAATAACAGTCATCACGTAGACTATACATTAGCCACTGTATAGCGAACATACATAAACTATACATAAAAATCTTACTCCACGCATTTTCGTTACGGACGTTTTTTGCCGGCTAGGGTACCCCTCCGCATCGTCCCATAAGGAACTTCGTTCCAAAAAACAAGATGAAATACATCAATAATATTATAATCTACAAAATATATACCAAGTTAGTTCTTATAAGGTACGTTGTTATTTAAATCAAAACAAATCGAATAAGGCAATGATTATTGATTGTGCTGTGCATTTTGGAAGGATATAATTACTCACACGGAATAACGTTAGTATCATCTCAATTATTTATTATCTTGTTATTAAATAATATATGCTCTACAGAATGGCTTTTTTGCTCAGTTTTACAATTAGTAATACTTAGTAGGTATCTACCACACAGCGGTAGGTTTTAGTAACTATTAATTAAATTAGTAATGCAAATGCTTGCAATTGAAAATAAAATAAGAAGTTAGGTGCAGTATATCCGGTCAAAACTACTTTGACGACCTCCCTGGCGCACTGGACGTGAGCGCTGTGGTATTTTATGTAAGTAAGAGGTTCCGGGTTCGATTCCCGGCAGGGCCATTTTAGCGCGTCGCGTCGTTACCGTCGATTTATCGCTGCCCGGCTCGTCACACAGCACTCAGCAGTTGCGGTTATGTGGTATTTAACTAGTGGTTCGCCCCGAACTGAGACCTCGCAGTATCCTAAGTACAAACGAATAAACTTTTACAGAGCGCCATCTATTGACATACAGAGCAACATCCGTTCTGTTATGAATACTGAAGCTCATTAAAAATTAAATAATTTCGTTTCCTTATAATATTTATCTAATTTTAGTTTTTAATTTGTTGTTCAAGTACAGGATATAATTCAAATAATTGATCAAGTTTCAGGCTCAGCCTTTCAGAAAATTGAGAGTTCTGAGGTCAACTTTGGACGTTAACCCATTAAAGTTTAATTACGAATGTAGTATATTTATATATAAGACTTTTTGTCTTCGTAACAACGCGAGCATGTCGGTGTTCGCGAGCATGTCGGTGACGCGAATCCACAAGTTTCCCCCCTACCAGAAAGTGCTCAACGCGGCTAAAGAAGTTTTCACTTCAATTATTGGGTGCATCCAAGCAATAATAATCCAATCAATTTGTCGTTCCGCTAAAACTGTCGGTCCCACCTAATGCGAAATAGCTCTGAGATGATAGCGGGCTTAGGTAAGTAGTAAGTACCTACCTGTCGGCCACAACTCGCTAGCATTAGCAGCTACTTACTAACTTAGGCAGCTAATTGGACACAACACAACTTGGCATCATTCGGGTTCCAATTTTACTACCTACTTATTTTGTTTTTGGCACGGTACCCTAACAATCAAATCTAACCTTCGTCAATTAGCTAGTCATTTTGGAATGGAGCATATTTGGACTTTTATTAGGGTTCCGTAGCCAAATTTGGCCAAAACGGAACCCTTATAGATTCGTCATGTCTGTCTATCTGTCTGTCTGTCCGTCCGTATGTCACAGCCACTTTTAGCCGAAACTATAAGATACTGCTAAACTATACTGTTGAAACTTGGTAAGTAGATGTATTCTGTGAACCGCATTAAGATTTTCACACAAAAATAGAAAAAAAAACAATATATTTTGGGGGTCCCCATACTTAGAACTGAAACTCAAAAATTTTTTTTTCATCAAACCCATACGTGTGGGGTCTATGGATACTGGATAGGTCTTCAAAAATGATATTGAGGTTTCTAAAATAATTTTTTTCTAAACTGAATAGTTTGCGCGAGAGACACTTCCAAAGTGGTAAAATGTAACCCCCCCCCCCCCCTGTAACTTCTAAAATAAGAGAATGATAAAACTAAAAAAAATATATGATGTACATTACCATGCAAACTTCCACCGAAAATTGGTTTGAACGAGATCTAGTAAGTAGTTTTTTTTAATAATTTAAAACTAACTACAGGTTTGTACGGAACCCTCGGTGCGCGAGTCCAACTCGCACTTGGCCGGTTTTTTGTCTAGGAGTAGGAAAATTCCAAGATCAAAATTCAAAACCCGTTGAGCGATGTAGGATGTTTCATGTTACATTCAACTTCATTCTTCATAATCATATTATTGTGTTGTCTAAACTAGTGCTATAATAGGTAGGTAGTAGGTACTTAGTACTTACGTTAATTCGTGGAGTCTTCATACTCTACTAACTTGGTCTTTCAAAGGTTCCGCTTCCGAATTAAGACCACAGAAAAGGTAATAGTATAGTAAAACTCGGAATAAGTACTTAATGGTTTATTCCAGTACATCTGTTAGATTGTCGGTAAAAATGTATTATATCTACAGTACGCGCGCGAGTTAAATGCAGAGCTTTTGTATGTGTCACCCAACGATTTACCAACTAAGGATACAACATTACCTACAAATTGATACTCAAAAAGCGTCCACAATCGCTTATATAATACACAGCTATAGATAATATAGACTGAGACACCAAACTGTTCACAAAAACCAACCATATAGCTTTAAATATTTAGGGTTAAATTTTGTAATAACAATTCGACACATACGACATTTTGTCGCCTAGTGTACTCATGCGCGACTGAGGCAAAAATTGTTCACAATATCTATTTGTGCACAATTTGACCGTGCCGTTTTTTGCGTTTCGATGGTGCGTCTAAGGTATTGGTAAGTCAATGGTGTCACCATACATTAGCTCTGCATCCATCTTGCGCGCGAACTACATATAGGTATATGTAAGTTACAGTTGAAGATTCGAAAGTGCTCGTAAAAGTTGATTTGAATAACAATCATATAAATTATTGTAAGTTTTTTTTTTTTTGGGTTTATAAAATTTATTGAAAACAATACAATAGAAACAATAAACCTAGCTAGCCTAACCTAATTACTATATAAATCATGCCCGCGTGGAATGGTGGCGAGATTGCTGGATTCATTTCCACGCTGGACAGCCAGGCTGATGGCAGTCATTTTACAATAAACAAGAGCTACATTATAGAAATCTGTTATTTTCACACATAACTAAATAATAAAAGAAATAAATTAACAGTTCTGGGTAGCATCGTACCTACATATTACCTAGGTACCTATTTTATGGTAGCACGTAACTTGAAACCAGGAAAGAATGAGAGCCGAAATTGTGGTTAACTTCCTAGAATAGGTAGGTATTTAAAAATCGATATAAGCTACCATTTACGAAAAAAATGAATGCCAAAGTTTTTAGCAACTATATCATGTCTAGGGAACCCCACTTTATACGTGTTCTGACCTAACCAGATCCAACCAACCTAACCAGTTATTTTCCAGGAAAGCTTGCTGCTTGGCCATACAGCTCGGCAGTTCAAATGAGCTTTTGATGTACCCATATGAATAGTTCAATGCGTTACAGTAATGGCTGAGATGAGATAAATAGAAAACGTTATTTATACCAAAACATTATGACAAAGGACTTGGCTCGGACCACGTTGAAAACTTGAAAGCCCAAATCATGGTATCATATCCGCGCCGCGTCTTGCCAAAGCACAAGACGTGTTATGTGTAAGTATACCACCTAACAGGAACTAGTATCCAGTAAATAACACATTAATGTTGCTGTGTGGATGATCTTATTCCATACTCGCACCTCTTTGACGACGAAGGAAATTACCGAGCTGTAAGTAAATACTAGTAGATGGTAGTGGTAGTGACCCACAGTGACGACTGAGAAACAGTACTAATATACATATATCTGTGAATCGGAAGCTTATTAAGTAGGTAATCTATAGATACGAGTAGGTATATGACCAGTTAAACCAGTGGTGGCTTTATTTTTTTACGTGGACGAAATATGCGAAGGTATACACCTACCTATTCTGTGAGTTATCTGCAAACAATCTGCAAATTGTAGCAAAACTGGTTTGTTTTAAAATTTTAATCGATTCCGGATCACATAATGAATTTATAGTGAAAAATTGAGAAAAAAAATTGCTTAAACACCGACGCAATTTAATGTATTTCCTACTAAAACATAACTGCTTCCTGATAACTTTTATAAATTTAAATACTACTTAGTTTCGCTCTCGACTTGGCTCATGAAGGTTTTAGATATCGTGGACTTCCTAGATTCGGTGGTAGGTTATTTTAACCGCATATTGTTTTGCGGTCAAAAGCGGCTGATACGGCGGCGGCGGTTTAGAATAGAGTCTGAAAAGATATAAATATTATGTACAATTATATTTTGTTCGCCCAAAAAAACTTCCGCCACGGCGCGGCGGTCAATCTCCAATAATCTCCAATAACAAAACGAGCTGATGCCCGCGTCTCCGTCCGCGTGATTTAAGTTTTTTGATTCCCGCAGGAACTCCTTAATTTTCCGGGATAGAAAGTAGCCTATTTCACTCTCCGGTCCTCAACTATACCCATGCCAAAAATCACGTCGATCCGTTGCTCCGTTGCGACGTGATTGAAGGACAAACCAACAAACAATTACACTTTCGCATTTATAATATTAGTTTGATATAATTCCACTACCTATTTTAAACTTGCCTTTACACAAGTTTGAGAAATCCATTAAAAGTATGCTCCTGAAAAAAACTTAAATTATACTGTTGAAGATTATGTACCTAAATGATAAAAGGGCATGGATTTGATTCGCTCCAGAAATTACGCATTGATGTAATAATAATTGTAAATGTTTTTTTTTTAAAGGAGCAACAACAGAGTTTCTTTCTGGTTCTCCTCGGTAGGAATGGCATTTCAAACCAGCAGTGGTAGATCACTCGACGATTCGAAAGCACGTTTAGCAAGTTTATTTGAATAAAAAAATATAAGTTTGAGTTTGAAACATAGCTGCGGAAATATATTTCGGCGGAGTTTGAAATATTAGTTTGTGTTTGAGTTCTCTACTGAGGTTCAGTAGAGATTTTGATTTAGAATTGAGAATTGCAATCTTCTGCGCGGGAGATAATTGCCTAATAGACGGCGGCCAATCTCCAGAGAGATTAGCCATCTGCGGCGCGGGAGATATTAAAGTGCACAAGTGTGTGCGCAAACACAGGTGCACTCTCTGTTCCTTTACCGGAACCCGACTACTATACTGTAGCCCGATGGGACGGAAATCCGACACGACCGGAGAGAGATCAGGCGCAGGACCGACGGCTTAACGTGCTCTCCGAGGCACGGGGGTGAAACACCGCCAACTTCCTAACTCCGGGCTAGGACTGAGAATTTCTTGTCAGAAAAACCCAATAGGTATATGTTACGGCCCGACCCGGGACATGAACCCGAGACCTCGTCGGCCGCAGTCGAACATGCTAACCACTACACCAACGAGGCAGTTAAACGAGGCAGTTAACGAGGGTTGAAAATACGGCCAAATTAAACCTTTAATGAATAAATATTGTTTATACCTATTATATATATGAAAATTAAGAATTGAAAAAATTCAGGCCAGAGTCCCGGTTTTTGGCCGTATTTTCAACCCTCTAGGAAATTATAAATATTGGTCCTACAGTTCCGGGAAACAAGACTTTTTCCTCCTCTTTTTGAATCTTTTTTTCAAATTTGAAAAATGTCAAATAGTTTTTGAGATATTTGCAAGAAACCAAAGCCCAATTTTTTTTCAGTTAATTGTTGATAAGTTTTGCAATTTTAGCAAACGGGTCTTGAATTTTGTTCGAAAATCATCTGTAACACACTATTCCGAATCGAATGACACCTCGTTCATATTTTTCGGAGTGGAGAAAAAAGTTTGACACAAAAAGCACTTTTTGACTACAGTTTAAGCATGTTTTAACAAAATAGACAGAGGATAATAATATATAAATCAATCTAGAATATTGATATCTACTCTTTAGGAGATATATAGATATTTGGATCAATATTCTAGCTTGATTCAAATGTTATTTTAAACGGTTACTTTAACAAAATATTCAAGATCAATTTAAAATCTGATTAACTTACTTTTGAGGTATATTTTGAACGTAATATTTGTGTATAGTTATCGTTAATGAATATCGGTTATTTATCGGTTGGCGATCGGGCAGTAACTAGGGGGCCCCCATCGATCGCGGGGCCAGAGTGCCCAGTGGGAAAGAGGGGCCTGTGTATATCGGAACATACTACTAAGAAAATGAGTCATGCTGTCAGCTCATCACAGCTTACCTATTTTACCTACCTACTTACGATGTATGTACGATGTCTATTTGAATAAATATTCATGATTATTTGTAACATTTGTAGATAAATAGGTACCGTTCATTTATTTATTTAGGTATAGACATTGAGGCAGGTAGCTTTGACCAAAATAAGAATATTAATTATATTTTTATGCGGACATCAACTGGTTTCATTTCATCAATTAATAAGACCGGTCGACCAGTTTTGCGAATGTCTATTTCTGGACAGATCAACTTTTAATCCGCACTTTGGAATATATTTTAGAATGCGAAATTATGACAAAGATCTATTCTGAAAAAGCTGCAATACTTGATTATTATTGTTACAATCACAATTACTGTGATTGACTGAATGAATAAATGTTGTGGGCTCTTCTCAGACCAGGGTGAGTTGAGTTCGGAACCCTCGTAGCTTTAGTTTTAAGATACCGTGGCTAATTATTACCATCAGGCATCACGTCGTATAATATAAACGTGACGTTCAGAAGCTGGTGTACCTACTTTGTAGGTACCAATTTTGAATAAATTATATACTTACTTTTAGTTTGAGTTTTGATTGATTTGTATTCAACGTTTGTATTCACCTCTGTTTGGCATCCACCCATTGTCACAGAAAAAAAAACTTAATTTCAGCCTCATCTGAATCTCAATCAGAAATTCCTCGCGGACAAAGTACTTAGCGGGTAAAAGTACATTGGTGATAGTTTAATATCATTATAACTATTTTGAAATTAAAAGAAAATTAAACGGAATAAAACCGGATCATTAGGGGTTGGACAATCCGCATACAAAAACTATGCGACTATCGCTTCGAACTTACTAGAACCTACTATTACCTATTAAGTGCTAGAACCACAGAATAGGTAATAGCTAGAACTACCAAGCTGAGAGTTGTGATACCTTGGCCGCTTTTACCTGCCTCAACCTAGACGCATGCCTCAATCTTACAGCTAAATTCTGTCAGTTTTTTGTCGCATTCGAAGACACCTCTCCATGAAGCTCTATCCAAAGCGGAACCCAAGGCCCAACGTACCCACTTCCATTTCGGACTTAGCTTCATGTATAGACGATGTATATAACGATGTATAGCTTCATGTATAGTGGAGACAAATGCGTAGCACGGAAAAAAAAGTTTCATACAAAAATATTCTGGACACCCTGTGAAAGATTTACGAAACGTTTTGTATGGAGACGAAATATATTTTGTTCGGTGGTTTTTCACCGGTTCATCCAATGGCCCAAGGTAAGTATTTTCACTTTCAGGACCATATAGCTCTCCGACTAATAGTTTTCGAGAACCCCTGAGGTACCCTAGATTATATGATTATGATTTTCCCCATTCAGTTCTCTCTATAATTTTTGACTTCTACGTGCATGGATGTTTGGCGAAAAATTCCCATACAAAATTGTTACTCGTAATAGGGTAGGGATTGATCAGTCCGTTAGCGCAAGTAGCTTTAATTATCCATTTCCATACTTAATATATTATTATAAATGCGAAAGTGTGTAAGTATGTCTGTCTTTCTGTCTGCTACGCTTTCACAGGCCATCTGTTCAATTCTGTGAAATTTGGCATAGGGATAGGTTGTATCCCGGGCTACATTTTATCCTGGAAAATTAATGAGTAAAATACCCGCGGGAATCAAAAACAAAGTAGCGGGCATCATCTAATAATAATCTTATATAATTAAAGTAAGGAATCCCTAATACGGCGAAGTGACGGTGAGGAGTTGTTAATGCTTTTTATGTGCTTTTTTTGCTTTTTATATACCTACGGCCTACCTTCAATTTATAGCAGCCTTAGACAAAGTACTAAGTATAGCCTATGCTATCAACCAAATCGGAAACTACCCCTTGTAGAAAAATTAAATTTGGCGACTCAGATATAAAAGAATGCGCAAATTTTGTGTAGGTATTTGGGGTCACAAGTCAGATCCAGCTATGACATAGCGACTGAAATCAGACGGAGAATAAACATTGCGAACAGAGCATAATATTATGGCTTAAAGGAAGCATTTCAAATCACGGTTTCTATCAAGACGTGTCAAAATAACGTTGTACAAGACGCTGGTAAGGCCTGTCCCTGACGTGTGGTAGTGAGTGCTGGGCGATTAGTAAAAAACCGGCCAAGTGCGAGTCGGACTCGCGCACCGAGGGTTCCGTACAAACCTGTAGTAAGTTTTACGATTTATGACGTATTAAAAATAAAAATTACGTTTGTTGTATGGGAGCCCCCCTTTAATATTTACTTTATTGATATTTAATTATTTATTTTGAAAGGTAATATACAAGTTAATATTCTGTGAAAATTTGAACCGTCTACCTGTTACCGTTTTTAATATTGAGCAAAAAAATACGAAAAAAACACGTTTATTGTATGGGGACCCCCCTTAATATATATATTTTTTTAATTTTTAGTATTTGTTGTTATAGCGGCAACGGAAATACATCATTTGTGAAAATTTCAGCTTTCTAGCTATCACGGTTTATGAGATACAGCCTGGAGACAGACAGACAGACAGACAGACAGCGGAGTCTTAGTAATAGGGTCCCGTTTTTACCCTTTGGGTACGGAACCCTAAAAACGCACTTCTAGTATGGAAGTTGTATGAAATTCATAGTTGTGACGACATAAAATTTCACGCAATTTTTTATCTTTAATCTATATTTTAAAATGGTTATCAAACTTAAAACTAACCGAGGATGTGAATTTTAGGTCTTTAGGAAGACCCTCAATTTAATAATCAGTTAGAAATAATTTATTTTTGACTAGCGGATGCCCGCGACTTCGTCCGCGTGGTTTAAGTTTTTTTTGATTCCCTCGGGAACTCCCTAATTTTCCGGGATAAAAAGTAGCCTATGTCACTTTCCAGGTCCTCAACTATACCCATGCCAAAAATCACGTCGATCTGTTGCTTCGTTGTGGCGTGATTAAAGGACCGCGCCGCGACTCTGTAGTGGAACTAGACCTTCATAGTAGGTACCTATTGGCATTTTCTTGCGTAATAACTTAGAGCTCTATAAAATCTTTAACGAGCCGAACGTTGTTCAGAACATTAAAATCGCAAGATTGCAATGGGCTGAGCTGAGCTGAGTACAGCGTATGGATGAGCATGGACAACCAATAAAACTAATGTCGTCGCACCCAGATGGACGTAGAAGCATTGGTCGGCTAAAACTTCGGTGGTTAGATGGAGTTAACCAAGACGCCAAGCGACTTGGAATAAAAAATTTGGATTAAAAAATCTCCTGGACCAGGCCCGGGCCCACAAGGGTCTGTAGCGCCAATGATGACGATGACAAAGTACCTATCTCTCGAATCTCGAATGTAAGAGCACTTTTTACACCCACCTACTGTGCTTAAACTCAAAGAAAAAAAAAGTCAAAAGCTCCGACATAAAACAAGTTATAAACCATATTTTCTCATTTTTTACTGGATCGTATATGTAGTCCATAAAGAGGCAACGTACGAGTAGGTATCGCAAATGAGTCAGTTATGTGGAAAATGTAATGTTTTATTTATTTTTTACAGAGCGTAAGAACTTATCGCAGAATTATAAATAAGGATAAAGAAATGCTATTTGCCGTCTTTTATACGCTGGCTAGTACAGTGTGTAAACTTTGAAATAAAAATTATACTCAAAATAAATCGTAAGAAACAAACGTCGAGAGCTTTTAACAAAATTGTAGTCTGTAACGCTATGCAAATAAGACATGGGCCATACTGCCAACGCATAAAGCCATTATTGATTCATTCTTGTTGACATTCGTGTTTTAGAATTATAGTCCTTATTTTAGGAAGGTCAGGGTACGTGACATCAGACTGTCATTTTGAGTAATATTGTTTAAGTATTGCTTTAAGCGTTGGCAGTATGGCCCCTGTTTTTACATTAAAGCAGACTTATGGTTTTCTTCTACCCATCTGCATTTCGAAACTAACGCTCCCGTAATCTTAATATATATAAATCTCGTGTCACAATGTTTGTCCTCAATGGACTTCTAAACCACTTAACCGATTATAATAAAATTCGCACACCATGTGCAGTTCGATCTAACTTGAGAGATAGGATAGTTTAATATTATATAGATTAGGATTATTAGTGCTACCCGTGCGAAGCCGGGGCGGATCGCTAGTACTTCTATAACTATTATGATTTCTATGGCAGGAATATAATTTATCTATTTGCAATTCCTATTCCTCTTATTAACTGAGCTGTTTTGCATATCGTAATGTGATTTGCATTTATTAAACAATATTTAAACGCTATTTCTTTGTTTGTGTTTGCATCATTCGTCATTAAACTATGTAGAATTGTTTTTATTTTCTCACAACGAGATCATAATAAACTAGACGAAGCCCACGACTTTGTCCCTGTGGCTTTTTAAGAATATATTTGATTATTCAGAATAATAAAAAGACTAAGTCCGTCTCCGAGATCTCTCACCGCAATCTCGGTAACATATTTCGACATAAATTTAAAATTTAAAATAATCCCCAACACCCGACGTATTATTAAAGTTACAGAATCTATATATTTACAAAAAATATACACCGTCCAAATGATCGTTCATGGTACCCAAGACACTGGCGTTATTGCCTCTCTGAATTGCCAGGCTAAGCCGTTGGGCTAAATACCTAAGCGCCAGCTCTTGGGTCACCACTAGCGTGGACCAACTTCTGGGAATAGTAATAGGATACTAATTTCGATTCTATAACATCTGTGTAAGTTGCTCACATCCCTTTATCAAATGCAAAATTGCTGACGATCTTCAAACGGCTGAAGCTATTTTCTTGAATCAGAACAATCTCGATCAAATCACCGTTTAAACAAAAAAAAAATTAAATCAAATTCGTTCATCCCTTTGGAAGCTACGATGCCAATTGGCATAGAGATACACACAGATACACAAGTTTTACATAATAAAAAAAAAACCGGCCAAGTGCGAGTCGGACTCGCGCACCGAGGGTTCCGTACAAACCTGTAGTAAGTTTTAAATTATTAAAAAAAAACTACTTACTAGATCTCGTTCAAACCAATTTTCAGTGGAAGTTTGCATGGTAATGTTCATCATATTTTTAGTTTTATTATTCTCTTATTTTAGAAGTTACGGGGGGGGGGACCAACATTTTACCACTTTGGAAGTGTCTCTCGCGCAAACTATTCAGTTTAGAGATAGGGATCCTACCCCACACGTATGGGTTTGATGAAAAAAAAATTTTTGAGTTTCAGTTCTAAGTATGGGGACCCCCAAAATTTATTGTTTTTTTTCTATTTTTGTGTAAAAATCTTAATGCGGTTCACAGAATACATCTACTTACCAAGTTTCAACAGTATAGTTCTTATAGTTTCGGAAAAAAGTGGCTGTGACATACGGACGGACAGACAGACAGACAGACATGACGAATCTATAAGGGTTCCGTTTTTGCCAAATTTGGCTACGGAACCCTAATAACACCTCTCTTTTTGCGTTGGGGGCTAAAAAAGTAGGTATGTGTGGTGTAGATACTAGATACACAGCTAGGCATGAAGGCAGATCCAAGCCGGCTTAGCCCCGGCTAAAATGACCCCCCTCATCCCCTGGACCAACGATAGCCCTGGACACAGCGCGTGCCGGGTAGATATGGAGGCCCGAACTCCTGATTGGCTTTTGCAGGCAAATCGTAGAAGACCTTCACATACAGATAGACATATTTAAGCATTTTTATTATGGATATGAAGTATAATAGTTTACCTAATAGGTAGTTTAATTTCTTTGTTCTCTCAACGCGAGAACTTAAAAAGCTTGCGTAAGCATTCAGCGTTCTTGGATAAAAAAGAGAGGATAGGACACGAAAAGGAGGTCCTAAGTCCCAGAGGTCAGCCCAAAAGGGTTTTCACCCCAAATAGGTATAGGTATTGTTTTTACCATAATACAACTTTAACTTAGAAAATTGTATATTCAGATCAAGTCGTCGTCGTCGCATAAATCGCGCAAAAAATTAACATTCCATATTATAAACCATATAAAAATATCATTTTCACCTGAGGGTTCATCCATAAAGTACGTCACACGTTAATGGGGGGTAGACCGGAGAGGGTCGACGAAGTGTGACATTGTGTGACCAGGGGCGGGAGGGGCCTAAGTTTTGTGACGTCACATTTCAAAATCTTGTACAATAAGTGCTTAAAAAATATTCCAAGTTTTGTTAATTTTTTCAATTAATGTTTGATTCGATGTTGATTAAATTAAAAAATAATTTAAATCGAAATAAAACTAATTTCGGAACTGCTGTTTTAATTTAATAATTTCTAGATGTAAAATTGCAAGATATGTGACGTCACACTAGGGGTATCACAAATGTGACCAACTGTGACAAGGACGGGGTCAAAAAAGCACGAAATTAGTGTGACGTACTTTATGGATGACCCCTAATCCATATAAATATTATAAATGCGAAAGTTTGGATGGATGGATGTATGTATGGATGTATGTTTGTTACTCAATCACGCTCCAACGGATGAACGGATCTGGATGAAATTTGGCACAGAGATAGATTATAGTCTGGAATAGCACATAGGCTACTTTTTATCCCGGAAAATTAAGGAGTTCCCGCGGGAACCGAAAAACCTCAATCCACGCGGACGAAGTCGCGGGCATCAGCTAGTTAGATTATATTTTGAAGTAGGTAAACATAGAAGAATCAATTCTTGCGCGACATAAGAGATTACTTGAGAAGTTGAGAGTAACTCAGTTAGTCAGTAACTGTACTAATCTTTTTTAGAGGGCATTATGTCTATTTTCACCGAAAATGGCCACCAAACAAGGCATCCCTTTTAAATCGAGTTGTTTTAATATACCAAATGACAGTGCCAAAGAATAACTATGTTTTTGATTTTTTGATTTGTTAATACCTACCAAGAGTACCATTTCGTTATTCAGATGAATATTCACGTGAAGAAAGAGTTTTGAGATGAATCAGTCAAGAACGCTGCGAATTGCGATACAAAATATCTTTGTTGTTTACAAATTGACGTTTAATTCATAAGTAAACAAACAATTATTAAGTACTATAATGAGACGATGAATCGAAATTACTTTCATAATAATATGATAAGTATAGGATATCGATATCGCTTATCTACGTCGATTACGAAACGGAATTTTGATAAGGTTAAATTGCATGTATAATTTGATACGAAGAACTAATAAAATAGTATTGAATTTCACACGTCATGCACGTTACCAGGGCTACCAAATATTATTAAATAGAGTTGATCGAAAAATGCACTTACAAAGGCAGTAAAAAGGATTTGTAAGTAAAATTTACTTTTTTTTTTTTTGCAGAATTGACTAACCTTGTGCAATTTTGTTGCAGTTTTTTTTTAATTTCTCCACTTTACTACAAAATAGAAAGATAGACAAGTAGTTTATCTTCATCGACGCTGAGTGCGACGTCGAAGGATGTTTATGTACCTACCTACCATGTAACCATGACTAAAGCCGTGTTTGAAGGAATTGGTTCTAGTCTGAAAAATTCGACACTGGCACTGACACTTTTCTGACACTTTTCTGCTATTTTTTGTTTTAAATCAGAGCCTAGAAGAAAAAGCAGCAGTCCGTAGAAGCTCCTCAGATTTTTTTACAACATCAGGAAAAACACATTTATGTACTTGGAAAAATATCGTTTAAATCGGTAGCCCTGCTTGAATTCCTCGCTATCTATACGATTCTGTAGGAAGTCAATTGTGAATGAGATAGGTAGCTGATAGGTACGATACATTGTTTAGATTTCAGAATTTAATTTGGAATGCTATAATTGTAACTGCCTCGTAGGTCTAGTGGTTATTATGTTCGACTGCGGCTGACGAGGTCCCGGGTTCGAGTCCCGGGTCGAGCCATAGTTAAGTGTTGGGTTTTTCTGATTAGAAATTCTCAGTACTAGCCCGGAGTTAGGAAGTGGGCGGTGTTTCATCCCCGTGCCTCGGAGAGCACGTTAAGCCGTCGGTCCCGGTTGTTATCAGTAACATGATAAAATCGACCCGCATTGGAGCAGCGTGGTGGGTCTAAGCTCTAATTCCCTCTCTCCTATGAGAGTGGAGGCCTGTGCCCAGCTGTGGGACTGGGGGAGTGGGAGGAGTGGTGGTGGTTGTAATTGGGAATAAATTATGTTTTTTCTGGCATTGGATAGGTAGGTACTTTGCGGATCGGATTAAAGTATTCAAGTTAACATTCTACAATTTGTAGAAATTAGCTAGATTATGTAGATGATGTAGAAATATAGGCAGTCGGAGAGCCCGACTGAACGATGACTTCGAAACAACGAAATCGAGTTCTTTTGACATTTTGATCACCATAGTAAACAAATTATTAATTAATTAATCGCATGAATATTCACATGATTTGAGTTGAAGGGGGGTGGGAAGTGGAACCCGCGATGTAGTGGTTGTTGGATGTTTCAAGCTTCGTTCAGTATTCAGTTTGCCACTGCGCGTGTAAGCGTTGGCTGTGCGCATTCGAATTTGGAACATAGTCGAGTGACGCCGCGCTTTTTTGCCGTGCGGTTCGAATTTCGAAAGTTTTTAGCTTCGATTCGTGCGGAAAAAAAAGAGTGCGTCAATATCAAAAATTGTGCATCGTTTTCTTGCTAAGATTTGGTGCATATTTTTGTTCGCTTTGTTTATTGTTCGTGATAGTGAATTTTAGCAGTTCGAAAGGTGAGGAATTTCTTTTTATTATTAGATATACCTACCTATTTAAGTACTTTACTTTTAAATAGTAAGTAATTTTATTTTATTGTCGATTTATGAAAACCTAGCTGACCTGCCAGGTAGTTTCTTGATCTTATTTTCTTTCTTAGAGCGGGTCTAAATTTCAAGACCAAGCAGTTTGAACTGTGCGTTGATTTAAGGTGTCAGTTTCTACTTTCTCCTTTTAAAATTTAAAAGGGGGAATGCTATGATCATAACTCATAACTCATTAAATTAGGATTTTTGGGGTTAGGTATGGCGTAGGGCCGTAGCGTTATAGATGAACCTCTGTGTTTTTTTTCAATGTGGTAGGTCTAGGTATAGGTACTAAGTATCTTAATAAATAAATTTTTAGAAAGTAAATAAAATAGGCACTCTTCTTAGAGGTATTTAAAAAAATGGAGCGCGTCAAAATTTAAATTAGTTACCTACTTAAGTAACTACTTATTTAAATTTTATGACGTACATTTAAATTTAGTTCGCCAGCCTGGTCTCTGGTGTTAATATTCATGACATTTTAAAATATACTTAACAATCAATTAATTAAATAAAATTACAATAAAGTATACCTACCTAATGATATGTACCTACGTAGGTACGTATTTTGCGTAAATATAAATATTTTTCTAAAAGCACTTTAATAAAACGGGACTACAAAGCCTCAAAAAGTAAAAGCGTGAGAATCAAGTGAAAACAGAAACTTTATGTTTGACTTTATGTAGCGTGATTGTCGTCAAGCGCAAGCCTATCTTGTAATTAAAAAAAATATATATATATCTTTAGGGTTACTAACACCATCGTCACACTACCCACGCCAAAAACTACGTCGATTCGATGCTCCGTTGCGCCGTGATTGAAGGACAAACCAACAAAGCAATAAACCAACAAAGAAACACACACTTTCGCATTTATTATATTACTTACTAGATGATGCCCGCGACTTCGTCCGTGTTGTTTAAGTTTTTTTGATTCCCGGGGGAACTCCATAATTTTCCGGGATAAAAAGTAGCCTATGACCTAGTATGGATTAGTATGAAGTATGATAATAAGTAGGACTAGCGAGGTACTCATGTAACTACGGTCTAGCATAACTAATTGGCTAAGTGAGTAGTTTTATTTTAACCTAAATTTATAATTATTTATCTTAATTGTACTAAGAAATTGTCCATTGACCACCATTGACGCATTTTAGTCTTTCTTGACAAACATAAACAGTTTGTTCAATACATGATGCAAAATATTGTGATCGGTCCAGTACTTGCAAGTTGCAACCTTTTGGTGAAAAGAGTTAGCGGACAAGTGAAAGATAATGGAAAAATTATTATACAATTGTCTTTTAACTTTATTAACACAACAGATAAGTATATTGATTTAACGTAGGTATTGAAAACTTGATTATATTAAGTACTTTATTATGAGTAGGTTATTGTTTTTATTTTAATATAGGTATAAGTAGATACTTTTTTAAAGTGTAGAATTTAGAATTTATTCAATTACTTACTGAAATATTATTTTTTTATCCACTACAACTTAGCCTTTGTCTGCGATCTCACCTGATGGTAAGTGATGATGCAGCCTATGATGGTAGCGGGTTAACCTGTAAGGGGCATGGCAATTATCATTAACCCATACCCCTAATCGGTTTCTACACGGCATCGTACCGGGACGCTAAATCGCTTGGCGGCACGTCTTTGCCGGTAGGGTGGTAACATAGCCACGGCCAAAGCCTCCCATCAGGTCAGACCAGGGAAAATTCAGAAATAATAAATTCCCAAATTTATCCTGCCGGGGATCGAACCTGGGACCTCCGCACGTTAAGACAACGTTGGCGCTTGACACTGCGCCAGGGAGGTAGTCGTGTAAGTATATTGTCGTAACTCGTAACGTAATACCTACACGTGAAATGATATTATCTAAACTAATATAATAAAGAGGAAAGATTTGTTTGTTTGTTTGTTTATTTGTTTGTAATGGATAAACTCAAAAACTTCTCAACCGATTATAAAAATTCTTTCACTTAAAGAAAGCTACTTTATCAGCAAGTAACATAGGCTGCTTTTTATCCCGGAAAATTAAGGAGTTCCCGCTGGAATAAGAAAAAACTAAAACCACGCCGACGAAGTCGCGGGCACCAGCACGTATAATATTATTTGGGTACCAATATAATATGTATTTTTTACCAAGTACCTAAGCCGTGTATAGTACGTAAAGAGATCAATAATTTTTCATTATGTACCTACGATCATATTGCAAAAAAAGTCCTCGCGCATTACGAGCATCAATACATCACAGTTCATTACGAGATTTATCCAAATTAGAGAAGATAAATGATAAGAAGTAAGAATAAAAGTGCTTATTAGGAAAACGTACCCAGAGTTATGTACTTCTAGATTAAAAAATACAAAAGGTACAGTTATAAAATCTCAAATTAATAATTATGGTCAATTCGGAATTATAAAAGATCGAAAAAAGATTAACGATCATAATATATTATTTACTATAAATATAAATATTTTTAATAAGAAGAAACTTGTTTTTACTTTAAAAAATAAAACTTAAGTATACCTAACCTAACCTAACCACTTTCAATTTTACAAAAATTTGACACGGTTTACTAATTGCTTGCGAAATGTTTTAATAAAAACAGTAAAAGCTTGGTTTACACCTGATGTGGCCTAATTCGCCAAACCATTTAATTAAGAAGGTTGAAACTAAGTGAAATTGAAATGGGTTAATCTTACAGAATAACGAAATTTTGAATTTAACTTTTTTTGTTTCATTTTAATTGTTTTGAATTCCGTCTTGACTCTTGGCTGATAAAAAAAAATATAGGCTTTAGAATTTTGTTATTTGCTACGATACACTATGTAGGAGGCTCCATTCACGACAAAATGTTTGTTTGTCTGTGACTTGCAAGGTTTAGGTTTACTCGGCCCATCTGTTCCACCAATTTTCTTTTCTTAAATTAGGTTCTATCCCAAGAAAGGGTAGGCTACTTTTTATTCCCGAAAATCAACGTTACGCCGGGATTTTTAAATCCACGCAAACGAAGTCACGGACATCACCTATTAAATTATAAACAAAGCAATATTGTGAATGCAAAAATAATGACGTGTAGGATGGGTGTTTTAAGCGATAACAGTTAATTAGTCATAATGGCTCATGTACCCAGCTATAATAAATATTATATATTAGGTCATCTGCAGTCATCACTCATCGGGTATTGTTTGTCTCAAATAAAAAGTCTTAAAGTATTGATCATAAATGGAAATCAATATATCTTATAAGAGCTTACTTATGTCTTATAAGAGCGTAATTTTTTTCAAAACATTAAAAAAAATACATATCAAAAATTGCGGAACCGGCAGGATTTGAACCTGCGTCTCTGTGGAAATCACGCCCGCAACACCTTTGACCGCTAGGCCACACGGTTCACTTCATGATTTTTCAGTACCTTGTCGGGGTTAACCGTGGTTTAAGTTTTTTTAATTCCCGCGGGCACTCCATAATTTTCCTGGATACAAAGTAGCCTATGTCACTCTCCAACTATACCCATGTTAAAAGTCACGTCGATCCGTTGCTCCGTTGCGGCGTGATTGAACGACAAACCAACAAACACACTTTCGCATATATAATATTAGTAGGTATGATTTTAAGTTATAATAATAGTTACTAAGGTATTCTTGAAATGAAGAAAGCTACAAGGCCTTTATTAACAGAGCGAAGTAGAAAGTAGGTACGAATGCATTAAGCAATAATAAGTCAGTTTTGTATCGAACTAAATATTTTGCATTAATTATAATATTATGTGAGGCCATCCGCCATATTATAACGCCACAGTAAAAGAAGGCAACCCATATATTTTATAAATAAAGACATTTCACTATTGTTTACAAAACCGGCAGTGTCATTATCTTTTTAGTGGTAACGACTACTCATATTACCTTACTTTTATGTCTAACAAATCTATTGACACCTCATTCATTTCATTCATTTTTTTTTTTTTGAAAATCGGCTCAGTATTTTAGGCTCTATGATGATTGATGAAGCATACATACTTTAAATAAAAACATTCATACCTACGTAGATATACCTAAACATACCTACACACATACGCATTCATATGTAGACTGATTCTAGCAGTCTACGTAACATGTACGATAATCCTTCCTTTTGGCTTTGCCATATTCGAGTGAAAAGTTGTACGATATTATGATCTTTATTTACGTTTAAGTTAAGACAAGTTCTAGGCATTATGTAATAAATCTCCATGTGTTAAAATGTTCTCGAAATATTCGATGTTATGAAATGCAACGATATGTCTAAATTCTTACATAATACGCAAAAAAACAAGTCTATTAATTAAAGAAATGGACTGGCTTACTCGTCGTCTTAAGCTATCGCAGAAAATAAAATACGGTGAAATCTTAAAAGAGAATCAATAATATGATAGAAGCAGGCGTTACTTTGCGGAAATCCACGATAAAGTAAAAGTAAAATATACTTTATTGTACACCTTAAAAAAAATACAACAAAAATAGTAATAATACAATGGACATGGCACAACAGGCGGCATAGCGATCTCTTCCAGCAACCTTAGGGCATAGGACACATTAAAATAGAAAGCGGAAGGGAAAGAAAACTAAAACTAAAGAGAAGAAACTAAAGAAGTATTACAAAAAAAAACAAAAATACAGAAATACTTATGGCAAAAAGATACAGAAATGAGTAATATAAAAATATAATTATAAGTATCTAAATAGATATAATAGGAAGAAAAATAAAATTTAGTAAGTAGGTAATGAAAGTTATATAACTTTCATTACCTACTTACTAATATACGACAAATAGATCATAAATATATTAAGAGGAAGGATAGGAAGTGATTGAGATAGTCTAATATTCAAGGGGAGAGAATTTCAAAGCCGTATAGCAGTAACAGTAAAAGAGAATCAAGGAATGATAATCAAGGAACAAGAAGTTTATTCGCTATAATCGGTGGTACAACGTGCAGCATGCGATATGTACCGCCCAGGCCGTGGCTCCCGCTTCTGAACATGCAGGAAAAGCAAGCAACCAAGCAGGCAATACGCACCGTTACAACACCTCACCCATGTGTGGTCGATGACCTCACCACACAAATCTTCCAAAGCACTCTTCAAGATAGTAGCGGGCTAACCTGTTAGGGGCATGGCAGTTATATTAAACCCATACCTCTATTCGGTTTCTACACGGCATCGTACCGGAACGCTAAATCGCTTGGCGGCACGTCTTTACCGGTAGGGTGCTAACTAGCCACGGCCGAAGCCTCCCACCAGGCATTCGGTTTCTACACGGCATCGTACCGGAACGCTAAATCGCTTGGCGGCACGTACAAATACGTAGGGGGGCTCCGGGCCAGACCTTAATATTATTAGAAATATTACTAAGTAAACACCTGTATTTCTAATCTCTGGTGAGTTGCACAACTCACTCACCTCTCAGTTGTAGGTTCGTTCACAAAAAAATAACAAGATGAAATACATCAATAATATTATATTCTACAAAATATATATCAAGTTAGTTTTATGGCACGTTGTTATATTGTATACTCTCAATGTAGATACGTTTCACTCCGACACCAGAGCATCCTCAGAAGATATTGACTCAACAAAGCACAAATTATTGTAAAGAACCTTACAATTTTGACCAATAAAATAGTGATATATTACAAATACAGGATGGTCCAAATAATGACATCCAAAGAAAAAAATTACATTCTTCGTACCTAGACCTATCGGAAAATACCCTATACCCTATGTATGTTCAGCGATTTTGGGTAGTTTTCGAGATATAATTTTTTTTAGTTTTATCGTGAGATTTCTGAGGGAGTGAGTGTTATTTTTTTTTTCTTTTTATTTAGTGGTTTTTTCTGATCATTTTTTTGTGAACATGCTTGCTATGATGTGTTCTACTTTGCATACAATAATTACCATCTTAACACTAACACAAGTTGGAAAATTTTTGGTCGTAAGTGAAACAGTTTACGTTTGACAGAGATAGAGTCGAATTTTCAACTTTAGATTAAAAATACTTAATCCTATCTAAGTCACTTCCGACTGATTTTAAAAACTTTTGGGGTTCCTAAGCTACCCTTATTAGTCTAAAAATTTGGTAAGTACCTAAGGGGGCATTATTGTGAGAAATCGGACTGGTAAGGCAAATTTCTGAACTCACTATTTGATTCTTAAAATTGATTATTGCCTATTTTTGACAATTCAATGGCTAATTGCAGTAGGAAATTTCTAAATTTAAGTATTTACTACAAAAAATATATGTAGGTAATCGATATAATTTATTGATTAAGTGACATCAAGGTTACGTGAAAGTTATTTGGCTTTTTTTTAGTTTTTAACAGTCATTAGGCAAAAAAAACAACAGAATTACACTCGGTTACTAAAAAAAACTTATACTATTATCCTTCTGGCAATAAAGTATAGCTTTTCCGCTCTTACAAGTTTTTTTTACCTTCCTTTGTCGGGCAGCATTGTAATGTTCATACGTATAATAAATTAAATACCGAAAAATAATAAAAATTTAATTACCTAAATTATATATACTTAAAATATGTTTCAAATACTACTATAGTACAATATATTATTTTACCTTAATACAGTCTATGATTCGCTTTATGGGACTTTATGGACAAAATATTAACAATATTAAAAGTTAAAACCGATTGCCTTACTAGACAGTAAAATGACACACAAGACTTATATAATTTACTACCTATACTTATTAAAATAAGTCTTTGATTAGTAAATTCAATCCAATCGTTGCATTGTAGCAAGAATACCATAAATTCATCCAGTTGAGATTATAATGAATATACCTACCTATTGATTTTTAAAATAAGTGACGCATTAATAAATACTTAATATTCAATAAAAGACTGATGCAATTTTTTTGAAGGCTACTGGTTTCTCTCGCTCTCTATTTGCGTCGTATATCTCATTACTGAGGGTCGTGACTCATTACCCTTTCCATTAATCACATAATGGTAGGAGTTTTCTTGGGATAATAAAAATGCGGTGGGTTCCCAGTTCCCACGTCCTTCCCCATACGACTCGTCTAAGAGTAAGTATTAAACTCTTAGGTTTTTGTAACGATTTGTTAGTGATAATAACCGGGACCGACTACTGGTTTAGGGTTTAGTATTTGTCCGTACCGTAATTAAGCCAGTTTACAGAACAAATAGGTTACCTAGGTCGCGCCAGTAAGACGGATTCTATTATCTAGTATCTATGCCTAGGTCTTACATTCCGCTGTAGACTGTAGTTATCGCGTGTCGTTATCAAGTTGCAACCTAACGTCTGCCAGAGAGTTCATTGCCTCCTGGGTCAAGGCGACCGTTTGTTGCGTTTGAAACGTCAATAGGAAAACGTCCTTCATCTCTTTCATTCATCGATTACCAATAGATAGTCTATACAATATTTTATCTGTCCAACCGTTTATTTTACTTTTGACATTTAAGCACGCCTGTGAAGTGTCATAATTATTGGCAGGTAACCATCGACACAAAAATGCCATAGACGCATATCGTTTTATCCAATAGTGAAGTTGAACCCTTTTATCCGATATTTCGTAACTCGTAACTCATCTAGTACAAGTACGACTTTCCTTTTCTTTCCTTTTTTAGTCACGGAGAGGCAATACTAGCTCTCTTGATTTTCCTTTAAGCACCATACATCTTTGGCGATCGATGGATGGATGATCCGTCAGGTCATAGAAATATTACCTGACAGTATCCATATCCATATCCATACTAATATTATAAATGTGAAAGTGTTAAGTGTGTCTGTCTGTCTGTCTGTCTGTCTGTCTGCTACGCTTTCACGGCCCATCTTTTCAACCGATTTTGATGAAATTTGGTATAGAGATAGTTTGCATCCCGGGTAAGGACATAGGCTACTTTTTTATCCCGGAAAATTAAGGAGTTCCCGCGGGAATACAAAAACTTAATCCACGCGGACGAAGTCGCGGGCATCATCTAGTTTGAACGTAGGTATCTGAAACAAATAACGTTGAAAATCAATGTTGAAAATGTACAATTTTAAAGGCGTTTTGTGTATTAGGACATTTTAAAATTTGCTGTGATAAGATTTAAGAAGAGGTCTACTGGCCATGAACCTACTGGCAGTCCCAAGCATAGTTGAAGCGAGTCAAATCCACGCTCTTTTATCGTTTGTAGTTTGTACATAATCTTCAACAGTATAATAAGCTTTTTTAAGGAGCATACTTTGAATGTATGTTTGGAACTTTTTGAGAGGAACAATTCCAATTTCCACCATAAATTATTTTCGTGCAACTTTAACTATTTATGCAGCGCATGCCACGGAAGCTCTCAGATAAGAAGATTTTTTTCCGACTTAATTCATATTATTGGGTACGGAAGCCTAAAAAATAACTACATAGGGTTTTACAGCTTTCATTGGCTTCGGCTCATTGTAGGGCTGCCAGCTTTAAATGATGGAGATCCGGACAGCAAGATTTTCCATCCTTATAGGTATAATATAGGATAGCAAACAAAATGCGTCATTAATTATTAAGAGAAACCTACTTATTTTGTACTAGCTGTGCTGCGGCTCGCCCGCCGTCTTCGCTCGGGTGTATATTTTATAATAATCCGGTAGGGTCTGCTATTTAAGTTACAGAGATGGAAGTAAATGAAAGTTAATAGATCCAGCTGTAGATAGATTTCTTTCATTTGATGAAATTAAAGTTTTTCCATTATAAAACTGTCTATCAAACTTGTGACACACGGTCTATGCTAGTCTTGTGAAAATAAGACAAATGGCCACCCTTATGAACTTACGTATTGTAAACTGGTTGATTTATTGTATATAATTTGGGTTTTATTTATATATGGCACAAAAAATTCGGTGTAATAATATACCTGTATAATTTGGTTAATTATTTCGAATCATACATATTTGCATATTATGTATAATATAACCTAATGGCACCAGTTTGTGAATTAGGGTTTTCCTCATGAGGGTTCTAAAACGTTAACGGAGCAAGATTCTGTCGATTCAAAATAATTGCCAACAAGTTCAAGTTTGCGACAATTGTGGCCAATTCTGTTTAACAAAATCTCTAATCTAAACTAAAATGACATCTCTAAATCTCATGCTGCCCCTTTCCACAGGAAGTATTATGAAAGGGATAGCAATATAAATAGAGCTGTCATTTTAGTTTAATGAGATATTGCTCAACAGAATTGGGTATTTGACAAAATAGTCAAATCAGCAACTTTATGTTTGTTCTTTACTAGTAGATTTATATGAAACTAGCTGATGCTCGCGACTTCGTCCACGTGGAATAAGTTTTTTCAATTCCCACGGGAACTTAATAGGAAAGTACATACACAAAGGAAGTGACATAGGAAAGTATCCTATGTCACTCTCCGGGTCCTCAGCTATATACCTACCCATTACCCATGCCAAAAATCACGTCGATCCGTTGCTCCATTGCGGCGTGATTGAAGGACAAACCAGCCAACAAACACACTTTCGCATTTATAATATTAGTATGATTTTGAATTGTGACGTCATTAAAGTTCTACGCTCTTTTTTGCTTAAATCGATTGTTGAAAATGGTTATCCAACATACAACTAACAGGGGACTTTTGGGAGATCCTCTTTTTAATAATCACTAAAAAATAATTTATTTGAATAGTAGTCAAATACCTAAATAGTAGTAATACCCAATTCAAAAAAAAAAAATTCAAAAGTTTTTTATTCAAATAGACTTTTTACAAGTGCTTATGAATAGTCGAATGAATCTACCACTGGTTCGGAATGCCATTCCTACCGAGAAGAACCAGCAAGAAACTCGGCGGTTGCTCTTTTGAAAAAAAATAAATAAATTACAATTTCATTAATTTGTAATTACATACGTAACCGCTGTCCTTAGCATTGCTGGAGCGATTCAATTCCATGCTCCTTTGTCATTTACGTAATCTTCAACAGTATAATAAGCTTTTTTCAGAAGCATACTTTTAATGGACTTTTTAAACTTGTGTAAAGGCAAGTTTAAAATAGGTTGTGGAATTTTGTTATAGAATAGAATGCTCATTCCCACGAACGACCTTCGGACTTTCTTGAGGCGGAGCGATGGAGTCACGAGCCTATGGCGGTTTCTAGTTGGCCTATCGTGCAAATCGCATATTCTTTTGTAATTCTGAATATGCTGTTTTACAAAGATTAAATTACTGTAAATATATTGCGAAGCTACTGTAAGAATACCTATTTCCTTGAATTTCTCTCTAAGGGATTCACGTGGTTTTAAATTATATATTGCACGTACTGCCCTTTTTTGTAATACAAAAATTTTTTGAATATCTGCCGCTTTACCCCACAGCAAGATTCCATAAGACATAATACTATGAAAATAAGCAAAATATACAATCTTTGCAGTTTCAACGTCTGTTAACTGCCGAATCTTTCTGACAGCGTAAGCAGCAGAACTGAGTTTACCAGCTAGATTTGATATATGGGTGCCCCATTGAAGCTTAGCATCTAAGGTCACTCCCAAGAACACGGCGGCCTCTTCTATTTTTAACATATCATTGTTTACCACTAGATTAATGTTACGTGTATTCTTGGTATTGGGCAGTGCGAACTCAATACACTTAGTTTTTTTTGCATTTAAAAGTAAGTTGTTTACAGTAAACCAGTGAGTGACCTGAGAAATGGCACTATTTACGTCGTCAAAATCTTCCTTATTTCTATCGACTTTAAAAATTAAAGACGTATCATCAGCAAATAGCACAATATCGCAAGTATCCTGGACGAAATATGGTAAATCATTTATATATACCAAGAACATGAAGGGACCCAGAATAGAGCCTTGAGGGACACCCATTAACGAGGCTGATCCGGATGATTTCACATCATTTACGCATACCGTCTGAATACGGTCACTAAGATATGACGCAATGAGCCTAAGTGCAGTGTCTTTGATTCCATAGTGGCTTAATTTGGTCAACAGTGTCTCATGCTCAACACAGTCGAATGCCTTAGACAAATCACAGAAAATACCAATAGCATTCTGTGAGTTCTCCCAGGCATCAAATATATGTTTTAACAGCGCCGCGCCCGCATCGACTGTTGATCGACCTTTCGTAAATCCATACTGCTCGGAGTGAAGTAATTTATTTAAATTAAAATGTTGGAGCAGTTGGTTAAGCATAATTTTTTCAAATATCTTGCTAAGGGTTGGCAAAATTGAAATTGGTCTGTAGTTATTTGGATCACTTTTGCTACCTGATTTAAAAAGAGGAATCAATTTACTAAATTTCATGAGGCCAGGAAAAGATCCCAAATCCACAGACTCATTAAAAATTTGAGCAAGATATGGCGCAATAACATCAATAACATTGCAGATAATTTTCACTGATATCCCCCATAGATCTCCCGTTTTTTTGCATTGTAAAGATTTGAATGTTTTTATAATATCATAGGGGGTCACGTACTGAAACTTAAACTTAACACTGCACTCAGAGACATTACTACTGAGAAGTTTATAGGCTTCTGTTGGCGAGGAATTAAGGGAACTGGTAGTGGAGATTGGAATATTTTGGAAGAAATTCTCAAATGTATTTGCAATTTCTAAATCGGAGTCAATAATATGGTCATTAATCTTAAGCTCCAGTTTATTGTTGTCCACTTTATGTCTACCAGTTTCATCAGAGATGACATCCCAAGCTGCTTTTATTTTATTTTCTGAATTGATAATTTTCCGCTTTATGTGAAGGGACTTTGCTTGAATGCAAACCTTTCTAAATAATTTTGAATAATTTCTTACGTATTCCAAAAATTTAGGGGTGTAATTATATTGCTTTTGAGCGTACAAGTCAAACAACTTATTCCTACTTTTATAAATTCCAACAGTAGCCCAGTCGCTGAATCTAAGATTTTTAAACAGTCTTTTTTCTATGATTTTAAATATTGAATTAAATTGGTTATTTATCAAATCAAAAAATGCTTTATAATGCTTTATAATTGACCCCATTGTCGCCAGTTCAGGATATAGGGTAAACTCGCACTACGCAAAATCACCGCACGACCGTTTTATTAAGGTTTTTGATAATTTATGAATTTGTATTTTGATAGCAAATTATGATTAATATAATTACCTATTTGATACCGTTACGCTAAACTAGATTCAGCTATGCAATTTTTATTTCTATAAGTAGAGGAATATTATAATATAAAGATTGTTAAAAAAAACCTATCGATATGCTTTCCTATACGTACCTACTACCTACCTAATATTATGTTAAAACATACTTAATTTATATTATGTAAATGCTACAGTCAAAAACTCAAAACCTCCGATCAAAACAACTTTTAGCTGCGAAAATTATTACAGTCAAAACTGTGTAAGTAGTAAGTGGTTTTGACCGGTTGGTTTTGACGGTGGCATAAACTTATTTTACAATCCTGTTTTTTACTGTGCCGAATCCAATAGCAAATTTTTGCATATTTATTAGCGTAATAAATGTTTAATTCGCGAAGTAGGTATTATTAGCCTTTGAGTAATTAGTATTAGCCATATAATCGGTGAGTATACCTACCTAAGATTAAATTTTTAATCGCATAAATCACAGAAGCAATACAGTAAAATTTTGCGTAGGTATGTATTTAAACTACTAGGCGACTTACATTGGATTTTACGCAAAACAAAAAAATTGGTAGGTACGCAAAACTGCTAAAGCGGACATAATATATTCTAAATAGGTAGGTAGGTACCTACTAGGTATTTAGAATATTTCCGCTCAGCAATCAGATTTTTAATTTTAAAGGCATTTATATGGGCACTACAGCTTCCTCTTAGTTTCCAACTTGTATTTATTAAACAACTTTATATTTATTCCACATGATACCAGACTGGAACAATAAAAACACATTGCGGTAGGTACTAAGTTTGTTTTATTTAAATTACGCGTCGTGACAAAACTTTTCATAAAGTGACCAAAGCTAAGCTAATTATAAAATTATTTACTGAAGTTATACCAGTTGTTGAACTCTAATGTTTCCTTATTATAATTTTAACTCTACAGCCGAGCGATCGCGTAACTTCTGCATCAATCATTGTTACAGTATCAATTGTTGTAATTGGCTGAATTTATGGCATTCTTGCTGCGTCAATGGATTATGTCCAATAGTGGAAGAGTGTTAACCAATCAGAGGTGATTGCGATGTATCAATGATTGATGCAGAAGTTACGCGATCGCTCGGCTGTGCCCCTTTTGACGCGTCATAACTTCATTCTAGGTTTTTACAATACACTACTACGATAGCTTACTCCATTTACATTGAAACCTTACGCCATGTCACACAAGTGACCCAAAGCCATTAGCCCCATTACGTACCTACTCAGGATAATCATTCACCTCTATTAGGTGTTGAGCTATTCGACGTGAAAACGAGTACCATTGGGCAATAATAGTAGACAAGATCGCCAGCGCGCCTTCTTGTGAAGTATTGGCAATATTAAATGTCCAAAGGTTTCAAGGTAGTAAGTAAGTCCGTGAATTATTAGAATATAAAATGAGGTTTTATTGGTAGTAAAATTAAAAAAAACTTTTCTCTCGAATATTATTTTTAAATAGGTATGCTTGTAGCAAAATGGAATTGAATATTATTTTCTTTTTCAAAAGGATAATTAAAATTAACAAACAATTACACAATTTTAGTAACTAATAACTATGTACTTATCTAAATGATATAACCAAACATATCCGAAAACTAAAAGTTATCATTACATCTACCAACTACCTATATATCGTTACTAGCAGATGCCCGCGAATTCGTCCGCGTGAAATAAGTTTTTTAAATTCCCACGGGAACTCTCTTATTTTTCGGGTAAATAATAGCCTATGACACTCACAAATAATGTGGCTTTCTATTAAAACCACAATTTTCAAAATCGATTCTGTACATCCAGAGATTACCCCCTACAACCTCACAAACTTTACCTCGTTATAATAGGTATATAGATAAAATCAGCTTCAGCATCCAAGCATTTTGTTAGGTAGGTACATATTTTTTCTTTTAGATGCTAATTAACGCCGTTCGTTACGTTCAGTGTTACCGTTTTTTATGATTTAAAATATTTGATTTTACTTTGATTAATTTACAATGATATACATATAATATCATTGTGATATACCTAGACTATGTGAGACGCCTATTATTTAAGTATAATAATATATTAAGTATTAGGTAATTGTACATTTATTTTTGGAAAAATATTAGGGTCTCCGTTCTTTGTGTTAATACCTACCAAGATTTAATATATTTGAAGATCAAAACAAATAATATAACATTCTGAATACGTTTTGTTCAACATATTATATGTATTTACTATTTACATAATATTTATTGCAGTTTGTTTAAACCAAGTTATAAACTTAACTATGCGAAAATAGAGCCCCATGCGTCAGAATAACAAAAGTATAAAAATATCAAGCATAATTAGGTTTTTATATCCTTCAAGCAATTCAAGCCATAAAAACACCATGAACTTTGTGCGAGTTTAGAAGTTAATAGTTATTTCTACGTAACTCTTATGATTGTTTTTTTGGTATCATGTTCGAATTCATTGTATTGCTGGCATGTTGTAGCTTTTCGATTAATTTTTATAATCGTTGCCATAAACTAAGCCACAAAAAAAAACGTAGTAGCTTATAAAAAATACTTATTTAAATACGTACCTACATTGGTCCCTGGCAACCTTGCAATATCTATTCAACAGATTATGAGTTACAAAACTAAAATTTGAGTAGGAGGTAATGTTTGGGCTTACTCAATACAAGTCAAACATCTGCAGTTTCGGAGGGCCCACCGGTCACAGTTATGTCGAAAAAAATAATAATTTAGATGTTGTAATCACTACCTTGAGCTAAGCTTCTAGATAGAGATTGGTAAATATGTACCAGGTCATTGTCAATTTTGATGTCACCTTCATTTTCAAAGAACCTGACCGCTATTTTGCATTATAAATATTTGTCTTAAAAAAAGAAAATACTATACTTAACACATGAAAATACATGGTACTGATCACATAGATATGGAGATGCAGTTCCATCACCTATTTTATCTCTGAAGTAATAATATACCTAAGTACTTAAATAAGTAGTAAACTATCATCCTTTTCGATATCACCAGTAGGTTTATTTTCACCAAAGCTTTGTGTAGTCTTGTGCACGAAGACCTACTATAGCTGTTATACTATACTATATCCAATTTAGTTCTAATCTAATAATGAAATTTAATAATATTTTACAAAGGGTTTTAGTAGATACTTAAATACCCAATAGGTACCTACTTAGCAACCTAGGTCACCCTAGGTGTAAAACTTATTGAATTTTAGTAGATCATTATTTAATCTTCTTTAAATCGAAAACATACCTAATTAAATATTTTAATAAAAACAATGGATAATACAAATTTCTTTTTTGAATTGACTTATTTATCTACGAGTTACTAAGTAGTTAAGTACCTACATACAAGTTAAAAGGCTCATCCTATTCGAACAGAAAATAAAGATGTATGAAATATGAATCAGCCGCTGTTTAGCAAAGATCAATAATTACCAACTTAAGATGACAAGTGACAAAAAGTTGTTTAACTTAAGATTATAGGTACCTACCTACCTAAATACACGAGTACCTACCATCCTTCTACGACTGCGTAGTGCGTAGAGCCCACAGACCGCTCAGCTCCCTTGGTAGAGTAGAACCACTAGACTGCATAGATAGAGATTAGAGAGTAGACACTCACATCGGATTCGATCGTACGAATTGAAATTCCTGAGGAAGTAATACTGCTATAAATGGTAATACTAATAACCAGACTCCCATTTCTATGATGGGCCTCGGTGGCAGGAGCGATATAAAATTTTCTTTACATATATGTACCTAGTTAGGTGTTGACTGTTGAAGTATAGTCATGTAGTGTAATAGGTTTTGATAATTTATTGTTTTTAAGCTTACTTTTAATATTTACGATTAAGAAAGAACTCAGATTTAATTAAGAAAGTAATTGATATCATGAATCATGAATGAATATCATGAATCAATGTACACCAATTTATATGTTAAAATTTTGTCTCCAAAAAATTTTAAGTATCTAGCCTACAACAAATTAGATCTTGGCTATCTTTGACTGTAATTTCACTAGGTAGGTATTAAATTAACGTGTGTAAAATATCGGCCTAGATGTCGTAGATACTAGATACATTGGCAATCAACGACTTATTACAAATAGACGCGGCATACGCGAACATCATTGCACTAAAAAACGGCGTAAATATTACGTACGCGGAGAAAGGGAAAGAACATAAAGGTTAACATACGCTATACCTGTTGTTAGAAAGAGTTGAATATAGATTCTGAGTTACACTGTTGTTAACTGCAATGTACGCAAGTGAGGGCAAGTGCCTTCTTAAATTCTTGCCAAAATAAAGCGCGGGGAACGTATCTAATGTTTTAAATATCATAGTTGGCAATCACTTGTGTGTGCGATTATAACATAACGAACTCGGATAGTAGAGACAAACTGTTAACTACTTACGAGATAGTGAAAGTAACAAAGCGACTCTGGTGAAATCACGTTAAGGCGTATTTCTACTTCTCGTAATAATTTAGTAATAACTGCCATTATTTTATGTACAGGTAAGGTATTATCATCATGTAGGTATTTAGGTACATAGTGTGGCCGATTCTGTATAACACAATCTCTAAACTAAACTAAAATGGCAGCTTTAAATCTAGTTCTGTCCCTTTCCGCAGGGAGTATTATGAAAGGGTTAGCAATATTTGTAATGCTCTAATTTTAGTTTAGTTTAGAGATTGTGCACTACAGAATCAGCCCCTATTCCCACGATTTCGACCGCGTGGCCAGCGATTCGGATTGGAAGATGGGGCATAAATAACTAGCGAACAAACAGACAGATTTATACGGAGAATTCATATTTTCCAGCAGGACAAAGCTATTTTCTCGTGGTAAACTCGGGACCAAACCCGTCTACACGCGCAAGCTATCTTTGTACCCATTAAAATCGGTTCAGCCACCTAGCTAGAAAAGTTTGCAGAAAGACACATATTTACTTACGCAATTATAATATTAGCACAGCCTAAAGAGATACAATCAAATAATAGGTACGTTAATTTTTTAACATTTTTACAACTTGTTTACTTGACGAGGCCACTTTTTTAGTTCGTATCTTTTTATCATGAACTTGACCAACTAAGGTGCAACTAAGTTGTGTTGCAAGTTCAAGCACTGAAGTATGTAAGTATGCAATACTTACTAGTTACTACTTATATACATTGAATTTCAGCATACAATTGAATACAACAACAATAGAGATTTGTCTAATAATAGATTTCAAATTCACAGACCCTGATACTATACTACTAATTTGTAAGAAAAAATACCTATATAGTTTCATTTTTTATATACATAATTACAAATAACTAAATTATATATTTTGATAAATTGAAAAGTTATATCAATATTAGAATAATATTAGAAACAGTGACCGAGAAAATAACAGAAAGCTGAAAATGAAATTCATAAGCTTTTATAAAGGTAGATATATGGTCCCACTAACTTAACAGGCCCGGTGGCCAAAATTAGAACTAACTAGCTGATGCCCGCGAGTTCGTCCGCGTGGATTGAGGTTTTTCGGTTCCCGCGGGAACTCTTTAATTTTCCGGGATAAAAAGTAGCCTATGTGCTATTCCAGACTATAATCTATCTCAGTGCCAAATTTCATCCACATCCGTTTAGCCGTTGGAGCGTGATTGAGTAACAAACATCCATACATCCATACATCTATACATCCATACATCCATGCATCCGTACATCCATCCAAACTTTCGCATTTATAATATTTAATTATTTGATTTTTATGCCTGTTTAGTTTTTGTTTTTATTTAATCCATACTTCCATATCCATACTAATATTATAAATGCGAAAGTGTGTCTGTCTGTCTGTCTGCTACGCTTTCCCGGTCCATCTTTTCAACCAATTTTGCTGAAATTTGGTATAGAGGTAGGTTATATCATGGGGAAGGACATAGGCTACTTTTTATCCCGGAAAATTAAGGAGTTCCCGCGGGAATCAAAAAAACTTGATCCACGCGGACGAAGTCGCGGGCATCATCTAGTTTTTAATACATACAAGCGACGCTGTCACCGGGTCAGATGAGTTTGTGGGACTATACCTATTATTTACCTAGTAGGTGCTACTAGGATTTGAAATGAATGTCAATTGAAAAAGATTAAATTGCGTTTCAGCTGTCACCTTATGTATCCGAAACTTTTAAAAAAATATCCAAAAAGAATACCTAATATGAAAATAACAAAGAAATTTACCAAAAAGCATACCTACGACCTGAATGCAACTGTTTATAAGCATGAGAAAGGTAGAAGACAATGAATGTCGAAATTGAGCGTGCCAATGAACTCTTAACGGCAACCAACCACATAAGGACCGCAGATTCCTGGTACCTACGACCACAACCTGGTAGGTATAAGTTAGACCAAAAAACTAAGTACCTAGGTGTAATTAAAAGTTTTTAAAACACCTGAGGTAGTTACTCGAAAATCTTTCACCGCCCACCGGGTCAGATAAGTTTGTGGGTGTGGGGTATAGTTCGAGGGTGCAATAATTGATGCTTACACCCGAGCTAACTACTCTGCTTTACATCTCGATTGTGAGGTAAGTAGGTCCTTATTAGTCTAGGCAACGGGGCGGTCTGTTGTATGGAGACCCCCACATTGAATCCTCAGTCGATGAAACTTGGCAGGGTTTTAGTATTGGATGATCCAAAACTTACACAAAAATATCCACCAAAAAAAAAAACCAGAAGTTAGGTTTTTATACCTAAAAGTACAAATAGCTTAATATTTTGAACTGAATAATATCTCGCTCCATTTTTTTTTTACCAAACTAATTAATAGCCTTATGATGAGGTACTCGATAAAAATCCAAAACCTTATTTAAACGGACCTATTATTTTTTAAAGTGGTTTCCTTTTTTTGTCCGTAATTTCGGCAAAAAAATTGCTCATTCAATTTTTTATTTTCACATGTCCTTAAAATGCTGTTTAGTATAACGTATAAGAAAATCCAACAAAATATTTATACCATGATCAATTTATCTCACTTCAAATGAAAATTATTTATAACTCGGTATGAAAAACTTCTCACTCCTATTTCTTTTCTTCATTATAGTAGGTAGTCAAATTTAAACTCAAAACCTAAATATCCAACAAAATATCGATTCAAAACACCGATATAAACCGAACGTATGAAAACTAAACTGCGTTTACGCGATAATGTATCTTAATCCTTCTTCTATTGGGTATAGTTTAGCGTGCGCGAACGAAGCGTTGAAATCACAAATTATAATATTATTACTCCAGCGTGGATACTACGGGTGGATATGGTTGTCGTCACTCGTTAGCGCTTACTGTCTTCTACAATGCAATAATAGCAGGCACTGGGCAGCACATCGGGTTTTACATTAGGGCTGCGATATATACGCACTGCCGGCCGCCCCTATTTTTATGGCGCGTTAATTAATTTCTATGATATCTCCTAAGATATTCATCTGAATCAAATGGTGTAAAGGGCGACTTTGGTCTATATTAAATACTTGAGATGACCAACCATTTTATTTTGATAAGGATTAATACAATGTCAGGGAAAAACACCTTTGAAAGTAAAGCTTTGTTTTAGACCAAATTTGAATATATCATAAAAATGGTTATTGTGAGACAACCTTTAAAGATAGATATGTGCTATCGTGGACTTTTTTTAGAACTTTTTGAGAGGAACAATTCCAACTTTTACTATTTACGCAGCGCACGCCACGGAAGCTCTCAGATGGGACGATTTTTTCCGACTTCATTCACATTATTGCAATTTTCGTAGAGATCTCTAATTTTTGTAAAATAAAATATAACCTTTGTTACTCGCTGATAAAGTAGCTTTCTATAAGTGACAGAATTTTTTTAAATCGGTTGAGTCGTTTTTGAGTTTATGCATTACAAACAAACAAACAACCAAATCTTTTCTCTTTATAATATTAGTTTAGATATTATAGAAGATAAATTCAACATTAATAATAACCACTAACTGTACCTAACGACTTACCTTCAAGGTATATTTCCATAGTTTTATTAAGGGCCCATAAAAAATCTTATTTTTTGAGCTTTGTTTAAATAAATATTTAATTGATTTCTTCTCATTACTTCTAGGATTTGAGAAAATATATTAATAATATTTTGTTTAAGTTGGTATTTTGCACGCCAGAAATTGGCAAACTGCATAAAGCCATTATTACTGTAAACATATTTAGACTTTTATTGTAATTTGTAAGTATATATATATATATTATTTAAGTCACTGGACATATTCAATATTCAAATGGCGAAAAAACTCTGAAATCGGTTAATAATTGTGACCTGTAGATGGTCCCTTTAGATTTGGAATTGTAGAAAAACGGGTATTTCCGTATATAAAAAGTGATGTAGCTTCTATTATTATTGACCCATCGTAATGATGGTGTTTAAAGATGCGGATGCAGGCGAGAAGTGAATTCTAGTTAGAATTTTTTTTTATTTTTGAAAAATTTTGAAGAAGAGGTTTATTATTTCAGAATTTTTTTCTCGTAAATTTTTGTATTCATTTTCAATGCTTCGATTCTTGCGGGGAATTTATTCAGGCACTTGCCTGTAAAAACCCATATTAGACTTGCTCCAAAATCTTCTTTCTTTAGTTTTTTTTCGGAGACTGTAAAGAGTTTTAATTTTGTAGTTGATTAAAATTACCATAGATGCAGATACGTAATTTAAATTGCAGTGTAGTAAATGCTATAATTTCAATTTTTCGCTTTGCGGCCAACATCGCTTTATTGCCATCTCTATTCTGGTACACTAATGAGAAAAAAAATATCTTTCTCACTTTATTTGCATCGTTTTGAGGCAAAGAATAACTCCAAACAGACGGTTACCAATGAAAATCTCGTTTACACTACAAAACTTCTTTTTAACATACAAAACTTTTTTTTTTTTTTGATCCACTACAAGTTAGCCCTTGACTGCGATCTCACCTGATGGTAAGTGATGATGCAACCTAAGATGGTAGCGGGCTAACCTGTTAGGGGCATGGCAGTTATATTAAACCAATACCCCTATTCGGTTTCTACACGGCATCGTACCGGAACGCTAAATCGCTTGGCGGCACGTCTTTACCGGTAGGGTGGTAACTAGCCACGGCCGAAGCCTCCCACCAGGCCAGACCAGGGAAATTCAGAAATTATAAATTTCCAAACCCTGCCGGGGATCGAACCCGGGACCTCCGCACGTCAAGGCAACAAGTCAAGTCTTAATATATTCAGTAACACGGTGCGTATAGAGTTGTCTTTTATATAGACATAATGCACTGTATGTACCGGGAAAAAGATGGCAATTAAGCAATGTTGGCCGCAACGGGAGAAAATTGAAAATTAGAATAAAATCAAAGTATATTTTATTTAATAAACTAGATACTTAAAGTTACTAAAATTTAACTTTCACATAATATTATGTATTATGTTTGTGACGACCTCCGTGGCGCAGTGTTGAGCGCGGTTGCCTTAACGTGCGGAGGTCCCGGGTTCGATACTCAGCAGGGTTTGGAAATTTATAATTTCTGAATTTTCCCTGGTCTGGCCTGGTGGTGGTGGTGGTGGTGGTCTGGTCTGGTCTGGCCTGGTGGGAGACTTCGGCCGTGGCTAGTTACCACCCTACCGGTAAAGACGTGCCGCCAAGCGATTTAGCGTTCCGGTACGATGCCGTGTAGAAACCGAATAGGGGTATGGGTTTAATATAACTGCCATGCCCCTAACAGGTTAGCCCGCTACCATCTTAGACTTACCATCAGGTGAGATTGCAGTCAAGGGCTAACTTGTAGTGGTTAAAAAAAAAATTAAAAATTTTTTTTTTGTTATCTACTTAATTTTTAAAAAGTACAGAAGAATTCTTTACAGGTTTACCAATATTTTTTTTGGAAAATAGTTAAGTAAGTATATCGAGAAAATTGTAGCCAATTCGTCTCCGTGGATTAAGTTTTTTTTCACACCACTCGCTCGTCAATGCCTTATTACAAGGCCTGCTATCTAAAGATAAACTACGTCATTACATTCTTAAGGCTTAGCGGGGTTGTAATGTTGTACTGAAATCCATTACCCCCATGGCATGTAATGTGATTTGAATTTCGAAAGATCCCGCATCCAAAGAAAATTCAGTTCATTTCAAGTATTGCTTTCCCGCTTCGACGTATGACGGCTCTCTCACATTTTGCTATCTCGCTTCGATGAGTGATGACGTCCCTTTCACACGAACCACAGAGTAAAGATTGTTGAAAATTCCCTCCAACAATTATTTCCAAAACGTTCTATAGGTACCTACTTATATTCTGGTGTTATTGAAATTGAACATTTATTTAATTTAAAATTCAAATGTCGAGTGACGAAGATAGCTGCAGTAATTTAACTCCGGAAACTATTTAAAATATAGATGCTCTAAGTAGGTAGGTATAATAAACGATTTGCTCCCAGAAACTTCTGAAGACAAAATATATATAAAAGCATACGAAGATTCCTGCAAATGGAAAACTACAAGAGGTGCCAATTGCCTAATTTCAGAAGCCGTATTGCTAGTTTACTTAAAAGATCTATTATTAATTTATTAATTCATTCATAGGCATGTTTAGTATTGAAAATAGATATGAAATTGAATAGATATTGAATAATCTTTTTATTTTGATTTTATTGCCTCGCGAGGCGTGTTTCTAGATGCAACACCCTCGCTACGCTCGGGAGTTACTCTAAAATCCCTCCTTGCGCTTGGGGTTTATCCCGACGCCCGTGACGTAAGACCTTGCATTACCCCCATGTTGAATAATCTACTATTACTGAACTCCTTAATTTTCCAAAATTACCTCCCCGGAATACAACCAATCTCTGTACGAAATTTCATCAAAATTGGGTGAAAAGATGGACCGTTAAAGCGTAGTAAACTGACAGACAGATACACTTTCGATTTCATCATATTAGTATGTATAATAGTTTTCAAATAAAAAGCTTTAAAAAATCGCAAAATAATTGTATGACCCCTTAAACAACCAAATGCAAGAATACCCTTGGGAATACCCGATTTTTACGGCTAGGGAAATACAATCGAGAACACAATGTAATTCAAATTTCATAATCATCACTGTGAGGCTAGAACCATTATATTTTAAAGCCGTTTTCGTTGCACAAACCAGTTTTAGAGCTGTGTGATGCAATTAGTTACTTTACTGCTCAGGCAATACGGTTCAGAACGCATTGACCGTCATACTTATTGTCATTTGCAAAAGTTTTTGATTGAAAATTGAACTGTCAAATTAACGAAATACGGTCGGTTATCGAGTACAGGCTCGCGTCGTAGGCATATTATCTCGGTCTCAGGACGTCACCACGCTCCTGCTTCCCCCGATTGATTAAATACTAAATATTTCTTTAGAAAATGATCTTAGTTTTTAATGCGTTTGATTTTATTTAATTTGATATTTTCATAGTTGATAGGAAAAAAAATATTGTAATCGTATAAATAAAAAAAATTGACGGATAAATTTTTCACTACGAATAAAAAGGTAACTTTTAAAAAAAATATAGACTGATAGAATATTTGTTGGATTTTAAATTTTTAGGTATTAAACGGCAATAAAAGGACATTCCAGTGAAAAGTTTCATTGAGCAAATTTTCCGACGCAAGTAACATTAAAAAAACATATTTTTGCAAAATTTGATTGTTTCATCTTGGATTATTTGATGGATATTTCTTATTTAGTTTCCATACCTTTACATGAATGTTTCAAGTGAAGAAAGTTTTGACGGATCATTTTTGCGGACCAAGATATTAGAGATAAAAGAGTTTAGGTAAAAATACCTAACTTCCTTAAAAAAATTTTGTTGGATATTTATAAAATACCTTTACGTTATGATACTTTATCATACTGTAAAGTTTCGTCGTCTGAGGAATTACTGTTGGGGTCCACTAGCTTCCTTTCCTAGACTATTATTACCCCCAAATGGAGCTTGAAGGTGACCAATTAGCGCTCCAGGGTAATAATGTAGCTAGAAAAGCCCTAGGGCGGTAAGTAATTAAAAAAAAAACTCTTCACTCTTTCAAAAAGTTCGCGTACATCTAACCATCATACTTTTTAGGGTTCCGTACCCAAAGGGTAAAAACGGGACCCTATTACTAAGACTCCGCTGTCTGTCTGTCTGTCTGTCTGTCTGTCTGTCTGTCTGTCTGTCTGTCTCCAGGCTGTATCTCATAAACCGTGATAGCTAGAAAGCTGAAATTTTCACAAATGATGTATTTCCGTTGCCGCTATAACAACAAATACTAAAAATTAAAAAAATATATATATGGGGGGTCCCCATACAATAAACGTGTTTTTTTCGTATTTTTTGCTCAATATTAAAAACGGTAACAGGTAGACGGTTCAAATTTTCACAGAATATTAACTTGTATATTACCTTTCAAAATAAATAATTAAATATCAATAAAGTAAATATTAAAGGGGGGCTCCCATACAACAAACGTAATTTTTTGATATTAACAATAAACCTCTACAAACAAAGTTAGTTTTGCGGTTCATTTCGTCTTGTTTTTAATACGTCATAAATCGTAAATCTTACTACAGGTTTGTACGGAACCCTCGGTGCGCGAGTCCGACTCGCACTTGGCCGGTTTTTTAATTACTTACCGCCCTAGGGCTTTTCTAGCTACATTATTACCCTAGAGCTCTAATTGGTCACCTACAAGCTCCATTTGGGGGTAATAAGGACCTACTTACCGAATATGAGAGATGTAAAAGTTTTTACAACACCTGTAGTAAGTACTCGAAAATTAGCAAAACCTGCATAATGATAAAACAATTATTTTATTTTATTTATTTATTACAATTATTTTAATCCGAAATCCGAAGCTGATTCTTTATTTCTTGAAGATGAATTAATTATTGTTTAGGTTATACTTTTTTAGGTGCAAAACCAGTTTTTTTGATCAATGTAAAAATTCCATAACAGTTTGGTTAATCCTGCAATTTGAGGAAAATAAAAAAAAGTGCATGCAAAACTAAAATGAATATTCGATAAGTTCCCACTAAAAATATTATTAATATACTTAATAAGGAGTAGGTAGGTACTAGGTAGGTACTAGGGCTTCCAATACCGGGATCCCGGACTTTTTTCGCCGGTTTTCAATACCGGTATTGAAATGTCTAATACCGGGATACCGGTATTGGTGACACTATAAACGAAACAGTGACTATTGCATATATTTCTTGGTAGATGCCACTGTTTTTTATTCGGCTAAGTTTAAAACTTGTATCTTAAGCATATTAGCTCAAAAAGAGCGCCTTTATTGCTTAAAACCAGTGAAGAAAAGTCGTTTTTGTTCACTCAGGGGGAAAAATTAGTGTTTGAATTTAGATCCCTGTGGCTTGGCATTTCTATTTCTCTCAAAACGTTCACAAATCCGATTTATAAAGTCTAATGCATATTTTATTATGATATACATATTATTTTCTTTTAAATAATAACTATTGAATTTTAGATTAATTTGTGTTTTGACCAAATTATCGTTTTCTTCGACTTTGATCGACTTCTTACAAAAATATTGTAGTAGTTCCTCAACAGGTGGGCCTAAAAATGAATATGAGCAAGATAAAGATCATTATTCTAATGCACACGTTCAGCCCCAACCTGTGTTAGTTGAGAATTCTGCACTCGAAATTGTTGATGAGTACATATACCTAGGACATACAGTCCAGTTAGGTAGGTCCAATTTCGAGAAAGAGGTCAACCGCCGAATCCAACTCGGATGGGCAGCGTTCGGGAAACTCCGCGACATCTTCTCGTCCAAAATTCCTCCGTGCCTGAAGACGAAAGTTTTCGAACAGTGCGTGATGTCAGTGATGACTTACGGCTCCGAAAAATGGTCACTAGCTTTGGGTCTGATAAGAAGGCTCAGGGTCACTCAGCGGGCAATGGAGAGAGCTATGCTTGGAGTATACCTGCGTGATCAAATCAGAAATGAGGAGATCCGTAGGCGAACCAGAGTAACCGACATAGCTCGAAGAGCCCAAGCTTTGAGTGGCAATGGGCGGGGCACATAGCTGGTAGAACCGATAGGCGTTGGGGTCCCAAAGTGCTTGAATGGCGGCCTCACACCGGGAAGCGCAGTGTTGGACGACCCCCCACTAGGTGGACGGACGATCTCAAGCGTGTAGCTGGGAGCCGCTGGAAACAAGGGGGGCACAAGACCGTACTCTGTGGCGATCCATGCAGGAGACCTACGTCCAGGATGTCTATAGGTTGAGACGACGACGACGATAGTAGTTTAAATTATAATCTTCGACAATAATTTCACTAATTATTTAAAATTCCCTGCCATATTTATTTAATTTTGTGTGCACGTTCAGAAAGTGCGTCACAAATATACTTTATATTAAAAGTTCAAAATTCATTGGAGGTTAAAAATATATATTTTCGTAAGAATTCATCCAAAAATAGTTCTATTTTAAAAATCATATACTTAGTTGATATTCTGATTGATATGAATAAGAAATTGAATAAAATATGATAATAATATAAGTATTACATAATAAGATTGTATTTAAAATGATGTGATGGAGTTTCAGAACATTACGTGGTCCGTAATTTTCACCTTATACATACATGAAACAAACGATAGTTTCGTAAGAATTAAGCCAACGCGTAAATAACTCTCAATACTCAAAATACAAATAAATCTAAAAATTAATACTTGGTGATTTTTTTTTATGAAAGTACTATTTCATAAAATATTGCGTGATATAAAATAGAGTGAAGGAGTTACTTAACGGCTTTTCTTCACTGAATCTATGCAGAAAAGGCACTTTTTTGAGTTAATTTGGTGAAAAAAATTTTTTTATGAAAATACTGTTTTTTATGGTGCCTTTTGCTTCAGAAAAGACTAATTTTCATTTAAAAAACATCTACCACATTTTAAATTTTTTCCAATACCGGGATCCCGGGATCCCGGTATTGAAAAAAATCATTCCGGTATTAATACCGGTATTGAGAAAAACCGGTATTCGAAAGCCCTAGTAGGTACTAGGTAGTGCATGTCCGCCATTTAACTCTTTGAGACTGAGAGGTTAAGGAAATTATGGTAGGTAATTAGAGCTTTTGTGACACTTCCTTCACTTCCAATTGACCTTATCGTTTAAAATATGGACCAATAATTACGATCGATAAGAGCTTTTTAAATGGTATTATAATAATAATATGTATATTTAGCGACAGACTTTCTTTAAAAAAAACCGCATATTTAAAACTACTACATAACTTGTCATCCGTTGAATATCATATCATACTAATATTATAAATGCGAAAGTGTGTTTGTTTTTTAGTTTCTTGGTGTGTTGGTTTGTTGGTAGTTGGTACCTATTTGGTTTGTCCTTCAATCACGCCGCAACGGAGCAACGGATTGACGTGATTTTTGGCATGGGTATACCTAGTTAAGGACCTGGAGAGTGACATAGGCTACTTTTTATCCCGGAAAATTAAGGAGTTCCCGCGGGAACCAAAAAAACTTAAACCACGCGGACAAAGTCGCGGGCATCAGCTAGTTTTTCATATTATAAAGCAAACTGGGAAATGGAAAATCGCAATAATATCTATTGCACTTTCGATGGGCTTTAGGCCCTGACTAGATATAAACCAGTTTAGAAAACTGACCCGGGAACCAGGATTCTTACACTAGGGTTTCTACTCTTGAGAACTATTTAGCAGTCGGCCAAGTTATCGTATGTCTGAGTAGAGAACATATTACATAATATATTATGAACTACTACTTATACATATACCTACTAGAGAGAGAATAGGTATTAAGTTTGCACAATTGATACGTACCTACCAATGCAATATGTAGAGAATAAGAATTACATGCTCCATTTTATAAGGGATAACCAACATTAATCATTTTTGTGTCCACGGATCTCATAAACCAGTTTAGTGAATAAAAAACAAAAATGGTTCATGTTTCGTTGCAAGCAAAAAACAGGATTCGTGCACGAGATCAAGTGATGATAATTTTTAGTCCGAATAAGTTCTCATACGTTCTATAAAATTACGTCTAATTTTAAGACACGACATGAAGGTCATTGATTCTTCCGGTCTTCCGATTTGTATAAAATGCACCTATGATAAATTATAATTACACACTATTATAGTATTTTTATCTCACGAAGCGACGCGCGCTTTACTTGTGGTAAACCAAGTGTACAATACGGTACGTATGTGTGCGTGAAGAAGAGTAGCGTTAGCACATACATCTTAAGGCGCCAGCGGAGGGTGAATTGCTCATACAAACGTAATACCAAAATAATTAGTAATTCGAGCATATTTTCTCCATATTATGCGATTATTAAGATTGAACTTGTATTTATCTAGGTCCCTGGATAATTATTTTTCCAAAATACTTGCCCAAAATTAAATGTAAACACTGCGTTTTGCATGTTTTTGCGACATAAACGACATGTTTTCTACTTATTTGTTTCATATTAAAACCAACGATATCTCACGTACTAATTGATCAGGAACATAGCCTATATTGTCAAGTTACAGAATAACAACACGAAGTTAAAAACACAACAATTTTTCATTCATCATTTTTGGTATTCACGGAACAAGACTAAATGTATAACAAATTCTGTACGCTCATATTGCTATCGCGCTTGCACGCGATCATGTGTCTTAAGCCAAATAGGGATAGCAATATACCGGCAAATTTATATTTGCGGTTCGAGTAGAAGTTGCGAGCGGCGGTCGCCGGTCCCTTAACAAATGGAATTAGGAATTATTTTTTTTCTTTATATTTTCATCTTTTTGTTGTTTATTGTGTAAAATAAATGATGAAATAAAAAATAAATGATATTTTGACTTAATTTATTTTCCCTTTTGGAGCTTTTTTTCATCGGTGAAGTAAATTGTGACGATGAAGAGGGTAGATTCTTTTCTTCTTTCAATATTCGTGGAACAGTTCCTATGCTAACACCTGTTGAATCAGCAGTGCGCTGTCTAATATTGCGCAAAGGAGGTAAATCACAGCTATCATTGCTATGAGCTGCCATAAATGCATATTCTTCTTTTACAAAATGATACACCTTGGTGATCATTTCACGACTCTAAAACAAATTACATCTATCGATAATAGTAGTTTGCCAGTAAAACGTCGTTTTTGACACAATATTAGTCTATGTTATCTGTAAATACATAAAAAATCTAAAAACTAAAAAGGTAAATAAATTATCTAAAATAATTAACCAACCTCACTATGAAGTATGAACGACTTCTCGACGTTTACTTTCCATACTGACGTTACTTCACTCCCGCGCTCACGCACACATTGTACGCTGTGTTTGTACACTTGGTTACCATAAGTAAAGCGCGCGTCGCTTCGTGAGATAAAAGTACTATACCTAGTAACATTAATCAAGAATAGATAATTATTTATCCTTATTTACGATAGTTAGTTGTTAATTATAAATTGTTTGCGTCTAGTAAAAAGTGTAGATCTTTTATTTATTATATAATAGAAATCTTAAGGCGCCAGGTACTGTAGGTACGTGCCGGTACACAGACAATTTTGATCGTGATCCGTCTTTCTAACGTCAATCAATTCTGCACACGATCAATCTACCTACATCGCGATCCGCGATCACAGATCTAGATCTTGAAACTCGATCTCTGATTGACTGTGTACCGGGTACCTTACACTTGATCCATAAATAGTGATCCATTCAGTCATCGTTCACTTCACAATTTATTAGAAAAAAAGAACATCACGAAAATGAGATCGTTTGCGATTTGTATCGATGGCCATGATTTCAGGCTTTCTTTGTCAGATTTTGTAGATAGTGCTCCTTCTTACCCGGGTTACATCATACATGACTTGAATACAAAATATCTGCTGTTAACTAACTTTGTATTTTTCTTTGTTGCAGCCACATCAAAATGGATTTGGAGTTTCGTAACTTGACGTACACAGTGCATAGCAGACTAGCTAGAGGTATTTAATTTGGGTTTCTGTTTTACAATTAATATGGTAAGAATTAATCTTTAAAACATAATTTCTTAAATAAAAAAATCTTTAAATAAATAATTAATTACATTAGGATATTTTTCCCATAAGTAAAATATACCTAATTATATTTTTTTTTCTGCGTGTAATTTACTGAAGTTAATAATTATTACTTATGTACATCAGACATTGTGGTTAGGTACCTGTCAAACCAGTAGGTAAGTAGGCATTTTTCTTAATATAACAAAGTAATCCGACTTTACTACTTACTTACTAAATACTAATGTTACTTTAATGATTTTATGAAATTTCTTTAATAACAAGGGCAACTTAACACTGCGTAAACGCGTTTTATGTGCCAACTTCCATGTCGCAAAAGGGAAAGCACTGTCATGGTTAAAGGCGGCGTAATTTAAACAGCTGAGCTCGTTTTAGCACTATATTACTATAGCTAATATTATACGGTCAACAAAATAAAGTGTCAAAACTAAACTAGTTTTTTTTTCAATGAACAATATTACCGCGGAAGAACTGTTATTTTTCTGTGTATAATCGCACCTACATGTATTATATCACTAGAGGTCGCCTGCGACTTCATCCGCGTACAATTTCTGATTTCTTATGAGATTTTTCCGCTGAAAAATGCCTACTTATAACGGCTATATATATTCGGCAGGTTTTTATTATATAAAACTAACTAGCGGACGCCCGCGACTTCGTTCGCGTGGCGTAAGTTTTTAATTCCCACAGGCACTCCTTAATTTTCCGGGATAAAAAGAAGCCTATGTCACTGCACAGGTCCTCATCTATACCCATAAAAAATCACGTCGATCCGTTGCTCTGTTGCCGCGTGAGTGAAGGACAAACTCTCTATTTAACGTCCTTGGGGATAGAAATTACAAAAATTGTGAAATACGTATTTCATAATTTTAAACCGGAAGCCCAAATACCAAGTTTCATGGCTATAACTGAAAAACGATGGACTTTCATACAAACTTTCAACCCCTATTTTACCCCTTTGGGGGTAGAATTTCGAAAATCCTTTCTTAGTGGATACCTACTCTTTACAAAGAACACACCCTCCAAATTTCATGTCTCTAGGACCAGCGGTTTAGGCTGTGCGTTGATATATAAGTCAGTCAGTCAGTCAGTCAGTCAGTCAGTCAGGACTTTGAATTTTATATATATCTTCAAAATCCTAGAACCCAAACTTCCAACACCAATTTCACCCCCTTTAAGGATAGGGTGGATTTTCGTAAAACTGCTTAGGTACACAGGTTATTATCTATTATTTAAAACTAATAACCTAAATCCCGATTTTCAAGTCTCTAACTTCAAACACATACCTATTACTTTCATACAAAATCCCAACCCCGATTTCACCCCTTTTGGGGTGAAGTTTTGAGAAATTGCTTATACAAGTCATTATTATTTAAATCTAATAACCTAAATGCCGATTTTCAAGTCTCTAACTTCAAAAACTTAGAACCCTCTTGTAAGCTTCCAACCCCTATTTCATCCCCATTGGGGTGGATTTTCGTAAAATTGCTTATACAGATTTTTATTATTTACAACTAATAACTTAACTGCCAATTTTCATGTCTCTAACTTCAAATACCAAGGACTTTCATACAAACTTCCAACCCCCATTTCAACCCCTTAGGGGTTTTCCCCAATTTTCTCAAAACCGTTTCCTAGCTGATGTCTACACCATAGAAGGAATCTACCTTCCAAATTTCAAGTCTGTATGCTTTATTTATAGATCCTGAGATATCGTGATCAGTCAGTCAGTCAGTCAGTGAGTGAATGAGTGGTATTTCGCTTTTATATAATAAATATAATATACTCTATTACTATACATAATATCCGGATAAACTCACGTGTTCCGTCGGAAAAATGCCCGACTAGTTAAAATATATACTCGTAGATTATTATGCTCATGCGATCTACATAAAGAGACCTTTCATTTCATACGAAACCCGACACAGTAGTCTCAGATAAATTATTAGCTTCCTGCTGCTATTTTTCCGTCATATTGATTTGACGAAAAGTGATGACATGATAATTCGTCCCCTATTTAGCAAAGAAAATCCCTACATAGGCCTAATGTGCACAATCTGAATTCTGAAGTCTCTAGACCCAGCGGAATGAGATGTACATTGATATCAATGTCAGTCAGTAAAGTTTTCCTTTTTAAATATGAACATGTGTTTAGATATAGGTAGGTTATGGTATACAATATATATTTATCCGCATCTTCAGCAGCCATAGGTCAGATCATAAAAAATCAATGTATCTAAGTAATAAGTAGGTCTCAGACTAAAACACAATATTGTAGTTAAAAATGTTAAATAAAAATTATGCACTTGCACTCTTGTAAAAATATTATGATGTGATTTAAAATAAATAAATTCGTGAAATGGTGTTCGCACCACAGGTTCGGGTGCCGGATAACTTACCTAGGAAGTAGGTATACTTATACTTCCCTCAATAATTTAATAATACCTAATTAATCGGTGACAATTATGTTCTGTTAAGGCTATAATGATTATGCTAAAATTTCAATGAGAGCGGAAGTTCTAAAGTCCACCTTGCGAATATTTTGCACCAATTTCACATGCAAATAAAAAAAATCAAATAAAATAACTTTATTTACTGTTTACTACTTCGTTATCAGTGGGCCTTCAGCTACGGTAACACAATTAAATCGCAATCACCTCTGACAGGCCTTGGCCTCTGACACTCTTTCACAATAATTATTGACTATAGGTACTTCATTGTTTCAGCAAGAATGCTAACCTATTTAAAATTCAGCCAATCACAATAATTGGGATTAATAATGGATTGATTTAATCTAATTCATTTTATTGCATACATATGGTATCTAGTGTGAGCTGTAATTTATGATCATTGTTCATGTAGATAGATAATGTACCTATCTATAATTTGTCCAACCATTTATTACATAATTACTTAGTACATAAGCACGTCTATGAAGTGTCATAATTATTGGCAGGTAACAATCTGCAATAAAATGCAATCCATACTTCCATACTAATATTATAAATGCGAAAGTCTGTCTGTCTGTCCGTCTGTCTGTCTGTCTGTCTGTCTGTCTGCTACGCTTTCACGACCCAACCGTTCAACCGATTTTGATGAAATTTGGTACAGGGATAGGTTGTATCCCGGGGAAGGACATATGCATACTTTTTATCCCGAAAAATCAAGGAGTTCCCGCGGGAATCAAAAAACTTAATCCATGCGGACGAAGTCGCGGGCATCATCTAGTACTCCATAAACGCATATCATTTTTTAAAATAGTGAAGCGACGTGCCCTTTTATCCGATATTTCGTAACTCGTATACTCATCTAGTAATTTCAAGTACGACTTTCCTTTTCAGAATAGTCACGGAGCTTCAACACTAGCTTTCTTGATAGTCCTGCACCATACATCCTTGGCGATGGATGGTTTCTATGACCTGCTTGGTTGATGTACATTTCTGTACTGTTGTATATAAATGATTTATTTTAATACATGTACATTAATATACTTAGTCATTTAAACGTTTATAAAACAACTAAAAAATGTTAAGCAAAGATAAATATATCAATTTGTCAAATTGATTAAAACTTCTTCATAAAGAAAGTCGATTGTTGCCAAAAATCGATTAGATTTAGAACATCATTGAATCGAGCTTCCAAAAGTAAAATAAATGGTTGGACAAATATACCTACTCATTTTGTTGGCTGTGACGTCATCCGGATTACAGCTGAAAATCGGCGCCTGTTTCAGGACAAAGGTTAAGTTAGGGACTGTAGGTTAGGTTACACTAGGTAGGTACCTACTCCTAATCTAGGTCGTGTCACAGACAAACATTATTGGTATACCATTGCATTTCCTTCTTTTACAAAAGACCAGCAGTGTATTCATCATAAGTATATGCGAGTGAATGCCTTTTAAGATCAAACGGTTGTAAGGAAAATCAACGGTATTTAAATAACGGTTACTTGTCAAGATTTATTTTTAGGTCCCCTTGAGTAGGTTAGTGGTTAAAGGTCTCCGTATTTTTAGTGTTCTTTCTGTTTTGGCTTTTCTGCATTAATTTACGCTACGGCAAGTTACTTTTCATCTGGTAGGTACATGCTAGATGGAAAGTGACGATACAATTTACACAATGAAAGCGCTTATAAACCCTGGAAGGGGTATTGCAGTTTAATAAACTCAAGCGCCAACGGACTACATAACATATCTGAGGCAGTTCCTCCTCTGAGATCATGAACCTGTTGAAAGTCTACGACTCTGAACACGTGTCTCCTCAATGAATCTATATAGTTTAATACCTATTATTTTCCCTTATGATATTCCCAGTCAATTCTATTCGGACCCCTTCCTCTTGGGATTGAGAATCCAGAGGTCCGTCATAAAATAATCTAAAATAGTAAATTCATCAAAATAATCCAAAGATTACTCTAATTATAAAATTAATGAAATGACTTTATAAATAATAGCTGATGCCCGCGACTTCGTCCGCGTGGATATACCAAGTTTCATCGAAATAACTTGAGAAATGACGGACTTTCAACCCCTATTTCACCCCTTTGGGGGTAGAATTTTGAAAAACTGTGAAACACTTATTTTCTCATTTTTAACCGGTAGCTTGTATACCAAGTTTAATCGATATAACTTGAGAAATGACGGACTTTCATACAAACTTTCACCCCCTATTTCACCCCCTTAGGGGTGGAATTTTGAATAACTGTGACACACGTACTTCTTTATTTTTTACCGTAAGCCAAAATAAAAAGTTTCGTTGATATAACTTGTAAAACATTTTGAGAAACGAAGGACTTTCATACCAACTTTCCTCCCCTATTTCACCCTTTTGGGGGTTGAATTTTCAATAACTGTGAAACACGTCTGTCTCCATTTTCAACTCGCAGCTCATATATCAAGTTTCATGGCTATAACTTGAGAAATTAAGGACTTTCATACAAACTTTCAACCCCTATTTCACCCCTTCGGGGGTAGAATTTCAGGATAAAAAGTATCCTATGTCCTACCTCGTAGTATGGGCTCAAATCGTGCCAAGTTTCGTTTGAATTCATTCAGTAGTTTCGGCGTGATGCGCGGCCAAGATACAGACAGACAGACAGACAGACAGACAGACAGACAGACAGACAGACAAAAATGAAAAAAATTACAGATTTGGCTTCAGTATCGAATAATGAGTGCCCTCCAAAAAAAATTTTCAAAATATCTTCAATGTACAGAATTGGACATGTTACAGTTTTATTATAAGTATATATAGATGTTCACATTCTATCTTCACGGTGCGGTATTTATATCTGGTAATTAATTAACATATAAATAATAAATACCCATCCATTGGTCTTTAATCTTTATGTACTATTTTTACATAAACATTATAATATTTTGAGGATTTCCTGACCATTTAAATACAATAGTGAATTAATTGAGCATAATAATTTAAATATAGATACATAATAACTTTATTATAGTAGCCAAATAATTACTCGTAGAGAAAAATACTTACTACTTACAGATAAGAAATATTACTTTTATCTATACTTTTGACGTAACGACACAAGTAACCATGTTAGCTTCGGTAGACAAATAGAGATAACGGGTAGACATAATTTTACTCGTAGCACGGTAATATTATGTATATAATATTACCGTGCTCGTAGTGCGCATGCTAGCCATACAGGGCGCGTTTGGAACCCTCGTCAAGGGCTAACTTGTAGTGGATAAAAAAAAACTCCCTTCCAAAATGTAAAATGATAAAATCTCAGTTTTTAGAATTTAGAGATTCCCAGCTGTTTCGTATATTTTACTAGCTAATGCCCGCGACTTCGTCCGCGTGGATTGAGGTTTTTGGTATGTAAAAAAGTGTGTATTCCAGACTATAATAATCTGTCTCTGTGACGTTCAGCCGTTCCGGCGTGATTGAGTAACAAACATCCATCCATCCATACATTCATCCTCCATCCACCCATCCATCCGAACTTTCGCATTTATAATATTAGCATAGATAAAAGACCGGCCAAGTGCGAGTCGGACTCGCGCACCGAGGGTTCCGTACAAACCTGTAGTAAGTTTTACGATTTATGACGTATTAAAAATAAAAATTACGTTTGTTGTATGGGAGCCCCCCTTTAATATTTACTTTATTGATATTTAATTATTTATTTTGAAAGGTAATATACAAGTTAATATTCTGTGAAAATTTGAACCGACTACCTGTTACCGTTTTTAATATTGAGCAAAAAAATACGAAAAAAACACGTTTATTGTATGGGGACCCCCCTTAATATATATATTTTTTTAATTTTTAGTATTTGTTGTTATAGCGGCAACGGAAATACATCATTTGTGAAAATTTCAGCTTTCTAGCTATCACGGTTTATGAGATACAGCCTGGAGACAGACAGACAGACAGACAGACAGACAGACAGACAGCGGAGTCTTAGTGATAGGGTCCCGTTTTTACCCTTTGGGTACGGAACCCTAAAAAATGTGTATTAAAAATAACAAACGCCGTAAAAATATTTTAACGAGTAGGTTTGACAAACTATTTTAAAAAATCCTTTGATTTTAATTTTTTAAAATCTAAGTAAGTAACTAATATTATTTAGCTGTTCCCGTAAGTCGCTCCCAATACCAAACGTTAATAGTAGCAGCGTTCAACTATATTTGGGGCATCCCAAAATAAAACAACACATACTATAATAAATGATAGATAGGTATTACATACTCATGAACGAGCGGAAAGACGATAATAATTTAGGACAAACGTTTAAATGCCCTTGACATCTTACAAAAAACCGGCCAAGTGCGAGTCGGACTCGCGCACCGAGGGTTCCGTACAAACCTGTAGTAAGTTTTACGATTTATGACGTATTAAAAACAAGACGAAATGAACCGCAAAACTAACTTTGTAGAGGTTTATTGTTAATATCAAAAAATTACGTTTGTTGTATGGGAGCCCCCCTTTAATATTTACTTTATTGATATTTAATTATTTATTTTGAAAGGTAATATACAAGTTAATATTCTGTGAAAATTTGAACCGTCTACCTGTTACCGTTTTTAATATTGAGCAAAAAAATACGAAAAAAACACGTTTATTGTATGAGGACCCCCCTTAATATATATATTTTTTTAATTTTTAGTATTTGTTGTTATAGCGGCAACGGAAATACATCATTTGTGAAAATTTCAGCTTTCTAGCTATCACGGTTTATGAGATACAGCCTGGAGACAGACAGACAGACAGACAGACAGACAGACAGACAGACAGACAGACAGACAGACAGCGGAGTCTTAGTAATAGGGTCCCGTTTTTACCCTTTGGGTACGGAACCCTAAAAAGTAAACTCTTTGAATTTTACTACAGCCGCTACAGATCGCTTCAAAGCGATAAGGCCGCCATTTGTACCGATTTTTCTTTTTTTAATTTTATTGTTGTTTAAATGTACTTATTTTTTATTTTTATTTTGGTGTACAATTAAGAGTATTTCATTCATTCATACAGCTGACCATCAGCTGGCAGATATGGAAATTTTCGTAAATGGTTCTTGGTTCTTTTTTATACAATATTATAAATAGGCTTTCTCCATCATTTGCGTAAAAAATAGAGCTTTTTATCATGAAGACCCCATGATCTTTTATATATTTATGGTCTGAGCCAAGACCATTATTTGTCACAAGACCTGAATTTGTGTGCAATACAAATAATTAAGACTAGCACCACCTAGCAATGTAAAACCTCTTCAACTGATTCCAGAAAATAGAATGCCATTAAGTACATAATGGTTTTAATTTTATTTATTTTTATTTATTTGTTTAAATCAGGCAACGAGGCCCATAGAAATATAAACATAATAATATAACATACAAAAAAACACAGTAATGAAAAATTCTTAAATAAAATAAATACATATGAAAATATATCTAATAATAAAACTGTAGGGATTCTGGATGAATAAAATAAAATATGCGCCAAATTGAGAATCTCCTCCTTTTTAGAAGTCGGGTTAAAAACTGAGCAAAAATATATTGTTGTAATAACTAAGCAACAAACATTGCATCTTGACAAAACGTATAGATACGGTAATATTATATAGTAGGTATGTCATACACGTGGGGATGGGCAGGGATTTGTCCACGTGTAGTGTGTATCCTTGGCGAATTACGGTGCACTAAAAATAATTTATTGCAGCTATAATGTTGTGAACATAATTATTTCACACTTTGTAGCTCATAACGTTTGTTGACTGTGATATGCAGCTATGCCAGACAACAGAAGAAAAAAGAAAGAAAAAGTTAAGATTTTAAAAACTAATCAATAATGGCTTACCTAACTAGGTATTGAAATATAATCTTAAGTAAAAATATATTAAATACAGGCCATAAAAGTCAGTTTTATTATTTTAAAGGGATTCATTACAGTGGCTATATTCTTTCCTTTTATATAGGTACTTAATTTTAACGAAGGAAGTTTCGTTATTAATATTCTATTAGTCTTCGGCGAATAAAGTCCAAAAGCATGCGTTAGGTAATTGCGGATGTAAAGTTACGCTAATCCATCTAAACAGCTTCAGTAAAAAAGAAATAATTACTAATTTATTAAAAAACCCAAAACTAATAATTTTACTAGGAACTATTATTTCGGCACTACAAACTTTAATGTAGGTACTTTAAATGTTTTTAATGGTTCAGTTTTTACAGAGAAGAATAAAAAGCATCGATGGAAAAAATCTATATACATAAAAATCAGTTGCATATTGTATGGTAATGTAAGCGTATCACTTCAGAACGGCTGGACCGATTCTGATGATTTTGATTTTTTTGTGTTTTTGAGTGGGTCTCGGGATGGTTAATATTCCCAATTGGAATGGATTGGGTTCTAGATTCAGGGCAGGACGTCTGCCGGGCCCATAAGTAAATGATAAAAAGTGATCCACGTATTCCTTGGTTATATTAAAAGCCATAAAACAAAATAAGAAGAAGAAGAAATATCTTAGAGATTTTCCCAAATTTTTAAGAGTTGGCTTACGTTTTCAAGTTTTTTTCATTTTCCTCTTATTTAGTTAAGTAGATACCTACTTAAAAACATCATAATAATCAAATAAATATTATAAATGCGAAAGTTTGGATGGATATATGGACTATGGATGTATGGATGTATGGATGTATGGATGTATGGATGTATGGATGTATGGATGTATGGATGTGTGGATGTTTGTTACTCAATCACGCCCCAACGGCTGAACGGATCTGGATGAAATTTGGCACAGAGATAGATTATAGTCTGGAATAACACATAGGCTACTTTTTATCCCGGAAAATTAAGGAGTTCCCGCGGGAACCGAAAAACCTCGATCTACGCGGACGAAGTCGCGGGCATCAGCTAGTAATTTATAAAATCCATCTAGGTATACCTATTACATATTAAGGACTTATTACTAAAGATAATAATCTTGTCTAGATGTAATAAAAAAATGAATTGAAATGCCATTCCGACGGAGAAGAATCAGCAAGAAACTTAATAACTAGTGGTTCGCCCCGAACTGAGACCTCGCGGTATCACAGAGCGCCATCTATTGATATCATCGTGAAGTTCTGTTAAAAATATCATCATCATTAAATCTTAAATAATTTCGTTTCCTTATAATATGTATCTAATTTTAGTATTTGTTGTTCAAGTACAGGATATAATTCAAATAATTGATCAAGTTTCAGGCTTGAGAGTTCAGAAAGTTGAGAGTTCTGAGGTCAACTTTGGACGTTAGAAAATCGCCACTTTGAAAGCCCCCCATTTCGTCAATTTTAGGGGAAAAATTAAAAAAATATATTTTTGCACTCTATTCCTAATATCATCTTTAAAATGATATACCGCAACCCTATGTAACGCTATAAAAATATTTTACTTCGCATTCGCTTCTATGAGAGCCCCTACCCCCTGAAATAAAGATTTTTATAACTTTTTAAGCCATATTCGGCGGGAGGCCGATTATATATTGTTTACATATTATATTTAAATTTGAAGTAATTACGTTCAGCAATTCAGAGACGGACGGACGGACGGACCGACGGACGGACGGACGGACAAGTGCCAATTCACCCAAGTAGACTCAGAGACCTTCGCTTCGCTCGGTCAGATAAACTCCTAATTATAACAAGTAGACTCAGAGACCTTCGCTTCGCTCGGTCAATTAAAAATATAAATATTTATTTAAATATTATTTTTACTAGATGATGCCTGTGTGGATTAAGGTTTTTTTAATTCCTGCGGGAATTTTTTAATTTTTATATTTTTTGAATTTGATTTTAATGTAGGCGTAGGGTTAATTCAGGTTATAAGTTACAAGCTATCTCTATTCCAAAGAGTGAAATTGGTTCAGTCACTGTGGCGTGAAGGACATACCTACATCCAAACTTTTACATTCAAATAATATTAGTAAAATTAATGCACAACATTGACCCTCTTGTATTAATATTTGATAGCTTCTGTCTGGCCGATAACTTGCAAGTTGTCATCAATGCCCTCATTCGGATGTAAACAATATCAATGGACCGAGTTGTGACTTTGGTATCATTATTTATTAGGTCGCAGCAGTTTGACAGATTTTTATAGGCTGGGAAACTTGTAGACTAATTACTAAACACTTATCAGCCTTACTAGTAAATGTTTGTTATTATAGTGGTAGTTTGTTTACATGTTTTGCTTTGATCTTTCGCTGTTGAACTAATAATTCACCCGCAAATCAACGCGACGACGACGTTTCGCTACGTCGTATTTTATATTTTTTCTTCGCCAACACTAAACTTAGTTTACGTATCGTAAGTAAAAGGTGGAAATCACACCCTAATAAGTATATTATACTAGACTTCCCCCGCGACTTCGTCCGCGTTCTTTTCCCATCGGAAGTCCTTAATTTTCTGGGATACAAAGCCTAGGTAGGTATGTCCTTCCCCGGGAAATATGGCCCGAGCGTAGCAGACAGATACACAGACCATATTTTCGCATTTATAATAGGTAGGTAATAATATTTAACCGTGCTCTAACACCTGCCTGCAGCCATGATGAATTTGAAAGCTTAGCAACTGACTCCCTATGGAAGTAGATAGATTAGATAGATAACATTAAAGAGAAATAATAAGGTTAACAAGCAAAAAGAAATAACAAGTGCGCAAAGGCGGTCTTATCACTAATGATCTCCTCCAGACCACCTTTAATTATAGAAACAAATGCAAAATATCATGACAACGGCGAAAAAGTTTCATAGATTATAGCAATCAACACGCCGAAACTTCAGAACTTCCTTTAATAAACTTCATGAACAAACTATCAAAACATCTAGCAACTACTTAATAAATGAACACAAATTGTGGAAGTGCTCGACCAGTTTATAGTTGTACATAGGCGCAGGAAAGGGAAAGGACGGCTCTTTTTAAAAAGGCGTTAAGTATCAAGGTCTTGCAGTTGACTTTCTTTAAACGTTGTAGGTAACAGCCTTATTGATGAAGTTGCGCCAGTATCCACTTACTGCGCAAGCTCTTTCCAGTTCAAATGAAAATGAATGGTCGAAATGTTGCTCATTCCATGGAATTCCTTTACACAATTTCAAGCAACGTAGAATCTGTTACGATGCCCTGCAGAAGTCAGGGGTATTGGTCTAGTGCATACAGTGTACATACATACTTAGTTCGTTTAGCTATTCGGTATCTATACATTGGATTTTATTGCAATTGCAATTTTTTAAGACTGCAGTGGTTTGAGGACGCTCCCTATAAAAGTACCCATACATATTATTATTCGCGATATTCAACGTAATACACTATACAGGGGTGCCTACTTTTCAGGGTTCCGTACCCAAAGGGTACCTAAGGGACATTATTACTAAGCCTCTGCTGTCCATCCGTCCGTCCGTCAGTTTGTCAGCGGGCTGTTCCTATCACATGAACCGTAATACGTATAGACAATTGAAATTTTCAGAGTGTATTTCTATTGCCGCTATTACAACAATTTTTTTATATCCTCTACAAGTTAGCCCTTGACTGCGATCTCACCTGATGGTAAATAATAAAATAAAAAAATAAAGGGAGGCCCCTGCACACGTAGGTAAGAAGTTGATCCGAGTTGAAACGCACTCTACTCTAAAGTGAAAAGTACCTAGCTATGCATTTTTAAGTAGTTACTTATCTTAAAAATTCGAAGTACATTTCTCATACGGGATCATCCATAAAGTACGTCTCACAAACATTTGTGTGTCCAACTGTGACAAAGACGGGGGAGGGGTCAAAATATCACGAAATTAGTGTAACATACTCTATGGATGACCCCTAACCACATATTTATTTGGGAATTTTAGGTACCACTAAGATGTTTAGAAGGTGCATTTATTTTCTTTTAGGTAGGTACCATTGAAGTGCTACACGATGAGATATCTATAAAATGTAGGGGTCTCCCAATATAATATCAGCATAGATTAGCGCAGCGGAGACAGAGAGAAATCCTAAATCTATGAATATCAGTCAGTCAGTTTCCCCTAGGTAAAAGATTCACGTCATGATCAAACTAATTAAATCAATCGGTGACCTAAATAATGTTATCTTCAAATCCGCCACGTGGCCAGACGTGACTTAATTGTGTGAACTTGCCCGATATAGCAAGGCCTACTTTTAATTCCTATTTTACTCAATACATTTCCTTCGTTTGTTTTATCGGCGTGCGATAAAGTAATTGTAATAATATAATATGTCTATGTGTATGTGAATGGTGTCATACTAATTAAAATACTAGCTGATGCCCGCGACTTCGTCCGCGTGGATTGAGGTTTTTCGGTTCCCGCGGGAACTCTTTAATTTTCCGGGATAAAAAGTAGCCTATGTGCTATTCCAGACTATAATCTATCTCTGTGCCAAATTTCATCCAGATCCGTTCATCCGTTGGAGCGTGATTGAGTAACAAACATACATCCATACATACATACATCCATCCATCCAAACTTTCGCATTTATAATATTTATTTGATTTAATTGGGGCATCCGTATTTTTCCTTAAAATGCTCCATTCGTCACTAGTTAATTTTTTTTTTTATTAGGGGCTTATCAATCATAAAACTCATAAGGACTCATAAGTATTAATCTTTACGGTAAGTACCTTAATAATTTTGAATTCTCCAAAAAAACGTTTTTGTTTCATGTTTTTAACGTTTCTTTTCACAATAGAAAAAAAACTGTTTTTTTGCGTGTTGCATATTAGTGTACTAGTAGGTAATAGAAAATCTGTAACATAAATGATAACAATAATTGGTAATAAGTCCTAATCGGTCATTGAAAAAACAAATCGGCCTTGAATTGCAAAAGTAGGTACTTAATGTTTTATCTTAAAAAAGGGTGTATAGTGGTAAAACTTAGTACGAATTATGTAAGTATAATTAAATCTCTCATCTTAGACTGCATCTTCACTTACCATCAGGTGAGATCGCAGTCAAGGGCTAACTTGTAGTGGATAAAAAAAAAAAAAACTATGTATTTACTTCCTTCCATGCGTGTGAACTCACACGTGAAGTAGGTTTTTTCAGATTGTAATTTTTACGCTCAGCTCGTTTAGTAATTTATTATTGTTTTGGTTCGCTAATTCACTGACTAATAAGTTGTCCGCAAGACACAGACCACTACAAAGCACTATAATAGTCACACTTACAGAAAAAGGCTCAGTTTATACTAGTCACACAGCAGTTTCATGTCGGGTTCCTAATAACTTCCTATCCGGCCGAGCGATCACGTAACTTCTGCATCAATCATTGATACATCGCAATCACCTCTGATAGGTTAACACTCTTCCACTATTGGACATAATCCATTGACGCAGCAAGAATGCCATAAATTCAGCCAATTACAACAATTGATACTGTAACAATGATTGATGCAGAAGTTACGCGATCGCTCGGCGGGTCTTGTTTTTGTACGAAATATCTCTGCGTCGTATTCCTCGTTGCCGAGGGTCGTGACCCCTTTCCATTAATCACATATGGCAGGGGTTTTCTTGGGACAATAATGCGGTGGGTTCTTACGTCCTTCCGCATACTAAGAGTATTTCAACTCTTAGATTTGTAACAATTATTACCAGATATTAATGATTATAACTGGGACCGACGGCTTAACGTGCTCTCCGAGGCCCGGAGGAAACGAAAAGGCCAAATTTGAACCTCCAAATTCGGTCGTCCATCCAGTTACCGACTTGGGTCAACCTTGCTTAATAATCGCAATCGACTGATATGCGTTGTCACAACTAGGCCACTCGTCCCTCACTCGTACTTATGAAATATGGCGCATCAGAAAAACCTTTTTTTATTCCACTACAAGTTAGGTCTGAACTACGATTTCACCTCGTGGTAAGTGATGATGCAGTCTAGGATAGTAGCTTATTTGTTAGGGGTATGGGTATTGGTAAGTCAATGGGGGTATGGCACTAGTAAAATAAAACCCATACACCTACTTAGTCGGTTTTTAGTTCAGTCCTAGTTAGATTTCATAAAACGGGATATCATTGCCTTCATATCTTCTGCCCTAAATATAATAAGTAGGTACATCATTATAATTTATTGTACTATGCTCCCTGACTCATAGCGATAAATTAATTATAATTTATAATTCATAATAATCAATAAAATATTGTTACTACACTTCTTATGAGGTATCAACAAAATTTCCTAGTTAATATTATGTTGATGTTGTCGGTTGCTTACATATGAGCTAAGAATTTATGATATATGACTTAATAGGTATAATACCTACTAACTCATCTTAGATATGATCTATGAATCCTTAGTTGGTCATTTAAATAATAGGACGGAAAAGTTTTGGTATAGACCACCTAATTACCTACATATAGTAGTAATATTTTAATGACTTAGTAAAATTTATTTTCAATAAAGAAATGAGTAAACCAAGGGTAATAAATTTTTTTGTAGGGACATTACATCTTTAAATGCTTTGTGCTTGACTTGTATTGTACCTACATCAATTTTTTTATCCACTACAAGTTAGCCCTTGACTGCGATCTCACTTGATGATAAGTAATGATGCATTCTAAGATGGTAGCGGGCTAACCTGTTAGGGGCATGGCAGTTATATTAAAACCCATACCCCTAATCGGTTTCTACACGGCATCGTGCCGGAACGCTAAATCGCTTGGCGGCTCGCCTTTGCCGGTAGGGTGGTAACTGGTAACTAGCCACGTCCGAAGGCTCCCATCAGGCAAATACCTAGCCTACCTCATTCCATTTCTCGTATAAAGTCAAGACTATTTAAACCAATAATTAATTAGGCGCTTACTCACATTTGATTATAATAATATGAAGTTTTTTTGGTGATTTTCCCACCACAATAAAACAATTAAATTGTTTTTTTGGTGAACAGAGTGGGTGTCTGTTTCTCACCAAAAAAACCATACACCAGAAGTCAAAGTTGCAATCGGTCATCTACGGTAATAAAATGTGCCGCCTCTTCTACATTATAATTAATAATAATCCTAGTGATATCATATAAATATAGCCAATAGAGCTAAGAAAAAAAGAAAGAAAGAACAGTGTATTCGCCAATGGTGCCTCAGAAAAGCTGGCTCATCATTGCGCTGGGCGGACATAAGGACAGCTGCCACCTGCCACTGTTCCTGGCACTATTCCACGCGGGGATGACTTGTAGTACATTGTACAATGTACAGACTCGGTCTTTCTAACATAAATAATTATGCTAGGTTCGACTAGTCTAGAGCTATATTAAGAATCATACAAGGAGGAATCATCAAGACAATAATAATGTCCTTCCCATCGAATTTCGGACACAGCGGCCTATCTCCAGAGATTAGCCATCAGCGCGGGAGATATTATAGCACAAGTGTGTGCGCAATGCGCATACACTCCTATATACCTACCAGTTAGTTAGCAATTACAAACAAAGACAATTTATATCCATACTAATATTATAAATGCGAAAGTGTCTGTCTGTCTGTCTGCTACGCTTTCCCGGCCCATCTTTTCAACCGATTTTGCTGAACTTTGGTATAGGGGTAGGTTATATCCCGGGGAAGGACATAGGCTACTTTTTATCCCGGAAAATTAAGGAGTTCCCGCGGGAATCAAAAAACCTTAATCCACGCGGACGAAGTCGCGGGCATCATCTAGTTAGTAATAAACTCAGATCAGTACCTATGTACTCCTAAAAAATTAGGAGTACATAGGTACTCCTAATTTTATTAGTTTAAATAAAATTAGGAGTAGGTATGTAAGTGTAAATGTAATGTATAATGTAATACCTGAATATGAAATAAATTTGTAATTATGTAGGTACGTGCCTACTTTAACTTCTTAATTATTTTTTAATTAAGGAAGTGTTTCCAGTTTTTACCTGCGAGATCGTATTAAATCGGTTTTTCTATGAGACCGGAAAATGATGTAGCTACCTAGTACTCATCTGAGATCATTATTCAAAGTGACGTAACGACTTCCCTGGCGCAGTGGTAAACGTTGTTGTTTTATAAATCTCAGGTTCGTTCCTCGGAATGGTCAATTTGGGAATTTATAATTTTTGAATTTTCTCTGGTCTGGTGATGAGGGACGAGTGGCCTAGTTGCGACAACGCAGATTCTTAAGCAACGTTGACCCAAACCGTTAACTGGATTGGTGACCGAATTTGGAAGGCCAAATTTGGCCTTTTCGTTTCCTCCGTGCCTCGGGAGCACCGTTATTATCACTAACATTGATAATAATCGTTACAAACCTAAGTTGAAATAGTAGGTACTCAGTCGAGTCGTATGCGGAAGGACCTGGGAACCCACCGCATTATTATCCCAAGAAAACCCCTGCCATTATGTAATTAATGGAAAGGGCTCACGACCCTCAGCAATGAGGAACACGACGCAGAGAGAGAGAGAGAGGGGGGTCTGTTGGGAGGCCTACCATCACGTGTCGCCAAGTGATTCCGGTTACCGTCCAGGTTTTGTCTGGTGGGAGGCTTCGGCCGTGGCTAGTTATCACCCTACCGGCAATAACGTACCGCCAAGCGATTTAGTGTTCCGGTATGATGCTGTGTAGTAACCGACTAGGCCCCTAGGGGTATGGATTTGATATAACTGCCATACTCCTAACAGGTTAGCCCGCTATCATCTTAGACTGCATCGTCACCAGGTGACACATACCACCAGGTGAGATCGCAGTCAAGGGCTAACTTGTAGTGGAAAAAAAAAACTGGTACGATAGAGGTATAGGTTTTATATAACGCCACACCCTAACTCGCTACGGGCTACCATCTACATCTACACCACCATCACCACCATCGATTAAAACAATCAGGTGAAATTGCAGTCAAGGGCTAACGTGTAAGTATTGGATTTTTAAAGAAACAAAGGCGCTATGAAACCCACACCTAATAATTATAAAACTCAATGTCACGAATACAATGATCTATGGTTACAACATAACCGCAATGGCAACCACAAAGAATGGGCAACGTGTTTTTGCGGTTTCATTGAGTTCAGCTAAATCTTTACATTAGTAATGTACTCAGTAAGTATTGTTTATAAGTTGCATTGAATTACTGCATAAAAAATATTGCTACAGTTTTCGCAAATTGTTAGGAAAATTTAAGCTGGTTGTTAAAAAATGTACATAATGCCTGTGTAGAGTGCCACTTCGTCGGCGTGGATTTATTTTTTAAAAAAAACCAGACGTCTTACCTCTATAATTTTTTGGGTAGGTACTAGGTACTTACCTACCTGGCGAATGGATCGTGTAAAAGTAATAAATATACAGACAGCGTGCATGTACGCTTTTGCATTTAAAATATTGCCATGGAATCTTTAAGCCGATATGGTTGGTAATGGCAAAATGTCGCAAATGGATCATCTGGGATCTGGCTGTTCTGACTTAAGCAGCCGCAGGTTAAGTAGGCATTTAAGTAAATGTATGTCTAGGTACTTCTGTCTAGGTTAGGCTGTACGTATATAATATTATAGTATGTTTAGATTATAGTTAAGATATAAGTTTAAAGTACCCTACGCGATTCTTGCTCTGCCTTTATATTGTTCTAAAATAAAGGAATTCACGGCCTAAGAGCGTACCTACTTTGTATGAATTTGATAACGACAATATGACCTTAATGAATTGTGTTTCTATTACAGTTCTAATATCATATTTTTGTCACGTTCATATCATTGTTCCTGGCATTCGGTTAATGATAAGACCATGCGTAATTTGTTTTGTCTGTTTTTTTCCATATTTTTTGTTGATAAAACCCTTAAACCCTCTATCTACAGATTTACAGATAAATTACATTATTAGTTTAATACGCTGCTCTATTATACACAACATAAGTTAAGTAACAAATTGGGAGCAAAAAATATATAAATTACTAGCAGATGCCCGCGACTTCGTCCGCGTGGTTTTAGTTTTTTTCCCCACAGGTACTCCTTAATTTTTCGGTATAAAATACCAAGTTTCGTTGGTATACCTTGAAAAATATCTTGAGAAATGCAGGCCTTTATATACAAACTTTCGTCCCTTATTTCACCCGTTTGTAGGTAGAATTTTCAAAAATGGTGCAACACGTAGGTACCTACTTCTTCATATTTAACCGAAAGCTCAAACCAAGTCTCATGGCTTTAACTTGAAAAATTAATTAAAAAAAAAACAAAATTCAAATGTTTTTATTCAAATAAGCTTTTACAAGCGCTTTTGAATCGTTATAATATGAATCTACCGCTGGTTCGGAATGCCATTCCTACCGAGAAGAGCCAGCAAGAAACTCGGTGGTTGCTCTTTTCCATCAAAACTTACAATCATCATAATGATACAAGTAACTGCAGTCCCACGCATAGCTGGAGCGAATCAAATCCACGTTTTTTTTATCATTTACGTAATCTTCGATTGTATAGTAAGCTTTTTTCACGAGCATACAATACTCAATACACGCCAAGACTGGCAGACAGAGGCAGCCCCATTTCCGACGGTGGCACCCGTTCACGAGCATGACGCATGATCCAGCCATTGCTTCGCTTAACCATATTTGAGGGAACGTAACAACCCGCACCACACGACACCACCACAGAAACGTTAAAGAGAGTGTGACATACCCGACTACCCATATCAAGGCATAGAATTGAATACTGTATAAGGGTGCAAATCGCCACCTATCGGCAATAATAATATTAAAGTTTGTGTATGTTTGTTACTCCTTCACGCGGCAACTACTGAACCGATTTGGCTGAAATTTGGAATGGATGTAGATTATACCCTAGATTAACACATAGGCTACTCTTTATCATGGAAAAATCCATGGATCATTAACTTTACACAATTTGTGAAAACCAAAATTCACGCGAGCGGAGCCGCGGGCAACAGCTAGTCGGAAAAAATTGTAAAAAAATATTGATCTTTATGTTTTAGTTTATCGTTTAAATGAATATATTATCATAGAAATGCTCTTTTGTCATTTACGTAATCTTCCACAGTATAATAAGCTTTTTTCAAAAGCATACTTATAATGGATTTCTTAAACTTGTATAAAGGCAAGTTTAAAATAGATTTTGTGGAATTTTGTTATAAAATAGAATGCTCATTCCCACGAACGACCTTCGGACTTTTTTGAGGCGGAGCGATGGAGTCACGAGCTTATGGCAGTTTCTAGTTGGCCTATCGTGCAGATCGCAAATTCTTTTGTAATTCTGAAGGCGCTGTTTCACAAAGATTAAATTACTGTAAATGTATTGCGAGGCTACTGTAACCTATTTCCTTGAATTTCTCTCTAAGGGATTCGCGCGGTTTTAAATTATAAATTGCACGTATTGCCCTTTTTTGTAATACAAAAATTTTTTGAATATCTGCTGCTTTACCCCATAGCAAGATTCCGTAACACATAATACTATGAAAGTAAGTAAGTAAGTAATGACTTTCATACAAACTTACAATCCCTATTTTACCCGTTTGGGGGGTGGAATTTTGAAAAACTGTGAGTTCGTATTTCTTTATTTTTTTACCAAAATAGGTACCTACCAAGTTTCGTTAATATAAATTAAAATATCTTGAGAAATGAAGGACTTTTATACAAATTTTTATAATTTCTGAATTTTCTCTGGTCTGCCCCCCGATTATGTAAGAATTGTCGATCAAACGTAATGGTTTAGAGTCAAAGTAATATAAACCATAAATGCATTGAATTAGAGCTCAATTTTATGTATCCATTCTTATACGTTAGAGTATCGTTCATACCTAAACGTATAAGAATGGGTATACGAAATTGAGCTCTAATTTAATGCTGTTATGGTTTATTTACTTTGCCGCAGAATTTTAACGATTTTATCGGCCATTCTTACATGATTGGGGGGCAGGTCTGGTGGGAGACTTCGGCCGTGGCTAGTTACCACCCTACCGGTAAAGACGTAACGCCAAGCGATTAAGCGTTCCGGTACGATGCCGTGTAGAAACCGACTAGGGGTATGGGTTTAATATAACTGTCATACCCCTAACAGGTTAGCTCGCTACCATCTTAGACTGCATCGTCACTTACCATCAGGTGAGATCGCAGTCAAGGGTGAACTTGTAGTGGAATAAAAAAAAATCATAAACGAGCGACCCAGGTAACTATGCTTAGAATTCACGCAGCTGTGCAGCGTGTTCTATTCTAGTGCATATGGCAAGGTATTGCAAGCCAACGACCGATGCACCTAGGACATTAAACCCTGGTAGCCATGTCGGATGCGAACAGAATGCGAGGATAGATGTTTGTAAGGTCGATTGTTGCGCGATAGTTGCGTTGATTGAAATGCAGGAAGCTTGCGGTGCCGACTGCCGGCGTCACGCGGTGGTAGAGTTGTAGATCAGTTGACAGCGAGTAACCTATGGTAGGTACAGTCCCATAAACTTAGTTTAAGTATAAGTTTGGATATAGTACTTATGTAATTCTAATAAGATTTTAACCGACTTTCAAAAAAGGAGGAGGTTCTCAATGCGGCGCGCATTTTTTTTAATGTATGTCGGTGCATATCTCCGTGGTTTCTAAACCGATTTGAAAAATATTGGATGGAAAACAGTGGATATTTATATGTATAATTGTATATAATATTATATATCTCCCAAATACGGGAAGTTATGTACCGCAGTCTTTGTTTATTTTGTAGTGTGATTTTACTTTTAGCAATTTGTTTTTCGGTTCATCAAATCTGACCCTCACAAGTATTTTCAAAATGTTCATAAGGTTTTAACGTTTAAGGTTCATAAGGTTTCGCTAGCTTCTTCGTCATAGTCTGTAAAGCCAGACTCGTGGGAGAGTCTGGCTTTACAACGCATTATGCTAGGCTAATATAATATTAAATTAGATTTACGGACCGACATTCCAACGAAAGGTAAGTACCTACTAGTACTAGTGGTAGGTAATAGAGCATAATAATTTCCGGAACAATTACATTTCTGCACTAACATAATAAAATTAAACCATAAAACGAACATGAATCATTATATTATTGTACTTACTCGTAACTGTACATTATTTACAAGAAACAAGATATTCTGTCTTTCACTAAAAACGCTGGCTGACTTGCTTGGCATGATAATAATTTATTTCTTGGAATAAGCACCTTTATTTTGTACATCGAGCAACTTTCTTCAATAAGCTTTTCATTCCACTTTGTATCTTATTCGCACTGCAATATAGAATTATTAGGGTCGACAGTAGGTACAATCTGCAAGTCGGCCATGGGACAGGTTTGACCGTTATTGAACTTGCCCCTGCTCGGAGCAAGTATTCGATGTCATTACCAGTTTTAAAGGCTGTAACAAACAGAACGCGTGGCGGTAACGTTTCCATTGCGGCTTATAGAAATCGTATACCTACATAGAACGGGAACGGCGTAGGAAAACATTGTAAATATAATATGATTGTGAAGAAACCTGCATGCCTGAGAGTTCTACATAATGTTTTCAAAAGTGTGTGAAGCTGCCAATCCGCACATGACCAGCGTGCTGGACTATAGCCTTACACCTTATTATTCTGAGAGGAGATCGTGTATGTTCAGTAGTGGGCCGGCAATAAGTTGAATGATGATGATAGTAAATACAAGGAACTGTATAAAAACGTTAAAAGCTTTAACACTGTGGAGTGCGCTTTCTTCTCGGCAGTAAAGGCATTCTGAACATGACGAAATTCACGTGACGATTCAAATGCTCTTGTAAAAGTTTATTTGAACAAAAAAGATTGGATTTGATTTGACGGCTGAAGCCGCAAGTCCTTGGAGTCTTGCGATGTAAGCGTGCCTCATACTTACAGATACAGTTCCTTAAATCTCGTATCACAAGTTGTACATTGACTACGCGCCCGCAGTAAACGTCTTCCAGGCAGTTCGCGTCGCGGTTTGTATGTTTCAATTTCAAGGCTGGTACCTACGACAGTTTTAGGAACAAGTTTACCGTGAATTATTTAGAGCAATTTTATGCGACTTCTTTTTTTTGAGCAGGGTTTCATATCTTTCTTTCTTTCAGGGTTATTGTAAACTTTCATTGATCAACCTTTGCCTGGACCAGTAAGAAAAATTCACGTCTATCGACCGTGATCCCGCATGATGTACCTACTTAGTCATTATCTTTAATTAATTTAAATGTCTATCAAATCGTAAATCTTCATCATTAAATATACATCGGTATTAACTCAAGGTATTACGGCATTAGGTACTAAAATATGAAATAAGGTTTTTAAAAACTGCAAATGTCACGAGTTACGTGTAGGTATACATATAATGAAACTCTCTATCAACTTACGAGTAGTATTATGTTTACAATGTACCTAATTGGGCTGCTGTCCAATAATATCTTGAGCATGTTGACTTCCGAGAAACTTGGAGAACAGAATTAGCTGCAAGAAAATATCTTTGTAGGAATTACTTATTATTGGAGGAAAATATTGACACAAGGTCAAAAATCCGTAGGTACAGTTACCAATAATTTAGGGTGAAACGAGTCAATATTTGCATATTAAATTTTGCTCAATATTAAATTTATTGAAGAAGGAAGTCACACACAGAACGTTTTTTGTTTTATAATACGTAAATGAGTTAAATAAGACAAAACCCCGTCTTCCGCGTGCGCACGATAACTGTATGATAAATTATTTTCTTGTTCGTTTTGTCTGGGAATTAACAATGTGGTTTTTTCTTGTTTCCCAGGGCCCGGAAAACAAGTCATCAAAGGTGTCAGTGGCAAGTTTATGTCTGGGCAGCTTATAGCTATCATGGGACCTTCGGGTGCCGGCAAAAGCTCTCTTCTTAACATTATATCTGGATACAAGTAAGTGAAGAAAATGCTTGTTTTGCATCTACCAGAGCCAAAAAATGGCCAAGATGTTTACTGTTATACATAGTCAAAATCTTGAGGCAGACGCCGCTATATTTCTACACTACCTATCTATGCTAATATTATAAACGCGAAAGTTTGGATGGATGGATGGATGGATGGATAGATGTTTGTAACTCAATCATGCCAGTACGGTTGTATCTGGATGAAATTTGGCACAGAGATAGATTATAGTCTGGAATAACACATAGGCTACTCTATATTGTGGAAAATTAAAGAGTTACCGCGAGAATGAAAAAACCTCAATCCACGCGGACGAAGTCGCGGGCATCAGCTAGTTTGACCATAAATTTGTCCGATTTTAAATTAATACATTTTGTCTCTGTACTGTAGTCAAAATTTGTTGAAGATTACTTCAACAAATTTCCTCCAAATAATAATCCAAACATTATAACAGACAGTTCCTAGATCCAGATCTAAAATCCTTTAATCTCTTTGCGTGCAAAACTAAAGTTTATAGTATAGGTAAGTGGATAACCGAGTTTTCTTTTAACTTTAGTTAATAATTTCTTAACAGTTCCAGCGGAATCACAGGCGAGCTTCTAGTGAATGGACAGATTCGTGATGAGCAGCAGTTCCAAAGGTCATCATGTTACATTACGCAAGAGGATCTCCTGCAGCCTCTGCTGACGGTGCGCGAAACTATGGACGTAGCAGCCAAATTCAAACTGCCAAAGGGCGCGAAGATTCCCTCGGAGGAAATACTACAGCAGCTTGGCTTGTTAGAACACCAACACACAAAGACTGATCTACTTTCTGGAGGACAGAAGAAAAGGTAACCAACTACTTATATTAACTACCTAGTATCTATGAATAAAATACACAGTGTCATGTTTAACACGACCAATCGCTGTTTGACTTGCTAGCAGCGTAGTAGTAGTAGTAGGTAGTCAAGTCTGGATAAGAAACTGCAGCAGCCATAGCAATCTACGGATTACGGAAAGAGTTTTTTACAAAAAATAAACGAAAGTGTACGCTGAAAATTCGGATTGCATAAGCATAACCACGAAAGGTTAGTTAGGTTAGTAGCATAAGGGCCGCTCACGGCATGGCTAATTAATAAACAATCGGTTATAAATTAACTATTGTTTTGTTATTCAACTAAAGTAGGTATAACGACCTACTTATTAACTGTTACTATGACAAAATCACCGTTCGTGAATGTTAAAAGATCAATTACACACGTAATACTTATAAAAATTACTCAAACTGACTGTAAACTTTTTGAAATATGGTTAATAAAATTAATTTATAACTAAAAGAATATTATAGTAAAAGTAAAGCGAATTTTATATTAAATCGACAAAACCGGTTCCGAAGGTTTTCCCTTTGAGCTCTACCTTCTATGTTATCCTGTGTTATATGTGTGATTCATTGAATTCTGGCTAAAGAACCGAATTTGTAAATACGCCTAATGCTGCGTGCCTTGCATCTGTACCATCCAGAGATAGATTATAGTCTGGAATAACAGATAGGCTACTTTTTATCCCGGAAAATTTAAGAGATCCCGCGGGAACCAAAAATCTCAATCCACGCGGAAGAAGTCGCGGGCAATCAGCTAGTGTACAATATTCACAAATAAGAATTGAAATTGAAACTTGGAGGAGTCTCTTATCTTTGGAAGTTGCCCATTTTAATTACCTATGGAGATTCCAATAGATTTATTATCATTATGTTCTAGGTTGGCAATAGCTCTGGAACTGGTGAACAACCCACCAGTGTTCTTCCTCGATGAGCCGACGAGTGGTTTGGACAACGTCACAACAGTGCAGTGTGTCAAACTGCTCAAACAGTTGGCGCGACAGGGGAGGACGGTGGTGTGCACTATTCATCAGCCACCGGCATCGCTGTTTGAACTGTTTGACCAGGTAAGAGCTATTCTTTATCATTTTATGGATTTGATGGTTGATATAGAAAACTTAGGTCACGCGCCTATTATAGGCGCATGTGTATAGGAGCGCGGAGGCTTGTAGGAGTTTTTAGTAAAGGAAGAGCCTGGATTATTACCTATTAGCTGATGCCGATGACTTCGTCCGCTTGGTTTACGTTTTTTTAATTCCCGCAGTAACTCCTCAATTTTCCTGGATAAAAAGTCGCCTTTGTCACTCTCCGTCTCCGACTATACCTATGTAAAAATCACGTCGATCCTTTCGTATTTATAAAATTATTATGATCTACCACCATTGTAAAGTCCCTAAACGGCCAACGTACAGAGGAAGTGAAAATAAATACGTAGGAGTGACTGGTGCATTGCCGCTTTTATGTCAAAGAGAATAAAGCTGAATTTGAATTGCTCAAGAAAGACACGGAGTCTCGGCTCCACTACACTCTGCGAATTGAAAACACTAAGGAAACAGAACTTTAAATATGGTAATCGAAGGTATATATTTGCAACTTTAAGAAATAACCGATATTACATCAACCAATCGTAAGGCCTCTCCTGAAATCTGAATTGCTTTTGATATTTTGGTAGTTCCGTATGCATAACGTACCGTTCGTATAGGTAGATCTAGCTACTAACTAACTTTCAAATGGAACCTATTTACCTCCCTGTGCCTGTACCTAGTACCTACCTACCTAATGAGACATCACGAACACCTATCGGATCATTGCAACAGATTATGAGGTTAATATTATATCAACGTATTGCGCTATGAAATTAAAGTAAGTACCTACTGTACCTAATAACGTAACTGTCGGTCTGTGCTAATGATCTTTTTTGTTAATGTAATACAAAATGCTAATACATATAAATCACTCAGTATGTACAGCAAAAAGGCAATGTATTTTTAGTACGAGAGTGTTACTTAATTCAAAATGCAATAAGTTTCATAACTTAAGATGATGCCCGGGAGTTCATCTACTTAGATTTAGGTTTCCTAAATCCCGTGGGTAAACTTTCCTTTTCATTTCAAGCTATCTTTGTACCAAACGTCAAACATATGGACCATGAAAAGCAACAGACAGACAAACAGATAGACTGACACACTTTCGCATTTATAATACCTATCTATTAGTAACGATTGAACTAGCTTTACGTCCGCTTGGGGATTCTTAAATAAATATCATATCTAATCATGAGAGACTCATAAGGAAACTCAAGTTTCTAGATCTGATAGACACAATGGTGAGTATTTCCAATCATTTATTGTTTAACTAGCTGATGCCCGCGACTTCGTCCGCGTGGTTTAAGTTTTTTTTATTCGCGCGGGAACTCATTGTATGTCTATGTCATTATATCTATGTCACTCCTCGACTATAGCCATGCCAAAAATCACGTCGATCCGTTGCGGCATGATTGAAGGACAAACCAACAAACCAACTGTATTTCCTTAACTAGATTAAAGGTAAAAAGTAGATTCCTGAAAAGTGGAGACGCGCATTGTATTGCATTACTTAGATGTTGCTTCCGCTACTAACGATGGAACTCGTGAAACGAGTGAAAAACCTTAATCGAGAACCTCTCAAGCACTGGAACAGTAATAATTATTATTAGAGGTTCACTAAGAAGGTTTCTGCGATATGTTTATCTCTTCTATACGGAAAACTAGACTACAGTATTAGTTTGTAATCTATATTCTATTATTGAAGTGAAAACTTCTTTAGCCGCGTTGAGCACTTTTTAGAGTTTACCCCCACAAGTAGGGGGTAAACTTGTGGATTCGCGTCACCGACACCACGCGTTGTTACGAAGACAAAAGGTACTTAAATATAAATATACTACATTCGTAATTAAACTTTAATGTCTTAGTTATAAGGTTTATATTTTAATTGTTTGAAAAAAAAACGTTTTTTTTTTAAATTATTTTAAATATTCGTTTTCACTTCTATCGGCAGTTCCTATGACTGCCAATTTTTATTAATGTATGGGTGCTCACCGCTTTTTTTGCCAGCAATGCTATAATTATGTAGGTAGGTACACAATACTGTATTTAATTGTTCTCTTTTTACATTAACGAATTATAAAATATAATTTATTGGATACAAGTTGTAATTATTTCCATAACAACTACCTATACCTACTCGTACCTAACATAGATTAACTTAAATAATGTTATACCTATTCATCATGTTATCATTACAGAGATACAAATCAATAGGTAGGTAAGTAGTAAGTACTGAGTGTGAGTATTGACTGTTCTTCAGAGAACAACAACACAGAACACACAACAACAACACAACAGAGACAACAGATGAAATTAGCTGATGCCCGCGACTTCGTCCGCGTGGATTGAGGTTTTTTGGTTCCCGCGGGAACTCTAATTTTCTGGGATAAAAAGTAGCCTTTGTGCTATTCCAGACTTTGTGTTATAATCTTTCTCTGTGCCATGTTCTGGCGTGATTGAGTAACAAACATCCATCCATCTAACCATCCAAACTTTCGCATTTATAATATTAAGGGCTGATTTTTCAATCGTCAGATAAAGTTTATCGGAGGAATAAATTTGACGTTTTGACAGGTTTTGTATTGAAAATCTGTCAAAACGTCAAATTTATTCCTCCGATAAAATTTATCTGACGATTGAAAAATTAGCCCTAAGTCCTATAGAAGTATAGCTATAGATTATAGCGATGCACATTTCGAATCGATGTGTAATGATTTCATTCAACATTTATAAACAACAATTACCTACACCTTTCAATTATTGTTTCTCATACGTTATTCATACCAGACCATAATATGTGTCACTTACGATTAAATAAACATAAGTGCATTTTATTATTGGTTGACTAATCGAAATCGATCGATCGATTTTTCAATCAGTATTTCGCAATGTTCCTAGTTACAAGTAAGTACATAATTTCTGTACTGCACAATCTCTAAACTAAACTAAAATTAGAGCATTACAAATATTGCTAACCCTTTCATAATACTCCCTACGGAAAGGGACAGAACTAGATTTAAAGCTGCCATTTTAGTTTAGTTTAGAGACTGGGGCTGATTCTGTAGTGTACAATCTCTAAACTAAACTAAAATGGCAGGTTTAAATCTAGTTCTGTCTTTTCCGTAGGGATTATTATGAAAGGGTTAGCAATATTTGTAATGCTCTAATTTTAGTTTAGTTTAGAGATTGTGCACTACAGAATCAGCCCCATTGTGTTATACAGAATTGGCCAAAATTGAAAACTAAATATTTAAAATTATTATATACTAGATAATGCCCGTGGTTCCGACCGCCTGGGGAAAGGATTTAGAAAAGTATTTTTTGACTTTTTGGGATACACAGTAGGTATAGCCAGGAGTCCGAATGCATTATGAATTTATCAAAATGGGCAATCAAAACGAACTAATTTAGCATAGGTACTTTGTGAGAGTGAATCCTCTCACAAAGTATCCTAAATTAGACGTGTGTAGTAAGTACCTAGTGTAGCACGTAGTGACCTAAAAATACAGTGTATACGTTTTACTAAGTTTGAAATGTGATCAAACTGTGAGCAGCAAAGATGAACCCTGTTGCCAGTTGTGACATTTCACAAGGTTTCAAACCAAAAGATTTCTTTAGTGAAATAAACTTTTACAAGTGCTTTTCACCTGAAACAAAATGATTTATCGGAATCATTTAAGACTAAGATTCTTTCATTTTGTTAATTTCGGTTGCAGTGACGATAACAATGACAAAAAAATTTGACATCACTGGCACTGGTATAATAATAATTGTACCTAAGTATTTCGAGAATACTTCACGCTTAAAATACCACTTAATTGCAGAATGAAGCTTTAAGAAAATTATTATAACAATTTAATTGTGTAGGTGTACCAAGTCAGTAACAATTATTGCGTCAATGCTTTTTATAGTGGACGTGATATGGTTAGATTAGATTAGAACAACTTTTTTTTCAAGAACGTCAAATTATATTTTAAACTTATCCGCTAAAATCCGCTACGACCGGTGTTTTTACCGATGTAATCATCTGATAGGTGAGCGTCTTATTAGGTATGTTTGTTTGTAATCTCACGGACAAAACCTTAAACTTGCACGGGGGCCTAAGACAAAACCTTTAACTTGCTAAGTCCAACTCGTAAAGGCTTTCCGAGAGATTTAATCTTAATTGTAATATTGATACGACAGATCTTGTCTTAATGAAGACGCTTATTATGATTACATTATTAGCAAGCTCAGCCTTCTATGAATCCTCATAAGCCCGATTCAGGTAGTAGGTAGGTACTAGGTAGTAGGTACTGAACTATTTGAACGCGCTTTCTACAATAGAACAATGGTCTGTCACAACTTACAGCACGGCTTTGACACGAACATTACTGTGGCTTTGACGATCTCCCTGGCGCAGTGTTGAGCGCTGTTGTCTTTACGTGGGAGGTCCCGCGTTCGATTCCCGGCAGGGTCAATTTGGGAATTTATAATTTCTGAATTTTCTTTGGTCTGGTCTGGTGGGAGCCTTCGGCCGTGACTAGTTACCACCCTGCCGGCACAGATGTGCCGCCAAGCGATTTAGCGTTCCGGTACGATGCCGTGTAGAAATCGACTAGGGTTATGGGTTTAATTTAACTGCCATACCCCTAATAGGTTAGTCCGCTAGCATCTTAGACTGCATCGTCACTTACCATCAGGTGAGATCGCAGTCAAGGGCTAACTTGTAGTAGAATAAAAAAGAAACGGCCGTACCTATTTTTTTTTTTCAATTATAGAATAGGCTTGCGCTTGACGACAGTCATGCTTCATACAAAGCAATGATGAGGTCTAGGTTGGTGCGCGCTGGCCTAGAAGATGCCTATGGCATACCATGGCAGCTGTAAGTAGGTATATATTATTATGTAGTCATGCTCATTTCTCAGTTTCCGGTGCTCTGCCCTCGTGAAACGGGCTTATACGGGCAACTTGGGAACGGAAGCAAGCTTTTATTGAATCTGTGACGGAAGCACTTCATAGCTGGCCGTAGCTATGAATCTTGCTCAGTAGATAGCCACTATGCCAGTACATGTGGGTTCAGCTTAAGGGTGCCTTTTCACCAGACATGTGCTATGTTGCTAACCTACAGAGTGCGCCGTATGTGTGTCAAACCCACCAATAGGAGCGCTTCAACTAACATCTAGCGATCTTGAAAATCAAGCGCTCCTATGTTTGGGTTTGACTCACATCCATAGCTTACAAACGTAGCATATCTCTGGTGGAAAGGCGCCCTAATGATGCACATAGACCATAGTTGCCTACTGCTCATTTTATTAGGGGTCCGTAGCCAAATTTGGCAAAAACGGAACCCTTATAGATTGGTCATGTCTGTCTGTCTGTCTGTCTGTCTGTCTGTCCGTCCGTATGTCACAGCCACTTTTTTCCGAAACTATAAGAACTATACTGTTGAAACCAAAAATAGAAAAAAAACAATAAATTTTGGGGGTCCCCATACTTAGAACTGAACCTCAAAAAATATTTTTCATCAAACCCATACGTGTGGGGTATCTATGGATAGGTCTTCAAAAATGATATTGAGGTTTCTAATATCATTTTTTTCTCCGTAACTTCTAAAAAATAAGAGAATGATAATACTAAAAAAAATATATGATGTACATTACCATGCAAACTTCCACCGAAAATTGGTTTGAACGAGATCTAGTACCTAAGTAGTTTTTTTTAATAATTTAAAACTTACTACAGGTTTGTACGGAACCCTCGGTGCGCGAGTCCGACTCGCACTTGGCCGGTTTTTATATTGTTTGTTTCCACGTATGAAATTATACCTACCTACGATACGATATGAAACGACCTATCGTTTCATATCGAATCATGTAGTTCATATAAATATGTAAGAATAATGATGATCAGTATCGGCGTCAATACAATGGTTACAAAGGAAATCCATGTTATTATGATTTATAATGATTCAGATAATTGTACAGTAGGTACGTTGATTGACGTGATAGATAGCGAGCGCAGATTTACATACTTAACTCAACATAAATCAAGTGTTTGTGATTTACCGTGTACCTTGGTTTCTTCTATTGTTTGATACCTAATCATGTTGTAACTAGTACCTACCTGAATGGCTTCTGGTTATAAAAACATTGAAACAATAGTCGGATTGCTATGTCGTTGCAAAATGGTAGAATTCGCTGTATTAGGCTATGATATTTAAAACATATAGATACGTTCCTCGCGCTTTATTTTGGCAAGAATTTAAGAAGGCACTTGCCCTCACTTGCATACATATTGCAGTTAACAACAGTGTAACTCAGAATCTATATTCATCTCTTTCTAACAACAGGTATAGCGTATGTTAACCTTTATGTTCTTTCCCTTTCTCCGCGTACGTAATATTTACGCCGTTTTTTAGTGCAATGATGTTCGCGTATGCCGCGTCTATTTGTAATAAGTCGTTGGTATTAGGTACATAGGTAACGGTTAGCCGGTTACAAAACTGATTCTGTCTGGCTGTGACTCAAATCGTAGACATAGATTTTTAACTCAACCGACTAGGCTGAAAGTTACCTTATAAAAGCTTATATGTACCTTTATAATTTTATTACAGTGCTTCACACACGAGGAAAGTTTCTAAACGTACTTAAATACATATCATATAACCGGCAGGATTTGAACCTGCGTCTCTCTGGGAATCGCGCCCTTGACCGGAATTGACCACTCGGCCACGGTTCACTTCCTACCTGCCAGGTGCCAGCATTGACTTATATGTAGTACTAGCTGATGCCCGCGACTTCGTCCGCGTGGATTGAGTTTTTTCGGTTCCCGCGGGAACTCTTTAATTTTCCGGGATAAAAAGTAGCCTATGTGCTATTCCAGACTATAATCTATCTCTGTGCCAAATTTCATCCAGATCCGTTCAGCCGTTGGAGCGTGATTGAGTAACATACATCCATACATCTACACATCCATACATCCATCCAAACTTTCGCATTTATAATATTTATTTGATACATAGGTATAAGTCAATGCCTGCCAGTGACGTTTGAGATATGCATCTTTAATCCAGTCTTTTTACGCGACTGTCTATGCCATCCAGTAGCGATATATTATTAAAGTATCGAAACCACTTTCAAAGGCCCATATTCGATGGAACTCTTTGAACGAGGAATGACACATTTAGTGAACCGTAGCCGAGTGGTCAAGGCGCTCAGGGCGCGATTCCCAGGGAGACGCAGGTTCAAATCCTGCCGGTTCCGAAAATTTTTGATATGTATTTAAGTAAGTTTAGCTTATACCTTAATTAACACATTAATTTAATTTTATACCGGAACCAAAACTTAATCCACCAGGGCCAAGTCGTGGGCATCTTGTTAGGAAACATAAACATTTCTGGGCATCTGGAAGAAATCTCTAAAAGAGATAAGTTGTCCTTGTGCATGTCCTTTTAATGTTTAGGTATGTTTTTATTTTTAAGTTTCTGGTACTAAAACTGCACAACTGCATACCATGGCTATGTAGCATCTATACTACGCTATGGGCTTATTTTATGGGGTAAATCTGTCGACATTTAAAATGTTTGTAAAGTACAAAAATTTCCTCATCACTGTGTGGCGCTGATATAATAGCCCCATGTCAGCCTTTATTTAAAAGAAAAAAGATATTGGGGCTGATTCTGTGTAACACAATCTCTAAACTAAACTAAAATGGCAGCTTTAAATGTAGTTCTGTCCCTTTCCGTAGGGAGTATTATGAAAGGGTTAGCAATATTTGTAATGCTCTAATTTTAGTTTAGTTTAGAGATTGTGCACTACAGAATCAGCCCCATTGCCATTGCCATGTTTATATATATTTGAAACTTGTTTATTTGTCAAAAAACACAATTACCTATTTGAGATGAAGCCTGATAACCGAAACCGGCGACAAAAACTCAAATTAGAGATACCCCAGCGTGCCCCAGCGCAGATTAGCTCTATGTTCCCGTAATTCATATTGTATGGCTGTAACCTTATATGTAGGTATAATGAACTCACAGACAGCACAAAAAGTTTGCCGATATCTAAATTTAAGAAAAAATTGTTTACCTATTTGATTGACGAATGTTTTTATAATATAAATGAATTTTTAGCTAGGTGTATGATATGATTGTATCCTGGAACAACCCATTTTAATTTAATTTTTTGTAAAGTAACTTTATTTATGTTGACTTTGTATAATATTAGATATGTATCACAATTATGTACTTTGAGCAATAACTGTACTGCCAATTTTGCACGCCAAACGTTTGGCAAAATGTGTATAATATTCATTCTCCAGCTTGTAATATCTACCTACTCACATTTAGCAAAATAAAATTAATTTCATTTCATTTCATTTCAAAAAAATAAATAAATAAAAAATAATAATAAGGGCTCATTAGGCTCATACCTATGCGTTAAAAAATTCCAAGCCTCTTACGTGTCTTCTGCTTACGTATTTCTTTGCGTAAATCACTATAAGAATTCCAAGTCTTTTAAATATCAATTTTCATAACGTTAATATCGTTAGGCAGTTGAGCGGTTTTTTTTTGTCCATTAAAGCTGCCTTAATTATGCTGTCAAAGATTATTTGATATTGGTAATTGATCCCAGTTGATCTGATAAGTATTTTGTTTCATTGGGCATACGTGATCCATTATTTTAAGATTCACGAATTATACGTGAGCGTAAATTAGACTTTTTATTGCAAAAAAATAACACCTTTTTTATCTGTCATCATCAAGTCATCGAAAAGTTGGATGACTAAGAAGTCGAGTCAAAGTCAAAATCTTTAATGTATACGAGTAGATATATGAAAGCTTGCAAGACGCCGAAAATTTGTGTGCCTAAAGGTACGTTAGTACTATTATATTATTCTGTGCTAAAGGCCTCTTACACCACTAGAGTATGCACTATGAAGTATCACGTTTTCGGGAAGCATTAAAAGTGATCCATTTTATTTCTTTATATTTCAGGCGTACATCGTAGCAGACGGTCGCTGTATCTACCAGGGCGACACAGAGGCGATGGTACCACATCTTCAGAGCATCGGCCTGGCGTGTCCTAGACACCACAATCCCGCAGATTTCAGTAAGATTTATATAATATACTAGCTAGGTAATTTTGTAGCATTTTTAATTACCTGATCATCATCATCGTCAACATCAGAATGAGATGGTTTTTGACTAGTCTAGGCCATAGTTCACCACTACGGCACAGGCATGGCGCGCCAATGGCGGCTAATGTAACTCTGAGCGCGCTCATATTCACTACAATAAATGAACTGTATATTATTATTAAAGTAGGTAAATAAGCTGGATTTAATAAGTTGATAAAAAATAAGTATTAAATCATTAAAAACATTTTTAAAAATAAGCTTTTGTCGTCCGCCATATTGATTTTAGTGTGACGTCATTTAATTTTTCGTGTTCTTCTCAGCAAACCCTTTGAATGATACCCATAAAATCGTATAGGTGCATACAAAATAACCACCCGCCATCGTTGGGAGCCCGCCATATTGAAATAAGCGTGTATATCTCTCAGCTCAATCGGTTGACGATAACTGTTTTAAAATTAAGTTTCAAGATTTGACCTAAACAAACATAGATACACACATTGCAAGTTAAATAAAAGCTTGTAAATATATTAAACCATCCTTGGCGATTACCTAAGTATGCTGTAAGATTTTTTTTCTTTACAGTAATAGAAACAACAGAAAACCCACAGAACATAAAAATGCTGTGCGACGAAATTCTGAATGGAAAACTGTACAAATCGGCAAAATTCGACACCGTCCCAATAGAGCCCATAAACAACATGCATCTTAAAGTTTGCTACCAAATAGAGGACGAATGTGGAGAAACAGAGATAGTATTATCGAATGAGAAATGCACGTACAAAGTTAAGCAGTACAACGAAGACAGTGAATCGACTGCGTCTTTGAACGAGTTGGCAATAGACGACTCCTCGATGGCGTGGATGAAGATACAGAAGTCAACATGCAGATTTCCAACGACATACTTCCAGCAGTTCTCGATATTGCTTGTCAGAATGCTGGTGCAAATATCAAGGAATCGGCAAGGTAAGGAAAAATGCAATGAAATCCTGACCCCTAAACTAGGGAACCTCGTATATCTTAGGGGCCAGTGCCATCTAAAACATAGATTTTATTATTTTAAGATGTCTAGACATATATCATCTGACTTTACAGATTAAAAACATTTCTTTAAAACGTGTTTAGATATTTTATATATTTTATAATTAAGCCACTATGGAATCAAAGACACTGCACTTAGGCTCATTGCGTCATATCTTAGTGACCGTATTCAGACGGTATGCGTAAATGATGTGAAATCATCCGGATCAGCCTCGTTAATGGGTGTCCCTCAAGGCTCTATTCTGGGTCCCTTCATGTTCTTGGTATATATAAATGATTTACCATATTTCGTCCAGGATACTTGCGATATTGTGCTATTTGCTGATGATACGTCTTTAATTTTTAAAGTCGATAGAAATAAGGAAGATTTTGACGACGTAAATAGTGCCATTTCTCAGGTCACTCACTGGTTTACTGTAAACAACTTACTTTTAAATGCAAAAAAAACTAAGTGTATTGAGTTCGCACTGCCCAATACCAAGAATACACGTAACATTAATCTAGTGGTAAACAATGATATGTTAAAAATAGAAGAGGCCGCCGTGTTCTTGGGAGTGACCTTAGATGCTAAGCTTCAATGGGGCACCCATATATCAAATCTAGCTGGTAAACTCAGTTCTGCTGCTTACGCTGTCAGAAAGATTCGGCAGTTAACAGACGTTGAAACTGCAAAGATTGTATATTTTGCTTATTTTCATAGTATTATGTCTTATGGAATCTTGCTGTGGGGTAAAGCGGCAGATATTCAAAAAATTTTTGTATTACAAAAAAGGGCAGTACGTGCAATATATAATTTAAAACCACGTGAATCCCTTAGAGAGAAATTCAAGGAAATAGGTATTCTTACAGTAGCTTCGCAATATATTTACAGTAATTTAATCTTTGTAAAACAGCATATTCAGAATTACAAAAGAATATGCGATTTGCACGATAGGCCAACTAGAAACCGCCATAGGCTCGTGACTCCATCGCTCCGCCTCAAGAAAGTCCGAAGGTCGTTCGTGGGAATGAGCATTCTATTCTATAACAAAATTCCACAACCTATTTTAAACTTGCCTTTACACAAGTTTAAAAAGTCCATTAAAAGTATGCTTCTGAAAAAAGCTTATTATACTGTTGAAGATTACGTAAATGACAAAGGAGCATGGAATTGAATCGCTCCAGCAATGCTAAGGACAGCGGTTACGTATGTAATTACAAATTAATGAAATTGTAATTTATTTATTTTTTTTCAAAAGAGCAACCGCCGAGTTTCTTGCTGGTTCTTCTCGGTAGGGATGGCATTCCGAACCAGTGGTAGATTCATTCGACTATTCATAAGCACTTGTAAAAAGTCTATTTGAATAAAAAACTTTTGAATTTTGAATTTTGAATTTTATAAGAGGTAACAAAATCACACAAAGATTTTTAAGTACAGCAGTAAGTAAAAAGAAGAGGAAATCCAGCCAAACCGCGTTCAAAAACTAAATAACAAATTTTTTGTATGAGAAAATTAACTCAAAATTACAACTTGCAAAAACTTAATTGACGGCTCGACCTCCAATTATGTAAGTCACGAATTCCAGACAAAAAATTTACCGTTACTATTTAGCATGTTAATAACCTTACTTAGTATGCTATTCTCACCTTCGCAGGTATAAAAATAGATAACTACTTAGTTACCTACTTATTTTATTTTTATACTTAAATACTATGCACCTACTTTTCAGTGAAAGTTGGTAGAGCTTAGGTACCAAAGTTAAGTTAATGTCATATATAAATATGTCGCGAGACCGCTTCTCCGACATATGTCGGAAGTACCCAAGTAAGTATATACTTATGTACGACGATACTTAAATTAAAAAAAAAAAAAAATCCTACTTCTAGTGTTTTAGGCCTTAGGAGGTTAAGGTAGAATACCGGTATAGCTAAGACAAAGAAAGAACGAAGAAAAAAGTTGGTAGAGCTTGGGTACCAAAGTTAAGTTTAAAATTGATGGCATAGATATTACATAAAAGTCAGAAAATTGTTTTCCACTTTTAGCATTTTAGGCCTTAGGAGGTGATGGTAGAATATTGGTAGCTAAAATAAACAACAACAAGAATATTCTAAGCGATAAAAGCTTGATACAGTCACCTCTCAATGATTTACAAAGGTAAGCATCACGTGGATGTATAGCTCTTATGTTCTATTTGCATACGAATTACCGTGGTGGGTGATGGCTAGTCATACTTTACAATAGGTAATCTACATAATATAGCTTTGTAAATTCTATGCCAATCATATTATGCATAGTAATAATGGCTTTATGTCATCTAAAGTAGTTTGAGCACGTAGCCCACCCACTTGGGCTATGAGTCAACTTAAGTGAATTGGCACTGTGTCGCAGTTGATCATGTATCATGTTGGTTGGGTTGTTTAGCTGAATTTGGATACATCCATTAAACAACGCACTTTAATGTGAAGGCAGCCTTATAAGGTTAGAACTCCTGAAACGAATAATAATAGTAATCTTACATCTACCTACTTGTATCCAAAATATAAGTGCTAAAGAATCTTTATACGCAAACGGGGCTCAAATACTTATATCAGGTTGTTTAACCAGTACAGCTAGTTAGCCTAAATACTTAATATTTTTTGTATTAATCCATTAGTACTAACTACTAAGCTATATTTTGCTTTTCAAAAGGAGCAACTGCTGAGTTTATTGCCAGCTCTTTTCAAGAAAACTCCGTTCGGAAAACTGATGTTTTCCGAAACGGTGGTATAGTCTTGGCATATCATGTGGCACAACTTGTTCTAAAAGTTTTGACATAATATACCTACCTACTCTATGTGGCACAATCTGTCCTACATTAAATGAAGGCAGAATAAAGAAGATATTTCCTTGTACGTTTCAGCGTTATGGATCCAGTCAGTCCACCACGTGATGTGCGCGGTGCTGGTTGGGTTATGCTTCTTCGGCACGGCCAACGATGGCTCACAGATGTTCAACCACCTCAAGCTGTGCGTTGGTGTCATCATATTCTTCTCTTACACGCAGATCATGGTGCCGGTTCTAGTTTGTAAGTATTACATGCCTACATTATTCTCGTAGTTCTTGGTAAAATTCAGAAAATTAAACAACATAAGATGCTCAATTGAGTAAATCTTCCTCCTTAAATATCAGCCCCCCGATTGTGTAAGGAAATCGTACCTACTCGTAATCGTTTGTCAAACGGATAATTCGACCTGTCATAGAATAGATGGCTGGGCACGTTAGAAACCATGTATGGACACCTTAAACAGTTCGAGTAATATGTTTTAAGCTGTCAAAAGATTACGATATAGGATGTGTTCCGATATACACTGCGAGCACTGTTCAGTGCTCTTACTGTGGAGAAATTCGTTCCGTCCTGGACTGATAGTAAACTGCCGCAGTATCCTCGGAAAATATATGACGTCATAAATCGTCGCCATTTTTGTACTGTGAGCACTGGCGTTTTTGAGGTAAGGTGTTCTCAGTGCTGACTGCGTTCCGTTTTAAGCAGTAACCAGTATACCTTACTATAAATGAACGGCTTTGCAGTATACCAAATTGACGTCACACCTGTCGCAGTGTATTTCGGAACATACCTACCCATAATATTTGGCATGTACTCAAAATCCATACTAATACATATTTTAAACATGACAGCTTTCAAGGCCCATGTGTTCAACTGATTCTAAAGAAGATTTATATAGAGATAGGTATCTCTTAATCCTCTCTATCTTAATCCCGAAAAATATAGAGTTCCCGCAGGAATTAACCACAAGGATGAAGTCGCGGGTATCACCTAGTACACAATACATATTATGTCTTAGAGACAGTGGGGAGCACAGGGTTTGGTTAAGGTACTATGTACTACTACTAGGCAGATGACATTAAAACCGTTTGCAATATTAAGAATAAATAAATGATAGCAATCTGTAGGGAAGCACAGCTTTTTAAATATACATTTATGACGTGCAACGCCCTCATGCCTGCAAAATTTAGGGTAAGAAACGTGGGTAAGGTCGAAGAAGATCGTGACTTAGGCAGATTAGTCAGTTGAGTATCAGTAGCAAGTTGTTCTTATTTCCAGATCCCCAAGAAGTAAAACTGGTGAAAAAGGAGCATTTCAACGGCTGGTACGGCTTGCCGCCGTACTACGCCGCGTTGACTGTGTCCAAACTCCCAGTTCAGCTGACTCTGAACATGGTATTCTGTACCATTGTGTTTTTCATGGTCGGAGTGCCGTTCGGAGTGACTAGGTTCATCGTGTTCTGTCTGATCGCAAACATCGTCTCTCTGGTGTCTGAAGGCATCGGGATGGCGATCGGATCGATTTTCAGTGTCAGGGTAAGTCATATTTTAGATTACTTATCCAAGTTTCCAGGATAGCTCCTCATGGTTGGAGTCCCATTTGGAGTGACATGGTTCATCGTGTTTCGTTTGATCGCTAACATTATCTCTTTTTTGTCTGAAATCATTACAGGGAGAGCGATCAGAGTGCCTAGTGGGATATTTTCTTCCCATTCGAGCGCGTCAACGTTAAGATTTCTATAGAGTTTCCAAGCGCTTGACAGCTTGCGCTCGATCAATTCCATGTCAAATACGTAAAAAAACTCCCATTCGGCCTGCTGATCAGTGTTCGGTTATGTCATGTTTTTTGTTTCATCCAAATTATTGGGACAGCTGAATCTAAACATGATATCTGTACCAGGTCGGCCATGGTCGACATTCTATTTGGAGAGACCAGTTTAGTTATATTTATAAACCATGTACTTACTTCTTTGAACTTTTGGTTTTATATTTGACCTCATTGGTCTGTATAGTCATTTGGTTAATTTTCAAATTGATTCTATTCCAGAATGGATGTGCCATCGGGCCAGCAGCGATCGCCCCATTCCTCGGCCTGGCCATTTACGGTTTCGACTTCGCTCACAGAATCCCCCTCATCATGAACATCATCATGAAGACCTCATTCATCAGGTTTGTGTACTAAATTCCTTATTTGGGGCTTTGTCATACCCGGGCCTTTACTCACTTTTGTAACTTTTCAGTTTTCTTTTGGAAGCCCTGCTAAATAGCGATTCCATTTCATCGAGACAACCTTATAGACTAAGAGATAATTTTGGTAACCATCGCCAGAAAGGCTGATTCAGTGTTAGATGGATGTAGAGCTCTCCACTGATCTCAAAAGTGGCAGTCTGCCTGCATTTGGATGGCCCTTTCGCTAAATATGGCCGTTCAAAGACGGTTTATTGTTACCAAAAATGAACGATAATTAGAAAAGCTGATTCTTGTACAGTATTAAAGTATGCGTAGTACCTATGTAAACAGCGTAAAAACGGACGCATTTGGATGGGACTTTTTCTAGATATCAGCTTTCAAAGACGTTATAACCTATACTTACTTTGCGTTCCTGTAAAAAAATATTAGCAATAACTTTGTCGCCGTTGATCGCTATTAAAAATTATTAACAGCAATCAACGGGATGACATAATAATTGCTAATATTTTTTTACAGGAACGCATAGTAAGTATAGGTTATAACGTCTATGAAAGCTGATATCTAGAAAAAGTCCCATCTAAATGCGTCAGTTTTTACGCTGTTTACATAGGTACTGCGCATACTTTAATACTGTACAAGAATCAGCTTTTCTAATTATCGTTCATTTTTGGTAACAATAAACCGTCTTTGAACGGCCATATTTAGCGAAAGGGCCATCCAAATGCAGGCAGACTGCAACTTTTGTGATCAGTGGAGAGCTCTACATCCACCTAACACTGAATCAGCTTTTCTGGCGATGGTTACCAAAAGTGCAGTTATCTCCTATAATATTACGTCTTCGGAAAAATTTAACACGTGGAGGGTGGATGGATATTTTGCGCTTGACTGCAATCTAATAGCGAGGGTTAAAGTGGAATGCGCTGACTTAGAAGATGTCTATTCCAGCTTACCTAGACAGTAAATTTTGGGTGGCAGGCGGACGCCGCGCCGGCAGGACGTTCCTTCTATAACTGTCACTTAGTGGTTCTAGTATCTTATTATAACCTAATTATTTTTATTATAAACTAGCTGATGCCCGCGACTTCGTCCGCGTGGATTAAGTTTTATTCTCGCGGGAACTCTTTAATTTTCCGGGATAAAAACTAGCCTATGTCTTTCCCCGGGATACAATCTGTCTCTGTACCAAATTTCATCAAAATCTGTTAAACAGATGGGCCGTGAAAGCGTAAAAGACAGACAGATAGATACACTTTCGCATTTTTAATATTAGTATGGATTATTTATTACATGTAATTGCTTCAGGTGTGGAGTGGTGGCAATGATCCTCACAGTCTTCGGCTTCGGCAGGAAAAACCTCGACTGCAAAGACGTGTACTGCCACTTCGCTAAACCCGACGTCCTAATCAGATATCTCGACATCGAACACAGTTCCGTTTGGTACGAAATCCTCATCTTAGTCAGCATTATGATCGCCGTCAGATTCATGTGCTACATGGGCCTGAGATATCGTTTTGCCACGTGATTATTTAAATCTGAAATTACTTTTGTAATTTGATTGTGATAACAATGCTGGAAACACACTTGTAACGTGTCACGCTAAGCGTTTTGAGTCTGAACGTTCAATAGCTGAAAGAGTAATGAAACCTCAGAGATTATGGTGGAATCTCATCCTGAACAAGTGACGCAGTGAAACCGTTGCGTTGTGTGGGGTTTTACTGCCATACCTCTTACAGGTTAGCTTACTTCCATCTTAGACTGAATTATCATATACCACAAGGTGGCAGCAAGGTGTAACTGTTCATCGTATTTAAAAAAAAAAGGTGGTATGGAAATAAAGTCATACTGAACATGTGACACATGAACAGACCACACTACAACCATCAAACACTAATTTACTGCGCTTTGATTAAAAACGCGCGCGTGGTATGTAATAAGTGTGTCTGGTCCATGTCCTAAGTTATTTTTCCCTATAACTTAGGTGCCAGTACAAAAATGTATTATAAGATTGAGATGTGATAAATTATTAATTAGGATCTTATTTTGTATAGAATGGTTCTTGAGATACAATTTGTTAAAAGGCGTTTTAGTGCTTGGTTTAAACGAGATATTTATTTATAGCCAAAGACACCTCTGTTATACATTTCATCGAATTTACATTGTATCTCCCAAAAGTTTGGAACTGGTTTCGTTAGAGAGAGCTCTAATTTTTTGTGAGCGAGGTATAGCATTCCGATATGCATTCTTATTTATCTGTATTTCAATTTTTACTTCACTATTTTACCCCAGACATAAAAGGAGGGGTTTAATAAAGTTGCTGTTGTTTCACGGTCTGTTCTTTGGACTTGAAAGATTTTTTAATTTAACCTTTTGGACAATTACCAACACCGTGCTACTTATTCTGGCGTTTAATAAATTATTCAAACTACAATTTGCATAAGCAATAAACAATAAAACATTTATAGAGCCTCGCGTTTATGTATTTTGGTCTGCCCAAGGCTCAAGAGAAATTTCCAGAATTGCCTTATTTTGTCTCATGTGATATTTTTGTTCAGTGATTCAGGTATTATTTATGATTATCATACAAATAAAATTAAGAATTTATTTATTGGTTTTGGCGAAATACGTTATAATCTCGAGTGATATTATTATGTTTATCACATTAAATAAGTACAAAACTTGTTAATAATTTCTTAGGTTAAGTATTTAATATTCATGGGTAAACGTACCCATGTCAATTAAAAGAATATATCGATATTATCTAAGACTTCAAAAAAGGACTTTTTGATAGACCTCTCGATATAGGTACATGTATTTAATTAGAGAGCATCCAAACGCGCAACTTTTGTCTGTGCAATAATTCGTCTCCCTATCAAGTTTATGGCTTTGTATGAAAGTGCCCGCATGTTACGACATTAAGGAGACTTTTCATAGGCTTGTTGCGTGTGGAATATATTGCGGTGACAAAAGTTGCTCTTATAATGCAACTAATGCCTTTATGAAGTTTAAAATGAATTAAAGTTTGCATTTGTATGAATATTTTATAGCGCACAATACCTAAAGAGATAGGATGTGGCGCTACGCTTAGTTCAGATTGTTTAAAAGCTGTGAAAACTGGTTTAACATACCGGATGCCTCGCGCCACTGATAATCTATAGTCTTTAATTATGCCGCTATATAAATGTTTACACAAACGCAAACTTTCATTCAACCAATATACCTATATAAATATTAAAGAGTAAAACAAGTGTATTAATAAAATTATTATTGTACATAGAACTTATTTAAAAGAATTATGAATTTTCTACGTTTATAAAGAAAATTATAATGAACATAAAATGCTTTTAATTTTCCTACTGTCAAACTACCTACCTAATATTTAGTTTGATAGATATTTAGCCTTTTGGACTTGAGTTGGAATTAAACTAGTTAACGCTGTACCAGCTTGGGAGTGCATTGTCATTTCACGTGAAATAGCAGTCAAGCGCTAAATTGTTATTGGAACAATAAAATCCTTCAGCAATTTTTTTTTCACAATCTCGCTTAATCGTTCTAATCGGCATTGTACCGAAACACTATATCGCTTGGCGGCATATCATTGCCGAGAGGGTGGTAATTTGGTAAATATTACCTGCGCCAATTTAGAAATTATAAATTCTCAAATGCTGGGGCATTAATTGAGAATTTATAATTTCTAAATTCGTCGAATTTCGAAATTCGAAAAATTAAAAACCGGAATTTGGACCCCGATCGAAATCAAAAACTATCCATAAGCCCTTTGGGTGCGAGCGACATCAATCACCTGCTCCCAAGAGCTGAGCATTTGCTCAAGTTGTTTGCCGAGTAGATATTCTAATTAAAGGTATTTAAAAATAATACAACAGCAAAATCTTTACATACATTGTATAATAAAACTAATGATGATATTATTTCTTACCGCAACCTTTGTCTCGCCTCTTTTTTACATGTTTCTTTGTTTTATTTTTCCTCCGCTCGGCTTTATCCTCTTTGACTGCTTTTTTTCTCGCTTTTTTACTTTCGGGCGATTCGTCACGAGGCCTTGCACTGGGCTTGAATTTTGTTTCTGAAAAAAATTATTACATACTAGTGAGCCCGGCAGACTTTGTCCTGCCCTGAACCTCGAACCCGATTGCAGCGCCCCCTACCGGGTACAATTGTCCCGGGATCCAAACAAACACAACAAAAAAGAATTAGTTTGGATGGATGGATGTATGAATGGATAGATGATAGTTACTCAATAACGCCAGAATGGTTAAACGGACCTGGATGATTTGGCACAGAGATAGATTATAGTCTGGAAAAACACACAGGCTACTTTTTAACCCGGAAAATTAAAGAGTTCCCGCGGGAACCAAAAAAGCCCAATCCATGCGGACGAAGTGGCGGGCATCAGCTAGTTAACTAGGTATATACTTTGATAGAATTTTTGCAGGTATACTACTAATATACTATTTACTAGGGCCGTGTAAGTATCCATGCTAATTGCATGTTATGCGTGCTGGGGAAAGCTTCCACCAGATTTTAAAATACCACAACAAATGTGGATATACTATTAGTTCCAAACACGGTTTATCCAATAAAATACTTTAATTAGCCATTATGTACACAGACACACGTCACTAGCGTTCCGCCATCGTCATCACTGCTCGAGAGCCGTGTTGCCAACCTAGATTAATCAGGCAATGATACCATGTACGAATCGTTTTTAAGTTTCCCTCTAACAATACCTACCACAAGTCAAGTACCGTGAGTCAAGACTAAAGTCGTGTGACAGACTTATGTGTTTGTTCAATTGAGTTTAAATTTTGTAAAGTTGTTGTTGTCAGGTTGTCAGGTATACAAATCAATGTAAAATATGAAGTACCGCATGTCACATTGCAACATATACATGGCATTAGCTACTGTTAAATAAAAATATACATACTGTTTTCATCGCCTTCCTCATCAGAGCTGTTCTCCGAGCCAATGTCAGATACTTCCTCATCCTGCAGGATGTCAGGTTTATCCACAGTACCCGTCAGGTCCTCATTGAAACCTGCAATCTTCTTATACGCCAAATCCGCTGTTTCCCCTTTCTTCGCTTTGTTTATGTCACGTTCATAGTTGATTACCTGAAAATGACATGAATAGATCCTTTAAAATGTGCTATCAAAACTATGTTCTTCTATCAAGAGTAAATTAATTAATATTTTTTCCTCTGGTTAATCTGCAATCAGCAGCAACTTTTAGCAGATGTGTTCATTGATGTTGAGCGAAACATCAATGAAACATTAAGACGGCGGCGGAGGGTGAATAATTGCCCATACAAACGTAATACCAATACAATTTGTAATTAGAAAATATTTCCACCATATTATGCAATTATTTAGACTGAACTTGTGTTTATCTAGGTCCCTGGATAATAATGTTTTCAAAATACTTTCCCAAAATTAAATGTAAGCGCATTGCGTTTTGCATATGTTTTCTCCATATTTGTTTCATATTAAAACGTACACGTACTAATTAATGAGGAACATAGCTTATATTGTCAAGTTACAGAATAACATCACGAAGTTAAAAACATAACAAGTTTTCCTTCATCATTTTTGGTATTTACGGAACAAGACTAAATGTATAACAAATTCTGAACGCTCATATTGCTATCGCGCTTGCACGCGATCATGTGTCATCAGCCAAATAGAGATAGCAATATACCGGCAAATTTATATTTGCGGGTTGAATAGAAATTGCGAGTGGCGTTCGCCGGCCCCTTAATTCATTTGAAAGAAAAATTTACCTTTTATAGAGCTCTTCTAAGAAGAAGTTTCTAAATTAGTTTTTCTATCACACATTTGAACTATATTGCCAAAGTATGAAGAGATGTCAAGTTCAATAATTAATTATTAATCTTAATTAATTATTCTTGAACTAATTAATTGAATTTATAAAGTAACATCAGGAACAACAGCTTGGCATTAAAAAGCTCTAACAAACATTCAATTTGTGTAAACACTTATGCTGATCAACTTCTATTTACTATTATGATAGAACATAACACGAAACATGATTTCGATGACCTCCCTAGCGCAGTGTTGAGCACTGTTGTCTTAACGTGGGAGGTCCGGGGTCCGATTCCCGGCAGGGTCAATTTGGGAATTTATATTTCTGAATTTTCTCTGGTCTGGCCTGCTGGGAGGCTTCGGCCGTGGCTAGTTACCACCCTACCGGCAAAGACGTGCCGCCAAGCGATTTAGCGTTCCTGTACGATGCCGTGTAAAAACCGATTAGGGGTTTAATAATATAACTGCCATACCCGTAACAGGTTAGACTGCATCATCACTTAGCATCAGGTGTGATTGCAGTCAAGGGCTAACTTGTAGTTGTTTTAAAAAAACCATGATTATTAATATTGGCATCATGTTTTGCTTGTATTAAAAAATAAAGAACAGGGGTAGCAGTGACTTACTAGCTGATGTCCACGAGTTTGTCCCAGTTTTTTTTAAATTACTTAATTTTCCGGGATAAAAAGTAGCTTATATGTCACTCTCCAGCCGAGCGATCGCGTAACTTCTGCATCAATCATTGTTACAGTATCAATTGTTGTAATTGGCTGAATTTATGGCATTCTTGCTGCGTCAATGGATTATGTCCAATAGTGGAAGAGTGTTAACCAATCAGAGGTGATTGCGATGTATCAATGATTGATGCAGAAGTTACGCGATCGCTCGGCGGGTTCCTTAACTATACTCATGCAAAAAAAAAAACATGTTGATCCGTTGCACTGTTACGACGTGAATGAAGGACAAACACACTTTCGCATTGAAAATATTAGTATGATGATACAGTGGCCAATTCTGTATAATACAATCTCTAAACTAAAATGACACCTCTAAATCTTGTTCTGTCCATTTCTACAAAGAGTATTATGAAAGGATTAGCAATTTTTTTAATGCTGTCATTTTAGTTTAGTTTAGAGATTGTGTGCAACAGAATCAGTCCCATTGAGAGTTAGACGCTGAGTTGCACAAAACAAATACAAAAATTTAAGTGGTACTTAGACTAATTTAATCACAAAAATCGTATGGAGTCTTGTGATTAAACACTTAAATTTTTGTATTTGTTTCGTGCAACTCAGCGAGAGTAAATCAGTCTCTTTCACCATATTACAGTAGTTCATGTAATACACAGTTATCCATACTATATTATTATAAATGCGAAAGTGTGTCTGTCTATCTGCTACGCTTTCACGGCCCATCTATTCAACCGATTTTGATGAAATTCGGTACAGGGATAGGTGGTATACCGGGGAAGGACATAGGCTACTTTTTATCCCGGGAAATTCATGAGTTCCAGTGGGTATCAAAAAAAAAAATCTGTTCAACCGATTTTGATGAAATTTGGTACAGTGATAGGTTGTATCCCTGGGACAGATATAGGCCTCTTTTTATTCCAGAAAATTCAAGAGTTCCCGTGGCAATCAAAAATCTTAAGCCACGCGGACGAAGTCGCGGGCATCATCTAGTAGACAGTAATAATTCATTAATTTACCTCAGTCAGTCTTTTTGGAATATAAATATTCTTAAAGGCCTCTTCTTCAATCTGCTCCTGAGCTGTCAACTCTTCAAAATTTCTTGTCGCTGCCTTCTCTGAAAGCTTCTCCAAACACTCCTCAAGATTACTTTCATTTATTGACGCATCAGTAATAAAATCAAACAACTCTTTAACAGTCAAAGTTGCTACACCTTTTTTTCGGAAGAAATCGCTGATGTTCGTACAATCTTTCCTCAAAAATTCAAAAGCATGAGGATGATCATGCTCAACAGACTGTGATACGTCTATCACTACAACATTTCCTTCATGATACAGTAGGTTGAACTCTGATAAATCTGCATGCACTAGCTTGCATATGTTGAACATTTTCCACATCATGGTAATGCAATCTCTATACAATGACCTAGCTGTGGATTGGGATATTTCGACATCCTTTAACTTAGGAGATGGCCAGCCATTTTCTCCCATAAAAGTCATTACTAAAACATGACTTCGTAAGATTATAGGTTGCGGGACATTCAATTGCGCATTGTATAGCCTTACAAGGTTCCTCATTTCCTTTTCAGCCCATGTTCTTACCATTTTACGTGGGTTAGAACGACAATAGCCATTTCTAAATCTGTACTCACCGGACACATATTTATCTCTGTCTTTAAAAACCAGGATTGACGTTTTGAATATTTTGACTGCATAATCTTTTCCATCTTTGGAAGTTGCATGGTATACGTTGGCTTCTTTGCCAGTGGAAATGCATCCGTTAATTTCATTTATAATTCCTCTGTTCAAAAGTTTGAATAGAATCATTTTGGTGCGAGGATCCATAACCTGTTCAGCAGTAGCCCTGTCATGTTTATCTTTTATTCGTATCCTCTCATTATCAAACTTGCGATCATTTCGATCCATGAATTTCTGTGCACTTTCATTTATAGGTTCATATTTGTCAACATTTATTTTATTTATGTACCTTTTGAAGAGCTTCTCGGTAGGCTGGTATGATGTGACTTTTGTTGTTGGATTTTGGGCATTGACACTTTCTTTCTTCAAGTATCCTATTTCTTCTTCTGAATCGTAGAAATAGTCATCTGAGTCAAGTTCATCACTGCTTATTTTTCTAATTTCTGGTGTTTCTGCAAACTATTAAAAAGGTTCTTAACAATTGACTAAGTATTTGAGCACAATAATATTATTACTAGTTAGTACCTACTTAAATGTAACAGATAAGTACCTATTCATTACAAGATCTAGTCTTTTTTTCATACACAAGTAGAGCCATATCAACATTTATTTTGTCAATTGGAAAGTGTCTTTGAAGAAAGTTTTTGTTATTTAATTAAAAAGACGGTATAAACTCAAAGTATCTTGTTTGGCATCGTATTCCTCATTACTGAGGGTCGTGACCCCTTTCCATTAATCAAATAATTGTAGGAGTTTTCTTGGGATAATAATAATGCTGTGGGTTCCCACATCCTTCCACATACGACTTGACAAAGAGTATTTAAACTCTTAGGTTTAAGTAATGATTATTATTATCAGATGTTAGTGATAATAACCGGGACTATCAGCAGCATTAAGGACCCCATAATAATATGACATAATGCTGTGAAAGCCACCAAAATATACTAATCCCGTAGTTTCTAAGTCTATCAACTGCGTATAATGCGTTTAACTGCATATGCATCAGAAGTGAGTCTGTTCGATAAGTCATCTATATGAGGGCCCCATTGGTGTTGTACCATGGGTGTCTTGGCATCTACTAACATTGTTTCAAGAAAAAATGCTGTAGGTATCCACTAAATCTAATTCCTCATGATCAACTTTTACAGTGGTTTTTACTTGTTTGACAATAGGTAATGTAAATTTGATACACTTTGTCTTTTTTCCATTAAGGAGTAGGTAAACTAATAAAGTTAGGTATAGAAATTATTCTGCATAGAAAAAATATTGGTTGTGTTTTACATTGGTTAGATCTTGCAAAGAGTATCTGATTTACACACTATTATTCTTCTCCAAGGGTTAAAGAACTTATATACGCTTGTAAGAGGCACTTTCCACAGAAAATTATTTATTTAGAGTGGTATTTAAACACATACCCGGACGGTCTTAACCTTTTTCGATATATCTTCTTCATAATCACTAAACTGACCATCAGACATTTTTTTGTGAAAATAACACTGATATCCCTTAAATTACTTTTTATAAAACTTGTAGGTTAGTTTATTTAGAAAATAAGAGAAATTTCGCATTCGAAATCAATCAATTAAAGTTGAATTAAAGAGGTACTACAAATACAAACGTCACCATTCACACTCACATGGCTACTTGACTTTGACATTGACATTGGCAATTTGACATGAATAGGCATGTTGATTTTTAACAACGATTTTAATCGATTTTTCGCACGATTATTTAGAGTAAAATAATCGATTTTTCCGATCGATTTCAAACGCATACATCGATTGAATGAATCGATTCAAAACCTCTTGTGATTCAAGAAATATGGTTTGTCAAGGATGATAATTTTGACAGATGAGAGGTGTATTTTTTTTTTTTTTTATCAACTAAGTACAAGTTAGCCCTTGACTGCGATCTCACCTGATGGTAAGTGATGATGCAGTCTAAGCTGGTAGCGGGCTAACCTGTTAGGGGCATGGCAGTTATATTAAACCCATACCCCTATTCGGTTACTACACCGACACGGCATCGCACCGGAACGCTAAATCGCTTGGCGGCACGTCTTTGCCGGAAGGGTGGTAACTAGCCACGGCCGGAGCCTCCCACCAGGCCAGACCAGGGAAATTCAGAAATTATGAATTTCCAAACCCTGCCGGGGATCGAACCCGGGACCTCCGCACGTTATGGCAACAGCGCTACACACTGCGCCACGGAGGTCGTCAAAAAATACTATGGGTATGTTCCGAAATACACTGCGAGCACTGTAAGGTGTGACGTCAATTTAGTACACTGCGAAGCCGTTCCTTTATAGTTAGGTATACTGGTTACTGTTTAAAACGGAACGCAGTCAGCACTGAGACAAACACTGAGAGCACCTTACCTCGAAAACGCCAGTGCTCACAGTACAAAAATGGCGTCAATTAATGACGTCATATATTTCCATAAGATACTGCGGCAGTTTACTGACAGTCTTATCGGAACGAATTTCTCCACAGTAAAGAGCACTGAACAGTGCTCGCAGTCTATAACGGAACACAGCCAATCTACAATCAACTAAAACCATGGAATTAGGAATTACGATTAACTAAAACAAAACTAATGGTCACGGTCGCTTTAGATAAGGCCTTGGCAATGAATTTATTTAATGAAAAGAGAGTCGTACGTACCTACCTACATAATGACTTAAATATCGTGATTTGTTATGGGCGCTTGATTGAGGAATCGGCCAATTCAATGCCAATTGAAAAAGTGACCGCAGTCTATACATAATATGAGATAATATTGGATGCTAAGCCATTTAGGTCTTTAGGGTTCCGTAGTAATAAAAGGAACATTAATAATAATTAGTTAGCATAGCATCGCCACAGATTAAGTGCCTACCTATCTAGGTAATAGACCGTTAGTATCCTGGTAGGTAGTACACCTGTACCTACATCTCCTGTAAACATTTTTGCGACTCTACCTACTTACCTACCTGCTGCGGCAAAAATAGAAACTTGCGTAAAATAGTGTAGTAAATACTAAATAACTATAGGTACCTAAGTACCTACGTAGAAACTTTGTATCACATCACTACAATAAATAGACATTTTATAGGTACCTACTTACATTATATTATACTATATATAGCTCGATTACCACTCACTCACTGACTGACTGACTCATTGACATAATTGTTCTCCTAGAAAGAGACAGAAAACGATATAATGATGTAGAAGAGATGTGTTCGGGTGCGGGATTCGAGTGGGGAAAAATTATGACCTTTCGGAAAAACAAGATGGCGGCCGACTTGATTCTTGCAACTCTTTTGTTTTCCAACCGATTTCGTTACAACTCGCAATTATTGAAGAAATTAGGAAACGATCAATAGAAAAAGTGGAAAAAATTGGAAAAACATGATGGCGGCCGAGCTGTAGTGTTTTAAAATTTTTGATTTTTCGACCCCGAACCGCAGCGCCACAGATCCGAAACGGCGCGGTCGAGCATGATATTTTTTTCTTTTTTCGCCTACAATTATCCTGTATTTTGACAGAATGGGAGTGGTTTTTAAAAATTCAAGATGGCGGCTGTCGCGGGGGCCTTTTTGTTTGAGGTACGAAAAAACGCAATTTTAAAATACAAATTTCTCACAGTTGGCAACGTCGGAGCGTTTCGACTTCTAGGGAGCGATTGTGTGTACAGACTCGAGGTATGGATTGGGGGAAAAAAATTACCCCATTTCTCGGGAAATTTTCAAGATTTACCCCAAAAATAAAAAAATCGAAATACGGACTTTTTGCAAAATTTGAGTACGAGCAACCACGTGTCTCACTTGTGCGAATGACATTTGGGTATTTTCTTCGCCGAGGTTTGGCAACACTGGAATTTATCAAAGTAAAAGTGATTTTCGACATGGTCTTTTTTCAGGGGCGATCATTTCGGCTGGGTGCGAGCGAGATGAAAAATTTAAACGTCATCAGGAGCGGTATATCCTGTAGTTTGCGGGAAAATTATGAAACTATGTAAAATGTTTCTGTGCAACGAGGTGGTGGCCATTTTGTATTCTTTTTGTGTTTTTGAAAATTTCGAACACGTTTTTGAGGCAGTTGGCAACATTTGGGAAAGTTGACATGTATAAATCGATTGTGTAACTCGACCAGCGGTATCGAGATATCTAAACAGTGTTGCCACATTTGGGGTAGTTTTCGAGATTTTCCCAAAAATGTCCTCCTATAAAATTTTGTATGAAAATTTTTTTTTTTACTGATGGCTTCGTATACACGCCAGAAAATTAAACTTGAACAAAAATATGGAGACAGCTGATGATTGAGGATTTCGGAGACGGGTAAAGAGCACGGCCGAGGTATTGAAGATAGGTGGGGGGTGCTCGACCAAATGTCATTCGAAACTTCATCCAAAAGACAATGAGCTGAAAAAAAATTCAAAATGGCGGATTTAAGATGGCCGCCATACAAATTTATTTGGTGTCCATCTCAGAAAGTATAAAAGATGAAAGAGTGGTTTCTCGGCCAAAGATGATCAGGACGAGAAGATCTATTTAGCGAAAAGAAAAAAATTCAAGATGGCGGAATATTTTTTTTCATACCAAATTATATGGCGATTAGGACTCATTAGCATAATTTATTGTTCTCCAAGAAAGAGACAGAAAACGATACAATGATGTATGGGAGATGTGTTCTGGTGCAGGATGGGAGTAGGGGAAAAATATGATATTTCGGAAAAACAAGATGGCGGCCGTAGTGCTTTTTGTAACTTTATTGTTTTCCAACCGATTTAGTTACAACTCACAATTATTGAAGAAATTAGGAAACGATCAATAGAAAAAGTGGAAAAAATTGGAAAACCAAGATGGCGGCCGAGCTGTAGTGTTTTCAAATTTTTGATTTTTCGACCCCGAACCGCGGCGCCACAGATCCGAAACGGAGTAGCTCATGTATTGGATATATGTTCGGGTGCGGGATAGGAGTAGGGAAAAATTATGACATTTCGGAAAATCAAGATGGCGGCCGAATGACCGAAATAGACCGGTCGAAGCATTGAAGATAAGCGGGGGGTGCTAGACCAAATGTCATTCGAAACTTCATCCAATAGACAATGGGCTGAAAAAAAATTCAAAATGGCGGATTTAAGATGGCTGCCATACAAATTTATTTGGTGTACCATCTCAGAAAGTATAAAAGATGGAAGAGTGATTTCTTGGCAAAAGATGATCAGAACGAGGAGGTCTATTTAGCGAAATGAAAAATATTTCAAGATGGCGGAATATTTTTTTTCATACCAAATTATATGGCGATTAGGAACTATAAAAGACGTCATTGTTCTCCTAGAAAGAGACAGAAAACGATACAATGTTGTATGGGAGATGTGCTCGAGTGCGGGATTCGAGTAGGGGAAAAATATGATATTTCGGAAAAACAAGATGGCGGCCGTAGTGCTTTTTGTAACTTTATTGTTTTCCAACCGATTTAGTTACAACTCACAATTATTGAAGAGATTAGGAAACGATCAATAGAAAAAGTGGAAAAAATTGGAAAACCAAGATGGCGGCCGAGCTGTAGTGTTTTCAAATTTTTGATTTTTCGACCCCGAACCGCGGCGCCACAGATCCGAAACGGAGTAGTTCATGTATAGGATATATGTTCAGGTGCGGGATGGGAGTAGGGAAAAATTATGACATGTCGGAAAATCAAGATGCCGGCTGATTTGCCGAAATGAATTGGTCGAAGCATTGAAGATAGGCTCGGTGGTCGGAAGATGGTGCTCGAACAAATGTCTTTCGAAACTTAATCCAATAGACAAAGAGCTGAAAAAAAATTCAAAATGGCGGTTTTAAGATGGCTGCCATACAAATTTATTTGGTGTACTTACCTATCTCCGAAAGTATAAAAGATGGAAGAGTGGTTTCTTGGCAAAAGATGATCAGGACGAGGAGGTCTATTTAGCGAAATAAAAAAAAATCCAAGATGGCGGAATATTTTTTTTCATACCAAATTATATGGCGATTAGGAACTATAAAAGACGTCATTGTTCTCCTAGAAAGAGACAGAAAACGATACAATGATGTACGAGAGATGTATTTGGGTGCGGGATCCAAGTAGGGAAAAATTATGACATTTCGGAAAAACAATCTGGCGGCCAACGTGATTCTTGCAACTCTTTTGTTTTCTAACCGATTTCGTTACAATTCGCAATTATTGAAGAAATTTGTAAACGATAAATAGAAAAAGTGGAAAAAATTGGAAAAACAAGATGGCGGCCGAGCTGTAGTGGTTTAAAATTTTTGATTTTTCGACCCCGAACCGCGGCGCCACAGATCCGAAACGGCGTGGTCGAGCATAGGGTTTTTTTTCTTTTTTCGCCTACAATTATCCTGTTTTTTTGACAAAATGGGAGTGGTTTTTAAAAATTCAAGATGGTGGCTGTTGCGAAGGCCGTTTGGTTTGAGGTACGAAAAACCGCAATTTTAAAATTCAAATTTCTCATAGTTGGTAACGTCGGATCGTTTCGACTTCTACGGGGCGATTGTGTGTACAAACTTGAGGTATGGATTGGGGAAAAAAATACCCCATTTCTCGAGAAATTTTCAAGATTTACCCCAAAAATAAAAAAATAGTAATACGAATTTTTTGCAAAATTCGAGTACGAGCACAACCACGCGTCTCACTTGTACGAATGACATTTGGGTATTTTTGCCGCCGAGGTCTGGCAGCACTGGAATTTATTAAGGTAAAAGTAATTTTCGACATGGTCTATTTTCGGAGGCGATCGTTGCGGCTGGGTGCGAGCGAGATGAAAAATTAAAATGTCATCAGGAGTGGCATATCCTGTAGTTCACGGGAAAATTATAAAACTATGTAAAATGTTTCTGTGAAACGAGGTGGCGGCCATTTTATATTCTTTTGTGTTTTTGAAAATTTCGATCACGTTTTTGAGGCAGTTGGCAACATTTGGGAAAGTTGACATGTATGGATCGATTGTGTGATGCGACTGGCAGTATCGAGATATCTAAACAGTGTTGCCACATTTTGGGTAGTTTTCGAGATTTTCCCCAAAAATTTCCTGTTGTAAAATTTTGTATGAATATTTTTTTTTCACTGATGGCTTCGTATACAAGTCAAAAAATTAAACTTGTAGAAAAATATAGAGACAGCTGATGATTGAGGATTTCGAAGACCGGTAAAGAGCACGGCCAAGGTATTAAAGATAGGTGGGGGTGCTCGAACAAATGTCACTCGAAACCTCATCCAATTGGCGATGAGTTTAAAAAAACTCCAAAATGGTGGATTCAAGATGGCCGCTATACAATTTCGTCAGTGTCTATCTCGGAGAGTATAAGAGATGGAAGTGTGGTTTCTTGGCACGAGATGATCAGAGCAAGGAGGTCTATTTAGCGAAATGAAAACAATTTCAAGATGGCGGAATATTTTTTTTCATACCAAATTATAATATTATTATTATGGCGATTAGGACTCAATGACATAATTTATTGTTCTCCTAGAAAGAGCCAGAAAACGATACAGTGATGTGAGGCAGATGTGTTCGGCGGCCGAGCTGTAGTGTTTTCAATTTTTTGATTTTTCGACCCCGAATCGCGGCGCCACAGATCCGAAATGGTGTAGTTCATGTTCAGGCTGCCATACAAATTTATATTTTGGTGTCTGTCTATCTCAGAAAGTAAGTTGGATGAGTGGTTTCTTGGCAAAAGATGATCAGCCCCCCGATTATGTAAGAATCTTCGATCAAATGGTAAAGGTTCAGCGTCAAAGTAATATAAACCATAACTGCATTGAATTAGAGCTCAATTTCGTCTATCCATTCTTATACGTTTGAGTATCGTACATACCTAAACGTATAAGAATGGGTACACGAAATTGAGCTCTAATTTAATGCGGTTATGGTTTATTTACTTTGTCGCAGAACTTTAACGATTTCATCGGCCATTCTTACATGATTGGGGGGATGGACCTGAAGGTCTAATTGATGAACTGGAAAAAAATTCAAGATGGCGGAATTTATTTTTCCAAGATTTTTCAAGATTTTGATACGGTTCCGTTTTACCCACGACGGGGCTCCTGGAGATTACAAATCAGGAAACTGATACCAAAGTTTTAACAAATCAGCGCCATTTTGAAATTATTTGTTAATTTACCGATTTCGTTCAAAACCGATATCTGAGGATCCCTGGGATTACAAAACAGGAAACTGATACCAAAGCTTAAAAAAATCTGCGCCATTTTGAAATCCTTTGTTTATTGACCGATTTCGTTCAAAATCGATATTTAGGGCTCCCTGGGATTACAAAACAGGAAACTGGTACCAAAATTTTAAAAAAATCAGCGCCATTTTGAAATTTTTTGTTAATTTACCGATTTCGTTCAAAAACGATATCTGAGGATCCCTGGGATTACAAAACAGGAAACTGATACCAAAGTTTTAAAAAATCAGCGCCATTTTGAAATTCTTTGTTAATTGTCCGATTTCGTTCAAAATCGATATTAAGGGCTTTCTTGGATCACGATACAGGAAACTGATACCAAAGGTTTATAAAATCAGCGCCATTTTGAAATTATTTATCAATTGACCGATTTCGTTCAAAGTCGATATTTAGGGCTCCCTGGGATTACAAAACAGGAAAATGGCACCAGAATTATAAAAAATCAGCGCCATTTGGAAATTCTTGGTTAATTTACCGATTTCGTTCAAAAGCGATATTGAGGACTCCCTGGGATCACAAAACAGGAAACTGATACCAAAGTTTTTAAAAATCAGCGCCATTTTGTAATTCTTGGTTAATTTACCGATTTCGTTCAAAATCGATATTAAGGGCTACCTGGGATTACAAAACGAAACTGATACCAAAGTTTTAAAAAATCAGCGCCATTCTGAAATTCTTTGTTAATTGACCGATTTCGTTCAAAATCGATATTTAGGGCTAACCACATCTCGTGAGCTGCTTTAGCAGCTCGCGCACAGAGCAAAACACTAGTTATACTATATATAGCTCGATTACCACTGACTGACTGACTGACTCACTCATTGACATAATTGTTCTCCTAGAAAGAGACAGAAAACGATATAATGATATAGAGGAGATGTGTTCGGGTGCGGGATTCGAGTGGGGAAAAATTATGACATTTCGGAAAAACAAGATGGCGGCCGACGTGATTCTTGTAACTCTTTTGTTTTCCAACCGATTTCGTTACAACTCGCAATTATTGAAGAAATTAGGAAACGATCAATAGAAAAAGTGGAAAAAATTGGAAAAACAAGATGGCGGCCGAGCTGTAGTGCTTTAAAATTTTTGATTTTTCGACCCCGAACCGCGGCGCCACAGATCCGAAACGGCGTGGTCGAGCATGATATTTTTTTCTTTTTTCGACTACAATTATCCTGTATTTTGACAGAATGGGAGTGGTTTCTAAAAATTCAAGATGGCGGCTGTCGCGGCGGCCTTTTTGTTTGAGGTACGAAAAAACGCAATTTTAAAACTCAATTTTCTCACAGTTACCAACGTCGGAGCGTTTCGACTTGTACGGTGCGATTGTGTGTACAAACTTGAGGTATGGATTGGGGAAAAAAATTACCCCATTTTTCGGGAAATTTTCAAGATTTACCCCAAAAATAAAAAAATCGAAATACGGACTTTTTGCAAAATTCGAGTACGAGCAACCACGTGTCCCACTTGTACGAATGACATTTGGGTATTATCGTCGCCGAGGTCTGGCAACACTGGAATTTATCGAAGTAAAAGTGATTTTCGACATTGTCTTTTTTCAGGGGCGATCATTTCGGCTGGGTGCGAGCGAGATGAAAAATTTAAACGTTATCAGGAGCGGTATATCCTGTAGTTTACGGGACAATTATAAAACTATGTAAAATGTTTCTGTGAAACGAGGTGGCGGCCATTTTGTATTCTTTTTGTGTTTTTCAAAATTTCGAACACGTTTTTGAGGCAGTTGGCAACATTTGGGAAAGTTGACATGTATGGATCGATTGTGTAACTCGACCGGCAGTATCGAGATATCTAAACAGTGTTGCCACATTTGGGGTAGTTTTCGAGATTTTCCCAAAAATGTCCTCCTGTAAAATTTTGTATGAAAATTTTTTTTTTCACTGATGGCTTCGTTTATATGTCAGAAAATTAAACTTGGAAAAAAATATGGAGACAGCTGATGATTGAGGATTTCGGAGACGGGTAAAGAGCACGGCCGAGGTATTGAAGATATGTGGGGGGTGCTCGACCAAATGTCATTCGAAACTTCATCCAATAGACAATGAGCTGAAAAAAAATTCAAAATGGCGGATTTAAGATGGCCGCCATACAAATTTATGTGGTCTCTATCTCGGAAAGTATAAGAGATGGAAGTGTGGTTTCTTGGCAAGAGATGATCATGACGAGGAGGTCTATTCAGCGAAATGAAAAAAATTTCAAGATGGCGAAGTTTTTTTTTTCATACCAAATTATATGGCGATTAGGACTCATTGACATAATTTATTGTTCTCCAAGAAAGAGACAGAAAACGATACAATGATGACGTATAGGAGATATGTTCGGGTGCAAGATGGGAGAAGAGAAAAATTATGACATTTCGGAAATACAAGATGGCGGCCGATTTGCCAAAATGAACCGATCGAAGCATTGAAGATAGGTCCCCGGGTGCTTGACCAAATGTCATTCGAAACTTCATCCAATAGAAAATGAGCTGAAAAAAAATTCAAAATGGCGGATTTAAGATGGCTGCCATACAAATTTATTTGGTCTCTATCTCAGAAAGTATTAAAGATGGAAGAGTGGTTTCTTGGCAAAAGATGATCAGGACCTGAAGGTCTACTTGATGAATAGGAAAAAAATTCAAGATGGCGGAATTTTTTTCCATAGAAAATATAATATGGCGAATATTGAAGAGACTACTGAAGTGTAGAACTATGCAAGATTTTGATACGGTTCCGTTTTACCCACGACGGGACTTCCTGGGATTACTTGAAAGGAAACTGTTACTAAAATTAAAAAAAATCAGCGCCATTTTGAAATCCTTTGTTAATTGACCGATTTCGTCCAAAATCCATATTTAGGGCTCCCTGGGATCACAGAACAGGAAACTGATACTTACCAAAGTTTTAAAAAATCAGCGCCATTTTGAAATTATCTGTTAATTGACCGATTTCGTTCAAAATCGATATTTAGGACTCCCTGGGATCACAAAACAGGAAACTGATACTTACCAAAGTTTTAAAAAATCAGCGCCATTTTGAAATTATCTGTTAATTGACCGATTTCGTTCAAAATCGATATTTAGGACTCCCTGGAATCACAAAACAGGAAACTGATACCAAAATTTAAAAAATCAGCGCCATTTTTAAATTCTTTGTTAATTGACCGATTCGTTCAAAATCCATTTTTAGGTCTCCCTGGGATCACAGAACAGGAAACTGATACCAAAGTTTTAAAAAATCAGCGTCATTTTGAAATTCTTTGTTAATTGACCGATTTCGTTCAAAATCGATATTTAGGACTCCCTGGGATCACAAAACAGGAAACTGATACCAAAGTTTTAAAAAATCTGCGCCATTTTGAAATTCTTTGTTAATTGATTGGTTTCGTTCAAAATCGATATTTAGGGCTACCCTGGGATTACAAAACAGGAAACTGATACCAAAGTTTTAAAAAATCAGCACCATTTTGAAATTCTTTGTTAATTGACTGATTTCGTTTAAAATCGATATTTAGGGCTACCTGGGATTACAAAACAGGAAACTGGTACCAAAGTTTTAAAAAATCAGCACCATTTTGAAATTCTTTGTTAATTGACTGATTTCGTTCAAAATCGATATTTAGGGCTACCTGGGATTACAAAACAGGAAACTGATACCAAAGTTTTAAAAATTCAGCGCCATTTTGAAATTCTTTGTTAATTTACCGATTTCGTTCAAAATCTATATCTGAGGATCCCTGGGATTACAAAACAGGAAACTGGTACCAAAATTTTAAAAAATCAGCGCCATTTTGAAATTCTTTGTTCATGGACCGATTTCGTTCAAAATCGATATTTAGGGTTCCCTGGGAATACAAAACAGAAAACTGCTACCAAAGTTTTAAAAAATCAGCGCCATTTTGAAATTTTTTGTTAATAGACCGATTTCGATCAAAATCGATATTTAGGGCTACCTGGGATCACAAAACTGATACAAAAGTTTTAAAAAATCAGCGCCATTTTGAAATTCTTTAATAATTGACCGATTTCGTTCAAAATCGATATTTAGGGTTCCCTGGGATCACTAAACAGGAAACTGTTACCAAAGTTTTAAAAAATCAGCGCCATTTTTAAATTCTTTGTTAATTGACCGATTTCGTTCAAAATCGATATTTAGGGCTCCCTGGGATTAGAAAACAGGAAACTGATACCAAAGTTTTAAAAAACCAGCGCCATTTTGAAATGCTTTGTTAATTGACTGATTTCGTTCAAAATCGATACATATGACTCCCTGGGATTACAAAACAGGAAACCGATACCAAAGTTTAAAAAATTGGCGCCATTTTGAAATTCTTTGTTAATAACCGATTTCGTTCAAAATCGATATTTAGGACTCCCTGGGATTACAGAACAGGAAACTGGTACCAAAATTTTAAAAAATCAGCGCCATTTTGAAATTCTTTGTTAATGGACCGATTTCGTTCAAAATCGATGTTTAGGGTTCCCTGGGAATACAAAACAGAAAACTGCTACCAAAGTTTTAAAAAATCAGCGCCATTTTGAAATTCTTTGTTAATAGACCGATTTCGATCAAAATCGATATTTAGGGCTCCCTGGGATCACAAAACTGATACAAAAGTTTTAAAAAATCAGCGCCATTTTGAAATTCTTTAATAATTGACCGATTTCGTTCAAAATCGATATTTAGGACTCCCTGGGATCACAAAACAGGAAACTGATACCAAAGTTTTAAAAAATCTGCGCCATTTTGAAATTCTTTGTTAATTGATTGGTTTCGTTCAAAATCGATATTTAGGGCTACCCTGGGATTACAAAACAGGAAACTGATACCAAAGTTTTAAAAAATCAGCACCATTTTGAAATTCTTTGTTAATTGACGGATTTCGTTCAAAATCGATATTTAGGGCTACCTGGGATTACAAAACAGGAAACTGGTACCAAAGTTTAAAAAAATCAGCACCATTTAGAAATGCTTTGTTAATTGACCGATTTCGATCAAAATCGATACATATGACTCCCTGGGATTACAAAACAGGAAACCGATACCAAAGTTTAAAAAATCGGCGCCATTTTGAAATTCTTTGTTTATTGACCGATTTCGTTCAAAATATAAATTTAGGACTCCCCGGGGTTACAAAACAGGAAACTGTTACCAAAATTTAAAAAAATCCGCGCCATTTTGAAATTATTTGTTAATTGACCGATTTCGTTCAAAATCGATATTTAGTACTCCCTGGGATCACAAAACAGGAAACTGATACCAAAGTTTTAAAAAATCAGCGCCATTTTGAAATTCTTTGTTATTGACCGATTTCGTTCAAAATCGATATTTAGGGATCCCTGGGATTTCAAAACAGGACACTGGTACCAAAATTTTAAAAAATGGCCTACATTTTGAAATTCTTTGTTAATTGACCGATTTCGTTCAAAATATATGTTTAGGGCTCCTTAGGATTACAAAACAGAAAACTGATGCCAAAGTTTTAAAAAATCAGCGCCATTTTGAAATCATTTGTTAATTGACCGATTTCGTTCATAATCGATATTTAGTACTCCCTGGGATTACAAAACAGGAAACTGATACCAAAATTTAAAAAAATCCGCGCCATTTTGAAATTATTTGTTAATTGACCGATTTCGTTCAAAATCGATATTTAGTACTCCCTGGGATCACAAAACAGGAAACTGATACCAAAGTTTTAAATAATCAGTGCCATTTTGAAATTCTTTGTTAATTGACCGATTTCGTTCAAAATAGATATTTAGGACTCCCAGCCCCCCTAGCATGGGCCGAGACAATTTTCTCCCCGAGGAAAGGATAAAAAATTTATTCCTAAATAAATCAATAAAAACGCTAAATAACGGTGGGTAAATAGTCCCCCGAGTCCCCGTGAAATGTCAAACGGGGATAAACTTCTCCTCTCCCCTATTGCCGTGCTCTGAGAGGTGGATAAGTTAATTTTATCCCTTGTCAGTGGATAAAATCGGGGGATAAAATTTTTATCTCCGGCCCATGCTAGGGGGGCTGGGGTTACAAAATAGGAAACTGTTACCAAAATTTAAAAAAATCCGCGCCATTTTGAATTCTTTGTTAATTGATTGGTTTCGTTCAAAATCGATATTTAGGGCTACCCTGGGATTACAAAACAGGAAACTGATACCAAAGTTTTAAAAAATCAACACCATTTTGAAATTCTTTGTTAATTGACTGATTTCGTTTAAAATCGATATTTAGGGTTCCCTGGGATCACTAAACAGGAAACTGTTACCAAAGTTTTAAAAAATCAGCGCCATTTTTAAATTCTTTGTTAATTGACCGATTTCGTTCAAAATCGATATTTAGGGCTCCCTGGGATTAGAAAACAGGAAACTGATACCAAAGTTTTAAAAAACCAGCGCCATTTTGAAATGCTTTGTTAATTGACTGATTTCGTTCAAAATCGATACATATGACTCCCTGGGATTACAAAACAGGAAACCGATACCAAAGTTTAAAAAATTGGCGCCATTTTGAAATTCTTTGTTAATAACCGATTTCGTTCAAAATCGATATTTAGGACTCCCTGGGATTACAGAGCAGGAAACTGGTACCAAAATTTTAAAAAATCAGCGCCATTTTGAAATTCTTTGTTAATAGACCGATTTCGATCAAAATCGATATTTAGGGCTCCCTGGGATCACAAAACTGATACAAAAGTTTTAAAAAATCAGCGCCATTTTGAAATTCTTTAATAATTGACCGATTTCGTTCAAAATCGATATTTATGACTCCCTGGGATCACAAAACAGGAAACTGATACCAAAGTTTTAAAAAATCTGCGCCATTTTGAAATTCTTTGTTAATTGATTGGTTTCGTTCAAAATCGATATTTAGGGCTACCCTGGGATTACAAAACAGGAAACTGATACCAAAGTTTTAAAAAATCAGCACCATTTTGAAATTCTTCGTTAATTGACGGATTTCGTTCAAAATCGATATTTAGGGCTACCTGGGATTACAAAACAGGAAACTGGTACCAAAGTTTTAAAAAATCAGCACCATTTTGAAATGCTTTGTTAATTGACCGATTTCGATCAAAATCGATACATATGACTCCCTGGGATTACAAAACAGGAAACCGATACCAAAGTTTAAAAAATCGGCGCCATTTTGAAATTATTTGTTAATTGACCGATTTCGTTCAAAATCGATATTTAGTACTCCCTGGGATTACAAAACAGGAAAGATACCAAAGTTTTAAATAATCAGCGCCATTTTGAAATTCTTTGTTTATTGACCGATTTCGTTCAAAATATAAATTTAGGACTCCCCGGGGTTACAAAACAGGAAACTGTTATCAAAATTTAAAAAAATCCGCGCCATTTTGAAATTATTTGTTAATTGACCGATTTCGTTCAAAATCGATATTTAGGGATCCCTGGGATTTCAAAACAGGACACTGGTACCAAAATTTTAAAAAATGGCCTACATTTTGAAATTCTTTGTTAATTGACCGATTTCGTTCAAAATATATGTTTAGGGCTCCTTAGGATTACAAAACAGAAAACTGATGCCAAAGTTTTAAAAAATCAGCGCCATTTTGAAATCATTTGTTAATTGACCGATTTCGTTCATAATCGATATTTAGTACTCCCTGGGATTACAAAACAGGAAACTGATACCAAAGTTTTAAAAAATCAGCGCCATTTTGAAATTCTGTTATTGACCGATTTCATTCAAAATCGATATTTAGGGCTCCCTGGGATCACAAAACAGGAAACTGATACCAAAGTTTTAAATAATCAGTGCCATTTTGAAATTCTTTGTTAATTGACCGATTTCGTTCAAAATAGATATTTAGGACTCCCTGGGGTTACAAAATAGGAAACTGTTACCGAAATTTAAAAAAATCCGCGCCATTTTGAAATTATTTGTTAATTGACCGATTTCGTTCAAAATGGATATTTAGTACTCCCTGGGATCACAAAACAGGAAACTGATACCAAAGTTTTAAAAAATTAGCGCCATTTTGAAATTCTTTGTTATTGACCGATTTCGTTCAAAATCGATATTTAGGGATCCCTGGGATTTCAAAACAGGACACTGGTACCAAAATTTTAAAAAATGGCCTACATTTTGAAATTCTTTGTTAATTGACCGATTTCGTTCAAAATATATGTTTAGGGCTCCTTAGGATTACAAAACAGAAAACTGATGCCAAAGTTTTAAAAAATCAGCGCCATTTTGAAATCATTTGTTAATTGACCGATTTCGTTCATAATCGATATTTAGTACTCCCTGGGATTACAAAACAGGAAACTGATACCAAAGTTTTAAAATATCAGCGCCATTTTGAAATTCTGTTATTGACCGATTTCATTCAAAATCAATATTTAGGTCTCCCTGGGATCAAAAAACAGGAAACTGATACCAAAGTTTTAAATAATCAGTGCCATTTTGAAATTCTTTGTTAATTGACCGATTTCGTTCAAAATAGATATTTAGAACTCCCTGGGGTTACAAAATAGGAAACTGTTACCAAAATTTAAAAAAATCCGCGCCATTTTGAAATTATTTGTTAATTGACCGATTTCGTTCAAAATCGATATTTAGTACTCCCTGGGATCACAAAACAGGAAACTGATACCAAAGTTTTAAAAAATCAGCGCCATTTTGAAATTCTTTGTTATTGACCGATTTCGTTCAAAATCGATATTTAGGGCTCCCTGGGATCACAAAACAGGAAACTGATACCAAAGTTTTAAAAAATCAGCGCCCATCTGAAATTCTTTGTTAATTAACCGATTTCGTTCAAAATCGATATAAAATAAATAAATAAATAAATCAATTTATTTTCCAGAGATATTCCAATAATTTATATTAGGGCTCCCTGGGATTACAAAACAGGAAAGTAATACTAAAGTTTTAAAAAATCAGCGCCATTTTTAAAATCTTTCTACTTAAAGGTGAATTGTGTATCTATGTAAATAAATTCGGTTTAATACAATAAAGACGTCAAGTCTGTACTACTTGTAGTGTACTAACGTCTAACCACATCTCGTGAGCTGCTTTAGCAGCTCGCGCACAGAGCGAAACACTAGTTATTATACTATATATAGCTCGATTACCACTCACTCACTCACTCATTGACATAATTGTTCTCCTAGAAAGAGACAGAAAACGATATAATGATGTAGGGGAGATGTATTCAGGTGCGGGATTCGAGTGGGGAAAAATTATGACATTTCGGAAAAACAAGATGGCGGCCGACGTGATTCTTGTAACTCTTTTGTTTTCCAACCGATTTCGTCACAACTCGCAATTATTGAAGAAATTAGGAAACGATCAATAGAAAAAGTGGAAAAAATTGGAAAAACAAGATGGCGGCCGAGCTGTAGTGCTTTAAAATTTTTGATTTTTCGACCCCGAACCGCGGCGCCGCAGATCCGAAACGGCGTGGGCGAGCATGATATTTTTTTCTTTTTTCGACTACAATTATCTTGTATTTTGATAGAATGGGAGTGGTTTTTAAAAATTCAAGATGGCGGCTGTCGCGGCGGCCTTTTTGTTTGAGGTACGAAAAAACGCAATTTTAAAATTCAATTTTCTCACAGTTGGCAACGTCGAAACGCTCCGTTTCGACTTGTACAGTGCGATTGTGTGTACAGACTCGAGGTATGGATTGGGGAAAAAAATTACCCCATTTCTCGGGAAATTTTCAAGATTTACCCCAAAAATAAAAAAATCGAAATACGGACTTTTTGCAAAATTCGAGTACGAGCAACCACGTGTCCCACTTGTACGAATGACATTTGGGTATTTTCGTCACCGAGGTCTGGCAACACTGGAATTTATCAAAGTAAAAGTGATTTTCGACATGGTCTTTTTTCAGGGGCGATCATTTCGGCTGGGTGCGAGCGAGATGAAAAATTTAAACGTCATCAGGAGCGGTATATCCTGTAGTTTACAGGAAAATTATGAAACTATGTAAAATGTTTCTGTGGAACGAGGTGGCGGCCATTTTGCATTCTTTTTGTGTTTTTCAAAATTTCGATCACGTTTTTGAGGCAGTTGGCAACATTTGGGAAAGTTGACATGTATGGATCGATTGTGTAACTGGACCGGCAGTATCGAGATATCTAAACAGTGTTGCCACATTTGGGGTAGTTTTCGAGATTTACCCCAAAAATTTCCTCCTGTAAAATTTTGTATGAAAATTTTTTTTCCACTGATGGTTTCGTGTACAAGTCAGAAAACTAAACTTGAAGAAAAATATGGAGACAGCTGATGATTGAGGATTTCGGTGACGGGTAAAGAGCACGGCCAAGGTATTAAAGATAGGTGGGGGGTGCTCGACCAAATGTCATTCGAAACTTCATCCAACTGACAGTGAGCTGAAAAAAAATTCAAAATGGCGGATTTAAGATGGCCGCCATACAAATTTATTTGGTATCTATCTCAGAAAGTATAAAAGATGGAAGAGTGGTTTCTTGGCAAAAGATGATCAGGACGAGGAGTTCTATTTAGCGAAATGAAAAAAAGTTCAAGATGGCGGAATATTTTTTTTCATACCAAATTATATGGCGATTAGGACATACATAATTGTTCTCATAGAAAGAGACAGAAAACGATACAATGATGTATAGGAAATGTGTTCGGGTGTAGGATTCGAGTAGGGTAAAATTATGACATTTCGGAAAAACAAGATGGCGGCCGACGTGATTATTGCAACTCTTTTGTTTTCCAACCGATTTCGTTAAAACTCGCAACGATTAAAGAAATTAGCAAACGATCAATAGAAAAAGTGGAAAAAATTGGAAAAGCAAGATGGCGGCCAAGCTGTAGTGTTTTCAAATTTTTGATTTTTCGACCCCGAACCGCGGCGCCACAGATCCGAAACGGCGTAGTCGAGCATGATATTTTTTTTATTTTTTCGCCTACAATTATCCTGTATTTTGACAGAATGGGAAAGGTTTTTAAAAACTCAAGATGGCGGCTGTCGTGGCTGCCGTTCGGTTTTAGGTACGAAAAAACGCAATTTAAAATACAGATTTCTCACAGTTGGCAACGGTGGAGCGGTTCAACTTCTATGGGGGGATTGTGTGTACAGACTCGAGGTATTGATTGGGGAAAAAAGATTACCCCATTTCTCGGGAAATTTTCAAGATTTACCCCAAAAATAAATAAATCGAAATACGTATTTTTTGCAAAATTCGAGTACGAGCAACCACGTGTCTCACATGTTTAAATGACATTTGGGTATTTTCGTCGCTGAGGTCTAGCAACACTGGAATTTATCAAAGTAAAAGTGATTTTCGACATGATCTTTTTTCAGGGGTGATCATATCGGCTGGGTGCGAGCGACATGAAAAATTAAAACGTTATCAGGAGCGGTATATCCTGTAGTTTACGGAAAACTTATAAAACTATGTAAAATGTTTCTGTGAAAAGAGGTGGCGGCCATTTTGTATTCTTTTTGTGTTTTTCAAAATTTCGATCACGTTTTTGAGGCAGTTGGCAACATTTGGGAAAGTTGACATGTATGGATCGATTGTGTAACTCGACCGGCAGTATCAAGATATCTAAACAGTGTTGCCACATTTGGGGTAGTTTTCAAGAATTTCCCCAAAAATTTCCTCCTGTAAAATTTTGTAAGAAATTTTTTTTTTCACTGATGGCTTCATATACAAGTCCAAAAATTAAACTTGAAGAAAAATATGGAGACACCTTTGATGATTGAGGATTTCGAGGACGGGTAAAGAGCACGGCCAAGGTATTGAAGAAAGAGTTCGACCAAAGGCATGAAAAAAAAAACATAAAACTACCAACATACCCGCCTACCTGAATACCAGCCTACCTGCATACCCGCCTACCTGCTTACCCGCCTACCAACATACCCGCCTACCATCATACCCGCCTACCGACATACCCGACAACCGACATACCCACCTACCAACAAACCCGTACGTACACCCCAAATTGCACTCATCCTGCAATTTTAATGTCGTCGATTTTCCGTTACATTATAAGATCTGTTAATTTTAATGAAAAAGGTGAACCAGCGCCATTTTGAAATTCTTTGATAATGTACCGATTTCTTTCATATTCAATATAATTTAGGTCTCTCTGGGATTACAAAACCGAAAACTGATACCAAAGTAAAAAAAATCAGCGCCATTTTGAAATTCTTTGTTAATTGACCGATTTCGTTCAAAATCGATATTTAGGGCTCCCTGGGGTCACAAAATAGGAAACTGATACCAAAGTTGTAAAAAATCAGCGCCATTTTGAAATTATTTGTTAATTGACCAATTTCGTTCAAAAACGATATTTAGGGCTCCCTGGGGTTACAAAACAGGAAACTGATACCAAAGTTTAAAAATCAGCGCCATTTTGAAATTATTTGTTAATTGACCGATTTCATTCAAAATCGATACTTAGGGCTCCCTGCGATTACAAAACAGGAAACTGGTACCAAAATTTTAAAAAAATCAGCGCCATTTTGAAATTATTTAATATAACCGATTTCGTTCAAAATCGATACTTAGGGCTCCCTGGGATTACAAAACAGGAAACCGATACCAAAGTTTAAAAAATCGGCGCCATTTTGAATTCTTTGTTAATAACCGATTTCGTTCAAAATCGATATTTAGGACTCCCTGGGATTACAAAACAGGAAACTGGTACCAAAATTTTAAAAAATCAGCGCTATTTTGAAATTCTTTGTTAATTGACCGATTTTGTTCAAAATCGATATTTACGACTCCCTGGGATTACAAAACAGGAAACTGATACCAAAGTTTTAAAAAATCGGCGCCATTTTGAAATTCTTTGTTAATTGACCGATTTCGTTCAAAATCGATACTTAGGGCTCCCTGGGATTACAAAACAGGAAACCGATACCAAAGTTTAAAAAATCGGCGCCATTTTGAAATTCTTTGTTAATAACCGATTTCGTTCAAAATCGATATTTAGGACTCCCTGGGATTACAAAACAGGAAAATGGTACCAAAGTTTTAAAAAATCAGCGCCATTTTGAAATTCTTTGTTAATTGACCGATTTCGATCAAAATCGATATTTAGGGCTCCCTGGGATCACAAAACTGATACAAAAGTTTTAAAAAATCAGCGCCATTTTGAAATTCTTTAATAATTGACAGATCTCGTTCAAAATCGATATTTAGGGTTCCCTGGGAACACTAAACAGGAAACTGATACCAAAGTTTTAAAAAAACAGCGCCATTTTAAAATTCTTTGTTAATTGACCGACTTCGTTCAAAATCGATATTTAGGGTTCCCTGGGATCACAAAACAGGAAACTGATACAAAAGTTTTAAAACATCAGCGCCATGTTGAAATTCTTTGTTATTTGACTGATTTCGTTCAAAATCGATATTTAGGGCTCCCTGGGATCACAAAACTGATACAAAAGTTTTAAAAAATCAGCGTCATGTTGAAATTCTTTGTTAATTGACTGATTTCGTTCAAAATCGATATTTAGGGTTCCCTGGGATTACAAAACTGAATCTGATACCAAAGTTGTACAAAATCAGCGCTATTTTAAAACTCTTTGTTAATTGAGCGATTTGGTTCAAAATCTATATTTTGGGCTCCCTGGGATTTCAATACGGGAAACTGTTACCAAAATTTTAAAAATTCAGCGCCATTTTGGAGTTATTTGTTAATTTACCGATTTTTTCAAAATCGATATCTGAGGATCCCTAATATCACAAAACAGGAAACTGGTACAAACATTTTAGAAAATCTGCGCCATTTTGAAATTATTTATTAAAATTAACCGATTTCGTTCAAAATCGATATTTAGGACTCCCTGGGATTTCAATAAAGGAAACTGTTACCAAAATTTATAAAATCAGCGTCATTTTGAAATTGACCGGTTTCGTTGGAACTTTTCGATGCTGGAGTAGATAAAATAATTTCCAATGAACAATGAATGAATGATTTTTCACGTAGCTTAAATTATTTACAAGAAGGAATTTAAATACAGGCTTGAACTAAAAAAAAACCGTTTTGTTGCCATTTAATAATCTTCAATATACATTATCTTTAATGTTCTACTCCTGGCTAAAATTATGAATATTTAAATACGTGGCTGATTTAAAAAAAATAACAATTTTTGTTTAATTTCACATAATGTTTATTCACTGTTTCTTTAAAAAATAGTATATCTTTAAAAAAATATTATAAAGTAGCTCATGCATGCGACTCCTTTCAAAGAACTTATGTTTGTGATCTTCCCTTTTTTAATTTTCCTTTTCTAATCCCATATTTTTTGCATAAAGCTGAAACACCACCACCCATCCTTCAAAATTAGACTTACACGGCCCGCGAGCTGCTTAAGCAGCTCGCGCACAGAGCGAAACACTAGTTAATATATATATAGCTGCTCGTGCTGACTGACTGACTGATTGATCACCTCTCCTGTAAAATTTTGTATGAAAATATTTTTTTTCACTCATCGTTTCGTATAAAAGGCAAAAATTCATTAAGAGGAAAAATACGGAGAGAGCTGATGATTGAGGATTTCGAAGACGGATGAAGAGCACCAGCCAGGGTATCGAAGATAGGTGGGGGGTACTCGACCAAATGTCACTCGAAACTTTATCCAATTGACAGTGAGCTGAAAAAAAATTCAAAATGGCGGATTTAAGATGGCCGCCATACAAATTTCTTCGGTGTCTATCTCGGAGAGTATAAAAGATGGAAGAGTGGTTTCTTGGCAAAAGATGATCAGGACATGAGGGTCTACTTGATGAACAGGAAAAAAATTCAAGATGGCGGAATTTATTTTTCCATAGAAAAGGGTATTGAAGATAGGTGGGGGGTGCTCGACCAAATGTCACTCGAAACTTCATCCAATTGACAGTGAGCTGAAAAAAAATTCAAAATGGCGGATTTAAGATGGCCGCCATGCAAATTTCGTCGGTGTCTATCTCGGAGAGCATAAAAGATGGACGAGTGGTTTCTTGGCAAAAGATGATCGGGACATGAAGGTCTACTTGATGAACAGGAAAAAAAATCAAGATGGCGGAATTTATTTTTCCATAGTTAATGTATGGCGAATATTGAAGAGGCTACGGTTCCTTTTCAAAATTTGTTTTTATGCAAGAAATCTCATTTTGACGAATGGTTCGGAGAAAAAAATATGGAGAGAGATGATGATCGAAGGTTCGGATGATGGGTGAGGAGCACGGTCAGGGTATTAAAGATAGGTACCTACTTAGGGGCTGCTCAAACAAAAGGGGAGGGGCGGGGAGTTGGTGGTATTTGTTTTATGTTTTTCCTTTATGAGAATTTTCTTTTACGTCGGACGCTTGGCGTGCTGGCGCTTCCACTGTGCTCACTAGCATAGCAGTGTGTTGTTCAGATCAGAACACGTAGACAGTAAACCAGCTGCCCGATTATGTAAGAATTATCGTCAAAGTTCGGCGTCAAAGTAAAATAAACCATAACAGCATTAAATTAGAGCTCAATTTCGAAACACGAAATTGAGCTCTAAATCAATGCTGTTATGGTTTATTTTACTTTGACGCCGAACTTTGACGATTTGATCGGCCATTCTTACATAATCGGGGGGCAGGAAAGTAGGACAGCGAGTAAGTAGACAGTGGACCACGCGGTCCACTACGCGGTCCGCTGTAGCGGGCCGCGCAACCACGCGCCATACTAGTTAATATATATATAGCTGCTCGTGCTGATTCACTGATTGATCACCTCTCCTGTAAAATTTTGTATGAACATTTTTTTTTTCACTCATCGTTTCGTATAGAAGACAAAAATTCATTAAGAGGAAAAATACAGAGAGAGCTGATGATTGAGGATTTCGAAGACGGATGAAGAGCACCAGCCAGGGTATCGAAGATAGGTGGGGGGTGCTCGACCAAATGTCACTCGAAACTTCATCCGATTGACAGTGAGCTGAAAAAAAATTCAAAATGGCGGATTTAAGATGGCCGCCATACAAATTTCGACGGTGTCTATCTCGGAGAGTATAAAAGATGGAAGAGTGGTTTCTTGGCAAAAGATGATCGGGACATGAAGGTCTACTTGATGAACAGGAAAAAAATTCAAGATGGCGAAATTTATTTTTCCATAGAAAATGTATGGCGAATATTGAAGAGGCTACGGTTCCTTTTCAAGATTTGTTTTTATGGAAGAAATCTCATTTTGACGAATGGTTCGGAGAAAAAAATATGGAGAGAGATGATGATCGAAGGTTCGGATGATGGGTGAGGAGCACGGTCAGGACTCAGGGTATTAAAGATAGGTACCTACTTAGGGGCTGCTCAAACAAAAAGGGAGGGGCGGGGGTTGGTGGTCTTTGTTTTATGTTTTTCCTTTATGAGAATATTCTTTTACGTCGGACGCTTGGCGTGCTGGCGCTTCCACTGTTCTCACTAGCATAGCAGTGTGTTGTTCAGATCAGAATACATAGACAGTAAACCAGCTGCCCGATTATGTAAGAATTGTCGATCAAATCGTAAAAGTTCGGCGTCAAAGTAAAATAAACCATAACGGCATTGAATTAGAGCTCAATTTCTGTTTCGAAATTGAGCTCTAATGTAATGCTGTTATGGTTTATTTTACTTTGACGCCGAACTTTGACGATTTGATCGGCCATTCTTACATAATCGGGGGGGCAGGATAGTAGGGCAGCGAGTAAGTGGACCACGCGCTCCACTACGCGGTCCGCTTTAGCGGGCCGCGCAGCCACGCGCCATACTAGTAAGTATATATACACGAAGAAATTTTTGTGGTTTTAAAGCCGCGGCGAGTTTAATCGCCTTTAGCAGTACTATCGACTAAATTTTTTTTAATTTTTTTTAAGTACTTACTTTTTGAGTTAGATTTTTTTTTTCGAAATAAACTCGAAACTGTGAGAAACATTAGTAGTGGTACGCGGCGAAGTTCAAAGAAGCTAGCCGGCGCGAGCGGCGTCTGACGTCAATCATCGAACCGATTCGGGGTTTAAAAGCCCCGCCCCTCAATCCTTTGAAACGGCCCGCGCGCCGCTGACCGCTCGCGGCTAGCCGACTTCCGGCCTCAGTTACGTAAAACACGTCACACGTGCCGTAAGTGGCGCTAATTCGTTTCAAATACGCGCAAAAATGGATCGCCATTATTACGAATACTCCAATTTGGAATACCTAAGTAGGTATGGTGCAAATGTACGCCATTGCAAATTACAATGCGACAGAAGCTCGACGGCTCTACGCACAACCGGATCACTTAAATTCCCTTCGTCTGCGAGGAATCCGAAACCAACAAGTTCCGTCGAGTATCACTATCTTAGCCGCAGCGCAGCGTTTAGTCGACCATGGGCAATTCCGAACACCAGAGCATGTTCAAGGTCGAGGTCGTCCCCGCATGTACTCGCCGGAACTCGACGAGGAAATCTGGAATACCTACTTCGAACGCGATCCTCGGCGAAGCACCCGAATGGCTGCAATTAGGTTTAACGTGAGCCAGTATTACGTGTGGAACTAGTGGAAGTTGTTAAACTCAGAAGGCTTACATGCATACCATTTTAGGCGTGTACATGCACTTCACGAGAACGATGGGCCAGCTAGGATTGAGTTTTGTCAGTGGTTATTAAACAATCGTGAATTAAGCATTCTGTGGACTGTCTAGTCAACTTTTAATCGTATTGGAATTTTTAACCAGCACAATAAAAATTTTTGGGCCCCCACGTGATCCGCGAAAGTGCTCGAATCAAAGAAAGTGCGTAAATACGTGATTGTAAAATTTAATACCTAAAATAAGTGTACCCACCTACCTCGTGAGCTGTAAATAACCTGCAATGATTATGTAAGTATTGCCGCCTTAAAACTTTCATCTAATCTTTACCTACCTGATAGCCGTGGCGTACGTAGGTGAACGACCAGTCGTGCGCCGCTCGGTTCAAGCGTCACGTGACTCGCTCAGTCAGCTGGCGCTACTAATTGAACGCAACATTTTCGAAATAATAATTTCTCCATTTTTTATTTTTTATTTTAATACTTGGGTCAGGATAAATGGTAGAAGTAAATTGTACTGTTAATTTCGAATCACCTCGCAGGGGCCTTAAAACCACTAAAAATTCAGCTTGTATAGGTAGGTAAGTATTCAAGTCTGGACATTGTTCCGAGATTCAAGTTTGAATTATTAATTATAAAAATTAAGCATTTTCTGAAAACTTAACTTTTTGTTTATAATTAAGTTATTTCTAAGTTATGTGTGGCAATAAAGAATTTATCTATCGATCTATTTCTATCTTACTGGGAGGATGAAAATATATTTAATTAGGCACTTACTTGACAATAAGTAAATTCGTCGACGTTGCGTCGTCGTTTCAACCGATTAGGTACCTACCTAACGTCCACGCATGCATTGACCTTCCTTCACAGAAAACGGTCCTGTGCCGCTTGTTTCCAGCAGTTCCCTTATGTATACTCGCAAGCTTTCCGAACACCGCCCAGCCTTGTTGGGTTCGGCAGCTGACCTCGTTATCGAAATTAGCCCTACATAACTGGAACTGGCGCCATACAACGACTATTACCTATTCCTGTGGCCATACTACCGTCGCGATGCATCGTTTGAAGCAGTACCTACTTATTATTTTTATGAAAATAAGGGTTATATTTCTGAAACAAGAGTGTCAACAAAAATAAGCGATGTTGTATTTTGCGATGGCCTGCACTGCGTTTTGCCAGCTATGAGAGATTACGGATTAAACGGATCATGTGCTGGGAATTAGAATAACGACCGACGCGGACGTCCCCATGGTGGAGCTCTTCCTGCTCTTTTAGAACGCTTAGCCCTAAAATAAGTAATATCTACACACAAACCCTGTGCAGACAGACCCTGGAGCGTATAGTTGTTCTAGACATCGATATGTTCCTCCGTCACCTTTTTATTATCGAAGCGCAAGGCATCGACAAGGTCTGCACCCTTACGCAGTCGAAATTCCGCGGGCTCGTACGAAGCGATTTGCTTCCTCGTTTCTAATCCGCTAGGATATGGAATGCCCTTCCGGCTTCCGTTTTCCCCTCTTCTTTTAATATCTAAGGTTGGAAGGAGATTGAGAAATAAAAATAGTTAGTTATATTTTAGTCATAGTTTTTATTTTCCAATCTTCTTCCAAGAACAAAACAGGTAACCTGAAGTAACGCTACCAATTAAAAGGCATTTTTTTTGTATCAAACCCGGAAATTTTCTTGGTCCAGTCAGATATCCGAGAAACGAAATATAATTTTTTTGCCTCGACAACTACTCGTGTAACGGTAAATTGGCTGTACCTACTATGGGTCCAAATTGACCTTTGATACATGGTTAGTCAACTGAGAATGGCCATATAATCAATTAGATTCAGAATTTAATAAAACAAATTATTAATATGGCTTTTTTTGGCCATAGAACAGACATTTATATAAATACTAGTGGTTAGCCTGGTTCGCCCCGAACTGAGACCTCGCGGTAGGTATCCATAATATGATAGTTTTTAAACTATAATAGGTATATTGTAATAGTTTACATAGACATCAGTACTATCAGTAGACTATTTTTTTATTTCACGTAAGATGGTGCTACGTCTATTATTTTTGTAAGCACAAAGGAATAAACTTTTACAGAGCGCCATCTATTGACATTATTGTGAAGTTCTGTTAAAAATACTGAAGCTCATTAAAAATTAAATAATTTCGTTTCCTTATAATATTTATCTAATTTTAGTACTTGTTGTTCAAGTACAGGACATAATTCAAATAATTGATCAAGTTTCAGGCTCAGCCTTTCAGAACATTGAGCCTTGACCTCAGAACAGCCAGTTCTGAGGTCAACTTTGGACGTTAAAAAATCTCCACTTTGAAAGCCCCCCATTTCGTCAATTTTAGGGGAAAAATATTTTTGACTCTAATTACTTATCTTTAAAATGATATACCGCAACCCTATGTAACGCTATAATAAATATATTTTACATCGCATTCGCTTCTATGAGAGTCCCCCTGAAATAAAGATTTTTATAACTTTTTAAACCATATTCGGCTGGAGGCCATCGGTTTACATATTATATTTAAATTTGAAGTAATTACTTTCAGTAATTCAGAAGGTTCTGACAGACGGACGGACGGACGGACGGACGGACGGACGGACAAGTGCAAATTCACTCAAGTAGACTCAGAGACCTTCGCTTCGCTTAATATTTTGGGCATTGCTCTTTCGAATTAGGATTATGGGTAAGAGTCAAGATATTAATAAAATACCCAAGGCTGACCTGACAATGGATTTATATAGGAAATAATAAAGATAATAATTTTGAATCTTATTAGATCCCAAAAAAATGGCATTGAGTTTTAAAAAGAAAAAATAGTAAACTCCTTCCGGGGTAATAGGTCGTGTAAAGTAATAACACTGCGGTCAAGCTACGAGTACGTTAGGCTGCAGCACATAATATTTTCTGTCTCCTTGGATGGCGCAGTGTTGAGCGTTGTGGTCATGTAAGTGGGAAGTCCCGGGTTTGATATGTGGAGAAGGTTGTTAGTATTTTTAAATTAACCTTGTATAGGTTGGTCGGTCGGTAGTTACTGGTAATAACCTACTCAATATCTACAGACGGGGCTTCCATGATTCCAGTGGAATATTAGGAATGCATCAATAGGTACCAACTTTTCCTGTACCGTTTCCGTTTAACCAGTAAGTCATGATGATTAAACCACTAGTGGTAAGAACCTAGATATAAATAAGTTTTCGATGTCCATGTAGGTAGGTCAGGCACAAAGCAGCCTTACGCAAAAATGCGATGTTATATAAAAATAAACCTAATTGAAATTTTAATTACGTTAAGTAATGTAAAATTGAATTGTACATTTTCAATCATTTATGGGTCTATTAATTTTTATATTATCGTAAAAGACTTTGATTATTATTGAATCGACTTCATTAATTGTTAAGTTTACTTCATTTCCTTGGTAACCGAATAAATCGTAGGTCGCAGATAGTCCGTGTAATGCTACAACTACAACCAAACACACTGCCAAAACACCATTTCTCCCTCGAAGTTTGATTCATAATCAACTAGCTGATGCCCGCGACTTCGTCCGCGTGGATCGAGGTTTTTCGTTTCCCGCGGGAACTCCTTAATTTTCCGGGATAAAAAGTAGCCTATGTGTTATTCCAGACTATAATCTATCTCTGTGCCAAATTTCATCCAGATCCGTTCAGCCGTTGGGGCGTGATTGAGTAACAAACATCCATCCATACATCCATACATCCATCCAAACTTTCGCATTTATAATATTTATTTGATTCAACCCCTAAGGGGGGTAAACCCCGACCTCCTGTACGGTATAACTCCGGAAAGTTAGAGGTGCCCGGGGATCGAACCCGCGACCCCGTACAGGAGGTTGGGGTTTACCCCCCTTAGGGGTTGAATCAAATAAATATTATAAATGCGAAAGTTTGGATGGATGTATGGATGTATGGATGTATGGATGTTTGTTACTCCATCACGCTCCAACGGCTGAATGGATCTGGATGAAATTTGGCACAGAGATAGATTATAGTCTGGAATAGCACATAGGCTACTTTTTATCCCGGAAAATTAAAGAGTTCCCGCGGGAACCGAAAAACCTCAATCCACGCGGACGAAGTCGCGGGCATCAGCTAGTTTTTAATAATCCAGTAGCGGATGCCTATATTTATGTCAATTGTCATAATATAGCTATCGGTATGCCACAGCTCGATCCGTCCAATACTTTGAATGCACATTACTTCGATAAAATTTAATTCGAACCACCATTGAAATAGAATACTACTAAAATTCTACATCAATGCGAACCACAGATAGGTATATCCGATTAGGAAGTCTTTTTGCTTTGGAAACGCTCTAAAGACGCAGAGTTTATATACCTACACCATAAAAAATAAGTATGTCAAAATTACATCGGCATTTATTAAAACAACTATAACTGATGCCCGCGACTTCGTCCGCGTGGTTTAAGTTTTTTTGATTCCCGCGGGAACTCCTTAATTTTCCGGGATAAAAAGTAGCCTATGCCACTCTCCAGATCCTCAACTATACCCATGCCAAATATCACGTCGATTCGTTGCTCCGTTGCGGCGTGATTGAAGGACAAACCAACAAACCAACAAACCAATAAACCAACAAACAAACACACTTTCGCATTTATAATATTAGTATGATTACAGCTAGCTATTAGTACTAAGTATGAACATAAGAACAATTAGGATTTATAATAGTTCTATGCATTCAAATTTCTATACTAATACCATAATATTCCAAAGTATTAAAAATGATTATTTCAATTGCTAGCTGCACTAACCAAAGCACAGTAATAACCTTATAAAGTGAATTGATGCTGCCGCTAGTATTTAAGAAGGCTACCCGTACGGTTGCGGGCCAAAACCGCACAACTAATGGCACCGGCCGCCCGTAACCAATACGAAAATAAAAGTAGCTTTTGTATAGTTGTTTGATAAACAAATAAACATGCCAGCTGATTCAAATATGATCGTAGCGGGGGAAGAAAGAAAGGAAGAAATCCTGTTTCAAAGTCTCTCCGAGAGATCGAAACATGAAGATTTTATAAGGCGGGCGGTTGATTTACTAGTAGAAAGAGTAGTTTTTGGTCGAGCTTCGCGAACTTCGAAAGTTGTTGAGTGGTCAGCTCCTGAGGATATCAAGAAGGCGATAGATCTGAAGCCTCGGAATGGGCCTGCATCTCACGAGGAACTTTTGGCTTTTATGGCTGATGTAAGTATTGAAACCACAATAAAAGTTTTAAATGTATTAAGGTGCTATTTAAAAATACACTACACTAGCGGCACGCTATGATGGCCGGTTGGACAAACGTTCCGTATTAATTGATAACGACTTTGAAGGAAATAATTGTATTACTTTATTGACGATAGCTATGACGATAGTGATGTGCAGAGATTCATAAATTTAAAAAAACTTAATTGTTTTTTGTTCGAGAATAAATTGACCTATTGTAATGTGTCAACCGGCCATCATAGCGTGCCGCTAGTGTAGTTATTTATTTCCACTGAAAAAAGAAATTTTAAAATTAAATAAATTACATAAATTCATATACTCGTATGAACCCTTCTGCTTCAAACAACTCTATGAATTTTCGCCGATTTTTGGGTCGTAGAATCTCTAATCTAATGATTATTAGATAAAATCTTTAGAACATGGTAATTACGAGTAGCTTTACTTTTACTGCATACGATTTAACATTTTAAATCACGATCAAAATAAAATATAATTTTAAGAAAGGTTACATGCAACTTAGAGAAGGAAATCAATTAGCTCAATGTAATACGGTAATGGTTTGCTTTACTCTAAAAAATTAAATGGCTTTACTTGATAAAATGAGCTCAGAGTTTGCCCAATTGATTATTATAACAATGTATAATAATTATTATACCTACTTAAAACATTCATAATTTTTTGAGTTGCGCTTAACATGAAAATAGTTTTGTAACAGGAGGATATAATTTTTATCAAAACTTAAAAGTACGACTTAGTTGTCAACGTATTTATTACTAAACTTGAACTGTAATTAGATATTTAGATAATATAATATGTAGTGTCTATATATACTTATAGCTCTACTAAAAATCTGCTTAGTACCCTACATAACACATCCATATTCATATCCATACTTCCATATCCATACTTAATATTATAAATGCGAAAGTGTGTCTGTCTGTCTGTCTGTCTGTCTGTCTGTCTGCTACGCTTTCCCGGCCCATCTTATCAACCGATTTTGATGAAATTTGGTACAGAGGCAGATTGTATCCCGGGGAAGGACATAGGCTACTTTTTATCCCGAAAAGCTAAAGAGTTCCCCCGGGAATCAAAAATCTTAATCCATGCGGACGAAGTCACGGGAATCATCTAGTGTAAAAATTAATTAATGAACAGTGGTACAAGTTTGATGCATAGTATTTTTGGCGATGCACGACGATCTGCATGGCATGATTTCGATATATTTTTTTTGTATTGGAAGGAGTATCTGTCAATTAACAGAGCCGGCAGGCGTATTTTGTTGAGGAATTCCATCCTCTGTCTTCACACATCTTCCTTCTTCTTATAATCAGGGAATCACTCGGATTCGGAGCTCAGTAAACATTACAGATTTTAACCTAAAATAAGATAATATTTAATCCATACCTATCTTCGTAGACTGCGCTAGACGTATATCAAAGTGTGTATGTCTGTCTGTTTGTCCGTCTGTCTTACTTTCTGTCTGCTACGGACCATTCACGGACCATTTGTTCAACCGATTTGATACAGGGATTTTACAAATTGTATAGGTACAGGTTGCACAAGCTACTTATTTAAAAATACCTGAATCCATGCAGACGAAGTTGCGAGTATCATCATAACAGTGACATCAGTTATTTTAATCCGATTATCTCAATTTTCTTTCTAGGTTGCGCGCTACTCTGTCAATACGGCGCATCCTTACTTTGTAAACCAGCTGTTCTCATCGGTCGATCCTTATGGTCTCGTTGGACAATGGCTTACTGATGCCCTGAATCCTAGTGTTTACACCTTTGAGGTAGCTCCTGTATTCACTCTGATGGAAGAAGAGGTTCTTCGCGAGATGAGGTCGATTGTAGGGTGGCCCCAAGGGGACGGCGATGGAATATTCTGTCCTGGAGGATCCATAGCCAACGGTTATGCTATTAGCTGCGCTCGATTCTACTTTTATCCAGAGATTAAGGTTAGTAGAGTTTTTCATCTATATATATATAAATCTCGTGTCACAATGTTTGTCCTCAATGGACTTCTAAACCACTTAACCGATTATAATAAAATTCGCACACCATGTGCAGTTCGATCTAACTTGAGAGATAGGATAGTTTATATTATATAGATTAGGATTATTAGTGCTACCCGTGCGAAGCCGGGGCGGATCGCTAGTATTATATAATAACAAGTTTTGTTGTGTAATGTAACTTTAATTTAAAGGCCTGCTTCATAGTAGAAATACTGAAATGGAACGTTAATAGCTATGCTGTTCATTATGGCAGTAGGCTATGGATTGATTTGATTGTAGTAAACCATAGTATTGCAAAAAAAACTGAATTGCACCGAAGATTAAATTAGGAACAGGTAAACCGAACAGGGTCAATCCATATGCAGAAATATACGTAAACAATAAAACTTGGAAGTTATATCTATCGAGATACATTCATAACAAAAAAATGAGCAATAAGCAATTACGGTTGTCCTTCGAAACGATACAATATGGTCTGTTGAGTTTTTATGCAAGTAATAAACTTCTAATTTTATTGTAAAGTTGTTATTTTTAAGCCCAGAAAAATGTTATTGTTTTGGAAGCGTTCGGTGATCACCTTCACCCCGTTTTCTGGTTATTATAGTATCGCGTGCCTTAAAAACCTTGGTTTAGTAAAATGTCATTAAAGTACTTTAATTATTGAACTGTTGACATAATATATACCATTCTCTTAAAAATTTACGTCAAAAATGCGGTGACTACAGACTAATGAATAATGGATACCATAAACTTTTATTTTCACAATTATGTTAATGTTTCAGAATAAAGGCGTGTACGCAGTGCCAAAGCTAGTGCTTTTCACTTCAGAATTAGCTCACTATTCTACTAAAAAGATGGCCGTTTTCATGGGTATTGGTAGTGACAATTGCATTTTGGTAAAAGCTGACGAAAGCGGTAGAATGGATGTCAATGACTTAGAGAGTAAGATTAAAGAAGCTTTAGAGGATGGAGCGACGCCATTCCTAGTGACTTCTACTTCTGGCACAACAGTCTTCGGGGCCTTTGATCCTATAGTACCTATAGCCAATTTGTGCAAGAAATATAATCTGTGGTTACATGTAGATGCAGCGTGGGGTGGTGGTGCATTAATGTCGAGGAAGCATAGGAATTTATTAAATGGAATTGAGTTGTAAGTATGATAAATAATTAGATAATTTTATTTTAATTATTATCTATTTATCATATCTCAGATAAGGTTTTGATAAACAGAAATTATAGGCACTGCAATTTGCAATACTTCGGTACCTGCTTTATATTGCAGTCCAAATAGATATGTTTAACTACACCAAGCATAACATAGCATCAATGATTCAGCAAAAAAAAACAAGCCGTGAAATAACTTCATATATAATATTTTTCCAGGGCGGATTCAGTGACGTGGAATCCTCACAAACTGTTGGCTGCACCACAACAATGCTCTACCTTCCTTCTCAAACACAAAAATGTTCTTAAACAAGCGCATTCATCAGATGCACAATATCTTTTCCAAAAAGATAAATTTTACGATACATCATACGACACTGGTGATAAGCACATCCAATGTGGACGCAGGGCTGATGTACTGAAATTTTGGTTTATGTGGAAAGCGAAAGGGAGTGTAGGATTCGAAAAACATGTCGATAAACTCTTCGATAACGCCGAATACTTTCTAGAACACATCAAACAGAGAGAAGGCTTTCGTCTAGTTATTCAGAAACCAGAATGTACTAATATAATGTTCTGGTATATTCCCAAGTGTCTCCGAGGCTGCGAGAATGAACCGGACTACAATGAAAGGTTACATAAAGTGGCACCGAAAATAAAGGAACGAATGATAAAGGAAGGGAGTATGATGGTCACGTATCAGCCACAAGGAAATCTCGTAAACTTTTTCCGCATAGTTTTTCAAAACTCCGCGCTTGATCGTAAAGACATGATCTACTTCGCAAACGAGTTCGAAAGGCTTGGATCGGATATCATTATTTAGAGGGATACTTTATTTGGAAGTGTGCATAGCCTTGTATAAATTATAATTGTTATTTCATCATACACCTTGCCTGTGATTATTATTTATAAAATAGCTCTATATTCATTAAATTAATTAGATGTTATGAGTTAATCTAGATTAAATTATGATAAGTACTCGTATATACATTAAATGATGTATATGAATTTTTAGTTTGTAGTATCATTTATACAATTTATTACAGTTTTCTACAGCTATGTATTTGCTACGTATGTATTGAAATATTTACTCCACTTAAAGATTCTAACTAAGCTTGATATATGAAACGATGCGACAAAGACATACTTATGGACGCAGGTCAATAAGTTACCAGTAAATCTAAATCGATATGTAAGCCGTAGAGTGGGTAGATTATTCTATCCGCCATTAGCACTTAAGGTACCTATACTTAATATACTAATAGATAGATGTACTAATGTCTATCTTATTATTTCGTGCAGTCAAAGCTTTGAACATGTTCGAATATAAAATTGTGTAAGATATTCTCCTCAGAAAAAATTAAAAATCGTGTTTATGTCTATTTTCGAGAAACCACACAACCTAGATACTAAGAGCGTCTATAATGATGCTTGTTAATAAATTCATAATAGCTTTACAAGGTGGTACTTGAAACAATAATTAAGCCCAAGATTATCTTGATAAGTATATTACTAAATAAGTTTTATTACTATCAGTTTGTGCTAAATAATATTTTTATATTATAAGAAGACTGAAATTAAAGAAAATCCATACTTATAAATGCGAAAGTGTGTCTGTCTGCTACGCTTTCACGGCCCATCTATTTAACCGATTCGAAGAAATTTGGTATAAGGATAGTTTGTATCCAGAGGAAGGACATAGGCTACTTTTTATACCGGAAAATTGAGGAGTTCTCGCGGGAATAAAAAAACCAAATCCACGCGGACGAAGTCGCGGGCATCATTTAGTTACTAAACATCAAAAGAAGATTTTTGCAGGCTAGATTTGTTAACTATGACAAACCTCAAACCCTATTAAAAGTTCGTTCATTGATATAATTTTAAACAATACTCTAATCAAAGTTTTGTTGCTTTTGGCGTCAAATGTTGAATATATTTTTTTTAAATTTAAAGGGGTTGTTTCAAATTTATATGGAGCCTGGGCCAGGTATTTGTACGGTATTTCAAAATGTTCGGGGTCATAAAATATGTAGTAACATTTTTTTCTTTATTTCTTACTAAAAAGTTCAATTTACTAGGTACAATGCGAAATTATTTTGCAAAATAAAAGCGCAACAACATGCATCCATTTTGACATTGACGTATATTACACGTGTCATGATGACATTTGACATAAAATTACCTGGGAAATGTGAATTAACCTTAAAATATCCAACAGCAGTCAGATTGATGGATGGATGCGCTGCGAGAGTTGCTATTCTACAAATGTACCTAATTAAACATTTTATTTTTGTACCTCATAATCACTGTAAAACTGCCAAAAAGCATATTTTATTTTGTTTTCTATGATTTTATACTATTTTTTGGAATACTGTACAAGTACCTGGCCCAAGATGAAACAACCCCTTTTACAAAAATTAATCGAAAAAGATAATACACAGTACACTGCACATACATACAAGATTCTTTTTTAAAATTCAGATCTTTTTTTGATTATTGTCGTCATCGTCCGATATATGGCCAAGAGGTAAGTCTTCACATTCGATCTGAAAAAGAAATTTATAACTTTTACAATGCTTATTCCCTTTCAATTTTTTATTGAATACCAAACGGGCCATAAAAAAGTAGTATGAGGAAGCTACATTATGTTTAATGCCTTTATGCCATTAACTACTCTGCAGGCCAATTCTGTATCTTAGCCATAGCATTTTATAAACAAAACGTATCTGAATTAGTAGGTACTCACTAAAGTTTCATCATCAGGGACGCGAGAGAGCAAATCCATAATTTCGCTATTTCGTATTCTGTTCGGACGGAATATTTTTTTCACAAATTTATTGACAGCTGCAAAAATGTTTCAAGGCATTAATATTTATTACTAATCAATCCATACTAATAATATTATAAATGCGAAAGTGTGTCTCTGTCTGTCTGTCTGTCCGTCTGTCTGTCTGCTACTCTTTCACGGCCCATCTTTTCAAGCGATTTTGATGACAATTGGTACAGGGATAGGTGGCATCCCGGGGAAGGACATAGGCTACTTTTTATCCCGAAAAAGTAAGGAGTTCCCGCGGGAATCAAAAAAACTTAATCCACGCGGACGAAGTCGCGGGCATCATCTAGTTTCATAATATTATTTAAAGTAATTTAAAATTCAACGAAAATCATAGATATATATACCCCAAATAAATTGAATACATACCCCAAATCATGCAAATGTATTTAAAAGGTATCAAATACATGATAAAGGCGATAACCAAGATGCAAAATATGGCCAAGAAACTGACGAAGGGAACTGTGAAGTTGAACAAGCTGAAAGACAATATTTCTTGCATTTAATGTACCTATTTAAAATTCTAATATTAAACTGTAAATAACTCTATGATTGAACTTACTTTTTAATACTTTCACCGGTACTTGCTAATTTTCCTATTATGTTTTGGATTGATTGTATTATTTCTTGGATACTGTTTAATTTTTGCATTAACGATTTGTCCTCCTTAAAATAAAAAAAATTACTTTAACAATGAAAAAAAAATATTTTCAGAAATTAAAGTTAAGTTTGTAACTAAAATATTACCTTTACATTTTTGCCATTTGCAATCTGATCTGGAACTAATCCGCGCATTACTTTTCTTTTCCCTACGGAATAAAATCCTTTAAATTATTTAACACGCAATGACTAAAAGACATAAAATAATGCCAACGAGAACTTACAATCTGTCAAAGTATATTCGTTTGGCTTGTACCAAAAAAATGGTATCAACAATAAGAGAGGCATCATCCACATTTTTGCATAAAAACAGAATGTGAGCCATATGATTAGGGACACTATATTCAGTTTCATTGATTCCCATTCAAAGCATTCTCTGAAAATATTTATGTTTTATTAACGTGAGGCACACTACTTAACTATTTCAAATTACAATGTAAGAAACTTGTTAGCCTTAAAGAAGAGTAATTACCGCTAGATAGGTATAGACTCTAGAATCTAGATAGAGCTAAATTCACTATTATGTCAGGGTTAGTTTATTGACATAATATTGCATTACTTGCAACTACAAATATATAATAATGTAATACTTTTAAACCGTAACCTAAACCGTTAAAATAGTGTATCTCATCATACTTATAAATTTTAAATGTGTTTGTAATCCAATTGGTTACAGCTTTAGCTCTTGATAGATTCTTCGTAAACACGTGCCTGTTTAATTTTTCATCTGTCTCAAAATAATTAGGTTCTTTTGGATTTAGTATGCGAACGGCACCTTTTATCTAAAAAAAACAAATGTTAGAATAAACAATAATTAATCATATTAGGAATATTAAAAAAACATAAAATACACACATTTTAAAATTACTCACAAGATTCCAAGCTACATTAAATTCTAGTAAAATTCTTGGATTGTTTCCTCTGGCTCTATCTTTAAGTGTACTGTCTTTCAGTGCATACCACTTTTGACCATGTTTTATATTGAATAATGGCTTAGAAATCCTTCCGACTTCTTCGCTTTTCTTTTCGTCCACAACTATAACTTCTAAAATAGAAGTAATATCTGTTATTGAACTGAAATATAAATATGAATAATTAGAATTACCTTCATTGTTAACATGCACTGTGAATAGTAAATACTCGTTATGTAGAGATCTATACAAATTATGAATATGATTATATTTACAATGAGAATATCTTCATCCAGCTAGGCTCATTGGTTTTGTAATCTGTTTGTGTCTGTACTCTTTGGTAGTTGAGCTTCACGATACAGAAACAATCGTTTCCTGATAAACCCTTTGCGCCGTAAACTATAACTTGAAGAAAACCTACATTTGAAAAGTCACCACAAAGACGATACCATGTCTGAAAATAATTAGGTTGTTGAGATTTCTTTAATTTCTATTTCATGAAAAAATATGAATTATTGATCAAATATTACTTAATCATCATTATTTACGTATTGCTTTTGTAAAAAAGATTCTCTCTTCATTTTTTCAGATTCATTGTCATTATAAATAGTGTTTAACAACGTAGTTCCGCTTATCGTTAAAAGAATTAAAGTTTTGCAGCTTTTTATGTCTCCTTCTAAGTTTATGTGCATCTTATGAGTTTTTTCCTTTTTCAATTCCGATAAATCGAGTACATTTCTGAAAAAAATATAAATATGTGTAAAATAAAATATAAATATAAGAAATAGCTTTGCTATAACCATCATAGTTTCGCACTATCTATAGAAAAAAACTATGCAAATACAATACCTGCCAATAAGGACTTCCCTATCCCACAGAGTAATTTCTAATAAGTGTTCATCTTCGAACAAATTAAAATTAAATAATTCTTGAAATTTGACTAGTGCATTTTCGGATTTAACTATCTTCGACTTGCGTTTATCAGCACCTAACCTTAAAAGTAAACAAAGTAAATTGTCATTGTATGATCAAAAATTGATTTAAGTATTTAAAGTAATAATTAGATATAACTTTATATTTATTTACCTAAATCGAAATAATAATACACGCGGTTTTTCATCAACCGTCTCTTCTAATTCTGTGACCTGAATTAGCGCAATTGTAACTGTTGCTATTTTGATTCTTTTGTTTGATTTGAATACATCGTATTTGGTTGTATTAGATAAAACATACTGTGAAAAAAAGATTTGAATCGTTAGATTATTAAAGATTTGCATTTTCATAAAATTGAAACAGCTAACTTCGTTTCAGGGTGAATAGAGACACTATTTCAAATAGTTTGCACGTACGTTTTCTAATTTGTCTCGGGTTTCTTTTCTTTTCAGTTTTTCTTTAAGTTCCTTATCGTTTTGTCTCTTTTTTAGTTTTGACTTTATTTTACTGCGAATTGATTTAGTTGTTGGTGTGTAAGGCTCAGATGATCCATCACTCTCTTTGGTCTCATTTAACCTAAAATATATTATATGTGTTGTTGTTTAATTCATTAATATAGTAATTACTTAATATTAGTATTAAAAAAATTAAAACTTACGATTCAAGACTTGTTTTGAAATCATTGTTTCCAAAGAAACTATTATGGTTACTATCAAATAGATTATCACCTTCGTTGTCACTAATACTTAGTAATGAGTCAGTTTCGGTAACAACCGCTTCCTTGGTTAGTATTTCTTGAAAATTAGCAGTTTTGTGTTTATCTTGGAATACTACAGTTTGAAGTTGGCTCTTTGTTCCAATTTCTGTAGTATACAAATGACCTAAATCACACACACTAGTGTATTTCCTTTCTTTGTAATCATAATCACCGTTTAAATTCGTTATTTCATCAATGGATCTAGATTTCTCAAGTTTCTTTTGCATTTCATCATATTTATTTTGAACTTTTTCATGGAATTTAGCGAACTGTTTGTGATAAAACGGATGTAAAGCAGATTTTGTATCCATTTAACACTCTTATTCGGATTGTCTAAGTGCGGCTATACATTGCGATAATAATGAAGGAAATGTTCGTACTGTTGGACATTGATTATTGATTAGTTTTATCGCAACCAACATTATCTTATCAAGAGGTGTTTGGTTATTGATTATTTAAAATTAAAATGTTATCCTTAATAATAATAAAATGATGTTAATGTTTAATGTTGTTATTAAATAAATTAAGTACGACAAAGGGGAATTTTGGAAAGACTGCAAAAATACAGACGTTAATAAATCTAGGAGATGATCACTTCTACATAGAACAATTTTTTTAATCTAGTATAGTACCTACTAATACTGTAAACTGCAATTGTAAATACATCTGTAAAATATGTAGCAGTGCAATTATGCAAAATAAAGATAACAGAGAACTATGACAAGCAAAATCAAACTGTGAAACATGCACACGTCATTGCAATGCTTCTGCCTTGTTACAGTCTCAATTGGCTGAAATTATGGGGTTCTCGCTGTATCAATGGAAGAGTTTTAACTAATGCAGCCCTATCTATTCTCTAAATTCTAAAACAATGGCTATCAAAAAATTAAAACCACTGACATATATTTTTTATCCATTGAAGGGTTTGTTAAGATATATTAACATTAATATTAACATTTGCATAGCAAACCCTCAATGGATAAAAAATATACTTAATGGCTTTCATTTTTTGATTTTGAATAGGGGGGCAGAGGTGATTGTTATCGTTATCACTGTAGCAATCATTTTTACGCAATAAATTCCTCGAGTTCTCGTGCTCGTAATACGAGTTAGCTGTTAGGTATAAAGCAAATACTTAAATATATAATCAGTGAGCAATATACACTGAGTGAGTGTTGTGTATTTATATTAACGTAGGCGTAATATCGCTTTATTCTGATTTCTGTGGTAAGTAGGTAGCAGGAGCTATGTAGTTTGGGTTGAGAATTCTAAATGGAGATCACTTTACAAGTAAGACTTATAATAATCTCTAGCACGATGGAACGACAATATTAGATAAAAATTCTTTCCAAAAAACCGACTTCCAAAACCACTGCAAAGCAAAAAATAATTTTGATTTCTACACACTATGTTGAAGTCGGGCGAGTATAACAAAGATAGGCAGAGTTGACGCATCAGGCTCGCCCGACTTCAACATAGAATAGAACATTGTTTCATAAGAATTTACAATTCATTTATATGAAACTTACAGGCTAACTAAACATTTTGAAAACATTTTGAGCGTACAAGATTTATTAAGATTAATAAGTTTTTAACGGACCACTCGTAGTAATGACCTAACAAATGAATTAAATATTTTGGACATGTACAATTACAATTTTGAAATTGGAATACCTACTCCCAGTCTCCCACTAGACCCGGGTCCCGGGTTTGCATCCCGGAATTTTGCAATCTCAGAGTGTAGAAGTCCTATATCCTATACTTTGTTACATCACATAATTGCAAAGTCGACTTTGCAATGGTGATGATGTTTGTCATTAACATTATTTTTTTCTTAAAATAGTGCCTGTATAATTTAATTACCAATTCTCAATTCAAATAAAATGCAATCTACAATCCGCAGTAGATTCATAATATACATATTACGAATATGTGCTTTCAAATACCTACCACCACGTACCTACAAAGTGCTAATAAGTATTCATTTACTAGATGATGCCCGCGACTTCGTCCGCGTCGATTAAGGTTTTTTGATTCCCGCGGGAACTCCTTAATTTTCCGGGATAAAAAGGGGTAGCCTATGTCCTTCCCCGGGATATAACCTACCTCTATACCAAATTTCAGCAAAATCGGTTGAAAAGATGGGCCGGGAAAGCGTAGCAGACAGACAGACAGACAGACACACTTTCGCATTTATAATATTAGTATGGATATGGATTGTAACTGTGCCAGGGGAAAGTGACCACTTTAGCGGTATTGATACCTCCTAAAATTAGGTAAAATGAGTTAACTAAAGAAAAGAGGATCATGTTACTAATCATTATTTAATATCCACTAAGCTGATCATAATCAGGATTTTGATGAGAAGTGAGAACCATTACTTGATGGTAAACAGTGGCTGTGGCAGTGGTAGGAAGCGGGCTAACTTGAAAATGGTATGGAAATTTTATTACACCCATAATATGCCCCTACCCAATGTCGCTTTCTGCGCGGCATCGATCGTAAATCTCTTGGCTTTGTGGGCGGCCGAAGCCTCTCACCAGACCACATTCACGTAGTAAATCATGAATTCCTAAATTGCCCAGCTGGGAACTGAATCCAGGACATTGCATAGCGCTCACAATTGCGTTATGGAAGTCTTCGGTATACCTGCAGCCTAAGTAAAACCTGCATCAATCATTAAAATCATTTGTGATTGGCTAAATTTATGGTATTCTTGCTGCGTCACTGGTCTTCGACCAATAGCGGAAGAATGTTATCCAATCAGAGGTGATTGCAAACGTTGCACTGTAGCTGCCACTTTTAGCCAATCGCCCTAACCATAACCACCAACCTATCAAGGCTAGCCCCACTTGAGATTCACGGAGCGGCACGACATGTAGCGGCGCGGTACGTAGCGGCAAATATTGTTTGTATGAGTTTGCATGAGGCTGCATCGCGCAGTGCATCTACTTACCGCATTGCTTAAGTAGGTCCAGCCTCATACAATTAACTCATACAAAGATTATTTGCCGCTGCGTGCATCTGTAGTGAGGCCTTTTAACTCCAAAATCGCAATAAATCAAGCGGCATGCTCACGAGGTAAGTACTCTACAATCTCGAAAACGCTTATAGCAGCGGAAAAAGTTCAAATGCACCAGACCATCAACGTACAGGTGAATTTATAGCCGTCCCGTGCATGCGAACCAAACGTTTGTCACACCACGAACGCCTGCGAAAATAAAATGAGGTGCACTTTATACCTACTGGAAACAGAGTAGCTACATTATATACCTTTGCACATATTTCTCTAAAGTTGTTACCACTATAAATACTAAGACTTTTCATTGAGAAAAATTTCCTGAAATTCCTTCTGATTACTCCTTTCCAAAAGTATTTTCTTAACCAGGAGAAAAAAATTTCTTTGCCGATTTATAGTAGGAATCGCGCTGTTGTCCGATTCGGTAAATAATTGGACAAGTTTTCCCTTGTGAAAGGAAAGAGTTTAGGAAGGAGCAAATCAGTGTAGACTGTAGCTAGAGGTACGTACGTGAGGACACCTGAATGCCTGAGATGAATCTTGACATACAATCCGATATAATGGCTGAGTAGGTGACGCTCTACCTAATGGTAAAAATTTGTATTTTATTGTTCAATTTCATTGTTGTTTGTGTTTCATTGTTGTTGTTTGTGTTTAATTGTATTCAATGTTTTGTTTATTTATAATTTGTTTATTTCATACTAGATGATGCCCGCGAATTCGTCTCTTTTTCTTTCTATAAGCCTAAGCCTATATCCATCTCCATACTACCTAACCTAGTACATAATTTTATCAAAATATGTTGAATATGAATTTGATAGATGAGCCGTAAAAGCGTTGTAGACAGACAGACAGACACGCTTTCGTATTTATAATAGTAATTATAGTATGGATATGGATATTATGGATAGGAAATACAGGCGTCTCTTTGTTTTGTCTCTACCACGTAATAGTACAGCTACAAAAAGACTCTACGAGTATATTCTGGTGAAAGTCAGCTCTACGCTGCCTCATTTCTATTTCTAAGAACCACTTCGCTTCATCCGAGTTTCCCACCAAACCAACTTTATTTTCTGAATTCAGAATAGATAGAAGTGATATTCATAGCTTCATCTAAGTGAATTTAAGTTTTTTGAAGATCCTGTGGGATAATAAGTAGGTATCATATTAATATGCTTGTTTATTGGCATTTTGTCAAGATCGGACAGCGATTAAATCGCGAAAATACCTATACATCTATACTTAATATTATAAATGCGAAAGTTTGGATGGTTAGATGGGTGGATATTTGTTACTCAATCACGCCAGAACATGGCACAGATATAGATTATAGTCTGGAATAGCACAAAGGCTACTTTTATCCCGGAAAATTAAAGAGTTCCCGCAGGAATCAAAATATCCACGCGGACGAAGGCATCATCTAGTTTATAATAATTATAAGAATGGATTAAACTCTAATTGCGCATCAAATAATTTTTAATTATATTGATAATATTATGTTATCATTTAGATATTTTATCACTTAAAATAATCTATCAGCGAAAGAATGGTGAATTTTATCATTGTATTCTGTCAGTCACAATACCTACCAGCTAATGGATTGTTAACACTGGTTGAAAGTCAGGTAGAAATATCGCACACACTACTACATCAACTTGAAATACTAAGTGTTTCAAATGTGAAAACTTACTACATTTACTATATATGGAACCACACACAATTGCGGGACGGGATAGAACGTCCTTGCCCTCCGAAGGTGACCGTGATGCGTCGCGCGGTCGTTTTCCGCCGCCCTTGTCCGTCGGACCCATGGACGTATTATACTAATAATACGTCCATGGTCGGACCTCTATAAAGCACTTCACTCTCCCATTTACTTACTGCAATTAAGTATTGAATAGGATCCAAGATTTTCAGTTCTTTGGCAATGACGAGGGAAAGACAAAATTAGCTGAAACAAATTTTGTTGTTGAATAGGATCCAAGATTTTCAGTTCTTTGGCAATGACGAGGGAAAGACAAAATTAGCTGAAACAAATTTTGTTGTAGTCCTAGTTAAGTAGTCTTTTATGACCAGTACATAATAATAGTATATAACAAGCTCCCTGGTGCTGTAATGGAGTGCTGTGGTCTTATAAGGGGGAAGTCCCAGGTTCGATCTCCGGCAGGGTCAATTTAGGAATTTATAACTATTATTTCTGAATTTTCACTGATGTCTGGTGGGGCTTTGGAGGCTTCGGCTGTGGCTGGTTACCACCCTAACGGCAAAGAAGTACCGCCAAGCGATTAAGCGTTCCGGTACGATGCCGTAATATAGAAACCGATTAGGGGAATACTTCAATTTAACTGCTATATGCGTTAGCCCGCTACAATTAGACTGCATCATCACTTACCACCAGGTGAGATTGCAATCAAGGGTTAACGTGCAATGGCATAAAAAAAGTATTGACATGCTGGCCAAATAAAAAAAAATCTTGTTTTCTAGGCTTGATTTCACTGTATTTGTTCAGGCTGTGGTTTCTAATAAGCGTGCAGTTACCTAATATATGGTTGCGTGCCATAATAACACGGTTTATTTCCGTTGCCTTCATCAGTAACATTAGATACCTACGGTTTTGCAGGGTTCAGTGTAGAAATAACAATAGTGTCGTCGATGATCAACGATGGTTATTCAACAATGTCGAGTTTATTAAGTTACTAGGACAAACAACTATATTTGCTCAAAAATATGCTGCTGCGGCAAGTATATTTTATTAAGGTTGCGACCTTTGGAGATCTGAATGATAATCTTTGGAGATATTTAGGTACCTCAATTAATTTTATTATAGGTTTAAGTTGTTTTAAGTGGAAATACTACAATTTTTTTTAAATGACTTATATTAAATCAGGATCCCGTTGGATGGGACAATGTAGACTTGAGAAAGGCATACCTACAATATTAGGTATATTATATGCGTCGTCTCATACGGCTATCTTGGTAACATAGATTGATAGTCAGCTGGTGTCATTTAAACCTTACGGGTCTACAGCGGCTCCTGCATTATTAAATAGCCAAGAAATACTAAGAACGCCTCTACTAAAGCGATTATTTCGAGTCAGGAGACAGGAAGGTCCATCAGTAGGGAAAATAACGCTATGAGAGAGAAAAATAAAATAAACCAATGAAATATTTCTCTATCTATGAAGTTAAATATAATTTTAGTGTCTTAGTGAGCAGTCTAAGCTGGGATTGCAAAAGTAATTAACTCGAGCGGTATCTCTACACCACTGCCGTTTTCAACTTAATTGAAACTTCAAATCCTTTGAAATTAGGACCCCGAGTCCGGTTCGAAACTAATTCTTTTGAGAAGTGAAACTAAATTGGAGAGGTTCTACGCAATTAGGACTTACTAGCGATTGGTAGTACGGATATTCATTCTGGTAAGGTGTATGGAAAAGTTTAATTATATAATTATTATCTACCGTTTGCATTCGCCGGTCGTCGACAACCTTGAATATTTTTATAATCTTGACTTGAACTTCGAAAGTCAATTGACTTACGAAATATCTAGAAGACCTATTAAGCTTAATCATCTTCAAATCCAGAGGTTTTGGTTGAAATATCCAGTGCACTATGGCCTAACTACATCGGTCATCTTAGGCGCTCGGAGAACATCAAAGAATCTTGGCGCAATCCTCGATACGGCAGGGCACGGCACGGCAGGAGAATTTAAACGCGACGAATAACAATATAACATAATACTATGATAATAAAATAAAAATTTCAATGCCTATAAAGCAAATCGCTAGCGCCTAAAGTGTTTTTGTACCTACGATGATTTTATCATTGAAATTTCAATTTTATTTTCATACTATTAAGTTATATTTCTATTCGTACGCAGGCGCAGGTCCTAAAGGTACAAGTCTGGTGTGGTGGCCGTGGTACCATAAGTGGTGTGCATATTTATTAAAAGTCAAGAAGCGTAGCATAATTTATCTACATGATGGTCATATAATAATATCTGTTCTAGGTTTCAATACAGCATCGTCATTTAAGTACCATCGTTAAGTCGTAATAGGTAGATAAATACTTCAACATAATACTTCAACATAATTCATACATAAACATAATAAACATAAAAATTCAAAAGACTGTGGAAAAGGCCGTAATCATGATGAAAAAGTTCTTGAGCTGCGGCTTGTGTATGCAAATTCATTGACTTTAAATCCCTATATTTGATGCAAAAACTCGACGCACGTTTTGAGGGCTGCGTACTTATAAGGTAGGTTTGCAATCCTTATCCCTGTCCGGTCAAAAGCATATTCTACTATTAGCTACAGACTTGAAATTTGGAATAGTTTTAAATAATGCTTACCCAACCTCATCGCAAATGAAACAATTAAAAAAATATTATGACTGAAAATTTTGGGGTTGAAATTTTAAATCGACTGAGGTATCGTATATCGTTTTTGTTGTTCCTTCTGGAATGTATTGTGATCTTTAGGTTTCAAACGAGACAGACGCTGGTTTATGAGTTGCGCAGAAATTAATTTACTGAAATCCATACACTAAGTAATAAGATAACTGCGAAAGTGTGACTGTCCGTCCTTTTGTCTGTTACCAACCCCTCCGTTCAAGCGATTTGTATGAAATGTACGTTGGAGATAGGTTGAAGTACCTACCTATTCCGGGTGACGCGGACGGGTCGAATATTATAGGCTACACGTAGAACACATACTAATTTAGTATTTACCTATTTGTCAACTCAACATTTTAATTCCGTTAAAAAAATATTCGTATATGATTCTGGAATTACTTTTTGCCTATATAATATTATGTATTTAATAATAAATAAGCAAATAATATTCTATTTGCAGGAATATGGGTCCAGATAATATACCTAGGTCTTAAAATATAATGATTTAAAAGCCTGTCTTTCCGGAGACTTTCATGAACAAATTTTATGTTATTTTCTATCCTACTGTTTTGATAAATTCCTCAGTGTCTGAAGACCAAAGTCTGTAAACTTTGAACAGTGCATGTGTTGCCAGTGATGATTTACCGATTCGAGACATAATCGCCAACTATGGGCCAGCTATGAAGGCTCAGGGCCAAATAAATATTATTTCTCCACGCGACCATCCGACTTTATCAGTAGAATAGATTAGTAAAGTATCAAAATTATTCTGTCATATTATTTAGGTGGCTATAATCCAAATAAAGTGTGGTTGGTGGTGATGGTGTGGTGTGGTGGTGGTGTGGTGTGGTGGTGGTGGTAGTGGTAATAAATTTTGTGTGGTTCAATAAAGATTCATTTATTTATTCATTTATTTAAATAAATAAGCGATAGTGACCCCTCTTGTTTTCTACTCTTTTTTGCCAAGCTATTAGATACTCTATAGTATACTAATGTTATAAATGTGAAAGTTTGGATGGATGGAAGGATCGATGGATATATGGATGGATAAATGTTTGTTACTCAACCACGCCAGAATGGCTAAACGGATCTGGATGAAATTTGGCACAGAGATAGATTATAGTCTGGAATAACACATAGGCTACTTGACCTGATATGATTTTCGCTTACGGCTGCCAAAGGAAGATAGTCTCTTATAGTAAGCAGTAATTGTAAAAATCTACTTGCTAGTACACTGTGATTTTTCTTATCACAAGAATAACACTATCTCAAAAATATCCTACGTACCTAAAAGATAATATTCCTGATCCGATATTGAAATTATTCGAGATAATTATTTCGATTATTATTCACCTATAAAGAGGTGACTGTTGCTACTCAGTTTATATAATGTTTTTAGATTTCTGAAGAAACCTTGTATGTGGAATTTACAAGTGCTCATGTTATACGTGTTCGGCTTTTCGTTCGTTAAGTTCGATTAGTGTTTGAATAAACCGTGTAATTTAAAACTGGAAGTTCTATAAAGTGAAAATGTTATACTTCATACTATTGTTAATAATTATTTTCTATTTGTATGGTGTAAGAACTTTTGGTTATTGGAAGAAACGTGGTATAAAAAATGATTATCCTTTACCCTATTTTGGGAATAATTTTAAACAATTCTTTCAAAAGAGCAGCTATGCTATGACTGCAACAGAAATATACAGAAAATATCCAGGAGAAAAAGTTGTCGGTTTTTTTAGAAGCACTGCACCTGAGCTTGTTATAAGAGATCCTGATATTGTGAAAAGAATTTTGGTTACCGATTTTCAGCACTTTTATACCAGAGGCTATAATACCCATAAAACAGTGATTGAACCTTTAATGAAAAATTTATTTTTCGCTGATGGTGATTTGTGGCGTTTGATAAGACAACGATTCGGGTCAGCTTTTAGTACAGCTAAAATTAAGGCAATGTTTACTTTTATTTCTGAGAGAGCAGAAAAACTCCAGTTATTGGCCGAAGAAGTTGAAAATTTGGAATATTACGATATGAGAGAGCTAATAGCAAGGTACACTACAGATTTTATCGGAGCTTGTGGTTTTGGTATAAATATGGATTCTTTGAATAACGAAAATTCGGAATTCAGAAGACTCGGGAAAAGGATATTCCATAGAACACCCAGAGATGCTGCTGCAGCCGCTTTGAAATATATTTTCCCCGAACTATGTAAACATGTTAATTTTTTTTCACCAGATTTGGAGCAATCAATCAGTGGATTAGTGCAGCAGGTTCTGAAAGCACGAAATTACAGTCCATGTGGTAATAATGACTTTATAGATTTATTGTTAGAATTAAAAGAGAAAGGAAATGTTGTTGAATCTATAGAGCATAGAGATGAAAATGGCACAGCGAAATTAGTTGAGTTAAAACTTGATGATTTATTACTAACTGCACAAGTTTTTGTATTTTTTGCCGCCGGTTATGAAACATCTTCAACAACTTCTAGTTTTACGTTACACCAACTGGCATTTAATTCAGACCATCAAAAGAAGGTACAAGAAGAAATTGATAGGGTTCTTCTTAAACACAATAACAAAATTACATACGATGCTATTAACGAAATGCATTATCTAGAAAAAGCGTTCTATGAAGCAATGAGGTTGTATCCATCAGTTGGATATTTAATGCGCAAATGTACTACACCAAACTACACGTTTCCTGAAATAGGACTGACTATAGACGAAGGTGTGAGTGTAATTATACCACTTCAAGCCTTTCATAGAGATGAAAAATATTTCCCTGATCCAAATGTATATAATCCTGATAGATTCACTAGTGCTCAAGACATGAAAACTAACTACTTCTTGCCTTTTGGAGATGGTCCACGGGCTTGCATTGGTAAGTTAAATTTTGACTTTTGTTTGTCGAAAGTATGAACATTTAATTTAATTTCAATAAAGTATGTATATAGTTGGCACTAACACATTACACTTAATTATCGTCAGGTATACAAAGTATAAGACATGATGGTGGTAATTTACAACGGTATCTTTAAACTAAAGCTACGAGGGTTCTAAACGCGCCCTGGTCTGAGAAGAGCCCACAACAAACTCAGCCGGGTTTTTCTTATTATCACCATCTCACAAACATCGTGAATTAAGTAGTTCTGGTAGACTCTCTTGGTCCCGTATTGTATATGGCACGTCTGTTAACTGGCGAATCTTTTTAACCGCATATGCAGCAGAACTAAAGTCTGTTCGATAAGTCATCTATAAGACGCGAGCCCCATTGGAGTTTAGCATCTAACGTTATTCCGAGAAAAACAGCGGTATCCACTAAATCCAATCATACTAATATTATAAATGCGAAAGTGTGTTTGTTTGTTGGTTTGTTGGTTTATTGGTTTGTTGGTTTGTTGGTTTGTCCTTCAATCACGCCGCAACGGAGCAACGGATTGACGTGATTTTTGGCATGGGTATAGTTGAAGACCTGGGAGAGTGACATAGGCTACTTTTTATCCCGGAAAATTTAGGAGTTCCCGTGGGAATCAAAAAAACTTATACCACGCGGACGGAGTCGCGGGCATCAGCTAGTTCCTCATAATCAAGTTGTACAATGGTTTTACCTATTTAACATTGGGTAATGTAAATTTGATATATTTTGTCTTCAACAGCAGCAGCTTTGGATAATAGCTTCAAACCCTTGTACCACTTTAGTGAGAGAATTATTTACTTAATATAGTATTTTTTAAGCTTAATGAATAATATGTGACATCACTTATTTTTAAGATGTCTAATGTTTATAAAGTGATAATAACTGGATTGTCATTATCGTTACAGTAGTATATCTTATAGTGTGTTTATAGTGTATCTTCTCAATCTGAGCAAATAAATGAATCGCAATATTGAATCGAAGCAGGCGTTACTTTGCGGAAGTCCATGATAATGAATGAACGAGAAGTTTAATTCGCTATAATCCGCCACAGTAGACAAATCTATGTGGTACAGTGCGTGTCCTTCACTAAAAGCATGCGAACACCCACCACCCAGCAATTCGCACCGGCACAGCACCACACCACACAAATCTTCCAAATCACTCTCAACGTACGTTTCACTCCGAAACCGGAGCATCTTCAGGAGATGTTGACTCGCAATGCACGGATTTGTCTACTGTGGCAGATTATAGCGAATTAAACTTCTCGTTCATTCATGAATCGGAATAGACTTTCCAGTCAAGCATTCCGGACATCATCCAAGGCATTCGGAGAGAAATTATTTTATTATCACTCTGTCTCACCGCACAATGCAATTAGGTAGGTGGTCATCAAAAGTAATTAGTACCTAATTGATGAAACTTTTATCTTGTTCACAGGTGCTAGACTTGGAAAATGCTTAGCCATGGCAGGCATAGCTGCTGTTCTACAAAAGTTCAGTGTTGAACCTTGTGAAAAAAGTAAATTAGAACCTATCCCGGATCCGAGCGCTATTGTTGCTGAAGGTGTTATCGGTGGACTGCCACTAAAACTGAGAAAAAGAGAGAGGATACCATGAAAAAGTGATGGATGTGGGGAAATAAAATGTTAGGAAAAGTTTTGAGTAAATAAAAAATGAGTTATTACTGTTATTGTTCAGCAGCTGGTTGTTTTATTATTATTAGCATCATTATAACAATAAAAAGAATAATGCTTGCAAAATGAACATTTGTCATTCAATTTTTTTTGTCAAAATGACACCTTGGTATCTCTGGTATATATAGGTATTATCTATGCCTTGGTATATAGCTTAGACTCTGAATTGGAACATACATTTTATTCCGAAAAATAAATAGAAAAATTAAAAACAAAGTTCTACCAATTATACCTAATTCTTTGATTATGTACTCAAAGACCTATTTACAAAAAGTCACGCCGTCGAAAAGAAAATTAAAGGGTTCCCGCGGGAGTCAAAATAACCTTAATCCATGCGGACAAACTAGCTGGAGTCATGCAGTAATGTAATATGAAGTACTATATGCGTTTACGGTAAAGTTTGCGAATTTAAATCAAGAAAGGAACAAAAACAATAGCGATTTACATGCATGATCACGCAGTTAGTAAATATACTGGTTTTTAGGGATCGTTGGCACTTTGGGTGTTTTGGTTTGCCAACCGACTATTCTTGAATTTTATCTACCTCCAATATAAATTTGTGCTAGTTTTATTCTATGTTTGTCATGGTAGCTGTTAAATCCTGAAACAAAAATTCGGGCAAAGTTCTAGGTCCTTGTGATATTTAATATTTACTGTAATCAAAAAACAAAGTTCTTTTCCCGACACGGAAGAAGAATAATTTAATGTCTGTTAAGAAGTAATGGCTAATCTGTCTGTTCTGTGGTCTGTTTTCACCAACATTGCCTGAATTTTAGGGAACATCTAAGTCCATCCGATGACTTATTGGTTTTAAGTGTTCCGTAAAAAAGCATTATTGGTGAAAATGTGCATAAGAATTTTCGATGTACGGAACTCAGCGATGTTGATCGTGCTCGCATATTCTTTTGTGGTCGGCCTTTTGTGCGACAAGTTCCAGTGTATTTATAAACAGTGTAGTTTGCAATGCGAAGAGTGCAGTTCTCTTTTAATTTAAAATGTTTTACATAATATTTTTACTTTTGATAACTATCTTTTATTTGTATGGTGTAAGAACTTTCGGTTATTGGAAGAAACGTGGTGTAAAATATGATTATCCTTTACCATATTTTGGGAATAATTTTAAACAATTCTTTCAAAAGAGCAGCTATGCTATGACTGCAACAGAAATGTACAAAAAATATCCAGCTGAAAAAGTAGTCGGTTTCTTTAGAAGTACTGCACCTGAGCTCGTAATAAGAGACCCCGATTTAGTGAAGAGAATTTTGATTACAGATTTCCAGCACTTTTATGCTAGAGGATTTAATACTCATAAAACAGTGATTGAACCCTTATTGAAAAATTTATTTTTCGCTGATGGAGATTTGTGGCGATTGATAAGACAGCGATTCGGTTCAGCTTTTAGTACAGGTAAAATTAAAGCTATGTTTCCTATAGTAGCTGAGAGGGCAGAAAAGCTCCAATTATTGGCAGAAGAAGTTGCATATTTGGAACAGTACGATATGAGAGAGCTAATGGCAAGGTACACTACAGATTTTATCGGAGCTTGTGGTTTTGGTATAAATATGGATTCTTTGAATAATGAAAATTCGGAATTTAGAAGAATTGGAAAAAGAATATTTCATAGAACACCTAGAGATGCTGCAGCAGCTGCTTTAAAATTCATATTTCCTGAATTATGCAAAAATATGCACTTTTTAGCACCAGATTTAGCGGAATCAATCTGTGCATTAGTGAAAAAAATTTTACAGGCAAGAAACTTCAGCCCATGTGGTAATAATGATTTCGTAGATTTGATGTTGGAATTAAAAAAACAAGGAAATATTATTGTAGAATCCTTAGAACAAAAAGATGAAGATGGTACAGCAAAATTAGTTGAGCTCAAACTTGACGATTTATTAATTACCGCGCAAATTTTTTTATTTTTTGGCGCTGGTTTTGAAACCTCTTCCACAACTTCTAGCTACACATTACACCAGCTTGCATTTAATTCGGATCATCAAAAGAAGGTACAAGAAGAAATTGATAGGGTTCTCCTCAAACATAATAATAAAATTACATACGATGCTATAAACGAAATGCATTATTTAGAAAAATCATTTTACGAAGCTATGAGGATGTATCCGGCAGTTGGATTTTTGATACGCCAATGTACTACGCCAAACTATACGTTCCCTGAAATAGGACTCACTATTGATGAAGGCGTGAAGGTTATTATACCAATTCAAGCCTTTCACAGAGATGAAAAATATTTCCATGACCCAAATATATATAAACCCGATAGGTTTACTAGTGCTCAAGACAGGAAAACTAATTACTTCTTGCCCTTTGGAGACGGTCCGCGAGCTTGTATTGGTAAGTTAAAAGTTTGCGTTCTAAATCCATACTGATATTCCATACCAATATTATAAATACGAAAGTCTGTCTGTCTGCTATAACTCTTCCAAGACCCATCTTTTAACCGATTTTGAAAAAAATAGGATTGTTTCCGTGGGCTTCCTTTTGGAAAACTCAAAGAGATTTTCATATAGGTAATATAAATCCACCCGGACGAAGTCGCGGATACCGCTTACATTAAATATCTTTTAAAATTAATATTTTGTTTACCGTAACTCGTAAGGTAAACAATTATTAATGATTGTGTAGTAATCTGCAATTTCGTAAGCAAACAATGGAAACCAACCAACCAACCAACCCTGGATAACCAGAGTTTTTTCTTGAGTATTGTCGCTTGTCTTAATTAAATTATAATCATCATCAGCTTGACAATATTTTATTTAAGTAAATTATAGACATCACTCCGCGATAAGGCAGCCTATACTCCTTACACATTCATTATTTTATGTACGAGTTTGTAGAATATGATGTTTATTTATATTATTTTGATGTTAACAGCTGCAAGACTAGGAAAACTATTAGCCATGGCGGGCATAGCTGCCATTCTTCAAAGGTTCAGTGTGGAACCCAGTGAGAAAAGTAAATTGGAACCCACGCCAGATCCCATGGGGATAGTTTCTGAAGGTTTCATCGATGGACTGCCACTCAAACTGAGAAAAAGAGAATTAGTACCCTGAATAATAATTGACGGATGTTAAACCATTGAAAAACGTTAGACATAGGTAATAATAATAACGTTCCAGGTGAAGATAAAGAAGCACAAGAACTGAAGCCGCAAAAATCGCACGCAATAAATTAAGTAGGTAACGTAAAAACCTATTTTTAGTGTACCTTCATGCACTCATTTTAATAAGACGTACATCTTATGTACTCGTAAGGTGCGTGTGGTTTAATGTGTGTATATTTATAATTTTCCCTTGATACTTTATAATACCCTCTCAAGAAATTAGCTGATATTCCTTAGTTAATAATAGTGTTTTCTTTCTTCTTTCATAATTTTTTTTCAGATTATTATTGAAGTAGGTAAGTCAAAATAATATACTGTTTGTTGGCCAGAAATGACCGTATTAATCTATAGATTCACCTATAATTTAAATGGCTTCTAATGAGCTTTCTAGCCACATCCTTACCTAATAATTTATTTCTGCACAGCATCGTACCGGAAAACTAGCACAGTCGCGACTTAGTGCGTGTTTCGCTCTCGCTTACTTCTCTCTGAACTAGTCTTTCTGAAAAAAAGAAACTAGGCCCTTCATTTATTATATACTAGCTGATGCCCGCGACTTCGTCCGCGTGGACTTAGTGTTTTCGATTTCCGCGGGAGCTCCTTAATTTTCCGGGATAAAAAGTAGCCTATGTATGTATGTATGTATATTCTTTATAGCTGATGCCCGCGACTTCGTCCGCGTGGAATAAGTTTTTCAGTTAATTTTCCAGGATAAAAAGTAGCCTTTATTACTATCCCATGGTATAATCCCCCTATAATGGTGAAACACGTACTTCTTCATATTTTAACGAAAGCCCAAATGCTGTTTCATGGCTATAACTTGAGAAATTAAGGATTTTCATACAAACTCTCAACCCCTATTTCACCCCTTAGGGGGTGGAATTTTGAAAAACTGTGAAACACATATGTTTTCATTTTCAACCCGCAGCTCATATATCAAGTTTCATGGCTATAACTTGAGAAATTAATTACTTTCATACAAACTTTCAACCCCTATTTCACCCCTTCGGGGGTAGAATTTCGGGATAAAAAGTATCCTATGTCCTACCTCGTAGTATAGGCTCAAATCGTGCCAAGTTTCGTTTGAATTCATTCAGTAGTTTCGGCGTGATGCGCGGCCAAGATACAGACAGACAGACAGACAGACAGACAAAAATGAAAAAAATTACATATTTGGCTTCATTATCGAATAATTAGTGCCCTCCAAAAAAAATTTTCAAAATATCTTCAATGTACAGAATTGGACCTGTTACAGTTTTATTATAAGTATAGATAGCTGTCCCGGGCCTCCAACAGTATATAATCTGTCAATGCTGGAAGATAGAAAGGGTATGGCATAGTTTACTAAAATTAAAACACATTTTTTCGTGAAAACTTTTACTCTTATTGTATAAATACAGTCAGTTGTATATTATATTACACTGCTTAGTCGATGTCGAAAAGCGTAAAACTAAAATACTTACATAAATGCTTGTTGGTATGTCATGTCTTAATATAATGTATAATTAATATAAGTTACTATACTAATACATATTACTGGCGAACGGCGTTACTATTTTTATATTATATAGATAAATGTTTAATTTTTCTTTGGTTTCTGTCGCGATTAGGTCGATATGGATCAGAAGAAATGGATTTGGGTTTTTAATTTAACAATGTTGTTGGACTTTTTGTTTTCCCAATATAAAATATTTTAAGGTCTGAGTTTGAGCTTCGTTTTTAGGGTTCCGTATCTCAAGAGGAAAACAGGAACCCTTAAAGGATCACTTCGTCGTTCATCCATCTGTCTGTCTGTCTATCTGTCAACCACCTTTTGTCTGTCTGTCTATCTGTCTGTCAACTACCTTTTTCTCGGGAACGCGTGGAGGTAAACAACAAATACATAGGTTAACGGGTCCCTTGGAGCTGTAAAAAAATCAAGCTTCAAGTCAATGCAATCAATAGAGACGGCCGTTTATAAACGGGGGTTCATATGCGGCATTCCGCATATTTTGACACTTGCCAATAAATCAAAACCTATAGGATATTTCCCATTGACCTAGAATCATGAAACTTAGCGAGAAGCAAGGTCTCACAAGTACCTATACGAAAAATTCCGAAATTCGTTAAATAGGGTTATGGTCGAATAAGGGTGTCGAATTGTCGTCAGGCGCTACCAGTTTAGCGCCATATTATGTTATCCAGTTATTTAAGTGCTGTAATGACATCTTTCTTGTTATTTGCTAAAATAATTTATATTGTGTGCTGGTACGGAACCCTTTGTGCGCGAGTCTGACTCGCACTAAGTGAAGCACGTGAAGCAGGTTTTTTTAATTCATCGATCCGTTCTAGATGTATCAAGCAAACAAGCTGACACCTTTTCGGATGTATAATAATAAGTATGAAAACTATGTTTACGTATCGGACTTTAGCAATACGAACCAGCTTGAATGGATGGAAATGGAAGAATGCTGTTGTACGAATTTTTAATATATTTTTTGTAGTTTGATTGATTTAAAAGTAGGTACAGCAAAATGATTTCTAATTTAAATTAAACACGTTTATTTAATTATTTTTATCTTCGTATTTTTTAAGATAATAATATTTGTTCGCAATCATTGTAGCACTAAACTTTAATCTTTGCCTTAGTTTTTAATCTCATATAAATAACAATGGCCGAGATTGTTTAAAATCAGTGAGTGAGTCATGGATGAGTTTAAAATTAATAATATTGTATATTGTTAATTTCTTAATTAAATTTAAATTTTATTAAAAGCAGAAATTTTCCAGTAACTATTAGGCCCACTTGTTTTACACACTGAATGAAACTAGGATTTAGTTAAATTCTGTGATGCTGTCCCCTTTTGATTAGTTTATTCCGGATTTGACATGAAAAGGTAAACAAAATAAACAGGTAAAGAAAATTTGACTTAAACACATTTAGTGGCCTTGTGCAGTGTGTCTAATTATCTTAAAGATACTAGTAGGTATGTAAATGACACTGTCCAAAACATGACTGGTTTGTTTTGGACAGTGTCATTTACATGGTGGTGTGAAATGACTGGATTTACGAGATTAGAATAATAATGTGAAGCGCACTTAACAATAGGAAACAAAAAACCGGCCAAGTGCGAGTCGGACTCGCGCACCGAGGGTTCCGTACAAACCTGTAGTAAGTTTTACGATTTATGACGTATTAAAAATAAAAATTACGTTTGTTGTATGGGAGCCCCCCTTTAATATTTACTTTATTGATATTTAATTATTTATTTTGAAAGGTAATATACAAGTTAATATTCTGTGAAAATTTGAACCGTCTACCTGTTACCGTTTTTAATATTGAGCAAAAAAATACGAAAAAAACCGGCCAAGTGCGAGTCGGACTCGCGCACCGAGGGTTCCGTACAAACCTGTAGTAAGTTTTACGATTTATGACGTATTAAAAATAAAAATTACGTTTGTTGTATGGGAGCCCCCCTTTAATATTTACTTTATTGATATTTAATTCTTTATTTTGAAAGGTAATATACAAGTTAATATTCTGTGAAAATTTGAACCGTCTACCTGTTACCGTTTTTAATATTGAGCAAAAAAATACGAAAAAAACACGTTTATTGTATGGGGACCCCCCTTAATATATATATTTTTTAAATTTTTAGTATTTGTTGTTATAGCGGCAACGGAAATACATCATTTGTGAAAATTTCAGCTTTCTAGCTATCACGGTTTATGAGATACAGCCTGGAGACAGACAGACAGACAGACAGACAGACAGACAGACAGACAGACAGCGGAGTCTTAGTAATAGGGTCCCGTTTTTACCCTTTGGGTACGGAACCCTAAAAAACACGTTTATTGTATGGGGACCCCCCCTTAATATATATATTTTTTTAATTTTTAGTATTTGTTGTTATAGCGGCAACGGAAATACATCATTTTTGAAAATTTCAGCTTTCTAGCTATCACGGTTTATGAGATACAGCCTGGAGACAGACAGACAGACAGACAGACAGACAGACAGACAGACAGACAGACAGACAGACAGACAGACAGCGGAGTCTTAGTAATAGGGTCCCGTTTTTACCCTTTGGGTACGGAACCCTAAAAAGAAACCCTTGGAATTACTATCGAAAAAAACTCATTCAATATCGAAAATAATTATGTGATTAGTGGAAGGAGGAGGTACTAGTGACATAGGTACGTAGAAAAAGAGATAAGGAATTACAGTGAATTTTCATTTTGAAGATTTAATGAATTGGTATAAAAACAGTAACACAGCTGAAATCGACTAGTGCCTAGTATATTACAAGTAAAAATACAAAATATATTTAATGGTAGGCAAACAAAGTTGGAAAAAAATATTAATTTGGCGCATTTAATTTTGTGATAATAAAATCTGCTGAGATAAAAAGGAATCTTGTTAGTAAAAAGTAATTGCACTTGAAATAAGTACTAATAATGTTATTTGATTAAATTAAATATAATAACGTTAAATTTCCTGTATGTGTCTTCAACTGAGTACTGAAGTATTCTTCTTCATTTCGAGCATAATTTATAATAAATGAGTAAGTAAGTACGTTCAACTCATATTTTATTGTAAAACAATAAAGTATTTTATCAGCGTTAAAAGCAGAATATTAACATGGATCCTTTTTTCAATAAATATTCTTCTACATATTTATTAGATTAACAATTAATTACTTTAATTTTATTATATTATATTATATTATAATATAAAATAAAATATATATTATAATAATTATGCTACAGTAGTAATTTAATTTTAGCACATTAAAAATTAATATTTACAGTCTCGAATAAACCTTGGATAAGCTATTATTATCACAAAAAATTAATACAATTTTTTAAATATTGCATATTTCAAATCAAATATTACAAATTATTATGCAATTTTGTGTTGTTTTATTGATTGTAGACAACTACAAACAAATATAGACGAATAAGTTGATGTAAATATACAATTGGGTGGTGTGTTTGTCAAATTTTTATTGCTGCGAATCATTGAAATAGAATAAGTACTAAAATTGTAAATTAAAGTTCGTTAAAAATCTAATGTAAAGTATATAAAATAATTCGACAGATGCATATTTACAAAGTAGGTCTTTTCATCTTGATCTATAAAATACATATTATATTCAGAAAACTCAGAAGGATTGTTCGCGAAAGGAGACACACAATCAGGGCTAGATGCCAATAACCTCTACATAGCTGTTACGCGAGATGATTCTTAAACCCAATCTTATACGTGTAGTAAATTTAAATCCGGTAGCCCCAGAAAAATCATTGTCAGTTTCATTTATTATTGTTGTAATTGGCTGAATGTATGGTTCCTATTCTTCCTGCGACAATGGATTTAGGTCAATACCGAAAGCGTGTTAACCAATCAGAGGTGATTGCAATCGTTCACTGTAGCTGTCATTTTTTACGTAATTAGGCTGCAGGACATCCGTTAATCAGGTTAATGTTCAACAACCTGCTATTTACATGGTAGGTAACCAACTACGGTTAGTTATTTCCATCCAACGACTTTTGCTTATCGTGTTTAATTGTAACGTGTTTACAGAATTGGGTATTTGACTAGGTACTAGTGAAATAAATTATTATTTTGTGATTATTAAATAAAGGATCTCCCAAAAGTCGTAATATCTAAGTACGTCCCCCTTTAGTTTTATTTTGAATAACCATTTTAAACTGTCGATTCAAGTAAAAAATGTGCGTCGAACTTTGATGACGTCACCCAATTCGGTGCAAAAATATGTTTTCCAATTAAAATTGGGGACCATCAGATATACAAAATACATCGGTGAAAACCTGATTTTTTGCCGCAATTCAAATAACTTATCTACATAATAAATTTTACGTAACCGCAATGCGAAAATGTTGTTGCGTGGGCAACGAACTGTAATAATATATTTGTTCGTAGTGTGTTACCTAAGTATCGCATAATATATTTTGATAGGCAGCTATCAGAAATCCGAATTCATAGCACCCAACAAGTGATCCAACAACACTTAAAATACAATACGTCTAGAATATACATACTCGTATGCAAGGTCAACTTAAGAACTTTTGTAGGTGCTAAAAGTAAACTAAGCACACAATGAATTTATTCAATAATAACCTTACGAGTACGAGTCGCACACCTACCGAGCGTTCCGTAGCTTGGAAAGAGACATATAAGTTGTTATTTAAGTATGTTATTCTACAATGCTATAAAACGAATATAATTGGGATCGTTAACTAAGTTTGTTTGCAAGGAATTTTGCTGATTTCTAAAAAACTGTGCTAGTCAGAGACTTGGTTTTATTTCTTTATAAGTAGAAGTTTTAATAAACTTCTATCTTGGACAAATTTTGGAACGAAACCATCAACAACTCAATCAACTTATTTCTCATTAATCATAGAGAGTCTCATAAATCATACTAATATTATAAATGCGAAAGTGTGTTTGTTTGTTGGCTTATTCGTTTGTTGGAATGTCCTTCAATTACGCCGCAACAGAGGAACGGATCGACGCGACGTAACGTTTTCATGGGTATAGTTGAGGAGAGTGACATATGCTACTTTTTATCCTGGAAAATTAAGGAGTTATCGTGGGAATTAAAAATATTTAGGAATTCCACACGGACGAAGTCGCAGGCATCAGCTAGTCATTATATAAATATGTTGTACTAATGCAAATTGTAATAACTTTTCCAATACAAGCTACTTTAATAGGAATCTCATAAGAACACCAAGCTTTATCTAATTCATAAAAATCTCATACAAAAATTGAGAAAGTTAGGCCTCCACACCTTGTATTTAGACACAAACACCCAAATAAAATCAGCCGCCCATTTTCCTGATTTTTACAACAGTAGGTACCTCTATTAAGAAATTTAAGAAAACACTGGGAATCCAGATATAGATGAGAAAAAAAAAGAAACAAATAGCGCCCACTTTTAAAATTACAACAGAAAAGTTTCAGGTGTACATATTGTGTGTATTTCAGTTCTCTGAGAAAGATACACCTCCAAGCTAATTTTGGGCTAGGAAAACAGTTTTTTTTTTTAAATTGATAATTCAGCCAGCTCTGAGATATCTCTCTCCGTCTCGCGGCTCGCGTTTTTTATTTCCTAACGTGGGTCTGTCAATACCTCTCCGTCGTATGATTTGGGAGACAAGAAAGAATCGTTGTGGAAGAGAAGAAAGTAGAACACAGTTTGTGTTGCGTATCTGAAATCGTATGTTCAGAGCGGCCATAAAGATTGGCGAGGGCTGTTTTTTCTAGTTTCCTCTATGGTTATGGTAACTTTAAGTGTGGAGGCATTTTTGTTATACTGGTTAGTAAATAATTTATCATAGGACAGATTTGGTTACGTCTTAATTTTCCCTAAACGGTTGAGCAAATATATCGTTGAGCAGTTGTTGATACTCTTCCGCATTGTATAAGTAGTCTTCTTCATCGAGATCCGATGTTGCATTATACCTGCAAATATGACATCATCAAGTAAGTTTTCATAAGTATACTAGTTATACTATAGGTAATATCTTTGCAACTAGTACCTACCTTAATGTAAGAGATTATAACTGCAGAAAGTGGGTACAGTTATTTTTAAACGGACGTCAACAATGCATCGTGCAATAACCTTGATGCAAAATATATTTCTTTAGAAGGTTAGTGATTAATTATCAAAAACGGCAATCGTGGCCTTGTGGACCAAGAACCTTTATGTTCTTGTTATAAATAAAATATATAGGTACTTTTAATTGACCGCAATTAATTTAGTGAACGGAAGTTGTTACGGTGAAAGAAATCATCATCAGGAAACTTTCAAAACGTTCACTGGTGTGTGAAGTCTCTTGGCCACCGTGGTGACTGGTGGCCTAAAAGAACTTTAAATTCTGAGAGGAGACCGTGCTGAGCTGCCCTATTCTCTAACTCAGTGACTATCACAAAGTTAAAGCTACTGACATAAATATTATTTATCCTTTGAATTTGCTATGAAATATTATTATTGTATTCTTTATTGCACACAAGAGACATAGAAACATATATACAAAAAAAGAAGCTTAATCTTAGTGAAGCGTGCAAAGGCGGTCTTATCGCTAAAACGATCTCTCCCAGACAACCTTTGGTGATCGGAAAGGCGAAAACAGGGGTTGTGTGGCATTGTGTGGCAATCAATTTATTATTTTAGTTATTTTTATTTTTTCATAGCAAATCTTAAATGGATAAAAAATATATGCCAGTGGCTTTCATTTTTTGATGGCCACGGAGTTAGAAAATAAGGAGGCAGTAGTGGTCTAGCGCGATGGGTTGAGATGATGATGACTTTTTATTCATATTAAATACTTGTCTTTACCTTAATATATTTCTTTTTCTTCGTACATTCATATGTGATGTGGCTTCTATACATAGCACTGCGAAATGGTTGTTGCACGGGTATCTGTACAAAAAATTATATAAAAATATTATATACCATTGGAAAAGTTGTGATTGTAAACTAGTAAATGTACTAGTAAATATACCAGAATTACTATATCCAGTAGGCGTGCTTGAGTTCAACCGGTCAAATCGAGATCCAGGGCAATCACGTTATATGGGAATACCTTCTACCAAGGTGTATTATACTTGAATTCATTTTTATATTAGTTAGCATTCAGTAGTAATAATACAAAAGACCACATTAAATATTAATTAACCAGCATTTTATTGAGCAAAATTCTAGGTGTTACGGGTTCTGTTGCACCATTCATGGTTATGTTTGTTAGTTTGACCACGTCTTTCGCTAAATTTGGGATAAAAGTATGGTTAAAAATAAGATATACAGATGAAATCTGTTTTTGTTCCAAGTTTCGACAAGATCGGTTCAGCAGTTGAGCCTTGTGAAAGTCACAGGCTGATGGATATACAGACAGACACATCGTCGCATCGTTATTAATATTAATATGGAAATATGGATAAAATACCTCTCCTGCGAGAGCAGTTTATGGGAGTAAAGTGAGGCTGCCATGCCCCTGCTCGTTGGGTCTCCATTCTGCCACTCCTCACAGAACGTGTCGAGCGCTCTCTCACCACTTGCATGTGAACCGTGCCATATTAGCTTTTGAGGCCTGAAATTGTCTTTATTTCAAAAAGTCATCTAGTCAAAGGGTCAAACATATTTTTACTGAAGTATTTTTGTCTTTATTACATTCGGCATGTTGTCATAATCATAGCCTTACACACGCAGAACACTGATACAGAATCAAGGACATCTCGTTCATCAAAATCTAACAAGTAGTTTAGAAGAACCGAATACACGATTAGCAAACTTTCAAGTAAACCTCCCGTAGTTACAAAAAACAATTGAACTATATGAGCAGCAATCTCATGTTTTTCCGGTTTGCGCTTTGACAATGCAAGAATCAATAAGTATAAGGCTACTAAATTTGGACCATCTCCTCTTATGTTTTAAGTTGCTTACCAATTAGAGTCCATCATGATATTTTTTCCGCTAAAACTGTATATTCTTAAAGGTCCCACCATAGTTCCGCCGTTACCATCGAATATGTCTGAGAATGATTTGAAGAGAGTATCACCCTGAATATTTATAACAGGCAAGTGTCTATCCGCATATCTTACAGTAGCATCGAGGTTTTGTATCCTGAAAGATTAAATTAAACTTAGTCAAAGTCACACAAAGTTTATTCAAAATTGGTGCACTGTATACTTTTTTAACGTCAATAAAATATTATGGGACGTCCGACGTAGTGGTTAATTCCTCCGAGGATGGTGACAGTTAATAACTGAGTATCGTTAGACTAAAAGTACAAGGTTCCAAACGTGATCTAGTTTGAGAAGAGCCCATATTAAGCTCATCCGGGTTGAACTTACATTATTCAATTGAATTATTTACCATATTTATTATTATGAACCGGCTGTTTTAACATTCCAAAGGAAATCTTTGATCTGCCATAGCTTTATAATAATATTATAAAACACAATTAGGAAGTTGTTATTCCAATGTAAAGGTCGCATGTATTATACCGGCTTTAAAACAGCAAAGTACTACTAAGAAGAAAATTTTATTTCCCGAACCGGTAGTAAAGTTTTGTCTCTTTGTCTGACTATCATAAATAATTATCTGAAAAGTGAATTCACTTGGACTTATATCATAATCTCTAAGTATGTTAAAAAGTCAATAGAAGAAGAAATACCTGCTGGTAAGAAAAGCCCTGAACGTTCCTTTCAGGCCCGCTCGCCGCGCTTGTCTGTAGCAAGCGTAGTCCGCTCGACGTACACCGTGCATGTTGCCAGATAGAGGCTCGTTGAGAGCAATCAGACGAAGCTGTAGAAATTATAAGAGATATAAATCGAAGGAGAATTAAAAATAAGACACATACAATAAAAGTTGAAGAAGATATAACTCCTTTAAATGAACACAAACCTGAACATAAAACAAGAACTAAAAACATTAATTCAATATAGTAAGTATTAGCTAATGCCCGCGACTTCGCCAGCGTGGATTGAGGTTTTTCGGTTTCCATAGGAACTCTTTCTGGGATAAAAAATAGCCTATGTGTTATTGCAGACTATAATTAATCTCTGTGCCAAATTTCATCCAGATCCGTTGAGCCGTTCTTGCGTGATTTAGTAACAAACATCTAGCCATCCAAACTTTCGCATTTATAATATTAGTATAGATGATACGATGACAAGCGGAAATTCATAATTGCCCTTGGACAGCGTTATCAGATTGATGAGATTTTAGATGTTAAGCTAAAACTCTATAGATTTTGATATCGTATATTATCGTAACTGCCAACATTTTTTAGACCAATCAAGGTTATTATGAGTAGGCAAATCTCGTCTAAGGTATACTCACGCTTGGTCCCTTAGGTATGGAATTGTCGATCATGTTTGAAATTGGTGGCATATGCACCAGACTGGCTGCGGGCATCGGCGGCGTGGCCGGAGTCGGGGCAGCAGTCACCGGTATATTTTGAGTAACCAGTGATCCCAACTTTAACATGAATGATGATTTATTTGATAATATTGAAAGAAAGATACTTGCGTAACAAGCGACATCTTGCAAATAAGTTTTCTAAAATCCTTTCTTTAAGAAACTCCACCTGAGCGAGGAAATGCAAGTTAGCTCGTATATTTAATAAAATACTACTAATATATAAAGATATATAAGGGTAAAAAAATATTGGGAATTTTGATAAAGTAGGTAACTTACCAAAACATACTGCCAGCCTGAATTAACTTTAACGAATAGAGACTGTTCTTCTACAACATAAGCAAGTGCACCCACAGGACTTGTTGAAGCCAGCTACGCAGATAAAAAAAGAGTGATTTTTTATATTATCATTTTTTTAAAACATTATTTACTTAAATAACGTTTTATTTATCCCAAGAACGTTTCTTTTTAAGGTAACGTTTTTATCAATAATTGGTTGATTTCTTTTGGTGATCTAGGTATGTATATTTTTATTACTATCCGCCGGGGATATCTTCTCGAGGATTAAATTTCTTGATATAAATCCTGTATTCTTTTTATTTAGGACTCAATGTTCCATTATAATTATGTCTGTGTGTTTCTTATATACTAGTGCTATCGCACTATGATTCCTGTGCATCAAACAACTAAATAAAGAGACACACTTTCACATTCACAATGAAAGGTACGAAAGTAAGGATACGATTACGAATTAATATAGGCGTACCTTCATCAAGTCTGAGGTCGTTGGGAAAACTGCAGCACCTAGTATATTTTTATTAGCGTGGGACTCATCATGGTGTGCCCTAGATTCTGAGCCGGATGATGCTGTAAAAATGTTATTAGACGTTATTTCTTATTAATACTTATTAAGAGGTAACTCAAAGAAAGTTAATATTTTGTATATTAATAAACTCAAAAAAGTAACTATGTAAGTTCAGCCCATAGAACTTCGTGATAAAAAACTTACGTGAATGTTCCTTATTTCTATCTTTTAGATCATGTAATTCTCTCAGAGCTTTCAATTGATCTAAAGAACTCTTTGGAACTAAAATCCAGCAGCGTGTAATAAATTAAATAATTTTAGAAGACCATAATAATTATTATAAATTAAATTCTGATAATTTTTTACATTGTGGGAATTCTGACTAAATCGAAACATTCGTGAATGAACCAGAAGCTTAATTCGCTATAATCCGCCACAGTAGACAAATCTATGTGGTGCAGTGCGTGTCTTCCACCAACAGCATGCGAACACCCACCACCCAGCAATTCGCACCGGCACAGCACCACACCACACAAATCCTCCAAATCACTCTCTACGTACGTTTCACTCCGAAACCGGAGAAACATCTCCTGAGGATGCTCCGGTTTCGGAGTGAAACGTACGTAGAGAGTGATTTGGAGGATTTGTGTGGTGTGGTGCTGACTGCTGTGCCGGTGCAAATTGCTGGGTGGTGGGTGTTCGCATGCTGTTGGTGGAAGACACGCACTGCACCACATAGATTTGTCTACTGTGGCGGATTATAGCGAATTAAGCTTCTGGTTCATTCATTATCATGGACTTCCGCAAAGTAACGCCTGCTTCGATTCAATATTCGAAACATTCGTCACATTATTCAATATTAGTCTAGGCCAGTGTTTATCAATATTTTTGATTTCGCGACCCCTTTACAGGTTGATAAATTCTGGCGACCCCCTTACAATGTACAAAGAAATAATTAAATTAGAAGACTATATGCGTTAAAGATTATGGTCAACCTCTCTGCAAAACAATATACTTGAGAGATAATGCAACAGACCAGATGCTTGTAGTAAGGGCTCACATTCCATGCATGCTACAGAACTTGCATAATTTACAAGATAAACTTTTGATATGCCTCATTTTCCAGACTTGCACTCTGAAGCTGATAATGGGCGTAGATGGATTCTAAACCCTTTCTTGGACAAGTCAATAGAAGTGGCTGATCTCAATACAAATATGAAAGAATGTTTAATAGACTTAGCCGCTGATGGCATGCTTAGAATGGAATTTCATTCGCAAAGTGTTGACGTATTTTGGATGAAAAGAAAGCAAGAATATCCAGAGCTGGCAAGGGAAGCTCCAAAAATGAGATAAGAGACTAATAGACTTCAGTTAGAAAATGATTTGATTATTAATATTTCACAAATAGCACCACGATTTAATAAACGTTTGAAAAATAATCAAGCCCATCCTTCTCACTATCATTGTGTTTTTATTGTAGTGTAGAAACTTGCCTTTTTCTTTTTGCCCGCGACCCCCCAATCATCAATCAAGGCTTTGCGACCCCCCTAGGGGTCGCGACCCACAGATAAAAACACTGGTCTAGGTGACGACTGATTCCAAAGAAAAGGCATGAAGGGAAAATTGTTAGAAGTGAAATCGGCATTACCTGGTTTGCCATAGAACTTAGTACTTCCATGTACTGGATACTCTTCAACAAAACTCAGGCCAGGTTCTCCTTTGGGCCCAACAATTGATATTCCAGGAGTCCCTGGCGCTCCCGGTGGACCGGGTGGTCCAGGTGGCCCAGGTACATACTGGGCTGGATCAGATTTGGGGCCTGGTGGTCCAGCGGGACCTGGCGGACCCTGAGCTCCTTTTGTCCCAGACAGGCCGTCATAGCCTCGATCTCCCTTTTCGCCTTTGAACTGCATTGATTAGAAATATTGAAAACATACTTAATAATATACTATTTCTATAACAAAGGATTTGCCCAACTTTCTGTTCTGGCTTCCGTGCAAGATCTGTTTTGGTGATAGGTACTCTTGTAGTTTTGCATAATTTACTTATTCTTTTATATCTTTTAGTGTTTGTGTTGTGTATTGTTGTTAAGGTTTTCTGTCTTTTATTATAATCTGTGTGGCGTTATGCATGTTTTAGTAGATCTAGTAAGAAAATGAAAAACTAACCATAGAAACATCAAGAATGTTTATTCCTGGATCGCCCTTTTCTCCTTTTGGTCCGATGAGGCCTGGAACTCCAGGAGCTCCTAGTGTTCCCGGTCGACCCTAAAATTTTGATTTAGGTATTTATATTATTATTAAAGGGTTAGTTTAAAATAATGTGGGCTAATAATATTATTAAAAAGTACCTTCATATTCTGAGTAGCATGTAACCAATTAAGCTCGATCAATCATTTTTATTCAGATTTCAGATTTATTCAGATAAAGAGATCACAAAACAGAAATAATTACGTCAGTAGGTGGGACAGTGATTTCCGCACTAGGATTCCCTGTATCGCGGAAATCACTACCTTCCGTAGGTAACAGAGAATATACAATTTCATTCCTAGTTCATATCATATTTTATGAATAATATAAACATTATAAAATGTAAACTTACCACCCATCCAGGTAAACCAATATCACCTTTCTCCCCAGGTTTTCCAGGTGTACCAGCTATACCTTGCAGCCCTTGTGGTCCCCGGGGACCAGGAGGACCTGGCCTACCTCTTCGACCCCTTAAGCCAGGATCGCCTTTTTCTCCCTGAAATATGACTTCTTTGAATCAAGTTAATTTTTGGCTTATCCTAAGCCTTTTCATATGGTTTTACAAATTATGTTATTCGCTGAAGATGTATCGGATTCCAGTGGTGCGGTTTCGATAAAATTTATTTTTATCTCATTAAATAATTTTTTACCGAGAGTTCAACCCGCATACTTGATCTTTGCGAGTTGCACAAAAAAGTTACTAAACACACAATCTTATAATTTACTAGCCAAATGCCGCCAATGTGGCTTGCACGCCACTTATAGTTTCCACTCAAATTATTGCATGATACATAGACGAGAAAACAGACCGACACACATAATTTTTTATATCTAGGAAGATAAAAGTTTTCCAGAAGTAAGTATAACGAGTAATAATTACCTTGATAGTCATGATGTCAGAGCCGGCAGCTGATGTTATACTGACAGGACCAGGTGGACCGCGTTCTCCTCTTTCCCCTTTCAATCCTGGTGACCCAGATGGTCCTGCGATACCTGGCATTCCAGATGGACCAATATCGCCACGTTCACCAGGCTTTCCATCTTTCCCCGGAAATCCAGGAGTGCCATCGTTACCATTACTTCCCTTTTCTCCCTGATTAAAATTGAAAATGATTTTATTTAATGATGATGATAATAGCTGCATAGCATGAGTAAGGATTTCTTTAATGAAATACTTACCAAGCTCCTGGCGAAGCTTTGTGCGTTGTGAGTTGTGAATTGTGATAGATTTAGGAATGATATGGATTCGATTTCGATTGGATCCATTTTTAATTTATAAAGGGTTATTTTTTAAAAGATAGCAATTAACGCCCTTTAAAGATGTCGTGTTTTTTCTTCCCTAATTATATCGTCACTTATACCGCAGTTGTGGTATCTGACCACATCGAAATCACATTATGTAATCGGGTAAAAAAATATGTTGAATCCTGTACTTTTGCCAATCCACAAATAATTATGTGGATTGAAGTAAGCATTAAAACAAAATATTTATTTTGTTTTATCAGCATCACTTACCTTTTCGCCCTTATCGCCTTTAGTTACTTGTAGTCGACCTGAAACAATTTTACCATTTAACTATCTTAAGCCTTGCACTTAACCATCATGAGATAATTATCAAGGTCGTACCTACCAGCTGTTAGGAACTCCGACTCTTCCGAGCCGAGGACGTCTACTGGCAAAGCTGGCGGACCTGGTGGACCGGGTATTCCTTGCTTTCCTGAAAGAGTAATTACATCGTTTAAAAATTAGAAGTTTCTAATGGCTGAAAGACGTTGCGGTCTAATCTGGCAGTACATACTACATTTTGGTTATCGCATTAAGCACGTAGTATCTTGGTCGATGAGGTCACAGCTATATACACACAGAATTTTCGATAGTATAATAAGTATCTTGTTCAGTCTTGCGAATGCATAGTAAGTATATGGGATTTTTATTTCTTATCATGAAAGCAAATACTTGGTATTTTTAATATTTTCATTAATAAAATAAGTTATTTTTTTTTTAACTTAAAAAATAATAATATGAGCTCGCGCTTGGCTAGAATCAAGTAATTAAATTTGTTTTTTTTTACCCTTTTCTCCCTTATCACCGAATCGCCCGTTAGCTCCTGGTAGTCCGGGTCGACCATCTAATCCTGAAGTGCCACGCTCGCCTTTTATTCCTCGGTCACCTTTGGGTCCCGTATAACCCTACAATTAGATACTAGATGATGCCCGCGATTTTTGATTCTGAATGAGATTTATGAGAAGGATCAAATTAATACATTTCCAGGATAAAAAGTAGGTTATATGATGCATGTATGATGCATTTATCCCCGTCATGCAACCTATCTCTATACCAAATTTCATAAAAATCGGTTGAGAAGATGGGCTGTGAAAGCATAGCAGACAGACAGGCAGACCGCAGACAGACTTTCACATTTATACTAGTATGGATTTCCTGCCTTCATGTCTGCTTACTTTGTTGACATTACAAAGATCAAAAATTTAAGTTTTTTTATGGGGTTTTAAATCTTAAAAACTTTAGAATGGCAATAAATAAACATTCAAAAAAATAAATAACATTAAGTATTTTAATAGCATTTTGATGTTTTTCTTAATGTCCATTTGAGCATCAAAAAGCGTTTGCATTAATTATCCCAATTTGAAATCGAGCAAAGTGCTATCAAAAATACATATTAAGTTATTATTGGAACTACTGATTGCCCGAAAAAGGACAGAAACTCGCCAGCCACTTGCACTCTTTGTCTTGGTAATCATCCAGCCAACTACAAAGGATGTCAGGTGTACAAAGAAATCCGAGCTAGGAAAATGGGCATGAAACAGACAGATACAAATCTTAAGGGAAATAGGAAATCAAATACACCTTTTTGCCCTGACGATTTCCCACCGCTGAAGCCAAAAACTACATATTCTAGACAGCAATCAACAGCCAGCAAAGAAAACTACGAACGACAGCATTCCCATATGTCTGATGCGAAAAACACTGGATACTGGGAAAAAAGAACACAGAGCACACAAGCTCAGCCAACAAATTTGTTAGAACAAATTATATTAAAACAATCTGAAAAGATAGATATTCTTATTCAACAGTTAGGTACCCTCATGGGACTCCTGACAACTCTAATAGCCAAATGTAACCAGAGAAATCCGTAAGAATTGCCACATGGAATATCAATGGCTTGTCTCCAAATAAGAATGAAGTAGAAGTTTTTATTAATTGTAATAAAATAGACATCCTCCTACTAACAGAAACTCACATGACGGATGAAAGAACAGTTAAATTCAAAGGCTATAATATATATTTCACCAATCACCCTGATGGAACATCACATGCAGGAGCCGCTATAATAATAAAAGATAACATTAAACAACATGTGCTTTCCAACTTCAGACATGAATATTTGCAAGCCACTGTGGTATCCATAGATGAATGGCAAGGTACCCTTAATGTTGCTGCAGTGTATTGCCCTCCCCGACATAAAATCTCTGAGAACATGTTTAGTGAGTTCTTTCAGTCACTTGGCACAAAGTATATAGCTGGTGGCGATTGGAACGCAAAAAACACCACGTGGGGCTCAAGATTGACCACTACTAGAGGGAGAGAACTTAAAAACGCAGTTGATAAAAATCACCTAAGTGTTTTATCTACTGGAGAACCAACTCACTGGCCAACTGATTGCAACAAAAACCCGGACCTTATTGACTTTTTTATTACTAAGGGACTATCGGGAGTATACACGAAAGTTGAATCCTGTTTAGATGGATCGTCCGATCACACACCTGTTATATGCACCTTAAGTACAACGGTTATCTTAAAGGAACCACCAGACATCCTCTACAATAAGAAGACAGACTGGGAAGCCTTTCGAGACTTCATAGATAACAGAGCGAATCTTCGTTTGTCTCTGAAAACAGAAGAAGAACTTGAAAATGCCGTCTGGTATGCAACTAACCTTATTCAAGAGGCTGCATGGCTATCCACTCCATATATTGAATCCACACCACAAAGTCGGGACTATACCATAGCGATCCGAAACAAAATAACTGAAAAGAGAAGCCTTAGAAGAAAATGGCATACTAGTAGGAATGCACACGACAAACGACTCCTCAACAAAGCGCAAAAAGAATTAAAAATTATGCTGGACGACATTGAAAATGCAACTTTACAAGACCGTCTGAAAACCCTGTCCCCCCACAAAGCAGAAGATTACTCCTTATACAAAATAACTAAGACTCTTAGGAGATCAACAGAGCACGTACCACCACTTAAGAAAACTGACGGTTACTGGACCAGAAACCCTTCTGAAAAGACGGAATTATTTGCTCAATTCCTGCAAGGCGTATTTAAACCCAACGACCCAGATCCTTCGCATCCAGAAGACGACATTGATACAGTTATTGAAAGTGATCAACAGATGTCTCTCCCATTACGTCCTGTAACCCCAAGAGAGGTTCGAAAACTAATTAACAATTTAAAATCAAAAAAGGCGCCCGGTTATGACCTTTTAACAGCCGAGGTACTAAAAGAATTGCCAAGAAAAGGAATAGTGCTGATAACAATTATTTTTAATGCAATACTCCGACTACAGTACTTTCCCTTGCTCTGGAAAGTTTCAACCATAAACATGGTACTTAAACCAGGAAAGCCTCCAACTGAAGTGTCTTCATACAGACCGATAAGTCTTCTCCCTTTACTTTCAAAACTATTTGAGAAAATAATACTTCAGCGCCTTCTTCCGGTCCTGGAAACACAGAAATTAATACCGGACCACCAATTCGGTTTTCGTGCCCACCACGGAACAACTGAGCAAATTCATCGAGTTGCACACACAGTCCGACAAGCACTGGAAAGGAAAGAATATTGCTCTGCCGTATTCCTGGACATCCAGCAGGCCTTTGACCGTGTCTGGCATAAAGGCCTTCTTTATAAACTGAAACTCTGCTTACCGAACTCATTGTTTATGATTATGAAGTCCTATCTATCTCAACGCATCTACCAGGTTAAGTGTGAAGATAGTCTATCAACCTTCTATCACATTGAAGCGGGAGTACCACAGGGTTCTGTACTGGGCCCCGTCTTGTATACTGTATACACTGCCGACCTACCCTTGTCAGATCATGTGATAACAGCGACATATGCAGATGACACTGCTCTACTTTCTTGCAACAAAGACGCCAACATTGCATCACTTAAACTGCAAGAACATCTTAGCAAAATAAGCTTCTGGCTGAAAAAATGGAGGATAAGAGCTAGTGCAGCAAAATCGAGTCATATCACATTCACTCTGAAAAGAGGAGATTGCCCACCTGTCAAACTAGACGACAAAATCCTGCCCCAACAAACAACAGTCAGATACCTAGGTTTATACCTGGATAGAAGATTGACCTGGAGAGATCACATTAAAGCAAAAAGAGATCAGGCCAACAGGAAGTTCCGGGAACTATATTGGCTGATAGGGAGACAGTCCTCCTTAAGTTTCGAAAACAAGCTCCTGATATATAAAATTATCATCAAACCAGTGTGGACCTACGGCATTCAGCTCTGGGGCTCAGCAAGCCACTCAAATATTGAGATGCTCCAGCGCTTACAGAACAATATTTTGAAGGTTTTATGCAACGCACCATGGTTCACAAAAAATTCTGAAGTGCATGAATACACACAAATCCCCACTGTTAAGGAAGAAATAGACAGGTCTCTTGAGGCCTACAAACAAAGACTTGAGCATCACAAAAACAGTCTAGCCATCCAGCTTTTGGATGCCAGTGACAGCACATTCCGCCTTAAAAGGACAAGACTGGCCAACATATAGTATAACTTGTTATACTTCACCTTGAAAGGATGTCACATTATTGGATGTGCAAAGCCTTAACTTCAAAATACAAGGAGCACAGATCTGTTTATAGTCGAAGGACTGATCGCAGATAGAGAGGAAAAAAAAAAAAAAAAAAAAAAAAAAAAAAAAAAAAAAAAAAAAAAAAAAAAAAAAAAAGTTATTATTGGGTCATTCTCAAACGGCTCAAAAAAGCGTGTCAGGGTCGAACACCTGTATGAAATATATTGCTAGCCACTTGATAATTTTATGTAGGGTAGATATGATCAAAATATTAGGGGGGGCCTATGTCCTTTTTTAGGTAAACATTATGTAAGTTAATTTAAAAAAAGAAAACCGCGGAAATATTGACCTCGGTGCCGTGTCCCGCACCCCATATTGAGTTGAAAAATTTTTTTTTTCTTTTTTTCTATAAAATATGCCACTATTTTGCAGGGGCTTACAAGAAACTAGTTAGTTACTAGCTCAAATTATAATATTTATAATCAATAATAGGCCTTAGTTGACAACTTACAACAAATTGTTTTCGCGTCCGACGTTTAGAATTGATACCGGTGGCGCGCTCCAATTCTCTTATAACTTCTGTACTTTAATAACTGCGAGAATAGTAGTAAGAGTAAGACAAACTATCCGTCGCGCCGCATCGGTGGTTAAAGGCAACACGTCTGTGCCTCTCTGTGCATCCCTTTTATTAAGGTAAGTAATCGCTTTCGGTGGCTTGGTATACCCATAAACTTGATTTCGGTGGAACTGTTCTATCCATATCTATTTAAACTACTATTATTTAATTTATACAAATGTATATCGTATGAGTGCTAGATTGCAATTAAGGAGGTTATTATTATAAATTTAGGATACTTTTGTAAAAATCTGGGATATTGCTCATTATTTTGATTTCAGTGGGATGGATCTCAGTGTTTTCGGTGGAAATATTTAATCTATTTAGTAAAAAAAGATGGTTGCAAAATTCTTTTTTTGATTTTTCCAATTTTTGAGCATGTTTCTAAATGGCGGCTGTATTTTTTATTATTTCACAAGAAAGTATAACTCAAAACGAAAAAATTGCGACCTGAAAGAAGTCTCTACGACAATTTTCCAAAGGAGAATTTTAATTTGAAAAATATTTTTTTGGGCCGAAAAACGTGATTATCTCGGAAGTCTCATTAACATTTTTATCTGAAAAATTTTGTGAATATTTTAAATACAAAAATGTATACTTTCACCAAGTTTCGTCAAAATAAAATTATTTTTGTGTAAATGAAAAATAAAAAACGATAAAAGTGGTTTTTCGCATTTTACTCGGAGATTTTGAGGTTATGTGAAAAAACCATTCATACAAAAGTGGTAGATCTTTTTATGATCTACAACTTTTCTATTGTACACTTTTCTTTCCGAAGTCAACTTTCGCCGGAAATCCCAATAATCCAAAATTCCACCCCTTTTCATCCCCCAAATATATCTGGAAAAACCCCTGCTCACGCATTTTTTTTTACGTTTATTATATGCCACTTTACCATTTCCAACTGTTCCCATCCTGTTAACAATTTTGTTTTGTATTTAAAATAAGCGACTGGACTATAAAAAAAAATAAAAAATAAAACATATATTTATTGACATTATTTATAATGCTTACAGTCATTTTTTTTTATTAACTTTATGACTATGTGTGTTATGATAGATCTAAATAGAGACTGTTTTAAGTTCCTACTTTGTTATGGTTACTATCTTTAATTTCATTTAGTATGTCATTTATTTAAAATACATACATAAGTACAAAGTTGATTTTCGTAAATTTTCCTAAATTTAAGTTAAGTAATTAAAGTAGGTATAATATGTTATGTTGTAAGTAAATATGTTGATAAAATAAAATATTTTATTGTAAAATTAACCTGAAATTCTTTACGTTTAGTCGTCAAAATATTAAATACCTTCATAAATAATTTTATTTTGATTTCGGTGACTAAAATATTGATTTCGGTGGACACCATTTTTTGAAAATCGAATTACGATGTAACCGCTGGGCCTATAAAGTTCCCTTTACTACCAATATTAACTAAATTAAATCTAGATTTGATATTTCCTGCTAGTATGTCTCAAATACAAAAAAAAAATTGTGCCACCGAAGTCAATCAAATAATGAGGCGCCTGAGAAGTACCCTATTCTTTTTTACATTTGTGTTATACATTATAATTATAGTGTATTTCTTTTGATGTTTTTGACTTACACGGTCTCCTTTAGATCCGGTTTGCCCTAGATAACCTCTCTCCCCCTTTTGGCCAGGAAATCCTCTTTCGCCTTGCAGTCCAATAGGGCCTGGTTGACCAGCGTCGCCTTTAGGTCCCGGAGCCCCTGGTCTGCCAATAGCACCACCGTAGGACCCCAATAATGATTCCTATAAGCAAAAAACTTGTTAACTACATATTTATCTTCATTTTTTATGTCATGATATTTGGAATTAAGGCCTGGAAGTATACCAAGCGTGATGCCTTTAAAGTTCGTGTCAAGAAACTGCGTACTGTAGTTAGTTTCTTGTAGTATAGCTTCTAAAGCGCAACGTGCACCAGCAGGGGGGAGAGCAGCTGACTCAAACTAACCTGTATTTATTTAATTTCATTTCATTTTATTTATTTATTTGTGAATACAGTAGGTAAGTACAAAAGGTGTTACAATTATAAAAGTTTCTTGTATTCTACCACAGTGTGGCGTACAAATAATATGCGTAACATGCTTTAACATTACAAAAATTATAATGATGATATGATTTATGATTTACTTTAGCATAAAGCTAAGTGTATAAGTTATCTAAGAACTGTGAAACACGTTCCATTCACGTGTCTGACCGTCTCTTGATTAATCTTACATAAATAATAACAGGGTCATGGTCTCGTGGCATCTATTATTGAGATATGCCTATGCCATGTAACACTGGAAGATTAGGACAGTTATTTAGGCAGCTTAATTGTCAATCCAAAGTAATCGCTTGATAAAGAATATAATGTGAGAGTTGGTGCCCATTGTTTAGTTGAATTTAACTGGTTTTTATTTCAAAAATTTGCTTTGCGGCTTGTAAAATTACGACGTCAGGAAAACTTCTTATAATAGTTATGTTATCATTATCACCTAAACACAGAATCACGGAACCCCGAATACCCACGTCTAAATTCTGACGACCCAAGGAAGGAGTATATAATTCAGCAAAACTATGAGGACAGATGCTCTGTCGGTCTAAATCAAATAAATATTATAAATGCGAAAGTTTGGATGGATGTATGTATGTATGGATGTTTGTTACTCAATCACGCCCGAACGGCTGAACGGATCTGGATGAAATTTGGCACAGAGATTGAGTCTGGAATAACACATAGGCTACTTTTTATTCCGGAAAACTAAGGAGTTCCCGCGGGAACCAAAAAACCTCAATCCACGCGGACGAAGTCGCGGGCATCAGCTAGTTGTTTATATTTATAACGACGCCTATCGTACCACCCGTAGGAAGATACATAGCAAAGCAATTAATTTTGTTTCAAAATTTACAAGTTTATTATCATCGAAACAATGAAGCTTTAAGTAAAAAAAAAAATAATTTAATAAAACAAAAAACCCGACTGCTTGGATACCAAAAAGTATAAAACAAGACATGTATTGAAGTATTTCATTATTATCAATTTACATCGTATAATAATATTAATAAAATCTATCAAGGCGCAGTCGCACGTTAAGGTAAATGTTAGCTATTGGACGTGCGACTGCGCCTTGATAAATTTTATTAATATTATTATACGATGTAAATTGATAATAATGAAATACTTCAATACATGTCTTGTTTTATACTTTTTGGTATCCAAGCAGTCGGGTTTTTTGTTTTATTAAATTATTTTTTTATTTCAAACTTTTTAGTTCAGTATTTATTGTAAACAGGCGACGTTTTTTCTGCCCGAAGTTGTACCAAAGGTACTATTATAGATTTTGTGGTAGCATTTTAGAGCATGTGAATAAGCAGCGGATTCATTTATTCGTAATGACTACCATGGTGATCACCATAACCATCATCAAATTTGCATAATATGTTATAATGCTAATATAAATTTGGTTTGGTAAAGTTCGTGAATCTGCTATTTTTTCGACAGAGAGAGTGAATTAATTTTCGAGAGTCCTATCGCAGCGACGCGACGTCACGAGACCTCGGCATTTACCGCGTCCAATCGCTTTCGTAAGCCAATGAACGTCGGCCACTTACGAAAATGCCCGTGAACAATGCAAAAAAAAGTATTTTCAAAAACACAATTTGTACGTATTTAGTACGTAGCAAAGTCGGAACCAATATTTTAATAGACATTAAAAATTTTAGTCGTAAGTTATGTAAGTCGAATATGCGCTGCATGTGGCATTGATGAATTTATTGACTTTTTGACTGATCGATTGAAGGAGTACAAATCATCAAGTTTTTTGAGACTGGTTATGTCGTCACATTAAGCTTTTACAATGATATTAAGTTACTACCGTAATATTATATTGTGAGAGTAGGTACGCGCCCCACCTTCACCCTTTTCTATCCGCTGCCGGCCGCGTCATTTTCTGTTGAACGTTACTGTATTTCTATGATATCTCATAAAACATTCATCTAAATTAAATGGTGTACAGAGCAATTTTTATCTTAATTAAATACTGAAGATGACGAACATATTTATTTTGATAAGGATTAATACTATGTCGGTAAAAACACCTTCACAAGTAAAGCATAGTTTTAAACCAAGTTTGAAAATCATAAAAATGTTTATTGTTAGTCAGCCTTAAAAGTTAGATATATGCTATTGCGGACTTTTTTATAGAACTTTTTAAGAGAAACTATTCCACCATACATTATTTTCGTGTAACTTTAACTATTTACTCAGCGCACGCAACGAAGCTCTCAGATGAGACGATTCTTTCCGACTGAATTCACATTATTGCAATTTTCGTAGGGATCTCTTATTTTTTTTAAAATGAAATATGGCCTATTTTACATGTTAATAATGTAGCTTTCTATAAGTGATATAATTTTTAAAATCGGTTGAGTAGTTTTTGAGATAATCCAAATATTTTCTCTTTATAATAGGTATCATACCTAGTTTGATAGATAGATGATTTATGTAGGAACTTTAAACATTTCCTTTGAAACCTCGTAAATCCTAAATTATCATTTAAACGGAAAAATGGTTTAAGGAACCTAGGTGTGATTTTAAAAGACCTATCTAACGATACCCCACTTGCCTATAGCCTATCGACTTTCATTTATTAATTGGCTTCTAGTGGACGCCATTTTGTTTTTCTCAAATTCGGCCTCCATAGTGACACTCGGAAGATTAAAACAAATCTAGTGGTGCAAGTACTATCAAAATCGGTTCAGCCGTTTTTTCTGTAGCGCGACACAAAGGATTACAACCTTTGAAACCTCGTAAATCCTGAATGATCATTAAAATGAAAAAATGTTCAAAGACACCTAACTCTGATTTTACAAGACCTATTCATCGATACCCCACTTGCCATAGTTTATTGACTTTCATTTTTAAATTTGTTACAATATGGCTTCTAGTGGGCGCCATTTTGTTTTTTCTCAAATTCGGCTTCCGTTATGACACTCGGAAAATTAAGACAAATCTAGTGGTGCAAGTATCATCAAAATCGGTTCAGCCGTTTTGTCTGTAGTGCGACACAAAGGAATACACTAAAAATGAACCTTTGAAACCTCGTAAATCCTAAATGATCGTTAAAATGAAAAAATGGTCTAGGGAACCTAACTTTGATTTTACAAGACCTATCCATCGATACCCCACTTGCCATAGTTTATTGACTTTCATTTTTAAATTTGTTACAATATGGCTTCTAGTGGGCGCCATTTTGTTTTTTCTCAAATTCGGCTTCCGTTATGACACTTGGAAAATTAAGACAAATCTAGTGGTGCAAGTATCATCAAAATCGGTTCAGCCGTTTTGTCTGTAGTGCGACACAAAGGAATACACTAAAAATGAACCTTTGAAACCTCGTAAATCCTAAATGATCGTTAAAATGAAAAAATGGTCTAGGGAACCTAACTCTGATTTTACAAGACCTATTCATCGATACCCCACTTGCCATAGTTTATTGACTTTCATTTTTAAATTTGTTACAATATGGCTTCTAGTGGGCGCCATTTTGTTTTTTCTCAAATTCGGCTTCCGTTATGACACTCGGAAAATTAAGACAAATCTAGTGGTGCAAGTATCATCAAAATCGGTTCAGCCGTTTTGTCTGTAGTGCGACACAAAGGAAATATACATATATAGACTGATGAACACATAACCCTGTGCGTTCCGCAGTCGGGTAAAAACAACAAACTTTCCAAAATTTGTAATGATTTATTCGACAAAACAGAAATTATTTTCAGATATACGCAAACTTTTGGCGACGAAGGCTATAATAAATTTCCTTATCTCCTCGTTGCTCGATGTGTATCTATCAAGAACGAAAGTCGTTCTAAAGTTTTGTTGAAATGGTTTGTTTACTGGGGACAATATTTCTTCTTATAAAATTGCAGTCTAACTGAAACGGAGTGTGTTTTATAAATGTTGTGTCCCAAAAATATTGAATCGAAGCAGGCGTTACTTTGCGGAAGTCTATGATAATGAATGAACGAGAAGTTTAATTCGCTATAATCCGCCACAGCAGACCAATCTATGTGGTACAGTGCGTGTCCTTCACCAATAGCATGCGAACACCCACCACCCAGCAATTCGCACCGGCACCGCACCACACCACACAAATCTTCCAAATCACTCTCAACGTACGTTTCACTCCGAAACCGGAGCATCTTCAGGAGATGTTGACTCGACAATGCACGATTGTAAGATCTTTACAATTACCACATAGATTTGTCTGCTGTGGCGGATTATTGCGAATTAAACTTCTCGTTCATTCAGTGTCCCAAAAACTGATCTACGCCTCATGTGACCAAAGAGCTGGCGCTTATTTAGTCCAATGGCTTAGCCTCGCCAGTCAACGAGGTAATAGCTCCAGTGTTATGGGCACCAAGCCCAAGCCAAGCCAAGTCCGAGAACTAAAAAGTAATGTTAGAAATAACGTTTAATAATATCTTAGAAATGTAAACTGTCTGTACTGGCCGAGATAGTTTACATTATAATTATATTATTAAAGTGAAAAATATAAAACCAGTAGTGTGTCAAGCATGGGCTTAGAATAATGAGCAGATAGTGGTATAGTTCCATACAGGGTAAGTGCAAGAAATATAAAGAAGAAAAGAACCACTTCTGATAATCCAGACCGGCGGTCTTACCTTGTATATTTGTCTAGGCTTCCAATTTGACTGCATAAGGACAAAAAGTTTTTTAAAAATTAATTACTTATGTTACACATTTTATTTTAGGCATTAAACCAATAAAAATAAGGAATATAATCTGAGTTCTTGGTGGTAAGATAAAGCAGCTCATAGAATATATATTAGGAACAGAAGTTTTATGATTTAATCAATCTAATTATCAGTAGGTATACGTATTAGTCGAAATTAATTTTTCATTTAACCTGCATTGAAAAGGCGAGTTTCAATGCCTGTTGAGCCCTTGTTGATCCACCCGAAACTAGTCAATTTCAGACGAATGGGCTGCCACGTCATCCAGCGGGTACCCGCTGAATGACGTGGCAGCCCTCTTTTCAATCCTGTCAGAGTATATTTTGTTTATTTCAAACTTTTACAATTGTCTTTTAAACCAGCAACTAAACTGAAAGATATCACATTTGTAAACAACAACCTAGCAACTAAAATAAATAAAAATTAAATACAATTTTAATAAAACTCGCACTTTCAACGCAGTTTATATGAAAAATGCCATGAGGGTCATGCCATCCCTCGCTTCGGTTCTTCACCTGAAATCGTCTTGTTTCACCCTCAGGCACACAATATACTATTGCACTGACGTACTACTAAACATCTGCATCCCTCAAACTTTGAAAACAAACTCTAATCACTTTTAGCGATAAGACCGCCCTTGCGCACGCGTTGTTTTCCGTTTTTTTTGTTTTTAATTCAAAATTCAAAATTCAAAATGTTTTTTATTCAAATAAGCTTTTACAAGCGCTTTTGAATCGTTATAATATGAATCTACCGCTGGTTCGGAATGCCATTCCTACCGAGAAGAGCCAGCAAGAAACTCGGTGGTTGCTCTTTTCCATCAAAACTTACAATCATCATAATGATACAAGTAACTGCAGTCCCACGCATAGCTGGAGCGAATCAAATCCACGCTGTTTTTTTTTTAAGTTATTTCTAAGTTATGTGTGGCAATAAAGAATTTATTAATGTATCTATCTAATCTGCATCTTATCAAAATCAACTTTTTCATGGTTTTGTAGTGTATCTTCCTCTCTCTGATGAGAGAGAAGGATGAATGAATCAATACTCGGCAAATCTTAGCAGAAACTTCGCGACAGTTCTGCGACGTTTGATATGGAATGGAGTGAAATTGAAATAAGCATAAGTTGCCGAAATTCTGCGTTAACCGGCCACTGTCATGGACAGCCCGGACAGGACGCGCAGGACAACACGTGACACAAAATGTGGACGGCATTTCATATCATATTTCCACTAAGTAGTTTTATCTCTTGCACAATTATCAAAACTCTTAGATATCTACCTCAAAATTGCTGTAGTCAGATGAACCTGGGGGGCCAGGGGGTCCGGGAGGTCCCGAAATGCCTGGTCGTCCATCAACACCTGGTTCGCCTTTCGGACCAGAATGACCTTCCGGTCCTCGAGGTCCTTCGTCTCCTCTGTCACCTTTTTCGCCTCTTAGCCCTATTGGTCCACGTTCACCGGGCATTCCTGGCTGCCCCTGTCATAAGTGAGAAGATTAATGATAATTTTAAAAAGTCAGATTATTGGAAATTCATAAATAATTATTACTAAGAACATAGTCGTAAAGCATTCCCTGTTCCGTGTACATAGTGCATTAAAAAAACGTCACAATTCAAAAAAGCTTTTACACTTTCGGAAAGAAAATAAGCAAACTAAACTGCACCCAGTAAATATATTTACCCATTATATTTGACTTATTTCCAATCTTTAGAAAAACGTCTGGAAAAACTTTTGTATAACTCTGGCCCGGTTCTATTTGAGTTGTGAGGGTCAGGAATTCCACATTTTTTGGGTGACAAAAGCTAAGAGTCCTCTTAATAAATACTTACAGCAATCCCTGGTGCCCCAGTCCTGCCATCAGCTCCAACCATGCCCGGTGGTCCAGGCGGACCTTGTAGCTCTGGGTGGGTTTGCAGTAGTGATAGTATGACGCTAGAGTTGCAGCTGCAGTGACTGGCCGATGAGTAGTTCTCTCCGAAAATTTGCTACAAGAAAGTGAGGAGAAACGTGTTTTAGTCTATATTGAGTTGCAGTTAGAAACGCTACGAGAAAATAATTATTATGCTCGATGAGGACGCTTCAATTAGCGTATAGAGCTTGACTTGTATAGTCGATTATGCTTGAGTGATTGTCTTCAAACGTGCTCGCAAATGGAGATCTATTAAAAAAACTCCATAACTCCACAAGATAATGTGTTGAAATAATTTTGGAAAGAAAATAAAACCTTTACTTGGATTGGATAAAAATTAAAAAAAAAAATGGGATAGGTATAGCAAGCCCAGGATGGATATAACCCGAAAACGTAACTAAAATTTGACTGGCCCAGGTATCTGTAAATTACCATTTTTAATAAAAATATAATGTCACGTCGCGGTAGCAGTCATCACCATGCGGAAATGTATGGCATAAAAGGAATATTAATTCGGTCTCCATTTTTTGCAAAAACGTAGTACCTACTTAGGCAGGTACCTACTGCGTAAAGTATTGATTTTGGACGGTGATATTTCTCTTAGAAGTGCTACTCGTAATAATAATTCTTTGACGTCAGTATAATAATCAGAGGCGTGAACAGAGATTTTATGAAAAAATTATCTATGTTAGTTAAATGTAAGGTAAGTTAAGGTTAGGTCCTTATGACGACCTCCCTGGCGCAGTCTTGAGCGCTGTTGTCGGTCCCGGGTTCGATTCCCGGCAGGCTCAATTTTGGAATTTATAATTTTAATTATAAATTAATTTCTGAATTTTCTCTGGTCTGGCCTGGTGGCTAGACCGTGGCTTCGGCTGTGGCTAGTTACCCCCCTTCCTGCAAAGACGTGCTGCCAAGCGATTTAGCGTTCCGGTACGTTGCCGTGTAAAAACCGTTTAGGGGTTAAACCCATAGGTTTAATATAACAGCCATATCCCTAACAGGTTAGCCCGCTACCATCTTAGACTGTATCATCACTTACCTTCGCCACTTACCACGGTGAGATCGCAGGCTAACTTGTAGTGGATAAAAAAAATCTATACAAATCGGAAAATCCACTTAATTTTGAATATGTGGATAACATGAGTCATTAAACGAAATAGAGCACGTACCTTTACCACATTCCTCTGGTTCCGATCGCATGCAATAATAATAAAAAAATTACCATATTATTGTAAGACAAAAAAAACTTTGAAAATTCTAAATGGTAGGTACCTACTCAATTGTTGTTGGCTTATAATATTACGGAAAATTTTGTTAAATAACAAGTTTTTTCCCGAGAAATCTTCCGCGTGTACATGCAGATTTATAAGTCTAGGCCCACTTGCACATGATAAGGACAATAATTAATATAAAACAATTAAAGTGCAAGCGAACCTAAGAGTTACTGTGGTATTACGTACAGAACTTCTGTACCCTTATGAGGTTATAAATTTTTTAAACCACCTTGTCTAGTAATATGCTACGAGTATATGCAAACTATCAACTTTCTATGCACCGGCTGTTGTACGTTGATAATTGATATATTTCAGTTTCCCCTTTTATGTACTGCAAAATTAACTGCATACATTTTTAACCGAGATCTATGATAAAGATTTAGCACAGAACAGCTGTCAGTCATTGAACGAAAAGTTACAGTTTAATTATTCTACGAACACAGAAATCCACTTCGAATTCTGATACATTGATGAATTAATAATTAATTATTTTACACATAGATCTCAAGATCATTATATGATCAGGGCTTTATAGTCTGTTAAATATATTATTACTTATACATTGGAGGATCTGATTGTGATTTTAAAAAACTACCAAAACACGTTTACTGGCTTTGCAAGCAGGAAAATTTTGCTAACTCATGCAGATTTCTTCAAGCAAACGCTAGTCATGATTATCCTCGTATCATCGCCGGCCCACTATAATCACAAGTCTAATTTCAGAATGAGCAAAGGCTATAATCCACCATTCTGACCAAGTGCAGATTGGTAGAATTGAAAAAACTAGAAGTTTAATTCGTCATAATCCGCCACAGAAGGTACACACCACATAAATCTTCCAAAATACCCTCAACGTACGTTTCACTCCGACACCGGAGCATCCTCAGGAGATGTTGACTCTACAATGCACGATTGTGAAGATTTATGTGGTGTGGAGAATATCGCGGGCCGCAAGTTCAAGATACGCACTGTACCACATAGATTTACCTTCTGTGGCGGATTATAGCGAATTAAACTTCTTGTTTTTTCAATGTCATGGACTTCCGCAAAGTAACGCCTGCTTCTATCCAACAGGTAGGTAGACTTTTCACACCTTTGACATGCCACACTCTCACACATGCAGGTTTTCTCACGATGTTTTTCTTCACAGCAAGAGATATTAATTAACTGCTTAAAACCCATATCATAACCTCGAAGAGTAGAGGTGTGTGCCCTGGGATCAAAACTAGTCCCCCGATTGTGTAAGGAAATCGTAATCGTTTGTCATTGTCAGATAATTGGGCCCATGGACCCTTCGAACTAGGTTGAGGTCTTAACCACTGGGCTATTTGGCTTCACCTGGGACTCGAACCTGAAGCTTCGTGATGAGCGAAAATGCTAGACCAATGAGGTAGAGGATCAAAATCTAAGCGGATTGCCTATCATCCCTGACAAAGCGGAAGACAATAAAAAGGCATCAGTATGTACACAGTGTGAATTCCAATAAGGGTTGATTTATGTCCTTCAATAAGAGGTTAAGGGATTTCGGCTCAAACACGATTGCTGACGGCAAACGGAGGATATTTTATAAATGAGATTGTGGAAAATTGTTTTTATTTCAACACAACCAATTTTATGTTCTGGGATGAGAATCGATAACTTGGACGAACCTGGACGAACCTGGAAGCATTACTAAGTATTCCCAGAAAACCCCTACATACTTGTAGAGATGGCTGGGAGTTTGTTTGTTTGTTACGCTTTCACGGCCCATTTTTTCAACAGATTTATGTATGAAATTTAGTACAGATATAGGTTGTGACCGGAGTAAGGATAAAGGCTACTTACTTTTTATCCCGGGAGTTTCCGCGGAAATTAAAAAAAAAGTTTAAAACACGCGGACGAAGTCGCGGGTTGATGCTAGTGAGGAATACGACGCAGGGAGAGATATATAGCGAGATAGAAAGAGGAAGAGATTTATGTCAAATCTAATAAGAACCAATAATTCTAAAGATCTTATCCCGAATGCCTGAGGAATTCTTACTAATGATCCAATATCATAAATGAGTTCTATCTCTATGAATGGAATATAGTACCATAACGTGTAGAACATGCTAAGTACCGTCATTCGGTTATGACAAAAACCATCGAAGAGCAAATGAATCGATTGCCTCAGTTCACATTGGAGTGGCGCCAAGCGCATAGTAAACTAAGTTATGATCGCACCAATTTACTGGACCGCAGTTTCCTTGCTTCGTTTGGAAATAACACTCAGGAAATTGGTACGAATATTCTGGAAAGGGTCAAGTATAGTGACCGAATTGTGCGGAAAATTCGTTTTTGCCAATTTCGAAAGTATCTCATTTGGTCAATATAAGAATTTACTTAGGCTAGTAACCTTACTTAGGTTACAATTTCTTGGGAATGGCTAGCTCAAGAGTGGGTTATGCTATTATTTATTCGTATGTCTACCTTTTTACCTAGCTTGGTCTATGTAAGGAGTTTAATGTAATGTAAGTAGTTTTGGTATGATTTGTGTTAGGTATATCTACCCTGCTCTACAAAACTTTAATGGTAAGGAAGTATAAAAAAGATACTTGTTATAAAGTACGACTATATTATTACAAGCACGCGATGTCTGATCGCGACATTCATGAAGCACTTCCCATGCCAGTTTTTTCTAAGGTGTGACGTCAGTTTGCGAAATAATAATATAATAGTAATTAAACTAATTCTAGTTATAATTTAAAAAAATATAACAAGAATAATAGCTTTATTAGGGTGGGCACAATTTCACTACGCGATATTTGTGGCAGAGTTATGTGACGTCATTTAGTTTAATTACAAATTGTTAAGAGCGCCTAACTGGTGGGCCAACAAACTGGCCCTGGTGAGATTTGAGAATATTATGTGTAATAATACTAGACAATCTTACATTGTAAAGTCGACATCTCCTGAAGATGCTCCGGTGTCGGAGCGAAACGTGCGTTGAGAGTAGTATAAAAGTCTTGTGTGGTGGTACATGTGAGTGGTGGTGGCATTGCTTGCTTGGGAACTTGGCTTTCTTGCTTGGGAAGGTAAGCGGTGCTTCGCTTGTAACTGCATTTTTGACCATACAGATTTTTTCTGTTGGCGGATTATAGCAAAATAATTGTCATCATTTCATTTTCAGGCTAAATATTATGTGTGTATATTATCTTCTTGGTAAAAAAAAGTCGTTCGCAGATAGTAATTTCTAAAATTAATTAGGCCCTTAGTACGAAAGTTACTTACATCATCACCAGAACCAGATATTTCTGCAAGAGCCGTGGTGCCTGGTTGACCTGGTGCCCCGGGTGGCCCTGGTGGTCCCGGGGGCCCTCGTATTGACTCTCCTGGTGGACCCTATAATAACGATACTACTATTATAACCTAAAAAATATGATAGGTAATTTCTGTTACAATTGAGGTACTTAATTTTCACAGATCATTTTGATCATCCGTGTTTTTATTATAATCTTCAACGATATGACTCGGTCATAATATTATAATGTTTCAAACACATTATTCTACTCTTCATAGTCGTCACTTTGCAATCGTTGTGGATTGTAGAGTCCTCTGAAGATGGAAATTTCTCGAGAGATAATGACTCTACAATGTCTCTACGGCGGAGTGACATCTTAGAGGACAATTTGTTGTGTTGTAAGGTTGTTGTACGTAGTGCTTGATTATTTCTTCTTCATGCATGTGATGTACCTGAAGGTTGTACGTTGCATGCTGCGCGTTGTACCTACCATACAAATAGCGGATTATAGCAAAATTAACGTTTGTGTTCATTGACCGTCATTCTCCTCCTTTTAGAAAGTGTATTCGAACTTGGATGCGTAATTAGTTTGGGTATCTAATTAAATTTTCGTTGATAATCTGTGGTACCTACCTTCTAAGAAATATGGCATGATTGGCCCAGTCAGGCATATATATAATTTGATTTGATTATACTTATAAGATAATATATTATTTAGTATGCGAATAAAAATCTTATTGTCTTATTTTGAAGTACAATACAATGTATTTAAAATACATAATACTATTACCAAAACAATTTATCAAAAACTAGCGACCGCCCGCAGGTTTGCTCCCGTGAGAATTTAGAAAAACCTGCCCTTATTGCTTGTCTATATTTTATCGCTTGTCTTCATTACAAAGACACGGCAAAATTTCAGCTTTCTAGTTCCAAGGGCTTAGACGAGTCAGTGAGTGAGTGACCGAGTCAACATTTTTCTTATTAATGTATTGTAGTTCTTATTTTATTGTGCATACCTATAAAAATGAGTGAAACCAGAATCACCTGTAATCACCTTTTATTACATAAAGCGCCTGCTAGATAATATCGGCAATGGTAAACTCAATCATGCTACAAACCAATTCAAGTAGGCTTCGCACGAGTACCATCGTGCACGGATGATCAAAACAGTGTTAAGTGCTGTATAATGACTCTATATCATGGTACGGGCGTTGAAAGCGGGTTTTGACCATACAATACGAATCCGTTACGACTTTTCACTTGTCTGAACGTTTACGACTTGACTACAATTTTATACACTCTCTGGTAAGGACCACTATCTGAAATTGTGACTGTCACTGCCAATCAATGAATGATAAATAATAATAATACTTGTTCATGTAGCTGTGTATAGGAATCCAAACGATTGTATTGGTATTATACACAATTTTATGCACATGGGCATCCTGTACATCGTAGGATAGACGTTACACTAGAGATATTTCTATTAAGTAGTAATTGTAACTAAAAAATATTTCTTTGAAATTATTTTTCTTTCTGGGGCCGCATTATCACTGCACGCATTCAAAAGTAAGTAGTGTTGAGTTTTGACCAAAGCCTGCAGTCAAAAGTACTTTTGATTGATTTGCAGCAATAAACTATAATGACTGGTGAAGAGTTCTGGCTGGTGAGGAGTATCATGAACTGTAAACACAGATTTATAAACACAGCAGTGTTAAGACCATTCTCAGTCTGTCTTGTGCTGTATAGTTCGATTCGGCACTATCGCAGAGATTGCAGGTGAGACCTCAGTCAAGGGCTAACTTGTATTAGAATAAATAAAATAAAAAAACTATACGTGCAGAAGTTAAGTAATTCCACCGAAGTTGCCCATTTTGTTGGATACGATTAAAAATGTCGTACCTAACTCGTGATGACTAAAGAATATTCACGGTAGGCGGCGTAACAGACAATAAATCCAGTGGCAAAACAATGGAGGTCGCCCTTTGTGCGAAAACTGCGAATTTCGCGTTCCAATCCCACATGTTTGTTAACCGGCGAACAAGCACATCTCTTTTTTCATATGTAAGCTTTTTATTTGCTCTCGGATTAATTCACATTCACGCCAGATTTATAAAGCGATTTTTTAATCTTAAAAATCTTTACACATTTGAAATACACATATTATATTTTTAAGGGAACGCTTTTAAAATACATTCTTAAAACGTTAAAAAAAATTGTGTTTTGCTAACGATTCCCATTACTCGCATTGGTTCAGCAATACGTAGGAATTAAAATAGATGTATAATGATAATAATATCTTGCCCTTGGACCCCGTTCTCCTTTTTCACCTCGAAGCCGTAGTGGGTATCCTGAAAATAAAAATTAATATTTAATGGAGAGTTCCCAATGTAAGTACTTATCTCAACCATTACGAGGACATTTTTCTATGTAACTTTTAACTAGTGTCACACTTTACCGACAGATAAGTACTATATTACAGTTTCAAGCTAGTTCCCATTAAAGTTAAACGTAATAATATAGTCAAGACACCCTTAACATGTAAACAGAAAGTTGTTAATAGCGTAGTTGGGTTCATAAGTCACGCCGTAATTACGTATCGTAAAGCAAACAGTCGTTAATCCGGGCAAACACTGTAACCGCACGGTCTCTTCTCTGAAACGGTCCCTCGTAATAGGTTTTTGATATAACTTATATAGTGCTGTGTAATGCTTACAGTAGTTTATTGTGTCTACAGGCCGGAAATAAACATTTAGGGCCCTAGTAAACCAGCGGTTTTGTATCGCATTTTGGCGAGTTCAAGTTGGTGTATAATAAAATATTGTTATTATTTCACTAAAAAATACCTAATTATTTTGGCTGAAAGTGTTTAACCTGTGCTACTTCCCGCAAATGATTTTAATGATTTATTTATTTATTTCACGTAGGACAACTTGTGCCAAGAATCTATCCAGGGCGATCTATGCTTACGACTCGTATCGGTACTTATAAAAAGATTTTGCCTTTGCAAAGTTTAAGTTACACGTAGCTATAATTTCTTTTTAATTTCAACTTGTTGTTAAATAAAAATAGAAGGTATTTTACCATCAAGGCCGGGTGGTGGTGGCGGAAAGGGGGGAATGGTTCCGTACCTTCCCGACCCTTCGGCGTCACCTTCTTCTTGGTCCACCTGTGTCCAACAATTAATTATACAGTAATGTTGAGCATGTGTTTTTTTGTAATTAAGCAGTCTTATCCCGGTATTGTGTTAATGCGGGTTAGGAAGGTAGATTAAAATTTGTAAGCTTTTTTTTGCAGCTATGTATTTGTGAGTTTCGTACATAGACAGTTAGAAAGGATTATTTAAATTAATTTCGGGACTTTTGTAGGGCGTGTAGGAGTTTATTATATGATAATAAATACTATACAAGAATGTATCAAATTTATCTAATTTTGTTTGTTTGTTCGTACTAGTTTTCAGTTTTTGTATACCAAAGTAGTAGAAACACATTTTTAGGTTTTGTAGGTTTTTATCTATTTCGATCTTATCAATAAAATCCCATTCCTTCTTCAACTGTAATTTTTTTTTTGATTTCTACGCAATAACTACTTATTAAGCATATCTATGTTATATTTTGTTAAAATTTACAGGTAGGTTGATGGTTCATTTAAAATCGTAAATTCTACTTATAACAAGTGTTAAAATTACAACGCTTGCAGGATATATAGCGATTTAGTCCCACAAGAAGGGCCATACAATAGCATTCACCTCAAAAGGAGTCATTAGAGGGTAGAAACAGTATAAGTGTCAACATCAAACAAAGATTGTCGACATCACTTGTATAGGCTGTTCGGAATTTCCACGTAATTACACTTTTGTAACTTGACACTGAGTTGGGATTCACAATATTCACTTCTGTAGTCATTATTATACGAGTATTTACACGAATTACAAAATATACATTTTCACCTCACTAGCTCAAAAAGAGCGCTTTGCTGCCTAAAACTAGGGAGTAAAAGTCGTTTTTGCTCACCCCAGTGAGAAAAAGTGTTTTGAATTTAGAACGCTCTGGATTGGCATTCACTGTCTTACAAAACGTTTTATGTACGAGTATATAAATTGTATATACCTACCCCAAGATTTTATTTCATATTTTTTTAACTTTCTATTTTATTATTTAACTATTGACTTTTGATTAAAATGTTTGTTTAAAACTTTATAATTTTATAAAATATAGTATACGTATCATACTAATATTATAAATGCGAAAGTGTGTTGGTTGTTGGTTTGTCCTTCAATCACGCCGCAACAGAGCGACGGATCGACGTGATTTTTGGCATGGGTATGGTTGAGGACCTGGAGAGTGACAAAGGCTACATTTTATCCAGGAAAACTAAATAGTAGGTAGTTTTTTACTACACTGTACTATAGTTAAATGTAATTATTGACAAAGCTTTAAAGTTAAATACATGTAGGTCTGGAACCTAGATTTCACAGCAATAGTGTCATAGTCGCAATCGCTTTTGATTGGCTGATAATATACTCTTCCTCATAATTAGCTGAAAAGCTTAGTTGTAGTAAGAATGCTATATATTTATGATTATAATCCTAATTAGCTGATAATCGCAAGCCCTTAAATGAACCACTTTGCGCAAAGTGACACAAGAAAGGGGTGAAGAGCTACTTCTGGAGTTGATGGGACGGGTCGTGTAGTGATCACTGAGCTAAGGAAAAATTCGACTGCTCGTTACTCTAGCTTTTGGAAACCTGTCAATAACTGCCGCTTTTCGGATGTCATCGCTCCAACCGACTGAGCACAGTTCTTGGAATAAAAACCCTACTCTATGTTTTTGCTCTTAGCTCTAGGACCTTTCGTCTCCAACAAACAATAAAGTATTTAATTTAAAGGGAAAACAATATTTATGCTACACCCTGTAGAAGTTTGAAATGTAGCGACTTTGGATTTCTGATTACAGAATCGGAAGCAGGGTACGTGTGGAATACGAAATTTTGCTCTGGAATTATTTGGATATGTATGAATATGAATAACTTGGAGTCCCCAATTCTGTCTTCACGCCTATCTAATGAAGTGTTTGGAGGTAAAGATTGTTTTCATGTACCTACGCGTCGTTTTAACATAATACATCCTATACTTTAAACGAGCTAACGAGAAAATTAAAGCTTTTTTAGCATGTTTATTTAAAACTTGTACTATCCTGTGTTTTTACAAGAGTCCCAGAACTTTGTTCTTTCAATTATTATTCTACTCTAACTTTAATCTAGAAATTATTAGTTCCAAAGAACGTATTCCATATAATAAGTAAAGTCTGCAAACTTTTATCAGTTCAAGTGATTTCGCGAATTTTGTCGGTCAACAGACTGAAAATATAAGGAGGACTCCAAGTAGATAAGGTTCGCTATCTAGTACAAGAGTAAACAAAGATATGGGACAGGATGTAGATATCACCACGCGAGGTATCAGCTACACTCTAAGGCTCGATTTTACTAAAATTTAGAAGATACTATAATATTGAGGTGCAGTATATTAAGCACTAAGCAGTCTTCTGTGATTAGGGAATTTCTTCCCTGGCACAGTAAGTCAAAGAAGATATTGGTCTCTTTGAGCAGAAGCTGCCATAAAAGCCTGCCTTGCGCTACCAGGGAGTCAGAGACCAATCTTCGTAGCAAGCACTGATCAAGTGAGCAGCCTCGTGTAATTACTCATTTTCTTGGCTCAGTGATTCACAAAATATATTGGACTCTTTGAGCTTACGCTGCCGCAAAAGCCTGTCTGGCTCGATCGAGAACCAATCGTCTCTTCTGAGACCGTTTATTACTTATTACTCTGTCTTATTACTTTATTGGTACAGTTATATATAAAGATTTATAATAAAAGTATTATCTAGGACATAGATTTATTAGAATAATAATTTATTGAAAAATATTTAAATATTTTTTTTTCTTCAATCGGCCAAATCCGCATTTGGTGTGCACCGGCCTTTAACGTTGGCTGTCGTCCGTGTTGGAGCAAATAAATTTGTTTGGAATACGACCTTGTCTATTTACTTTTCGCGCCGGAGTCAATATCAAATCCATAGAAAATTATTTCGTGGATTTCCTAGACAACCATTTAATTTTGCATGGTGCTGCCCCACACTACAGTTATAAAATGTTTTAAAACAATGGGGCTGATTCTGTAGTGCACAATCTCTAAACTTAACTAAAATTAGAGCATTACAAATATTGCTAACCCTTTCATAATACTCCCTACGGAAAGGGACAGAACTGGATTTAAAGCTGCCATTTTAGTTTAGTTTAGAGATTGTGCACTACAGAATCAGCCCCACTATTGAACATAAACTAACATTTTATATTGTACGTAAAATAGTAAATATTCATTTCATTTTCAACGCAGTATGTTTAAAAAGAGATTATAGATTTATTTTTAAAAAAAAGTTTTGGGTAATATACTACTTTGGTACTCCTAATAACAATTATTGCAATAATTGGTATGGAATGGTACATCACTCGCATTGTCACATAACACGTTCATTGACCTTTGCAATGCGCTTATCTTTACTAAAGAAAGCATCTTTTCTTGATAAAGAACGTTTGTCTTTATAACAGTTTAAGTGTTAGGAATTTGGTCGCGCTCTTTGACCAATTGAACCATTTTATTGTTTTAACTTTCTTTAATAATGAAGAAACTTCTTTCATTAATAATAATTGTATGGCATGAAAATGCCTACGAATATTGGAGTCTTTTATATTTTAAATAAAATATGATCTAACCATATAACCACTTTCAGACTTTGATATGTGTGTCTTATATTTATTCAACACATAGTATTTTTGGTTTAGTAGTAGTAGTATTAAAGTATAGGTACGTCCATGAATAAGGGTTAAAATCATCGAAAAAATATTAGTCATAAATTAAAATTTGTTACTCTTAAAATTAGTGTTAAAATTATTTATTTGATGGACATTGATTTAGTCATTTCAAGTTACTATACTAACCCATAGTAAACACATTAACGGAAATTGAAAACAAAACATAACCACACAAACTGTTAGGCCCCAGGTTAATTTTAGACATCCACATATGCATTGTGTTAGTAGCAACGGCACAGTATAGTGTAACTGACGTTATTCTAAAACACATTTGACACGAAAAAATAGGCACTTTTGACCTATCACAAAGGGTTAAGTGGCTCGTGATTACTGAAAAATAATATCATACGGGACGGATCATTAATTTGTATTCTTATTCTCATTATGTACCTACTTAGTTTAAAATATAATACTGTGAGGTAAGACTGTATACTTGGAAACAAAAATGTGTTAGAGAATAACGCTCTATAATTCGTGGAATAAAGCCAACATAAAGAAAGTAATTTTAAATAATCACCAAAAAATTGTCAATATCAATCTCTTCGCTATCGCCGCCCTGGACTACTTCCTGTTAAAATGGCGAAAGCGTTATAGGTTTTTTTTTTAAATGTAAAAATAACTACTTATTATAAAACATAATATGATACTCTAGGTACCTATATAATTCAATGAGACGTTGGTTCAAGTAATATATAAAATAATTATAAACCAGTCAGTCATTTACATTATTTGTTTGACATCACGAAGGCATGAAGCACATACTCTCTATCGCCGGAGCGAAGTCTTTCTAGCAGCCATGGTGTTTAAAGAAGGAGCTTCATAACGGCAGCTTTAAAGTGCTCAAACAATTTCGTTTGCCCGCCCAACGATTCTTACAGGATTTTGATGAAAATGTAAAATTTAGACGCTTATCTGCTGAAGAAACTAAATGCCACATCACATGATCTGACATCTCATCAGACATCTGAAGTTTGATGGCAAATAAAACAAAAAAAATATTATCATAAGTATAGCTTATTTCAATATTGCAATAAACAGAGACTCACCTCATAGGTATTCACACATTGTACTTCCGCTTGAGAAGGCGACCCGTACAGCTTCAACTCTTGAAAAGCGCCCTGTACCACAAGGAGGGTTAAAACACGTACCCAAATCCACTCCATACCGTCTGACAATTCATCGATCGTTATGTTTCATACACTTTGGGAAACTTTCAAAGATTTCTCTAAAAGCTTTTGAATTCGATTGTACTTTAGGATATAAGTATTTAAAACGTTTTGAAGGCTTAACTTAGCGAACTGTATGCTATTTGAGGAAGGTGTTATTGTAGGTAAGCATACCTATTGATACAGAGAGGTAGGTAGGTACTTATAATAATTATTTTTGTGAGGAAATTATTTTTAGCTGTGTACAAAAGACTAGACAAAGAATATAATAGAATTTAAGACAAAGATACGCAAATACTTAAATTGATTATATTCATAAATGACGAAATGAATATTATAATATAACGATGTTGTCTTATATATTATTTCTTCTTATTATTGACGACTAACTATGTATTATTTTATAAATATTTAAATATAAGATGTAATATAACAGTAAAATACAATTTTACGCTCAGTCAAGCACAATAAGAATTTCACGCATGCAAGCGAGTGCGTGTCAATCAACGCGTACGCGGCGATGCACTAACTTTAAACCGACCTAAGTTATGGGAACGCATTAAAGACCAGTGTAATTTGCTACCTGAACACTGTGAAAGTCTTGACCGATTATCCAAACTTAAGGGCTTTTTAAAACTGGTTGTGAATCCCATTCCTGCTCGGTATTACTTACTGTCAAATCCGAGGATTGATAGCATTCCAAGATTTAGAAATGATTATGGATCCTCGTTTTGAACCGTAGGTATAATATTATTTTTAATTTGTGGATTTAAAACAATATTAGTAAGTTATAATAATTTAAGTATATTATTATTTATTTAGTTCAAAGTATTTTTGGCATCACAATGGAATCATTTAATAAGATTTAGGTAACCAATAACCATTTTAAAAGTTACCTGACTAATGAACTGCTGGTTTCCGAATACAAATAAGTTTACCATTTGCTACACTTTTTTTTCAAAAAGTAATTTAAAAACGATCTTACCTTCTAAAGTAGCTCTGTATGAGTATAAAGTAAAGTCACAAATCACCTCAATTAAAATCCTCTGTAAAGTGTAAAATGATAAACAATTTGAAGATTTAACGTACATTCATTTAGGATTTTTAGGGTTTCGTTCCTCAAAAGGAAAAAAAGAACCCTTATAGGATCACTTCGTTGTCCGTCGTCTGCCTGTCTGTCTGTCTGTCGCTTAGAGCTATTAAGTTGAAATTAATATCAAATAGTCTACAGTCCCTTGGAGCTGTAAAAAAATCAAGCTTCTATAAAAGATTCGGCCGTTAATGTCGCATATTTTGACACTCGCCAATAAATCAAACCCTATAGGGTACTTTCCGTTGACAAGAATCATGAAATTTGACAAGAAGCAAGGTCTCACAGCACAAGTATAGGAAAAAATCCGAAAATCGTTAATCATGGATTTACATTGTGTGGTATGGAACTTGATCGTTTTTTTAATCATAAGTCCGTTGAAATTGTATCTGTAATTGTTTCACAATGACTGTGTTCTCTAAATATGTTTTAGAATAGATAAGTACAAAAACGTTAGGTACATAACTTTGGGAAAAAGTTAGTGTTTAGATTCATGTCTATACTTTTATTTAAGCTAAAATAGGTCAGGCATCCCAATCGCACTATATCTATAAGTATATATTATATCGTATAAGTTAAAAAAGTTCAGTAAAATACGAACTGCAATCTCGAATAAAAATCAAAGTTAACAAAATATCAGCTATTTTTTGGAAGTTAAAAATCATAATTTACTGACTAAATCCATATCAATAAATTCTATAATCCTAGCGAAAAACTCCCTATAACTCTTCAATTTTAGACTAATCTACAAAAACCGGCAGGCCATCAATTTTATTTACATGTCAAACCCATTGTGAAAGGCATGAATATCTCACCGTTCGGACCTTAATAAATCATGTACGTGGTAAAATTAGTATTATTTTTGCTAAATCATTTCACGGGCTTTTTATTTTATCGCGGGTCGAAGGGACCCCACTAGAAATATTTCACAACGGAACGAGCACGTCGATAAAAGGGTTAAACCAGCGCCGGTTCCAAAAATGTTCTGATGAAAAATATATTGCAAATACCTTCAAACTTTACATTATGTATAATGCTTCGCACACACAAAATAGCAGTAAAATTCCTTAAGCCGGCTCCACACGCTTGGCAAACAACGGTAAACAACAAACACTAACGTGTGGATGGGGGTTTGCCCATCTTTGCCTGTTTTTGTTTGTGTTCGCCAGTGATAGGCATTACAGTGGGATTAATTTTTAGGGTTCCGTACCCAAAGGGTGCCAACAGGACACTATTACTAAGCCTCCGCTGTCCGTCTGTCCGTCCGTCCGTCCTTCTGTCTGTCTGTCAGCGGGCTGTATCTCATGAACCGTAACAGCTAGACTGTTTACATTTTAATTTCACAGAATTTGTACGCAACGTTTCACAGGATATTGCTGCTATAACAAAAAACAATATGGGAGCCCAAAAAATAATACAATAAACGTGATTTTTTCGAAGTTTTTGCTGTATCTATCGCACCGTAATTGGTAGACATATAAAATTTTCAAAGAGTGAGTAATACTATTTAGGTCATAAATTTTACATCAATGAACAAATAATGAAAATGAAGTAATAGTAGATTAGTAGCCAAGGGCTGTAAGGCATCAATTGCAGCCCGAGATATTTAGGCGCACGAGCACAGCGAGGGCGCCTATAGTTCGAGGGTGCAATTGATGCTTACACCCGAGCTAACTACTCTGCTTTACATCTCGATTGTGAGGTCAGTAGGTCCTTATTACCCCCAAATGGAGCTTGAAGGTGACCAATTAGCGCTCCAGGGTAATAATGTAGCTAAAAAAGCCCTAGGACGGTAAGTAATTTAAAAAAAAACTCTTCACTCTTTCAAAAAGTTCGCGTACATCTAACCATCATACTTTTTTTAATTACTTACCGCCCGAGGGCTTTTCTAGCTACATTATTACCCTAGAGCGCTAATTGGTCACCTACAAGCTCCATTTGGGGGTAATAAGGACCTACTTACCGAATATGAGAGATGTAAAGTTACTTTAAAAGTACATACTCAGTGTTAAATCTTGAAATGAAATTATTTATTTAATTCACGTAGGACAACTTGTGTCACTTATGAAACGTTAAGACTCTACCACCGGAAAGCTCTACTGAGAAGAGCCGGCAAGAAACTCAGCAGTTGCACCTTTCTTAAAAAAGAAAAGGTTACAATAAGTAGACAATACAACACACGTTACAAGTATTACACTGGATGCGAGGTCGGTTGCTTCCATGCAGCTTTGTCATCAATAAAAATTAAAATCATCGATAGTGTATTAACCTCGACTTAATAATTGCTGTTTAACACAGTCTTTAAATCTATGTAATGGCAAATCCAGAAACTCTTTGGGAACCATATTATAAAAGCGTACACTCGACCCCACAAAGGATTTCTGCGCACACGATACGACGCTGTTACTAGCTTATGGCGGTTTCTAGTATATCGATTGTGAGTATCACCTATTTGCTTATAAAGATTAATGTTTTGCCTAACAAAGACTATATTATTGTATAATATGTATTGTGAAGGCACCGTAAGAACACCACTACAGCCCACGTTACAAATATTACACTCAATTTGGGTCACTGGATGCGAGGTCGGTTGCTTCCATGCAACTTTGTCATCAATAAAATCATCGATAGTGTATTAACCTCGACTTAATAAATGCTGTTTAACACAGTCTTTAAATCTATGTAATCGCAAATCCAGAAACTCTTTGGGAACCATATTATAAAAGCGTACACTCGACCCCACAAAGGATTTCTGCGCACACGATACGACGCTGTTACTAGCTTATGGCGGTTTCTAGTATATCGATTGTGAGTATCACCTATTTGCTTATAAAGATTAATGTTTTGCCTAACAAAGACTATATTATTGTATATGTATTGTGAAGGCACCGTAAGAACACCACTACAGCCCATTAACGTCCCACGGCTGGGCACAGGCCTCCACTCTCATAGGAGAGGGGGAATTAGAGCTTAGACCCACCACGCTGCTCCAATGCGGGTTGGCGGGCTTTAACGACTATTATCATGTTAGTGATAATAACCGGGACCGACGGCTTAACGTGCTCTCCGAGGCACGGTAACACCACCCGTAACTACACCAATCTCTTTAAATTTTTCACGAAGTGATACGCGTGATCCGAGTTTATAAATAGAACGGATGGCTCATTTCTGCAATACAAAAATTGATTGGATATCAGCTGCTCTGCCCCACAATAAAATGGCGTACGACATAACACTGTGGAAGTAAGCAAAGTAGACAAGCCTAGCCGTTTCAATATCAAGCAGCCGAGCTAAGTTTTCGCGCTAGTGTCTCTATATGAGCGCCTCGTTGAAGCTTATTATCCAAGGTCACCTCCAAAAAAACTGCGGAGTTCTCCATTTTTAGTGTTTCTCCATTTATCATTATAGTTTTATCAATACTCTTTACATTACGATGTACGATGAAAAACCTTGATCACTCCTTGCATCCTTATCCTATCACTAATTGTTTACTAAAGTTCGATAGAAAGCAGTTCAGCTGTTTTAAAGATTTGCACACAGACAAACATAAAAAACTGCATCAAGTTAATTTTTCATTAATTTGTAAAACTCATTCGATTAGTAATTAACTAGGAAGGTGTCAAGAAACATAAGTTGCTATCAGTTTAAGTTTAAAAGTTGCTACACCTAACTGAAGTCGACGCGGCAAAGTATAAACTCCTCTCTTCAGTTTTCAACTTTGTGTAACTAGAGCTGGGCCCTGACTGCGTTTATTAATACATAATTGAATCTTCTAGAAGTTTTCAATATCTTCTTTGTTACTACCGGATACCTGTGACAGTTCTCCGTCAATCTTAAGAAGTTTATACAAAAAGTAAGTTCGTCTGTTGAGGAATACGGAAGAAACGTTGCATTATCTATTAGAACATAGGTAGTTCTTTTTGGCAAGATAAAACGCGGGGTCCACGGTCTGGAAAAATCGTACGTGACCAAAAAGCGTTAAACTTTGTGTCTTTCCCACTAGTAGTTATAGATGGAGATAGACAGAGTAGTTGAACATTTGAACTACCAAGTACCTCAAAGAACGCATGCATTTTCGTTCGAAGCTCTAACTTTTCAAGTTATTTTACAAGCTAATCCTTACCTATTTTTAAAAATAGTCTCAAAGAATATTTTCTCAACTACGCCATGCCATAATAACTAAATACCTAATATCTCTATCGTAATTTGTTAATATGTTTAAGTAATATTAACTAAATTTAATGTGTAATAATTTATGTATGCCTTATGTATGTATTATTTATGTATGTATATGTATAATATATATTGTTATCTATATTTATTTATTTTACTTATATGTATTGTATAAAAATATAATACATCTACTATGTGCTTTCCTACTATTAATAATAACGTGTATTATATTGTGCCACACTACCCTACACAACCTGTTCAATCCTCTCACCAAAGGTTGCCTGGTAGAGATTGCTCAGTAAGCAATAAGGCCGACTTTGCATACCTACTTTTTAGTAAACTTTACTTTGAATTCTTTTATGTGTGCAATAAAGTATTCATCTATCTATCTATCTAATTAACGTGCTGAAATTTGTCATTGAGGGATGGGAAAACGTCTTGAATAGTCAACTCCATACATTTTGGTAGACTTGCTTGCGTATTATTAACGTTAACTTGAAAAGTTAAACTGCTGAGTTTCTTGCCGGCTCTTCTCAGCAGAATTTGTTTTCCGAACCGGTGGTAGAGTCAAAACATGACGTAACATAAGAGACACCTGTATGTTCTACATGTTTTAAATAAATGAATTGAATACAGTGTCATGATTTCCAATTATTAATAAGATATTGTTTTGATTTTTTAAATTGAGTGTCATGTTTTACACTTATTTATAAGACATGATTTTTAAATGATTTCCAATAATCATATTGTTGTTGAAGAAAGTATTTTTTTAACAATAGGAACAAAAGATCAAGGTTCTGAACTATAGTATAAACGTCAAAATTGACAGGTACAACAAAAGTTTATTGTAACTATTTACTTATTTTTCCATTCCAAACTTAAAATGTTAGCTTGTGTCGCTAATTATAGTAGCTTAATTAGGGAATCTAAGCTGGTAGTTCGACGTGCTAAAACTCAGTTCATTCGATCTGGAGTAATTAACTGGTTTCATTCGCACCAGCGCGCTTTGACACAGCATAGTTCAATTGCCGAGGAGCTTCAGCTAAGTACCACTGTCTAGACCAACTTTCGAATATGACTGATTTACAAAATACTTGTAATGATGTCCGATACATGTTGGTACGAAGTAGATAGGATAAGACACCCCATAAGAACAAAGTTTTTCAATATAATAATTATCATATTAAAACCACAAGTTCGCGAAATTCGTGAGGTTTCGTAGTTTGCCACTGAGCTACAGACTGAGTAGGTACTGACCCCTACTTGGCAATGTTCAAAATGTGTCCTATCGTCTTTTCAGTTCTGAGGCTGAGTGTGATTACACCTTGTAAAAATGACCATAAGTAATACATATCATCAAGATTCAGGCGTTTTCGATGTTTTGTATGAAAAGGCAAAAAAATATTCTGAACGTTATTGCGATTATTGCTTTTTGTGCCTAAGTACCCTAAATGTAACGAAGCCGTACCTAAATTGTTAACAGAGACCATGTTATATTTGAGCTATATAAATCAACTGAACCAGACATATTCCCAGTATATGATTTTATCCCGAACACGCATGTACCTAAAACCGTTAGCTGTCTCGCAATTACTCATCTTGTCATAGAACTAGGCTTCTGAAGGCTATAGTTGAATCGACGTGAGCAATACAAATGAACTGAGATAGGACGGGTAGTGATAGATTACTGGTTGGACCTTATAATCCTGCGTGATAGGTTATACAACTGGGTGTATGTATAGACTTATAGCCACGCATTTTTATATGAAGGTTAAGACGAAAGAGGTCCTTAATGATGTAAACCTGAGAGGCCAAATGAACGAAGGAAGGTGGCGAGCGAAGCGAGCCGGCGACAACCGTGGTGAAGTGAAGGTTAAGAAGGTTAAGCAGAACTGTTTTAAAAGTCATTTAGTAAGGTCCGTCGTTTCGGTTTCGCTAAACTAAGCTTAGTGTTACTGAAAAGAGGTAAGTAAGAAAATGAATTGTGGTTTCCCTTTCTAGAATGTTATCCCTAGGCAATTCCCAAAATCACGGATAACTTCGTTCCCTGAAACATAATATTATGTACTTAACATACAACACAGCGTATATTTATTGTGTAGGATTTTTTTTGCACAATGAAAATAGGAAAATAATTTCCTACAAAAATATTATCTAAACTATTAGAGGGCCCTCGGGACACAAAGTTATTACACAAAGAGTAAGTCCGAGTAACAAGATAATAATAAAAGGCCCTTGAATCTGTAAACAGAAAGAGAATTCGGAAGATCTTAATGAATTGGCCCTCGAATTATATGGATTTAATAATAAGGGCTTGTACACATTATATCTACTCCGCATTACTGCATAACAATTAATTATTTTCCAGTAAGAAAGGAAATGCCTAGAGTCCCACTATTTTACATAATATGATATTCAGGTACTAAAATTGTGCGTCAATGTATTCAGTATAATATCTATAGGTATGTATAGTTAACTAATTTACTATTCTTATTACTGTTAATTTATGATCATATCACCACTCACCATACAGTAAAACCAGCTCATTATGCCTTTCTGAGCAAAGTCAAACGCAATAGAACTTGCTTAAAAAGTAAACGACTAGCTGTCTCGCTAGTGAGTTGCTGCGTACTCGTAAGTAGCGCATGTGCAAGTGGAAAAACTGATGACTGTTTCTGCTCAATTACTTGGTTATTTTTAAATTTTAGAACATATTTATATGCGCTTGCACCATAATTTTTCCTAATCACTGGAACAATGAACTAAGAACGATGTAAAGCATTATTATCAGTCCAACTTTGTAATTCCAGCGAGTGGAATAATGTGAACCAGCCATAAAAAGTGGTCATTCCGCTATCAGAGCTATCGTTTCGCCTCAAAGACTTCTAGTTTTATTCGCTTTAGATTGTACCAATATATTAGGATCCCCGGTCATTTGTTCCGCATAATAGTGATTTGGGGCGGTTCGGAACGTGTTTCGAACTGAGATTATTGCATTTTTGTAGATTGCTAACCCCCAATTCTGGTACAATGTATGTTTGAATACAATAAAAAGGTCGTTTACAGAGGTAATTTATTTTCTTACATGACCCTATTGGGATTACTCATATTATTGTATAAAAACTACAATGACATTATGATGAATACGATTGACATTATGATAAATATGATGATACGATTCTTGGGACAATCACATGGTGCGATGGCTATAGACCAATAAGAACCTAAGTACTTGGTACAACAAATAGGTTATATTGTTTAATTATATCATTAGGTTTTTGACGGCGGACCCAGGGGTCCAATAAAACACTGTCACCTCAGTTTATCCGTTATTGTATGTAATCAGTAATGGTTTTACATATTATAACAAAATTTATCAGTCGTTAGTAACAAGTAAGCACAAAGAGAGCACGCGAAAACCGGATCACAGAACCGGATGGTTTTTCACGTCAAGTAGGAACAATGATGAGTGAAAACTTTTGACAGTTTTAGTTACAGATAACGGAAACAATCCGTTATCTGTGGTTTTAGTTGTCAGTGACGACCATAGAAATAGTATGTATTACAACTATATATACTATTTCTATGGTGACGACTGCGTTCAGAACATGGATGAAGGAATCATGGAATATTCTATGGTTGATAAACCGACGCAGTCGCCACAGATTATTGTTTGAATTTTGATAATAGGGATGATGCCTATATCAAAAATAAATTATTTCTAACTGATTATTAAATAGAGGGTCTTTCAAAAGACCTAAAATTCACATCCACGGTTAATTTTAAGTTTGATAACCATTTTCAAATATAGATTAAAGAAAAAAAGTGCGTTGAAATTTTATGACGTCACAACTGTGAATTTCATACAACTTCCATACTAGAAGTGCGTTTTTAGGGTTCCGTATTAAGTTTGATAAAGAGTTGCTGATTGATTAAATGTACACTGCCATTTGCGCTATCACGTTTTCACCTTTTAATAAAAAATACTGTCCTGTTAAATCAAACCAGATTCGGTCATTCTGACTTCTGATTTTCGTAGATTATTTTAAGAGCCGTCTGCGTTTATGAAGCATTGAGTAAGAATTCTATTTTCGCCCATGTTTGTCGGACAAAAGTTGGTAACAAGTGGCGATAACTTGAAGGAGTCAAATAGTAAACTACTATAACTTACACTGTATACAGTTTGCGGTGCAGACTGGATTAGCTGCTCAGTAGAGCCAAGTATGTGGATCTCTCCATTCTCCTGGTTCAACAGTCCCAGTGTAGACACAACGGCAATCCCAACGCCCACAAACACTAGTATAAACAACGATAACAGACACAGTTTAGTTTTGCCAGACACCACCATTGCCATTTCGACGGCAGTTCACTGTTTTTCGCGTTCTAATTGCAGGTAGGTAAAGTTTTAAAGTTGGAACACTGCGTTTTTATTAATAATTTTGTTAAGATTTTAGGTTGGCCCGTTTGTTATTTTAGCTGTTTTATGCTGGACTCCCGCTTGAAGAAAAAAAATCCCACCTAATATTATCATTATTTATTCGAAAGTATTGTTTCTTTGCATTTTCAAGCTCATTTCATAATTTTGTAGACGATCTTGGTCAAAAAAAATTGTCATCAAAACAATAGGTACCTAGGTACGTAATAGCAACAATAAATGTAAAACGACATAATCCCAACATAGTCGACAATATTTCGCTTTGAATTTGAGGAAGTGAAACGTAAAACGATTTGTACACAAAAGCATTTGAACATCGTACTATGCGGGACCCACGACATATAAAATCTGCCTACTTTTTATTCAAAATCTAGGACATGACAAAGTCGACAGGAAATTTCAATGGCTGCAGCAACTTTTGATAAAGGTTCAATACGCGTTCCTGACAGACAACTTGATTTCTTGAAATACTTATTTTAATATTTACACTAGCGGCACGCTATGATGGCCGGTTTGACACATTACAATAGTGATGTGGAATGTCAATTTATTCTCGAACAAAAAACAATTAAGTTTTTTTAAATTTATGAATCTCTGCACATCACTATCGTCAATAAAGTAATACAATTATTTCCTTCAAAGTCGTTATCAATTAATACGGAACGTTTGTCCAACCGGCCATCATAGCGTGCCGCTAGTGTAGTCAGACTACCATTGTTATAACTTTAATATATCTCATTATAAACAATAGACAGTAAAATGAATTCCCTGAAAAACATTAACTTTGAGAAACATTTTACTCTGGAAGTATAAAATCCAAATAAGAAAGTGACGCCTGCAAAAATACTATAGCAAAATTTTATTCTGATGTGTTTTCTCTACTAAAACCAAAAGGGCATTAATGTGATCTATACATTAGTAACCTACTAATAAGTACCTAATAGAACGTTTAAAAAAAGATTATTGTTTTATCATTGACAAGATCATGTCTGCAACTTTGTCCGCGTGGAATTTGTTTTATGAAAATCCTGTCGCTACTCTTACCGCTCTATCTCTGTACCAAATTTCGACAAAAGCTGTTGGACAGATGGGCCGTAGAAGTATAGCAGACAGACAGACACGCTTGCATATGAATCCATACTCCATACTAATATTATAAATGCGAAAGTGTGTCTGTCTGTCTGTCTGTCTGCTACGCTTTAACGGCCCATCTTTTCAACCGATTTTGATGAAATTTGGTATAGGGGTAGGTTACATCCCGGGGAAGGACAGGCTACTTTTTATCCCGGAAAATTAAGGAGTTCCCGCGGGAATCAAAAACTTAATCCACGAGGACGAAGTCGCGGGCATCATCTAGTCCAATAAGTAGGGATATAAAAAATCAAAGGTAAAATAGATACGGCGGTGAAAAAAGAATAAGGTGGCTTTATATTGCTTAACACTCGTAAATTTACCGCATTATGTGAGTACCTACTCGTAGCAAGGTATTTGTTTAACCCTTAGTTAGTCGCATGGGGTCAAAGCAGTTTCGCATTAAAAAATGAAGCACTTGCAGCTGCCCGAATGTCCCCGCGCCTCCGCTAGCTTCATAACCCGCGTCAAAGTTTGTATTCCAGCAGCGACCAAGTCACGGGAGTGGAAGGATGCGTCGCTGCACTCTTGAGCGGTGACCCCGTGCGACTAATTATCAATTTACCAAAAAACCAATTGAAAGTACCAAAAAAATGCACAAAATGCGCAAAGTTTTTGTGCAATGATCACTCTCAAATATACTGTCCACAGTGTAATAAAAGTGATTCGGATTCCTAAAAATATTCTAAAATTTTAATTTTGATCTCAGTCTATGTACAAATTGTTAATTTTTGATAATTATTTTAATTTAGCTTGTTTTTGTTTAATTAGATATTTAATTCATATTATTCCTTTTAAATATAATAGAATTAATAAAGCACTTTAATAATAAACAAGTTTTATGTACTTATATTATATTTAATAAATAATAAAAAAATATTCCTACAATTTGGGGTCACCTGTGACCCCATGCGAGCAGTTATGTAATTTTCTTCGTGCGAGTAATTAAGGGTTAAACACTGTCAGATATTAATAAAGTTTGGCACCGGCATACCTACCTTACATCAAAACTGTTTTTGGTAATTAATATAAAGTTTCCGGCGAGTAGCATATGGCAATATTCGATATCAAATCACACACGAGTTTGGAATTTCAGAAATTCTCAGGATTAAGTACTCTAGTTGAATTTGAGGTCCCCCTTACAACTTCGGTGAAGTTGAATTATGAATTCGTTTTTAAATTTAAATGTATGATCCAGCACCTACTTCTTAATGTTCAGAAAGATCAGGCGCAGGACCTACGGCTTTACGTGATCTTCAAGGCACGGGAGTGAAAACACCGCCATCTTCCTAACTCCGGGCTAGTACCACAGAATAGGTAATAGCTAATAGTACTGAGAATTTCTTGGAAGATAAACCCAATCCATACTAATAGTATAAATGCGAAAGTGTGTCTGTCTGTCCATACGTCCGTCTGTCTGTCTGTCTGCTACGCTTTCACGGCCCACCTGTTCAACCGATTAAGATGAGATTTGGTACAGGGAAAGTTTGTTTCCCGGGGAAGGACATAGGCTACTTTTTATTCCGGAAAATAAAGCAGTTCTCGTGGGAATCGAAAAAACTTAATCCACGCGGACGAAGTCGCGAGCATCATCTAGTATTTAATAATGGGCAGACCCGGGAATTGAACTCGAGACCTCGTCATCCGCAGTCGAACATGCTGAGTACTAGACCAGCGAGGCAGTTGCGGAATAAAACTGTGTATTAAAATCACATCACACGGATAAGACAAATAAGATGATCACAATGACTGGTAATTGGTTGTATTGGAGTTAATTTCGTTTACGGGTGACCTTATCCGTGTTTTCATTCAAATTGGTTAATTTAACGGGGAATTAGGTTGCTTAAGCTAAAAAGGTTTCGGTTTAATTCGAGTATTTGCGTAAAGTTCAAAGAGGAACACCTAAAAGATTTTCAGCTATTAAAAGATTTTCAGCTATTAAAAGATAATAGAGATGTAATTCAATTTTTAAAATAATGACAAAATAAGGGAAACAATACTACGATATAAAAATTATAGCTTTCTTGCCTAATCTAATTACTATACGAATTAAAAATCATGCTCCATGTAATGGTGGCAAGAATGTCGGCTGCATTTACGCGTCGAATAGCCAGGCTGATCCTTTGCACAAAAAATGAGCCAGCCCCACTATCTATCATTTAAGATTTCCTTGCTTATCTACTATTTGAAAACAAGGATGAGAACAGGTTCCTTTACACTATCAGGGTAGTAAGACTAAGTCGTAAATTAAAATTAAGCAATTCGAAAAATAGTAATAATTAATTAGTAAGTACTAAGTTAGTTCGGAGTTTCGTTTTTTATTGAAGTAGTAGAGTGTTTAATAATGTCAGTACAATGCCTATTTCGATTTATTTAACAGCACAAATTATCGAAACTTTTATATTAAATTAAAAGGATAACCTGAAATGTATTTGGCAACATCACGAAGCGATTTGCACTCGCTTGTATCGCACTTAAAGTAGAGTCACCCATAAATAACTCCAAATACCGATTTGGCACCTGCCCCCCAATCATGTAAGAATGGCCGGTCAAACGTTAAAGATTTTCGTCAAAGTAAAATAAACCATAACTGCATTGAATTAGAGCTCAATTTCGTCTGCCCATTCTTATACGTTTAGGTATGTAGGATACCCTAAAAATGATGTCATGTTTTATTTTACTTTGACGCCGAACCTTTACCATTTGATCGACAATTCTTACGTAATCGGGGGGCTCATTTTGCATGATTTAGTATAATTGCTTGCACATGAAGGTATTGCTAGGAATGTGTTTGAAAATGGATGGCCTAGAATATAACCCTATAGACCTACTTAGTACAGTTTCTTTCAGGGTACGATTCTGAGTTCGTATTATAAAAGGTCATATTTGGAAACTAATCAAAACAAATCGCGGTTGGTGTTCAATCTTTTATGGAAGAAAAGATAGAAGAGAGATAACCCGATAAGGACAGTTAGTTATCAACTTATTTTTTTCGCTTTCTAACGAATTTAGCCGGTGTCACATTAATTCAAATTCTAGTGAATCGCTTTCAGACTAATACAATAACTGCTTTCAGACTAAAAAGTTTTAATCTCAATCGTATGATGACCGAAAACATAAATTGAAAACAACAGAAATGCATTTTTATAAATTATGTTGATCATCTGCAGGACTAATCTAATTCAGAGTCACTCAGCGGGCGATTTGAGAGAGCTTTTCCCAACAAAATGATCGAAACTAAATGTATCTATCTATTTACTAGTAATGTGCAGCACCTGGCTCGTAGATACAGTAAACCTCAGTCACCCAAAGAGCTGGAATGGCGACCTCACATTGGAAAACGTAGTGCTGGTAGAGCCCACACTAGACATCAAACGAGTCGCTGCGCAGGGTGCCGTTGGATACGAGTGGATCACAAGACTATGGAGGTTTGGAAGTCACTGCAAAAGACCTTGTCCAGCTGTCGGGATGTCTATCGGTTGGTAATGGCGATAACAATTTCTATAGATGAAGATCTAAGTCCGACAAAGGAAGGGACTGGAAATGAAGTATTCTAAGCGTGTCAAGTGGCTTCGCACAACTCAACAACAAGTTGGAGGTGGATTTGGCGCAGCTCCATTGTGTTAAGTGGAACTTAACTCGTTTTGAGAGACCCACAAACACTTGGGAGATCTTGAACTTTGAATTTAACGATCTTGGAGTAAGTCACTCTCAATGTAGTTAAACCTTTTTTGCCTGATAACGATGTCCAATTAAAATCATGCAAATTACAAACCAGTTGCAATTAGTCAACCTAACAAAGCGTTAGAAATTTAGAATACAACAAACATAAAGAAATTAATAAAATATCAATAAGCCATTGAATTTGTTACGCATTAGTTTGAACTGATTATGGATAACGAATTAGAATTTAACTCAACAGCAAATATTAGGTATCATCTAATTAAAACCATTAATGCTGTTTGCTTATTCGATTAAATATGCTAGGCTAATTTTAATTTGCCATGAATAGGTAATAGTTTTATCTAAATAGCCACAGTTTAATTAAACCATCAACTACCACTTTTAAAGCTATAACTTTGTACAGTTGCTCTGTTTTCTTCTTAAAAAATTCGTTAACGGTAAGTGAATAATTTGAGTGAAACATCTTAAAGACTAATTTTATGATAGCACCGGTATATTGTTATATCATTACCTAAGTCCAAACAACTTTGACCGAATACCTAAAATCAATTTTCTAACGGATATTATTTAAAACAGAGCGCATAATATTATTTTTCCCAATAATTAATTAATCTTATGTAACCTGAACCCATAAAAATTATATGTAACACTCATATCAATAGTAACACATCAAAACACGTAATAAACAGTTAAATCATACTTATTGCGACCGCGCGAAAACCTAAGAGAAATATTATAATGAGACCATACTGCGCATGCTTATTATGTATCCTTAGTAGATTAAACTGATTATGTACGTAAATCCTTCTAAGTTTTAGTACCGAACTTATTTATCGTTTGAAAACTCTTTACTTTGTAGGTTTTAATTTCACAACACGAAACGGTGCCGCACGGTATAATCGCGAACAAAACCGTCGAGTAAGATTTCGGCGCTACACTTCGGCCGATCACAGAGTGGCTACTAGTTACAATTCAGTAGGATCTGGCAGCATCAGCTGTTGGGGAGTCGATAACTCCGGCGACGTCTAGTCTGCGATGCTGACCTCGTTATCCGAGTGCCTACAGATTCGGAGGAACTGCGACGGGGTTTTATTTTCCTTAGGGGAGCGTAATCCCGGGCATTGGTCTTTGTTATACACATTTAATTGTACGATACATAACTTATGTATCATATGATAGGTAATAAAACAGTCTATTCCGTGATATTATACTATGTGCGTGATCTACCATGTTGTACCTACCTACCTAGAATAGATGATCCTGCGACTTAGGTGGATTTAGGATTTTCGGAAATCCTGTGGAAACTCTTTCATGTTCCGGGAAATACAAAAGCCTATGTCCTTTCCCGGAATGCCACCTATTTCTCTACCAAATTTCATCCAAATCGGTTGAATAGGACTGTGGAACCATAGTGGACACACGGGCAGACAGACAAACTTTCGCATAATACATGGGTCATATTTAATTGTGCCCGAGATTTCTTCTGTTCTCAAAGAAGTCTGCCAAACTTATACCTATTATTAAGTGTGTTGTAATAGTTACTGTTATATATTTTATACATGTTATGTATATGTATGTAACATAATATTATATATAAATTTACAGTTTATGAATCTATATTATTATCTCTATGCTCTCAAACCTCATCTTTGGAAAAACATAGCGAAACGTTTTCAACTTTGAACATTTAAAGAATTTGTTGACAGAGCGGCAAAAATACTTATATGTTACAGTATAATATGTAGTTTCGAATTCAAGTCTAAAATGACTCGCGGAGTTTTCTATCGATTACAAGAGGTAGAGCTGTTTGACCTAGTACTAAAAGCTTCGCCGAATAATAATAATAATATAATCATATTCTGCGACTTTTGCTCTCAAAACGTTATATCCTATCGCTAATGGAAGAGTCAGGTTATCGGTATGCATGGCAGTGCCCCCGCCAAGTCGAGACAAATTTTTATGTTATTAGATGATGTCCGCGACTTCGCCTGCGTGAATTTAGGTTTCCTTCGACTGTTTGATTTTCTGCTATAAAATACTGTAGTCTAAGTATGATATTAAGTATGGATTGTTTTTAATGAGAATGAATTATGCTGTGAAATAATATAAAAGCGGCCTATTAAGGATAGGGAAGGGATACCAGTAGTAGTTTACTCAAAAGTTATTTATGCCGGATAACTCTAGCCTTTACTAAAACTATCACACAGGTTTTCAACCCTCACGGCATAGTGTCCCTTAAAAGTGAGATGATAGTTTAGTCGAGTCGAGAAGTATTATCGTGTTCGAATCGACAACAAGTGGTAGCTGTTCTACCGTCAATATACCGGCATGGCGTCGCCCAGTCTGCAGACCCGACCTCGTTATCTCAAGCGCCGCACTGGGCCAGTTACTTGTAGGTAACCATTATTTTTAGAAAACTAATTAGGAAGTATACGGAATCACGCAAAACTAGTATTATAAATTACAATTTTGTGACTAAATACTCATTTAATTTTCATAATTTGATGATTAAACTTTAATTATAGCCGGGGATTTTTTTTTAATTTTCCGGTATTGAAAGTATCAGGATTGTTAGCTATTTTTGCACTAAATTTTGTCTTTGAGTGAAAATCAACGGCACTAACTAAAAAGTTCTGGGAAAATGTAATTGTTTTGGTGTACTTATTTCTTCACTTACTTACGTTCTGTTTTATCAACGTACCCAAAGGTTATTACAGAAAGATAATAGGTACGTACTGCGTATAAAATTCGCCTAATATTGTGCAAAACTAAAAATCTTGTGGTAGAGCTAGAGACTAATTCTATTAAAGATCAGTTATTTGGTGACCCTATACAGATAAACCTTTAGCTCCTCCTTTATTGGATTTATTACGTTAAAATACGTAATTACCGCGAAAGTGTTGCTGTAAGCGATTTATAAATGGGATAGTAATTGAAGTATAATTCTTGACTTTCAAACTCCGTTTCAAATTTAATCGACGTTATTTGTCAGTTCTTGCTTATGGGAAGTATTAACTATTTATATTACCCATCTAATCTATGCTAAGGGTGCGTTTCGACTATGGTGCTGCAGACAAATTAAGCGGAGCAAACTTGGAAATGCTCGAAGTAAGCGACGCGATGTGCATAGTGCAAACGTGTGTTCGACAGTGAAATGAGCTGATACTTTAAAATTAAAGTTGCTGACAAGACTCTGTGCGCGAGGCATAGGTACAATCCGTCTAACATATCTGGCCCGATGTAAGCGTCGCTAGTATATAATATTAAATATAAAATAAAAACCGAAAATAAACAGACATGAAAATTAGTTCCAAGTCTCGCCACTTGGTCAAATAAGTTTGACGGACTTATAGGTACGCAATACGTAACGCATTTAGTGATGAAAATACTTGAGTAATATTATGAGTTATGACGTCAATTAGGTATAGCAAGATTCAGTAACATCGAAAAAGTGTTGGTGAACTCTCGTATGTAGTTCTGAAAGAATTTTTGGTGATACCGGTGTGGTTCTTCAATTTTAGCTATAGATATGACTAAAAGCTAAGCTCCGATAGAAAATAAAACAAACCACTAGGAATGAGCTGATGACCTCTAATTTTAATCTAATATAATCATTGCAATCATATTTAAGCGTAACCAACAAAAAATATGGATAGCTTCTAGGTATACGTTTCCATTTAAAATGAATACTTTATCGGTGAATGTGACAGCTTGGACTGTATAACGTTACGATAAATATTTATTGCGGCTACATGATGGACGTTATGTTGTTCCAAAATACATTTAAAAGGACTCTTATTCGATGAAGATATTATTTTTAGATGTTCCAAAAATAAAAGTACCATTGCAATAAAATTAATGTTATGCGGGAGAAAAATATGTATTGACTAATTAAGGTAATCATTTATATTGACTGATAATAATAGTAATAAATTAAGATCGTTAATTTATTTACCAATTGGTTATTTTTACCAATCCCTGATAACCTTGAAATGAATCATATCGATATAATATGACACCGCCGTTTTAATTTGTATACTTTTTTTATTGACATGAGTTTTAAGAATCTCACAAAAGTGATCACTAAAACAGTTCTATCCAACTTCTTTGAGTTTATAAAGCGTAATAAAAAAGCTGTTAAAGATGACCTACTTTATAGAAAAATCGCTCAAACATAGTGTGGCAGTATTTGACCTTTTTTCATCTCTTTTGGCCGAATAATAAATTCATAAGATAGGTCGCAATTGCCCGCGCTTGCCAAGCACTATTCATTTCGTTCCAGCGCAAATGTCAGAAGAAACCAGCAACTGTCAGTTATATAACAATGGATGGCCGCACAAATGAAACGGATTTCTGACACAGATTCAGAAAAGCTTTAGAACGATACTCCTTACTCCCTATATAACTTTTATATTGTGATTACTAATTTGTGAATAATAAATTCAGATTACTGGAAGCTAGAGTGAAGAACAAATGAGGTTGTAGTTACAATGATACGTACTAACTGATACGCCCCAGCTTCGCCCAGGCGGTTTCTGTAAATCCTTTCTTCAACTTGTAGCAACTTTTTAGTAACCTTCAAATACGATTAAACTGCCCTCAAATTACAAAGGTATACTTAATAAACTTTTGCTAAATTAAATAGGATTTGTGTGGTCATAATTTGCTTTCGCCCCAATATATAAGAAGTTATGTTGAGAGGGAAACCAAAAAGCCAACAAAAACTGTGTTTGAAAATAAGAATATTATAATCAATTAGAAAACAATAAAATCAAAGAGCATCATATTAATATTATAAATGTGAAAGTGTGTTTGTCTGTTGGTTTGTCCTTCAATCACGCCGCAACGGAGCAACGGATCGACGGGACTTTTATGGCATGGGTATAGTTGAGGACCTGGAAAGTGACATAGACTACTTTTTATCTCGGAAAATTAAGGAGTTCTTGCAGGAATCAAAAAAACTTAAACCACATCAGCTAGTTTAAATTATAAGAGTAAAATAAATTAACGTTGTTTGTTAGTTACTTTAAGTTACCGCTTTATTATATCGGGAGACTAGAAATGGGATGGAAAAAATATTATAATATAACGTTACATTATAGAACATAATCACTAAACTTTAAGCTAATAAAATAACCGAGTGTATAACGTTCCGGCCACGTGCGTTTGTTTACATCGGCGCGGCGTCACAGTTTACGTAATTTGACGTCACGGTGACTTTCGCATTAAGTGACGAGTAATTATCTACGTAAGCACGTGCTCACGGTACAACCCGCCGATCTAGACTGAGATGAAGCACAAGCCTCACATTTGGCAAATATACAAGCTTAAAAATTCAGCCAAGAACATAAAGCATCTATCCGAAAATTACCTAAACAAAAACACGAAACCTCCCCCACGTAATTTTGTCCCTAATTAACTCTACGTCACAATAAAAATGAAACGTGACTTGCTGTTTTATTACTTTACAAAATTTATACATAATTAAGATCTATGATGATATAAAACAACATTTTAAAAATAATAAATTAAACACGCTATTTGTCATTCAGAAACGGTATTTCTTTTGTTACTATTATACAATTGTCATAAACGAAACAGTAAAGAAAAGATTTATTTTGAACATAAGAGGGCGTCGGGAATAAAACATAAGTTGCCAATCTCTCAACATCGTAAATTGAATTGACGCCTCTTTAGCTTACGTATTGTAAGTTAAAGATATAAGGTTAACGTAGGTGGGACGTATTACTTATTAAAGAGCGTGCGTGGGGTAAAAAGCCAATGAAAATTCAGTATTGCACTATCACTATCATAAACCTGTACACTATGGCATTCTTGCATTTTCATTGCGTAGGTATGCGGGGTGTTACACTTAACAATACCGTAGGTTCTGGTATCAAATCAAGTTTTTTTTAATATTCTTTTTAATTTTGCATCTATATTATTGACAAGATCATACTGTTCTTGTCAATAATAAAGATGCAATACTCAAACTCAAACTCATATTTTTTTTATTCAAATAAACCTATTAAAAGTGCTTTTGAATCGTCGTCGAGAGAATCTACCACTGGTTCGGAATGTATTCCTACCGAGAAGAACCAGAAAGAACTCTGTGGTTGCTCTTTTAAAAAAATATATTTACAAAATATACATCAATGTGTACATACTAGATACATACTTTAACCGCTGTTCTTAGCATTGCTGGAGCGAGTCAAATCCATGCTCTTTCATTAGTTTCAATTCCATCAATATAATTTACACAAAGGATCGCGATTTCGCGTGTCGCGTGAATTATAATATTATTATTGTTAGTGTAACAATCAATAATAATATTATTGTCATTGATATTGTAACAATCCAAGTGATTGCGATTGTCACTATGGGGGAATTTTAATGCTAATAATATTTAATCGTAAACAACTACAATTTTTTCAATCAAATCAAGCCAATTTTTTTACATTACTATTGATAATATTATTGCCTAGCTGATGCCCGCGACTTCGTCTGCGTGGAATAAGTTTTTTTGATTCCCACGGGAACTCCTTCATTTTCCGGGATAAAAAGTATCCTATGTCACTCTCCACGTCCTCAACTATACCCATGCAAAAAATCACGTCAATTCGTTGCTCTGTTACAGCGTGATTGAAGGACAAACCAACAAATCAACAAACCAATAAACCAATAAACGAACCCAATACTTATAAAACAAAAGGAGTCACCACTGCGCTAGAGAGGTCGTCTTAAACCCGGTAATTTGTAATTTTAATTCGTATTTCGTGGAATTACAATTTCCTTTGACGAGTAGGATCTTTGAAATGTGAAGTTCAAGTATTGACTTCAACTTTAACTTTGAATTTGACTTTGTGTCAAGTGTCAAGAATAGACTCGACACTTGACTTTTTGCCGCAATTGTAGATTCATCACGACTGATTAAATTTGCTAAAACTTGATCAAGATGTCGATCGAAACTTTGCCAATTTCAAACTTGGAGTTACCTTTATAAAATAACACATTTATGAGAATTAACTTTTAAATTATTGGAAATTTCAATAGAATTCCCGAAAATGATTTCAGATTGATATTACAGTCCAAAAGATTGTATTTTTACTTAAACGTTTGAATTTTGAATTTTGAAATTTTTATAATACATAAATATATTATAACTAAAATATATATATATCTAAATAAATACTAAAATGTACAAATACAGCCGTAGCCGTTGTGGCGTGATTGAGTAATAAACATCCATCCGTCCATCCATCCATCCAAACTTTCTCATTTATAATATTAGTATAGAAGTATAGATGAAGCGGTGGTATTGACGATCTAGTTATTCTAGTGAATAGATACCTGCCTGAAATACTGGTGATTAGCGGTTCTGTCCTCGGGCAGGCATTTCTTACTTTTTGGAACTATACATATGTTTTGAGCAAAAATTAATTATGCAAAATAATCGGTATGATTGTGATTCTTTATCCAGTATGGCTAGCATGCGCACTACGAGTAAAATTATGTCTACCCGTTATCTCTCTCTGTCTACCGAAGCCAACATGGTTACTTGTCTCGTTACGACAAAAGAAGAGATAAAAGTAATATTACTTATCAGTGGTATTTTTCTCTACGAACCTTTACATATCGACTATTTTTTTTTGTAATATACCGCATTTTGTGCATGTTTAGGGTGAATGAAAAATTTGCCGGCAACGACAACAGCTCTCTCTCTCGTCGCGAGATAATCTCGTTGTGCTGCACATGCTAAGCACACTGGTATTTCTATTTTATGAATGCCTTCTTCATATTAATATTATTAAGTTGTTAGTGTATTGCGGTTAAGGTTCAAAAGCTTTGAAATTCAAAATGGTTTTCTCAAAAAGACGCCACTGATCCATTTTCGTAGTCAAATATGCATTTACAAAGAACAGAATGTAGGACGAGCTCGTTTTAAAAATGCCTGAAGCTACATTTGGACTATGTAAAATGCAACCACATGAGGGGAAATTTCCTTGAAAAGTTGATGGTGTGTACATTAATGGTACGTGTTCAGTCCATTGTCTCTGTCTATTACGCTATTACGAGTACACACAAGTGCTTGTGTAGTTTAAAAAGTGATAATAGGAGTGTAAAGTAAAAATCGGTAAGTGCGAGTCAGACCCGCGCACAAAAGGTTCCGTACCGATCTAAATTATTTTAGTAGGTAAATAATAACAAAGATATCATAAAACGGAACGGGTAGCGCCTGACAAAAAATTCGACACCCTATGAATCTTAATTAACGATTTTCGGTACTTTTTCCTAAACTTGTGCTGTGAGACTTTGCTTCGTGCCAAATTTTATGATTCTAGGTCTGATTATACGTCTACGCGTTCCCAAGAAAAGGGGCGTTGACTGACAGACAGACGGACAACGAAGAGATCCTTTATGTTCCTTTTTTCCTCTTGAGGTACGAAACCCTACAAAGAGCTTTATAAAAGTCAGAATTCAGTTCTCAAATAGCTTGAATGGGATCGTAAGTGCAACTTCAGGGTTCATGTATGTATGTATTTGAGTTCTTTATTCAACCACAACTTCTAAATGCCTGAACAGATTTGGATATATTATGGGGTATCGTTAGAAACCTTACATATTCGCGAGTGACACTGGCTAAAAAATATTGAAAAAAAAAACTTTTCGGCAGGGCTGTCGAGTTTTCCAATTTTTTAAATAAATAATTATAGCTTAGTTATATTCGAGTGGTTTGAAAAATTCTATATGCAGTATATAGAGCAGCATAGAGCAACAGCCTATCCTTCTCTATTGGATAAAGGTAGATATTACCAAACTTCGGGACCTGGCTTAGAAGTTTACAAACTAGTACTTAATATCGTTATCCTACATAATATTATGCTATCCGAAGTTAAGTAACGGTATACCTAAACAGCGTAGGCTAACTTATCCGATGCAATTTGGGGACCAACTTTAGGGTTGCCACCGTTTATGAACAAGATAAATAATTATTTACTTATCGTCATATTCTCCTCGTCACAGAGATAGATTATAGTCTGGAATAACACATAGGCTACTTTAATCCCGGAAAATTAAAGAGTTTCCGCGGAAACCGAAAAACCACAATCCACGCGCATCAGCTAGTAATTAATAGAGTTTGATGGTTTGTTTTTATTACTTCTTTAGTCAAAGAGTAATCAGTCCTAACCTGATTACTGCTCTGTGTTTATTTTTAAAATGATGCCAATGTAATTTTAAGACGGCAGTGGTTCTGCGAAAAAGAAAATATATATATGTATACGTAGCCTCCAATTCAGTTTAGAACAAAATACACAGCCTGCTTGAAATAATAAGAGAACTATGCTAGAAAGAAGTATGGTTGGTAACCCTAGTGGAAAGTAAACTGAAGGATGTGTTATGCAAAAGGCGACCTGGTTACTGAAGTTTGCAAAACTTCACCTGAGTTACTACGATAGCCAGTTAGAAGTGGAAGTAGGAAAAACAAACTTACTTTGAGTTTCCTTACAAAGTTGGGGTGATAAGTGACACTGTTTATTTCTTATCTAAATGCCTCGTCATAATATTAGTGGCTGGCTTGGGTTACGGATCATGAGGTTCCGGGTTCAAATCACAGTTCCGGCTTGTCATATTACTGCAATTCTTGTAATTATACTTCCTATAAAATATTATAGATGTACTTAGGTGGTTTTTCGCCATAATATGCAGAATTCTAAGATGCTATAGATTAGTAGTAATATCTTCACTATACTTAAATAGTCTATTCTATAGAAATGCTCCGATTCATACTAATAATATAAATGCGAAAGTGTATGATCTATACCTATCCGTTTGCCTGTCTGTTGTACCTACATTTTTACGGTCCGGATTTGGTACAAAGATAGCTTGCATCCTGGGGACGAAAAGGCCAGTTTTTATCCCGAAAAATCCAAGAGATCACATGGTATTTTTAAAAACCTGAATAAAAGCGAAAATGCGGTTATTACTTAATAACTAGTTAAACTTATTCTTTTTGCTAACCAATGACGCTAAAATGTACCTATTTTATGCTTACCCACTTTATGAAAATAGCCACGACGAAATTAATATTAAATGAAATATTTTGTTTCCCAGAAATTATATCTTTGGGAAGCGAGTTTGTAATTTAATACTTATTACGAAATAGGCTTAGAAAGTAATAAGAATATTTATTACATATTTTTGGTAACTTATTCACGGTTTTATAATTATAATAAAAAGTAAAAAATAAAATCTATAAAATAATGCAAAAGTGGGCCTATCTGTCTGTAGGCTACGCTGTCACGGCCCAGCTGTTAAACCTATTTCAACGAGATTTGGTACAGAGTTAACTACGAGTATGTTGTGTTCCTGTAAATTATTCTACTAATTTTATGCCGGAAATCAAAATATAGTTATTTAATTAAAAATGTGAATTTATCACGCGGACGGCACGTCATCTAATAATGTTATGTGTCTGTGTTAGTTATTTTTGAACAAAAAATATCTTAAGGACAACTTATCGTTGCCCGGTACTCCTGTTCTCGTATGAACAACCTTTAACTAGATAAGATTACAACGCCCAGCGATAATGTCTGTATTTTCGCAGCGGCAGACTTCCTCCGCAATTTGCGCCTGAGGCTACGACGCGGTTAGGGCGGTTTCAGAGTAGCGTTTATTCGACGCGTATAAGCTCGTTTTTGGAAGCGTGTGTGGGCGCGTATATGCCCTTTGCCACAAGCGCAATTCACGAGCGTTGACACGCTTAAAAGCTCGTATACAACTGACTACTACTCCTGACTGACCCACGAGTTACGCCGGAATAAACGCGTGTACGCGCATTCAGTTTTTTGAATCGCAAAATGTGGGGCGCCGTAAGTCGATGCGAGCTTATAATTACCTGCAAAAAATACGCTTATCTGAAACCGCCCTTAAACTCTATTTTATACTTGATCTTTTTTAATCCTGTCTCTTTACTAAGAAAGATCCCGACTAAAGAGCCTACTCCATAATAGAACGGATGAGCTGTAAAATGCAGCAGACAGACACAATTTCTTATTTATAGTATTGCACATCAAACGGTGAAGGTAAAGATTGTGAGGAAACCTACATGCCTAAGAGTTCTTAATAATGTTATCGAAGGTGTGTAAAGTCTGCCAATCCGCACTTGGCCAGCGTGGTGGACTATGGACAAACCCTTCTCATTCCGAGAGGAGACTCATGCTCAGTAGTCCACCGGCAATGGGTTGAAATGATGATAATGATTGAAAATAATTGTTTATCGGACATCTCCAAACCGCACCTCTAATCATGTCCTAAGTTTGTAACGAAGCTAGCGCTTAATTTGTTTTTCTTAGTTCTCACTAGCTATCCAACTTGAGTTCTCACAAGCTGTCCAAGTTGGAGTTAAGTTCTCGAAGTTAAACAAGATCTCGTTTGCATCATCACATCTTAAAGAGTTCATTCCAATTTGCATCGGATAAGTTCGCTACCAATCAGTTTCGTGTAACTTAGCTTTAACTGAAATCCTAATAGTATGACTAGCCTTAGGTTTTTTTAACCACTAACTCCGATGCCCGCGACTTCGTCCGCGTGAAATAAGTTTTTTAAATTCCCACGGGAACTCCCTAATTTTTCTGGTTAATATAGCTTATGACACTCACAAGTAATGTGGCTTTCTATTGGTACCAGAATTTTCAAAATCGGTTCAGTAGATCCAGAGATTACCCCCTACAACCTCACAAACTCACACACTTTACCTCTTTATAATATTAGTATAGATTAGTATAGATTATTCCCAAATTGACCCTGCTGGGTATCGAACCCTGGACCTCCGCACGTTAAGACAACAGCGCTCAACAAAGCGTCACGGAGGTCGTCAAGTAGTTAAGTTAAACCTACCACAGACCACTGATAAAAAAGTTCTACGAAAGTCGGCGGAAAGGGACACATCAACAAAACGGCATCTTAATATCCGAAGTGGCCGTTGTTGGGTGATTATATAAGACGGCTATGATCTATGGTTCAAAGTTGTATAAACAAATAATTCAATTCTCGTCTCGCCTCGCCTTGTCGATGTTATACCACCGTTATAGTGAAAAATTATTAAAAATAATATATACCATTTTTAATGATTTTTCACTGAATAGTTAAATAATAAATATACCTACTCCGTGTCTTTAAAGCTATTTTATATTATTATTTCGTACAATTGAGCTAAAAGCAAGTTTTAACTTAATTCCTCTTTCATGTCTGTTAGAGAGTGCATAGACATTAATTTATTGCGACAATCGACGGCACAGGTGCATGAAGCAAGTTTGATTTGAAAATATGTTGCGGAACCAAAGTCGGACGTATGAGTTCGCCCTTACAATAGAATAACTCCCGTAGATTTACCATGCTTTATAACAAAAGGTGCAAAAAGGAAATTACATTATCTTGGACCACTATTATTAAGTTATAGTGCTCATTCTTCAAGCCCTAGATAGCAAGGATAATCTTTTCCCAGCTAGACAACTGGAGAAAAATTTCCATTCACAAACTTACTAAGTATTCTCTCTCTGTCCCAGATTTAACACAGTGGGAAGGTTTTAAAGCGACGCTTTTAAATTAATATGCTCCGCTTGACGCTGAACCAGTGAATATTCAGTTCATATGGATTGTTACTTCGTTTTTGTTATAGGCTACGAGCTCGTAGGTAAAAAATTGCAATGATTTCTGCATCATTCACACCTCTCCTTGAAAATGTATGTAATGTTAAAAGGTAAGTATGAAAAAATTAAAATTAAAATGAAAAATGATTTATTTCAACATACATTATTAACATTATAATTGGCTGAGGCCTTCTGTTAAGCATAAGAATACCTGTGTCAGAAGGCCTAGCTCTTCCAAATGTAACAATAACATTAAAAAATAACAAATTTATTGATTTAATTTTTAAATTCTAATCATGCAGGCATGCAAGGGTAATAGCAAGTGGGTGTGTGTGTGTGAGTGATTTGTATGAGTGTGCGTATCTATGTATATTCCAGTTAAAACCACAGTTTACCTATAAGGCTATCCCTTATGTGCTATTTTACTATGTTCTCCGAACTGAAAAGATAAAGATTGTGTACGGTCGAATTTATCGTATAAAATGACTTTAATTTCATGTAATTTTTAATTAATTAAATTATAATGAACGTTTGCGCATTAGCGTGATAGAATAAATCCATAGGCCTAGGAGATTAAGTACCTACTATAATATTAACGCGAAAGAACTTCCGCTGCTAAACATTTCTAATGAACTCCACCACACATGATCCTCAGTCTTCCTCATTAAACCACTTGCAGAAAGTATCATGATAATCCAGCTCATATTTTTTGTCTTTAATGCCCACGGAAAGCTTACGCTCCTATAGAAAATTACACCACTGTTTTCACAACTATAAGGACAGCTAAACAAAACGTCGGCCATTGTAATACGTACTGACAATGCGACTCAATGCGACGCGAAGCGACATTATCTACCGGTAGCTGACCCTTCATGTAGATAAATTTCAGTTTTCGCGTAGATAAATAATTTATCATTTTCTATGGCATCTTGTCGCGTCGCGTTACGTCGTGTTGCGTCACGTCGCTTTCTTCACGGCAGTGTCTTATGTGAGACACAAACGTAATTTTTAATTTTCTATAGCGTTGTATCGCGTCACGTTGCATCGCGTCGACCAATATTCCAACTCCATGCGTAATAAGTTCGCACACAGCGAATGAAGCAAAGGATTAAATTTGTGTTCGTATCACCTCGATTGATGGTGTCGTTATCTCCTAGTTTATTACTTACATAAAACAGTTAGGGGGCCGTTCACTTGGTTCACTTGGACCTCAGGGGATGATTTGCTTCGAAGAAATGCTTGAAGTTTGATTTAGTCTGTGATTTACTAGTGCTACAATTTATATACTTATGCTTTAGACCTCCAATGTACATCGTTGAAATACTTTAATATTTTTCGCGCTAGGTATTTACAATCTAAGGTATTTTTCAATAAATTTCAAATTTCTATAAATTTCAATTTCAAAATTTCAATCTTGTTTTAGTTAACATAGCCTATTATATAGTTAATATTGCCTATTACATGCCTATTATATACCTACCATAATATATGCTACGTTTTATTTTAAAGATATATGGTTAGGTCTTAGTAGATATTTTTGAGGGACGCGTGGCGTTTTGTACCTCTGTGCTTCGCAGAGCACGTCGAACTGTAAATCTTAGAGCCAAAATTGTGTTATCTTGTGGAGTTGTGTTCAGAAAATTTTAACCATTGATTAATAGAAAAAGGTCACCACCTTCAGTCATAATGAAAAAAATGAAAGGAGAGAAAGAGAAGAGATATATAGTTTGCACCTTCTTCCTATAGTCCGTACGCTTGGATAGTCCGGATACTGAGTAAGTAAATATAAATAAAACTAAGACGCCATATACTACTTTGTTGTTTTTATAACGATGAAGTTAATGGTCAGTACATAAATACGAACTCAACTTTTGTGTCTTTATTATTCCTATAATATTTTTTGCAAGCAACACTTTCTCTATAGTCGAGTGGTAAAGTGATCGATGACAGTTGGCAAACAACTAAAAGGAACTCTTGTCACAAACACCTAGTCGGGTAATTACTTAAAGTAGTTCGTGGAAACGAAAAAAGGTACTTTCCCAGTTCCAACTCGGTCTTAATAGAAAAGATCCCAACTTGTAATGGATATCCGATCTATAAGTGAATGAATAGTCTAAAAGAGTGGTGGTTGCATCCCGCCACTACCGCCGTTATATATTTTACTAGATGTTGGCCGTGACTTTGTCCGCGAGTTTTAATTTTCCTTTATTTCCTTAATTTTCCGGGATAAAGTAGACTTTGTCCTTCCCCGGTATGTTACCTACTCCTATACAAAATTGGGCTTTAAAAAATGGTCTGTTAAAGTGTACAGACAGACAGGCAGATAGACATACAGACAGACCCACTTTCGCATTTATAATATTAGTATGGATGTATGGATTACTTTGGATACTTTGATTTTTTTTAATTCTGTAATTTAATGGAGTTTATACAAGTATCTACCACCTATTCAGATTTCAGACTAGGACGTATCTGGAACCCTCTTATAGCTTAGTTTAGTTTTTGAGATACTGTTGTCATTACGTCCGTCTTTTTGTTAACTTTAAAAAGTATACAGACCAGTTTTGAAGAAAGGTTTTATGACTTTGGCTAAATCGACAGTACTTTTGATATTGTTAAGGCAGAAGGTACATAACTTATTAAAATTCTTTTTTTTAAAGATTTGTATACTTGTATTGTATATTTGTATACTATAATTAACTTGAGTGGAAGTATAGATTTTATTGCTAAACATTACTACGTCCCGGAATAATCAATTATGTCAGTAAGTATTGGTTGACTGACCACACACAGTAGTAGTTTATTTGAATCATAAGTTATTAACACCGTCTCTGAGCCTATTTTGTAACTTAAAACCAAAAATTTAATTCCTTCTGTGACAATGTTCTTTATAACCTTAATAAAAAATAAAGATTTGTAATGATGAAGTTAACCGTCAATCTATGCAATTGACGATACTTTTTTATGATCAATAAATTGGGCATTTGAATTGTGGCAGTGAATTTCAACGTTGAAATAAAGCCGCGTTTCTGTTGCTTTGATCAATCGTAAAAATAAGTTATTACGGTCGTTGTTTTTCAACACTGATAATTATTATTGGATAGCGATATGTAGAAAGTAGCTAAGGAACACAAATCAAAATAATATTAAGAAGATGGATTTGCGTTGCGAAATCCAAAAGAATTTTAGAGATAAGCAACAAAATATAAAGGATTAGTGCTTTGACTCGTTTTGGTACTCACCATGGATTAAATCTGATTAAATACTAAATGATGCCAGTAACTTCCTAAAATCATGTAGGAATTCTTTAGATTTTCCGGTATAAAAGTAGCCTCAATGTCCTTCCCCTTTTCGCAGGAAAAGGTAACAGACGGGCGAACAGACAATAAACGAAAACACCCTAATATAAGGTAAATTAGGTAGTATGGATGCAAGTTTAAAATTTGATTCTCGGCATCGCGGTTTCGGAAAATTTCACAGTTTTTAGGGTTCCGTACCCAAAGGGTAAAAACGGGACCCTATTACTAAGACTCCGCTGTCTGTCTGTCTGTCTGTCTGTCTGTCTGTCTCCAGGCTGTATCTCATAAACCGTGATAGCTAGAAAGCTGAAATTTTCACAAATGATGTATTTCCGTTGCCGCTATAACAACAAATACTAAAAATCAAAAAAATATATATATTAAGGGGGGTCCCCATACAATAAACGTGTTTTTTTCGTATTTTTTTGCTCAATATTAAAAACGGTAACAGGTAGACGGTTCAAATATTCACAGAATATTAACTTGTATATTACCTTTCAAAATAAATAATTAAATATCTATAAAGTAAATATTAAAGGGGGGCTCCCATACAACAAACGTAATTTTTATTTTTAATACGTCATAAATCGTAAAACTTACTACAGGTTTGTACGGAACCCTCGGTGCGCGAGTCCGACTCGCACTTGGCCGGTTTTTTCTATATATTTACTAACCTTGTAATGATTTTATTAATGTGTTGGCAAAAATTAGCCTCCAGGGTAAGATCTAAGCCCAGTGGCGTGCAGTTCATAGATCCATAGAAACACTGCTTACCCAAGTGGAAATACGTTAATTGCTAATTTTTTATCAAGATGGTCAGTAAATACCAATGCCTACCCTAGCTTCAAACCCTGTGCACGCCACTGAGGCTAAGTCAGTAAAAACAAATATCAGTTGGGAAAAACTAAAAAGTTCAATTAGGAAAACAAACAAAATAAGCAATTTCATGAAGTGGCTGTGTTCTGCATAAGGTAGTCCAATTGTTTATCAATGAATTGATTGGTATTTTCGATAAATATTCATATGCACGTACTTACGTGGTTTTAATTCCCTCTATGCAATCCAGGTGCGGTTAAATTAGATTGCGGTACTTTGTTTGTTGTAGACCTATTAACCGTTTATTAGTGTAATGGCAAAGCGGTATAATTAAAAAGACTAATGATGAAATGAAAAATGTTGTCTGCAGCAGGTGCTGCTGCTGTCGACCGCAACAATTGTTTGGTCAATTTTGACAAATTATTGAAAACTTTAAAATCCAAAATACATTTAACACTATTAACTTATTTAGTTAAGTTGTGTTGCAAATAAGTTGTCTTTGTTTTTTATACAGACTTTTAGATTAGTTTGCTAAACAATCCTTAGTAAATATAACTAACTGTGAAACAAGTCATTTATAACTTAGTATTTTTTTACAATATCTTTGGTTATAATAGACATCATATTTTACTAGCAAACAATTTCATAACATCCATTTAATTTCGTTTTTAGGGTCCATAAATTCCCAGACGATTTGTTTTATAAAATCTTAATGCCACGATTAAAGTGAAATAGCCGTGTAAATTAAGTCATGTTGACTCGATGTCTTTTTATAACGATGCTAAATGTCCTAGTTACACAAGTTAAATCGACTGGACATTATAGGACACGATAGAATTTAGTGCCTGCCTTTTTGTAATTGTCTTGCGTGTCTTTTTTGCTGTCATGATTATTAACTTAAAACAGAAGCGACGCGGCGAGACGCCATAGAAAATGACAAACTTGTCTACGCGACAACGTAGGTGAAAGGTCAGCTACTGTTTGATACTGTCGGCTGTCGCGTCGCGTCGTATCGAGTCGCGGTGTCGCGTTTGTCGTTCACGTAGGACAACGAGTTAGGTTTTTGGTACCTATTTAATATTCTTATTTATATTAAAGTTGGAAATACTGCTTTTTTGGTTTCCTTAGCTAGGACAGCGCGTGTTGCAGTATAGAATGGTGGGAGGCTTCGGCCGTGGCTAGTTACCAGTTACAACCCTACCGGCAAAGACGTGCCGCCAAGCGACTTAGCGTTCCGGTACGATGCCGTGTAGAAACCGAATAGGGGTAAGGGTTTAATATAACAGGTTAGCCCGCTGCCATCTTAGACTGCATCATCACTTACCATCAGGTGAGATCAAGTCTTAATCAATTACTACTAGATACTTAATCAATTACTAACTTAACGTCAAGGGCTAACTAGAAGTGGATAAAAAAAAGAAGAATATAATAAAAATCGTTGATGCATCAAAGTAAGATCAAAGTTTATGGTCGTTAACGATCGATAAATTATTGTCAAAACGATTCGTGAGCGTAAACATCTTTTTGGGAATTAAAGTCGCATTGCCACGCCATTTGTAATGTTAAAATGTAACTATCCTCTATGTTATTTGATAGAAGTGTTTTTTAAGAACGTTCCATATTTTACCAACAAATTAAGTTTGAAGTGGTATTGTTTTCACTGCTAGTTATTTTAATTCTCTCTCTGCAATTCGAGTGCTGTTAGTTTAAGTAAAGCGCGATCATTTGCAATTCTATTTTAACTGTTTTCTAGTGAAGTGGCAAGGCGGCTTAATTACCATACTAATTAAATGTTTTTTATCAAAGTAAAGTTTATCTATAAACAGATACAATACTAACAACTCATATACTGAAGGATAGTCATCATTTTATAAGAGGTTATTAACATAATATTATTAACATAATATAACATTATAAGGAGTTATGAATAACCCCCAAAGGTATTAAAAAAAAATTACATTACTAAAATAATAATGTACTCACATGAAAAGCACCTCTAATCAGCGGTCCAGCTTGTCCCACATACAACGTCGACGCGGAATCGAAGACCAATTCTTGCGGGTTTCTCTTCACTACTAATGTATCAAACTCATGACAATTCAGAAATAAGGTCACATTATCATTTGTAACCTTTAACGCGAATCGGCTCCACTTCTTAGAAAATGACGGGACGACAAAGGACGCGATAGTTTGACTTAGAGCATATATATTAGCGTCGGTGTATAGAAGAGAGATGTTGGTTAGTCCGGGACCAGAAGGTATTAATTGAACGCCTAATTGGACAACAGTTTCTAAAGGATTGACTACAGAGAAGAGAAACCCGCCGTCTTTGTTCGCCGGCCTTACAGTGGCGGTTATTGAAAATTCCGCATATAGTTTCTCCGGCATGAACAGCCTGTATGGCGATTTAATATCCGAGCCAGGTTTCAACCCGTATGCTGGGAAACCGTCCAGGCCTTCGTCGAAGTACTGGGTCTTCGGATTGCTGAAAGGAACCCCGATCGCGTGCAGCAGATCGTATTCCGGGATATCTGGAAAGCGATAAACGTATCTTTATTTTATGGGCACTTTACAGCTCTTGTTTCAGTTTGAAGGCTTGGAAATATACAAAGCGCAACGAAACAACGCCCGAAGGAAACAGCTCGATGCGCGCCGTAAAACGCCCGTGTAAGGTACGATTTGAATACATCAGGTTATAATGCGATAGCCAGCACTTGAACACAAGCAAATTATTTTTTTAATTCAGATTAATTAGGCCATGACTGCACTATTTGGCATCTCATCTTATGGAAAACGATGATGTAGTCCGAAGCAGGCTAATCTTAGGTGTACCTATGGAAGATTTTAATAAATCCCATAAATTATCCCCTCATCAACACGGCAATCTTATCGAAACGCATTCATCCGACCAGCTGTAGATCAGAAACCATTTAGGAATCGAATTCAAGGCCTCTGACGGGAAAGACCGCTGCAGCCATAGAGGTTCTAATCGATCCGCGAAAAAAGCCTCTATTTTTTTAAGATTACAACTACTTATTAGATCCCATTAATATATTCTAGATTCCCATTAGACTATCCAAATGTTCTACATTTCCGTCACGCGTTTTGTATGTCCAAGCCTTTATAATGTTTACAGTGTGTTAATTCCTTAACTAGTTCAGGGGAAATATTTATCGTTACAACTAGGTTACGCTACAAGTTTGTTTTATTGCGGTTTGTTGTACTTCAAAAGATTTATTGTACGTGTACGTAGGTAGCTACGTTGTTACTTGTTAGTGATAAAGTTTTTATGCATCGCTAAGAACTGAAGAAACCAAACACGTTTAATTAAACCCAGCTGTTCAAAGAGAAACTGTGGGCTTACTTTCATCGCTTAAAGCAGTACTAGATTACCTATTTATTATTGCTGGGTGGTGGGTGTTCGCATGCTATTGGTGAAAGACACGCACTGTACCACATAGATTTGTCTGCTGTGGCGGATTATAGCGAATTAAACTTCTGGTTCATTCATTATTTTCACTTTATTTAGAGTACGCACACTAGGCGACAGGACAAGCGTTGTCCCCCTCCGACGCGGACGTTTCGGGTGGATCGTCCTATCTCACTTACCTGTATGGACCCGGACACACTAGCGCGACAGGACAAAGTGTTGATCTTCTAAAGCGTCGTCGCTTTGCACAAACGTTAGGTTATTGCTATTGCTCGGTCTCTAGTGTATTTTCAGTCTAACTTTGCAAAACACTGGCGGTGACGGCGCGCGTTACGTAAGTTCCAAGATTTAAAGTTTGCAAGTTTCAAGTTATGAGGGGTTTCTTCCAAACAACGAAGTAAATCTACTTGCCGCGACTTGAGAGTAACTTTGATTTTTTTAACGTTCAAACGTCACGTCCACCAAAAACGGCCGCTGAACCGAACGGTTATTTTGAGGCCGCCATCTTTAATCGAAGTGGTATCTTAAAGTGCCAATAGTACCTAATAGAAACTGTCATAGAAGGATTGCAGCTATTTTTGTATTTTGAGGTTTAAATAACCTTTTGAAATTGAAAAAATAAATAAAAATGGAATTATTTATCACGTACCTACATCACGACAACTTGATGAACTTATGATAAGTCGTAAGATCTGCCACCGGTTCGGAAAATTCATTCTACTGAGAAGACCTACTAAGTAACACTCTTTCAAACATGGTTCAATAATACAATTAGTAGACTATTTTAATTTAGAGATAATCAAAAAGCTTATTACAATGTGTGTCAAAATAATTGCTTTAGCTAAATATATTTTTCCATGCAATTTTCAGCGGGGAATTCCACCGTTCATTTTTACAGACTTAAAATTTGTCGCGACACTTTCGTTTTACGAGGTACATTTTTATTGCCAACGAGTGCACGAGAGGCAATAACCCGTTACGGGGACAAATTTCGAAGACCGACTGGCCATGTAATTATTATTTTTTTACTTCATTTTACTTTATATATCACGTATTTATGATGTAACCTACCTAATATTTATGTAGTCGGTAATTATATAATAAAATTAATACATAAAAAAAAAAAAATTGGCAGTCATAGGGACTGCCGATAGAAGTGAAAACTAAATCCATAAAAAATAAAACTGACTGTAACGAAATAATTACGTCACCGCTGGTGTTTTTTGAATTAATTACTATAAATAACATGCTCGCACTGTTCAAAACCATCGAAATTTAGTAAACAAACTTACCGTTCGGATATTTCGATCCAAAAAGGCCGTCGCTGGCTGCACACGTCGTCGCACATAATAAGATTGCTAGCCATGTTATGTACCTGAAACAACAGGAAACCAATTTCATAAATACCTAATATAAACTTGTAAAGTTCATGTCCCACGGGCCACAACTCACGAGCCACGCACGAGTAACTATTAACTTATTACATCTGTTATATTCAGAAAGTCAAGTACAGTCGCGGTCTGAAAATTTTATCCGTTTTCATAATCTCTATATCAGTGTGTGCAGTTAGGTCTTAAAAACATTACTACGGTATTTACATAGTTCTCAACAAATGTTTTCAAGCATCGATTTTAACACAAAGAGCATCATTCACTCATTTCTCAAGATTAGCATCATTGCATTTGTTGAAGTGACACATCAAAAATATTAAAAAGAGGTTTTCTGGCCCATCTGCGGCAACGGATACCTGTTAAAAATATTGCAACAACTCATAATGCACTTGACATCTACCAGATCTGATAAAGATGTGTGCATGTAAATATGAACCTTATAGTGATAAAACATTTTCAGCCGGTCTATACCTTATTCTCAAATGACACATGCCACTGTCAATCCTACTTCAGAGTCATTTAGTGATGGATTGGTTCGTATGACTTTTGTTCTCTCACTGCGATTAATTCCACCCTTGACTAGGGACGCTCCTTTTAATTAATTGTCAGACTGAATGATGTCGCTTCAGCTATATTGAATGCCGATGTCGAATAAAAAGGAGCAAGAATGCTCGAATAACTTCGAAATGAGAAATACCTACTCGGATACTCCGAGTCTTTTTGTAAAAAATGAAAAATTAAACGGAATAGAAATGTAGTCATATAATAATATCTCTGATTAATTGATCCCAAGTTTATCTCAAGAGTGAGTTTACTTTTTATGGACGACATTAATTTCAACGGCAACGTTTAACAATGTCTTGATAATTAATCTGGATCCAATTAAACATTAGCTCCAATTAAGCGTCCAATTACATTAAAGTTCTTTTAAAATCTTATACAAGAAATTTAAATTAGACACATTTTAACCATTTACATAAACATAATAATCTTTAAGCGGCAAATGATTTTGTAGCAAATTGGTTTATACAAACAATAGGCAAGTCATGAAAGCAAAGGTCGGGGCTCTGAACTGCGATTATATGAAAGGAAATTAAGCAATAGCAACGTAATAGCCATGAATGAAGCCTTAATTTAAACGAAAATAAGCGTGAAATGAAATATTATTATAATAATGGCAACTTCACCTTCGGCTAGCTAGCCTAGAGCGAATGATTGATATTTTATGAGTGTATTAAAAATAGATTTTGGTTGATTTCTTACTTTCTAGTTCTTTGATTTTACAATTTTTAGTTTGACCTGCGACTTTGTCTACGTAGATTTAGGCTCACTTGCGCGAAGCCGATAAACGCGTTTTTTTTAATTGCTGTCCTTATTTTGTCTATCTCGTTATAAACTTATAAAAAGGGACAGCATCAAAAATTTTTATGAAATCAGTTCAGGCTGCAGTGTTGTGCAAGTCAGCCTTAGTTTATCCAATAGGATTTTAAGAATTCCGTAAGTAGAAGAAACCCTCGTAGTTTCACCCGGTTCCATATTTTAAAAGTTAACGATAAAGCTGTACAGTTGAAATATACGAAATTTGAGACGTCAGAATGTCCAGCTTTTAATTTCATTTTCCACGGCCAATATTTCATCGAATCAAAAGTCTGTAGCCCATCAAGATTCATTCACCTACCAATTAAATCACACTTCATCCCGCTATTCCTGAATATAATCTGAATTGCAGATCGACACTTTTTTAACTTGCACGGATGAAACGGACTTGACTGAGATTTATCGTTTCAACCACGTTTCAACTAGCCAAATTCAAAATTTTACCTCCAGAATCCGTTCCTTTTATAAACTAAGACATTGCAGTGTATATGCAACGATATTTTTGAGATTAGTGATGGAAAACCTTGGAGCATTCAATTAATTTCTCTCTCTGCGTCGTATTCCTCATTGCTGAGGGTCGTGACCCCATTCCATTAATCACATAATGGCAGGGGTTTTCTTGGGATAATAATCAATTAATTTATCTGAGTTGACAACAGAGTGTAGGGTTTCTTGCTAGAATAATAATTTAATTTATAATAATAATTAATGTTTACTATAGTATACGGGACGCACATCTCATCATGATCTACAGGTAGGTACATCATGATATACGTATTGATTCTACAGTAAAAAATATTTTAAAATAATCTTGATGTTTTCCCTTATTTTTCCTGGAGCATCCAACTTCAATCTAGATTTTAATTATTTTGTGTCAGCGTGTCAACTCCAAAACCCCAAGTTTGGGATTTGATTAAAGGGGATTTAAAGGGGATTAAGTAGTCCCTTAGAATTCCGAAGTATGGGCTTCATTCGTCTAGGGGTTAATCCGCCAGAGATATCAATGTAAGTTTAAGAACAGTTGATGTGTAGTTATAATGTAATTTGTAAAAAGAATATGTATTTAGTACAATAATGTTTAATTTTACGAAATGAGATTTATTTTAAAGACGATACTATATACTATACCTTAATCCGATACTATACCGATCCCAATGAACCTTAATGATCCCTGTAAGCCGTCAAAATTAATAATATCCATATTAGCGTGAGTTATTCATTCATAAAATATATGAAAGATCTCCTCTGCAAGCGATTCGAATTAAGGCAAAGCAAAACTTTTGAATACGAATCCATTAACCATCAGGGCAAACATTGAAGGGGGTTTGACAGCGGTATGTAACATAGAAGGATCTCCAGTTACGATTTGTGTGTTTTGGAAGCATCTTGTGATATTTAACGTATGTATAGAGAAATGTAATATGTAATCTATCTTCGTTTACGTTTTGAAAAGGGATTTGTGATAAATGACCCATTAAGTACCTTAACCAACAGACTGTATCATTATGTTATTAATTGGTTTCAAGATAAACAACAAATAGAAATGCTGGAGTGGCAAAAAATACTGGAATATCGACCTCACACTGGATAGCGCAGCTGTGGTAGACCCTCTCGGTGGACATAAAGGTCTAGCCCTATTAAAGATGCGCGGCGCTGCGCGGCATGTAGCGGCAAGTACTCTTTGTATGAGGTTGTATGGATCTGGGCCCACTTAAGCGACGCGGCATGGTGATGCATTTCGCGACGCGGCCCCGGACAAACTCATGTACCAATAATATTTGCCGCTACGTGACGCGCCACTCCGTGCATCTCAAGTGGGGCTAGCAGGGAATACAGGCGGCGCGGCGCAAGACCGCGGCATAGGTATGGAAATCCTTGCAAGAAATCTATGTCCAGCAGTAGATTTCTATCGGTTGACGAAGACGACGACGAGCAAATAAAAGTTAGCAAACAGTTAAAATATCACTTCAGAAAATGTTATATTTTTTTTTCAAGTCTAGGTTTTGAATTCCTGTTAGACAGAATTAAACACAATAAAAAAGTAACTTTTTAAAATTCTGTCATTAAATTTGTTGAGGCTTAAATTCAATCCTTAATTAACAAACCTGCATAATATCTAGGTTCATAAAACTTGTCTTTACGTTTTACACAATATAACTTACTAGTACAACTTTTCTGTACTTTTCCAGTTTCCATACAATTTCGATTCTGGTTTCTGTAGTGAAATTCTGTAATTATTTTAGTGAATACCTGACAAGTTAGCCTGGAATTGTATGGAAGTTTTAATTAAATCTGAGAACCATTCGGAAAATGAAACAAAAGTTGTGAGTATGAACTCATGAGCTAGCGTTGAAGTAGGTTTGACAGCGGCCTTTTTCATTGGATAATCTTCTGTTACACAGGTACGTACACAGAATTATAAAGAAAGTAATAGAAATACATCAGTATCAATAAACTGAGATGTAAATACCTTCAGTAAAAAACGTGCTTCTTTGGTAATGTTTTATTTATTAAAATTAAAGGCTAGGCTGGCTGAAATCAGATCTACTAGTAAATGGTGATGCAGCTGAAGATGAAGCGCATAGATGCCTTTTCACTCTGGTTTAAGGGTAAGCTGGAAGGGCATTCCATTCCTAGCGGTTTGGAACGAACGAAATTTCAATTGCTTGTGGCTGCAACCCTTGACGATGCCGCTGGGTCCAAACGGCGACGAAAGGTTGCGGCAAATGGTAGCCTTTACAAAAGACTTTATTATATAAGTCCAGCAATGGACACTTACCTACCGGTTGACGACAACGACTAGGAAGATTCTATTGGAAGCAATTGTATTACACTGCTGCTGTTTGAAGCTGCTTTAAATAAATTTGTCAACTGTTGTGTGTAATGGCGCACGTATTAGTAATTACGTGCGCCATAATACAAAATCCCTATTTACCATACCGTTCCCTCGATCCAGTGTTAATGACCTTTTCAGATGCAAATTCCAATTACTCAACCAGTTAACTGAGATCAGACACAGACAATAAACCTAGACAGTATCAATTATACAGATCAGAGACGATGCTACTTAATTTATTGGTTGTTGAACTGCAATTCCGTTTATAAAATACATGCTTGAAAGGATAGCGTATATCAATATTGAGACTAACTGCTGGTCAAATACTCCACACCATAATCAATGCAGGGCGCCTTTTAGCGCTAGGTATAGAAATTTGTCGTCGACTTTGGTAAGCTTGCCTGCTTCTTAAGTATTTTGTATTTATTTTGGTTTCAATTTATTTTGTCGTTTGTCGGGACGCTTACATTTAAGAGTTGCTTAGATCTGACAAGAGTTGTAAAATCTTAATTCAAATTCAACCATTATAAAACCTCATATTTCCACTATCATAATTAAGGAATTTCAGTTTTTCGATTCCTTGAAATGTACTTACTTTTAGAGCTTTTTTTTAATGTTATGTTTGACATAGGACAAACGATAAGACAGTATTGGTATAGACTATAGACCTAATAAAATTTGTTAGTTTATTTCCTTCTTAACTCACCTCCCACAATACATATTATCATAACGCTAACATAAATTAATGTGAGAAGGTGAAAGTTAACTTTTTTCAACACCATACCTCATATACGATATTAGGTTTCCAACCGTTACGTTGCAATATGGCCTTAATTCTTTTAACCTTTTGAGTGAGTAGATTTAAAACAGTACTTTTATGTAACACGTATTGTCAGGAATCACATAGAATACATATACGTTGTCTCTGCCTTTCTCTCTCTCGTCTTGTCTAAAGTGTCGTAAAGAAAACGTAGGCCATCAAATCTCAAGTTCTTACAATCTCTCTTTACTCTGTATTTTTAAAAGTCAGTCAGTTAGTTTTTTATTTAACACATTGTAATCAACCTGTTTCCTGTCAATCAAAACCTTACGTGCTTTGTAGTTATTTTATTTTAATCAAAATTAAATCTGGAATGGTACGGTCAGGAAACATTCGTCATATGTTTTGGCACCGTACTAATATATGACTCATAAGCTCGCTCTCATAAGTTTATTAATGAATAGTTATAGAGGATTGTTTGTTCATTTCTTGACCTAATCTAGCCTTTGAATAGGATCTTGACCTAGCTTTGGTAAAGGACCCTCGAATATCCACCTACTCTATCAAATAACTTTAGCTATTTAGTAATGAATGAATTGCTGAAATTGGTAAACACTCCATAAGTGAGATAGATTCTTATTTTAAAAAAAAATATCCTGTCAGTGTAGGGACGAGTGGCCTAGCTTTGACAACGCATATCAGTCGATTGCGAATGTTAAGCAACGTTGACCCAAGTCGGTAAATGGAAAGGTGACCGAATTTGAAGGGTCAAATTTGGGCTTGGTGCCTTGGAGAGCACGTTAATCCGTCGGTTCCGGTGATTTTCACTAACATCTGATAATAATCGTCACGAAACCCTAAGAGTTTAAATACTCTAGTCAAGGGCTAACTTGTACTGGATAAAAAAAAACTCAGGCGAGTTGTAGGTATGCGAAGGAAGTGGGGACCCATCGCATTATTATCCCAAGAAAACTCCTACCATTATTTGATTAATGAAAAGTGGTCACGACCCTGAGTAATAAGGAATACGACGCACAGAGAAATCCTGTCAGTGCCGCTTCTGTTATCTGAGAACCCGAAAGCTTTTCAATTTATGCTATTTTCATGCAAATCGAGCGAAATGCCCGACCAACGTCCAGCTCTATCATTACAGAATACCTCCGGACTGAAAATATATTAAAACATTGAGCCACCCAATGGCAATGGCATTTTACATGCGGTATTGATATTCATGTTTAATTTATTGTTATCTGGGCTACTGAAGGCTTAACAATTTAATTGTCTTTTTTTAACAAAAAAATACTCTATTGTATTTCAGTTAAAATTAAAAATTAAGTAAGTATAACAATTATTATTATCTTTAGAGCGTGCTATTATTCTATTTCAATGCGAGTTAATGTTTCAATAATTTTATTATAATGTTTACAAAACAAAAACCGACTTCTAAGCTATACCTATAAGTACCAACTTACGTAAACTAAAAAGTGAAAAATTGTTTTTTGTTGATTTTCTCAAAAAACGCATAATCAATTTCGATAAAATTAATATGGGCCCACCTCAAGTATGATCTGCCAAACAAAAAAAAACATCAACATTTTTTTTTATAAACTACAAGTTAGCCCTTGACTGCGATCTCACCTGATGGTAAGTGATGATGCAGTCTAAGATGGTAGCGGGCTAACCTGTTAGGGACATGGCTGATGGCAGTTATATTAAACCCAAAACCCCTATTCGGTTTCTACACAGCATCGTACTGGAACGCTAAATCGCTTGGCGGCACGTCTTTGCCGGTAGGGTGGTAAGTGGTAACTAGCCACGGCTGAAGCCTCCCACCAGGCATAATAATTCATAATTGGCGGAATAATCGCATAACATACATACAAAAAAAACATACAGAACAAAGTAAAACAAGCGAACACTCGTCAAGCGGTACAAGAACCACAAAATATCATGCATTGTTAAAACAATATCGTCTCACACGGTATACACGACGCAGACTTTGCATACAAATTTGTAGTAATGAGTTCGGACCACACAGACCACACATTATTAAAAAAACCGTTCTGTCTATTAGTAGCTGTATATAAGCGGTGTGTCATCTGTCGATTTCTCGCCTTCAAATGAAGAGCATCTGATATACCTACTATAAGCCATATCCATACTAATATTATAAAATTAAGAGCATCTGATATACCTACTATAATCCATATCCATACTAATATTATAAATGCGAAAGTGTGTCTGTCTATCTGTCTGTCTGTCTGCTACGCTTTAACGGCCCATCTTTTTAACAGATTTTGATGAAATTTGGTATAGGGGTAGGCTACATCCCGGGGAAGGACATAGGCCTTTTTATCCCGGAAAATTTAGGAGTTGCCGCGGGTATCATCTAGTATTATTATAAACTAGCTGATGCCCGCGACTTCGTCCGCGTGGATTGAGGTTTTTTGGTTCCCGCAGGAACTCTTTAATTTTCCGGGATAGAAAGTAGCCTATGTGTTATTCCAGACTATAATCTATCTCTATGCCAAATTTCATCCAGATCCGTTCAGCTGTTGGGGCGTGATTGAGTAACAAACATCCATCCATACATCCATACATCCATCCAAACTTTCGCATTTATAATATTTATTTGATTATTTGATGCGAAAGTTGGGATTGACCACCTCGATTGATCGCAATCTAGGCCTCCTATTCCGGTGGTCGGCGCGTTGAACCTTGAGCATTCCTTACTTTTAAGAATTACGTCCGTCTTAAGCAATTGAATCTGACTTGCTATAATGTGAAATAGAGCATTGCGTCGTTAGAAAACCTGCATGCCCAAGACTTCTGCATAGTGTGGCTGTTATATGAAACCCTAACCCCTAATCTATGTGGTGCTCCGCTAGCTGGCCTCTTTGCTTCGCACCGGCCAGTGCATACGTCTGCGAGCTATGTACTGAAGTTCGAATATCGAATCGCTGATTGGCAGAAAGCAACGTCGAACGGCCGGTGGCTTATTCACTCGAGAGACGCGAACAAGCGTGGCCGTCTAGCAACGCTGCTAGGCCCACCTTTCTTTTACCACATATCTATACAGTGTTATTTTACAATATGTCGTTATTATTATAATATAGATACTATCGTGTTAGTCATTATCGAGTGTATCATTTCAACGCCTACACTTAGGAATGAATAGGTAGTTGTTTGTAGCAGGCGAGGAAGTCCATAACGCCCTACATCTATTTCTACACGGCATCGTATCGAAACGCAAAATCTCTTGGCGGCACGTCTTTGCTGTTAGGGTAGTCAGGGCCGAAGCTTCCCACCAGACACCAGAAAACCAGAAAATACTAGTGGTTCACCCCGAACTGAGACCTCGCGGTATCACAGAGCGCCATCTATTGACATCATTGTGAAGTTGTGTTAAAATGAAGTGCAAAGCTCATTAAAAATTAAATAATTTCGTTTCCTTCTTATATTTATCTAATTTTAGTATTTGTTGTTCAAGTACAGAAAATAATTCAAATAATTGATCAAGTTTCAGACTCAGCCTTTCAGAAAATTGAGAGTTCTGTTGTAATTGAACTTTGCACGTTAGAAAATCGCCACAAAAATTAAAAAAAAATGTTTTTGGACTCTATTCCTAATTATCTTTAAAATGATAAACCCTATGTAACGCTATAAAAAATATTTTACTTCGCATTCGCTTCTATGAGAGCCTCCCTGAAATAAAGATTTTTATAACTTTTTAAGCCATATTCGGCAGGAGGCCATCGGTTTACATATTATATTTAAATTTAAAGTAATTACGTTCAGTAATTCAGAAGTTATAAGGCTCTGACAGACAGACGGACAGACGGACGGACGGACAAGTGCCAATTCACTCAAGTAGACTCAGAGACCTTCGCTTCGCTCGGTCAATAAATCCTGCCACTTATAAAATCACAGTGCTCACCACTGAGGTCAGTTAGTCTAAACAGACAGACAAAATATAAGTTAGGTAGTTATCTTCTATACTTTTAATAAAACTGTAACAGGTCCAATTCTGTACATTGAAGATATTTTGAAAATTTTTTTTGGAGGGCACTCATTATTCGATACTGAAGCCAAATCTGTAATTTTTTTCATTTTTGTCTGTCTGTCTGTCTGTCTGTCTGTCTGTCTGTCTGTATCATGGCCGCGCATCACGCCGAAACTACTGAATGAATTCAAACGAAACTTGGCACGATTTGAGCCCATACTACGAGGTAGGACATAGGATACTTCTTATCCCAAAATTCTACCCCCGAAGGGGTGAAATAGGGGTTGAAAGTTTGTATGAAAGTCCTTAATTTCTCAAGTTATAGCCATGAAACTTGATATATGAGCTGCGGGTTGAAAATGGAGACATACGTGTTTCACAGTTTTTGAAAATTCGACCCCCAAAAGGGTGAAATAAGTTGGTATGAAAGTCCTTCGTTTCTCAAGATGTTTTACAAGTTATATCAACGAAACTATTTATTTTGGCTTACGGTAAAAAATAAAGAAGTACGTGTGTCACAGTTTTTCAAAATTCCACCCCTAAGGGGGTGAAATAGGGGGTGAAAGTTTGTATGAAAGTCCGTCATTTCTCAAGTTATATCGATTAAACTTGGTATACAAGCTACCGGTTGAAAATGAAGAAATAAGTGTTTCACAGTTTTTGTAAATTTTACCCCCGAAGGGGTGAAATAGGGGTTGAAAGTTTGTATGAAAGTCCTTCATTTCTCAAGTTATAGCCATGAAACTTGGTATATGAGCTGCGGGTTAAAAATAAAGACATACGTGTTTCACAGTTTTTCAAAATTTCACCCTCAAAGGCGTGAAATAGGGGTTGAAAGTTTGTATGAAAATCCTTCATTTCTCAAGTTATATCGATGAAACTTGGTATACAAGCTACCGGTTAAAAATGAAGAAATACGTGTTTCACAGTTTTCGTAAATTTTACCCCCGAAGGGGTGAAATAGGGTTGAAAGTTTGTTTGAAAGTCCTTCATTACTCAAGTTATATCCATGAAACTTGGTATATGAGCTGCGGGTTGAAAATTAAAACATACGTGTTTCACAGTTTTTCAAAATTCCACCCCCAAAGGGGTGAAATAGGGGTTGAAAGTTTGTATAAAAGTCCGTCATTTCTCAAGTTATTTCGATGAAACTTGGTATATCCACGCGGACGAAGTCGCGGACATCAGTTAGTATTTTAATATATATTAGTGGGTAATCGGTATGGATGCACCATTCCATATTTACCGATTGTATCGTTGTGTCTGGCCTACAAAACAACGGTGTTTAAAATCATTGTATTGCATACTAATTGAGTTTTATGCACGTGTACATTGTGCGACCTTCTCTGTATTTAAAGTGATGCAACGAAATTTTTAATTTGAATTATTAATTATTTAACGTATCATGTGCTTATCTCACATTACAGGTGACTTATTTTGTTTGTAAATTCATTGAAGCACTTTCAAAACCGCTATCGGCACATCAGCATGCCTTTTCACAGGATTATAATATTATTTAAAAGAGTTGTTTGTTATTTATTTCGATGTGCGATCACTTTAATTATAGAGGTACATAGACACTTTATAATATAGAATGCATTGAAGACAACATATTTTGTTTTAGCATAAAATCATTTTAAAAATCATACACTTGCATCATACTGCATAGTCCGGGGACGTACTTAAATACCATCGCTTAGACGTATTATTTTAATATTTTTGATATTAGTGTTTTTGAATTATAATCCTTGTTTTAAGGACTTCAAAGGACATGACATGAAACTGTCATTTTGAAATAATACTGCTTCAAGCGAGGGTAGTAGCCTCCACAGTTTTAGTTTTTGGTTATAAACGGTTGGTATGTTATGGTTTTTAACAAGACAAGAAAATGACAGATATATAAAATTTAAAGCAAATTAATCTAGAAGTTCCATTGTATAGATCGCGCACGAGTTGAATGCAGAGCAAATGTGTGACACATACATTTACTCTGCATTCAACTCGTGCGCGAACTGTAAATGTATCATTAAGATAATAGTATTCATGCATTCATACATGATTGTGAAATAAACTTTGCTCAAGAGCTTTAGACTAATTTTATTCGAATGTCTACATTAAAGCTGTACAAAAGCTTTATAAAGGCATAATAAGCTTATTTATTGGTTTCACGTATAAGGCATTATGAAACGATTGTTGCACGATAATCATAAATTAGATCGTGAAATAAATCGAGAGATAAATCATAAATTATTATTATACTTATTAAAGCATCATGAGCTTTCCAGAACATACCTAATACGGTATCTGGTACAAATCACCGAGTAGAGATACTATAACAATAATTACAAACATGGAAACTTGTAAAACGGTAATACATAATTAATTGAATTAAAAATGTACAAGCTTAATTGCTTCACAATACAATGAGTCATTTTATTACTTTGATGTGTGGGAATGCGGTGATAGCCTGGTGGTTAAGACACCCGACCTCCTGTACAGGGTCGCGGGTTCGATCTCTGGGTACGCACCTTCAACTATTCGAAGTTATGTGCGTTTTAAGAAATTGAATTTAAAAAAAAGGGGTTTGAAGTTGGTATGAAAATCAAATTAAACATGAATGATGCCGCACGCAAAACTTCATGGTTTGTTTTTCCAATCATACTAATATTATGAATGTGAAAGTGTGTTCGTTTGTTGATTAATTGGTTTGTTGGTTTGTCCTTCAATCACGCCGCAACCGAGTAACGGATCGACGTGATTTTTGGTAGGGGTATTGATGAGGGCTTGGAGAGTGACATAGGCTACATTTTGCCCCGGCAAATTAGCCTCGGGAACAACAAAAAACTTAAACCACACGGACGAAGTCACGGGCATCAGCTAGTAAATTATATAGCTGACACTTTCTTAGTAGGTCAGTGGCTCTATCATAAGTTCATAACACAGCAAGTTAAGCATAATATAGCATTTAAACGGGATAACAAGCTGTTTATCTCAATCTTAGCATTAGCATAATAATTCAGTGTGAGCCTATGTAACACAATAGGTATAGAAGCGAGAACCTACTGGCAAGATAGACTGCCAAGCCCAGCATAATATTCATATTGATGTGACTAATAATTTCCGCAATATATTGACGGATTAACATACTTAATTCTTTAAATTTAGTTTATTGCTATTTTATCAAGACTTCTTTTAATACCCACCACCACCACCACCACTACAGCCCATTAACGTCCCACTGCTGGGCATAGGCCTCCACTCTCATAGGAGAGAGGGAATTAGAGCTTAGACCTACCACGCTGCTCCAATGCGGGTTGGCAGGCTTTAACGACTATTATCATGTTAGTGATAATAACCGGGACCGCGACGGCTTAACGTGCTCTCCGAGGCACGGGGGTGAAACACCGCCAACTTCCTAACTCCGGGCTAGTACTGAGAATTTCTAGTCAGAAAACCCAATAATTGTTATGACCCGACCCGGGACTCGAACCCGGGACCTCGTCGGCCGCAGTCGAACATGCCAACCACTAGACCAACGAGGCAGCTATGCTAGCTATATCTTTTAATACCAGTGATTCTAAATTTAGAGCTCAGAGTTATATGTATATGAGACCAGATGCTCCAGATAGGAATGTTAAGAAGCCTCGTCAATGGCTAAATGGTTAAAGAGCGGATTGAAATCCGTATGATCGACCATTTAAACTTCAACTTCCACCCATTGCACTCTTGCAGCATAGATTACTGTTACCACATAATTTTTAATAGTACATACATGCAGTACGTGAGATAAAAAGAGGATTAATGATGTTGTTAATGCATATGCCAACTCAAAGTTGGATTCGGTAAAGTTAAATAAAGTGATATCAACATATACGTTAAAACAGCTCGACGGCGTCTACTGATAGACGTCCACAGAACTATGTTAGGATTCTTCCACACGCCGCGGTCTTTCGCCATCTGTAACTATCCCACCGGCTCTATCTAACTCGTCTGATGTAATTTTGACTTGTGTTCAAAAACCTTATGATTATTAATACTGAGTAAAATCTGAAGAGTCACCTGTGCAGAAGCCTCTCTCTATCAATATGTTTCCATTTCACTTGGTATGAGATATTGTTTATCGATGTAGAACATCGTGAATACTCTTACGAAAGCTGCAGTATGGCCGATGTCAATCAATATGTAAATCGCGGCAATCCATTATGGTTATCGAGTTTATCCAGATTAGCCGATAACGCTCGTTTCTGAGATTAACTAACATAACTGAGTTAAACAAACTTGAAAAACATTTCTGTTCAGATTAACCCAAATGTTTTGAGATTTTAAAACTAGTTTTGTCATTGTTTCTGAATTCCTTGAAGCAAAATATAACTAAACGAGCTCAAAAAAGAATTAGCTAATCTATCAATCCATACTACTTTATACTAATCTATACTTTCTATACTAATATTAATGCGAAAGTGTGTCTGTCTGTCTGTCTGTCTGCTACGCTTTTACGGCTCATCCGTTCAACCGATTTTGATAAAATTTGGTACAGGGGTAGGTTGTGTCCCGGGGAAGGACATATAATTTAAATTTTATCCCGGAAAATTAAAGAGTTCAGCGGGAATCAAAAAACTGTAATCCACGCGGACGAAGTCGCGGGCATCATCTAGTGAGTAAAAAATTTATCTAAAAGCTTTCTTGAATCTAATACCCGCGTCTAGGTCGCCATCGTCAAGAGATGGACATTGGAAATACACTGCTGGACTTAGATCTTATATTATGTACTTCCATTACATTATCTCGCCGTCTTTCGCCAGCACCATCCAGCGACTCCCTGTAGTGTAAAATCTGCTAGAGGGTTTTTCGAGCTAAGTACTCAGCCAATTGCCACAATAATAATATTATAAGCCGTGTCTACATCAATAAAAATTGGGTTTCGTTGTGTATGCGCCTTTATCATAGAAGATGATTCACGGGCAAAAATAATACACAAATTTTACATTTTAAACAGTATTTATTGGTGTGGCCGCAGCATAATAGTTTGTTTTTGTTGGTAGAGCGGTCATCAAATTTAAAGCCCTTCGTATACAATATAGTATTTCGTAATCGGTCTCTAACAAGACGATTATAGATACAAATAAACTAAGCTTAAGCCAGTGCTACAAGATAAGGAAAAGTTTGAGATTGATTGTTGTTTGACACGTGAACTAAGCAGCAGGCACGTTTCGCGCTAAGAAAGTAGCACTAATTGGCGTTTAGTTAGGGTAGACGAACTTATAAATAATCTGCATTGCCTGTAGTTACCTATTACGTTAGAGGGCGACTGTGTTTTGCAATGCAGCGGGGCCAGCAAAACCGACATGAAAATACGATAACATTATTTTGTCGCACTAGTGACGCAATGAGACATTAAATTGTAGACAAAAGACGATCATATTGACCAGTGTCATTTTTTTAAATACCGTTATTAAAACGGTAGCCCTAGCTTGGAACTGGATAACCAATAACTATTCGCAAGAAAGCCGTTAAGGGGCTCTTGAGGCTATTATGCTAATAATAAGTTCTATAAATACTTTAGTTCAAAAAGCAATGTTCGTCACCATAACTTTTAAATCTATTCTCACCAGAATTCCACAATTTATAGTTAAAAGAACTACTAAAATGAATAAATTATAACCTTTTGCGAGAATCGGAAATTATAATAATGGGTGTTTAAGATTTACAAAACAATGCTATAAAATTTAAATAAAATTCTTCAAATACGTCTCTTTATGCATGTCTCTAAGTGGAAGTACAATAACCGAGTTTAAAATTAGGCTTTAGCACGTGAAACGACGTCTTTATGCGACTTTGATGGGGATATCAAACGCTCGGAATTTTAGAGGAATTCTAATCATAGACGTATGGTGCTTGTAGGCTACTCCAAGCTTGTAAATTTATAAGCCTCTCTCAACATTTTTCTGTGACGATTTAGAGAGTTCATTACTAGCAAATTCCTCAAATCTCTGAGGGGAATCTTTGATTTTTCGGGCTGAAAATAGTTTATTCCGGTCGCCAGGACTCAATTTATTTGTTAGTAGCTGATTCCGCAACTTCGTCCTCGTGGATTCAAGTGAAGTTTGAAGTCAACGAGAACTCTTTAATTTTCTGGGATAAAAAGAAGCCTAAATACGTAATATAATCTATCTCTGTGCCAAATTTCATCAAGATCCGTTCAGTCGTTCTGGCGTTATTGAGTAACAAACATCCATCCATCCATACTTCCATCCAAACGTTCGCATTTATAATATTAGTATAGAAGGATAGATAAATATTAGACAGATATACACTTTAGCTTTCATAATATAAGTATAGATTTATTTAATCCAAATTATATTTGGTTAAGAGTAACTACTACTACTTACTACTTACGAATACTACTTACTCACTAACCGAAGGTGCGTGGCAATTCAGTAATACTTGTTACGTACCTACGTAACTGATTATAAAATAATAATTTAAACAATAGCTGATGATATTTTTTCGATTCGCAAAAGAAATACTATAAAAATAAGAAATAGTTTAATCATACCTACTCAAAACATGAATGGTGAAACTAGAGGTTCCAAAAGGTTTAGAAAATCGTTGTTACCGCTTTACATATTTTATAATGATTGATGAGTAATCTATCTTTGTGAACTTATGTGTTGATCAATGGATACAGCTAAAGGTTCCACAAGTAAAATCTATACTTATAATAAAACTGTAACATGTCCAATTCTGTACATTGAAGATATTTTGAAAATTTTTTTTGGAGGGCACTCATTATTCGATACTGAAGCCAAATCTGTAATTTTTTTCATTTTTGTCTGTCTGTCTGTCTGTCTGTCTGTCTGTCTGTCTGTCTGTATCTTGGCCGCGCATCACGCCGAAACTACTGAATGAATTCAAACGAAACTTGGCACGATTTGAGCCCATACTACGAGGTAGGACATAGGATACTTTTTATCCCGAAATTCTACCCCCGAAGGGGTGAAATAGGGGTTGAAAATTTGTATGAAAGTCCTTAATTTCTAAAGTTATAGCCACGAAACTTGATATATGAGCTGCGGGTTGAAAATGGAGACATACGTGTTTCACAGTTTTTGAAAATTCGACCCCCAAAAGGGTGAAATAGGGGATGAAAGTTGGTATGAAAGTCCTTCGTTTCTCAAGACGTTTTACAAGTTATATCAACGAAACTTTTTATTTTGGCTTACGGTAAAAAATAAAGAAGTACGTGTGTCACAGTTTTTAAAAATTCCACCCCTAAGGGGGTAAAATAGGGGGCGAAAATTTGTATGAAAGTCCGTCATTTCTCAAGTTATAGCCATGAAACTTGGTATATGAGCTGCGGGTTAAAAATGAAGACATACGTGTTTCACAGTTTTTCAAAATTTCACCCTCAAAGGGGTGAAAAGGGGGTTGAAAGTTAGTATGAAAGTCCTTCATTTCTCAAGTTATATCGATTAAACTTGGTATACAAGCTACCGGTTGAAAATGAAGAAATAAATGTTCCACAGTTTTTGCAAATTTTACCCCCGAAGGGGTGATATAGGGGTTGAAAGTTTGTATGAAAGTCCTTCATTTCTCAAGTTATATCCATAAAATTGGTATATGAGCTGCGGGTTAAAAATGAAAACATACGTGTTTCACAGTTTTTCAAAATTCCACCCCCAAAGGGGTGAAATAGGGGTTGAAAGTTTGTATAAAAGTCCGTCATTTCTCAAGTTATTTCGATGAAACTTGGTATATCCACGCGGACGAAGTCGCGGGCATCAGCTAGTCTTTAAAATATAGTGATTGATCAAAATCATTAATTTGTCGAAGTAGCATTAGCCCCGTTACAACTTAACAAGCAATGTACAAAGTAACAACAAGTGATAACAATATAATTTTATCACCATGTAGTATGCAAGCGATCCCGGTTATCGTTGGAACCTATTAGTCGTGACACGAATACCGATTACGGAGTAGGGAATCCAGTCTATTGGGGTGGACGAGATTACGACTTGATTTGTCGATCTGCAGTCTAAGTCTGATTTATGGACTATCGATGTCTTTACTATCTATTAAGGTGGTGTGGTCTGGCGACAGCATTGCTTTACAACGATGAACTGAATCTGGAAATTGAGACTCGATCTGAATTTTGACAATATTTCGATTGCTGATTTTAACTGGAAATCAAAAAAGAAAAGATTTTTTACTATACTACTCTATTAGTACTGTTACTATAGTTTTACGTATTCCTTATCGGTGAGGGTAGTTAGCTTATGATCCTTTTCCATTAATGATGGTAATAATAATAAAATTAAAGTTTTTTTTTACTTATGGTTGTGTAATTCATCCATCAGCATGCAGGTTCATTGCTGGAAACCTGTGTGCCTGTAGAACTTCGCATTTTTCAAGAATGGAACCAAGGCTTTCCGTCTTCTTCATCCACTCTCTTCCCACCACCAGCAGTTCAGTCACTCCATTGGCCTGTAACCCGAAGGCCATTCTAACGATGAAATACTTTGATTTCTTGCACACTAATTCTTTTTCTGCCTTCTGTTTGTTAACTCTAGATTGAAATAAAAGTGTTGGCTAATATGTCACTGTTTTAAGGTAATCATTGCGTACCCAAATTTTATGTGCTTGACGTGCTGCAATGATGAGGTCAAGGTTGCAGCACGATGCCTATTCTCTTGTGTTGAAGGTACTGAAGTCAAACTTGGCAGGAGACACGGATGCCGGCGAAAGGAATTCCAAATCTTAGCAGTTCATAGTATCAGAAACGCTGAACCAAAATATTTCGTAAACCAGAATCAACCACTTATAGATGCCAACGCTCGCGATTTCTCACAATATGGTAATTCAACTTTATAATAGAACTAATAATAATATACCGGTATTAACTCGGTAAATAAATTCTCAATAGGTCGATGAAGAGTTAAAGCTAAAGTCTTATATAATGCTTAGCTTAATATTTTGCTCGTAATTAATTGCCACAGCTTTCGCACAGCAAAGTTCAAAGGCCAATGTTTGGCCCAACCTGACCCTTACCACTTACGGAGTAGGCACGCTGTCATTGTAAATGTTATAGAAGGGTGCATGATGAATAATTAATAAACAAACAAACAATCAAACTTCAGAACGCACCTGCTTAGTTGGTAATAGCTAAAATAGTTTATTTTTTTATTTGACTTAGATAACCCGGGAGTTACTGGCCATGCAGTCCGTTTTTAACTGACTTCAGAGAAGGAAATGGTTCTCAATTCGACGTGCTTTTTAGGGTTCCGTACCCAAAGGGTAAAAACGGGACCCTATTACTAAGACTCCGCTGTCTGTCTGTCTCCAGGCTGTATCTCATAAACCGTGATAGCTAGAAAGCTGAAATTTTCACAAATGATGTATTTCCGTTGCCGCTATAACAACAAATACTAAAAATAAAAAAATTATATATATTAAGGGGGGTCCCCATACAATAAACGTGTTTTTTTCGTATTTTTTTGCTCAATATTAAAAACGGTAACAGGTAGACGGTTCAAATTTTCACAGAATATTAACTTGTATATTACCTTTCAAAATAAATAATTAAATATCAATAAAGTAAATATTAAAGGGGGGCTCCCATACAACAAACGTAATTTTTATTTTTAATACGTCATAAATCGTAAAACTTACTACAGGTTTGTACGGAACCCTCGGTGCGCGAGTCCGACTCGCACTTGGCCGGTTTTTTATAAAAGAACTTTATAAAAAACCGGCCAAGAACGCGTGGTTTAAGATTTTCCCGCTTTTCTGTTGAAATTTTTCCTAAATTTTGTTTGCTATAAACCCCACGGAGCCCGAGACCTTTCCAACGAATGCAAAACCGTGGAAATCGGTTCGTGCGTTCTGGAGTTATAGCGCCAGGAAGGAAAACCCGACTTATTTTTATATAGTAGAGATAACTAGCCGACCAACCTGTTTAGGTCGCCTGGTATTCTTAAAAATTGTATCTTAGCGGGAATCTAGAATAACCAATATACAAAATCACAAGTTCCTAGATTGATGACTTTATCGATTGTTTGAATTTTCATTTTATTTTCATGATGAGGAAATTGCTATTTTGAAGCCAGATCTAAGTGTCGAGACTAAATTCATTTCTTCATTTTAAGTTTCAACCTAATCCCTAATAGCCTTAAGCTCTTAGCTGGAGATATTACTTTTGCTCTCATAAGCTCTAAAGTCTCAAGTTACAGCTAAATGACTCACTGAAAAATCTCCAGACGAGAACAATCTTCCGTTATTAATAATTGACAAAACGGGCAAAGAGCAATGATAGCTATTAAGGAACGCTAAGGAGACTTTACACTCAACTTCATTTCGTTGCGTTAAGTTTTTATTTGCAGATTCACCTTATTAATTTTATTTGTTTCAAATCTTGTCATGGTTTTTTAAATTCAATTATTACAAAAAGTACCAAAAATAATTCTAAGGGTCACTTAAATCATCGATGGTAGCAATTTGACCCTGAGAAAACTTAAACACGAATCTCGTTCCAAGACAATAGAAAAATTGAGAATTCCTAAATCGCACTACTAAAGCGCAGAACTAGATAAAGATCTGCTGATTGTAAATTGAAATATGAAGTTCAGGTTCCAATTACTCTATTCTGATGCTACAGTGGTTATAAAAGGAACCTAAATAAGTCATATTTGTTACTAGATTATACCTGTGACTTCGTCCCCGTTGCTTTAGGCCTATTATACTGGACTCATAATTACTTTTTTTCCGGGATAAATTAAGTAGCCAATGGCACAATTATAGTTCAATAAAGCTATTCATGAAAAAAAATGTCGACCCGATGCTCTACTGCGACATGATTGAAGAACAAATGAACAAACATGCACACTTTCGCATTTAATTTAGAACAAACTATCTAACAAACTTAAAATAAATAATTATTTACTCAGTTTAAAAGTATGCAACTCCAATTCCAACTTATGCAACTGAGTAACCTGGAATGAGTATGCATATAACTGGCATCACCCTACGCCACAACGTCATAAAATGTGGTTGCACTTCTTATCCGGGACCCTTAATCCAGTTCGAAGGAATTTTGCGGCCCGACGACCACTTCCGATCTGGCACCTAGCAATGTCTTAGGGAAGGCACTCCGGACGTAGGTAATAATTCTGACCACTTCTTTGCCTGGACTGTAAAATATTGAAGTAAACAAAATTCGTTTAGTAGTACAGTTAACTAACAATTAGTTTGGCAAGTCCTTCTGTTAAAATTGTATGCTAAATGCGCTGTTTTCTTTCTATTTATGAGACTGATGATGATAATTAGGTCTTATAAAAAGTATGTGTGTTTTGAAGACCCAGAAAAAAAATATATCGAGATCGGATTTATTTGAAAATTCAAATTTTTGTTTGTGTTCTTATAAAAAATTCGTCGCGTTTCACAGCCACGAGTTTCACTACACAGCAGCTGTTATAGTTCGCGGTAATGTAATGATCACGTTCAATTACCTTGATATTAGTACCTACATAGTTGAATTGAGGTAGTTGTGAGGAGCCCTTTGATCTCAGTAATTGCTTAGGCTTGAACCACTAATATAATAATTGAACAGATTAACTACCAACGTAAACACTTCCGTTTAATTAATGCTATCAATAGTTCCATTTGCAATAATTTTTTTATTAAAACACTTAAAACTATTTATAAGGTTAAAAGATTGCAGTTTTTTTTTTATTTTGCTATGAACCTTTTAAAGAAAGAAATGTAGCCGAAAAAGTCAATTGTATACTAAAGTGGCCTTAAATTTTATGGAGCAACTAGCTAATGCCCGCAACTTTTCCGCGTGGATTGACGCTTTTAAAGAGCCTAATACAGCAGAAAGTAAACTTTTAAGAACTATTTACATGTGCATGAACGGTGCAAAAGCCTGGAAAGCAAAGCAAAACAAAAAGTTACTGGATACCAAGGAGAAGAAAATGACGTTAACGTACAGCTTAACCATTGAATTATTGCGTCATGAAGTAAAAAAGGAGAACGGGATTTTTGTAGGTTCAATACAAAAAGGAGCTGCATCAGTCCCATATGATGGATAATTAATTATATACAAACAAAAGCCCATTTGAGCTAATTGAAGACAAAGCAAAACCCGCTTGAACTGTAGAGCTATTTGATGCTGATTCTTACATTTTATTTCTCCTGCTGCTCTATCTTTTGCGTGTTCAGCATGTATTTCTACATACTTTTATGGCAGGTGGCTTTAAATATATTTCGGTTACGGTAAAACTTTGATCGTCAATAAACTAAATAATGGTTGCACTGTTAACTCATGGGGATATAAATAATGACTACAAATTTCTCCAACCCACTTTGAATTTTACTGGTGGTAAAGTTCAGTGGTATTGTAACGTAACTTTAACTGCCAGTCATGCAACTGGGCCTAAGTAGTGGGACGGTAAAGTAATACAATTTACACAAAGAAGCAATAAACATTTAGGTCAATATTTCCAGAGCGAGCAAACTAAACTTCATTAACACCTCATTGTGAACTTTATCCAGGAGTTGACGAACCGTGAATTGTTCTGATAACGGTAATTAAATAGGAGGGGGCACAAGGTAAATAATTGTACACCTGTCTCTATTGTGTCCCACTTGTCTATTGTCCTACTTATATGACGAAATTATACCCACGTTATAGAACAAAACATAAAATAAAGTACCGTTTAGTTTGTTTTGAGTGCAACTCATGATAACTCATTGTTTGTGTTACTGATATTAGGTATACATTGGGGCTGATTCTGTGTAACACAATCTCTAAACTAAACTAAAATGGCAGCTTTAAATGTAGTTCTGTCCCTTTCCGTAGGGAGTATTATGAAAGGGTTAGCAATATTTGCTCTAATTTTAGTTTAGTTTAGAGATTGTGCACTACAGAATCAGCCCCATTAGTTTACCTCCTAGTGGTCTCCGGGAAGAAACCCTCTGAGCTCTGAGTGGACGAGCGATCTGAAACGGGTCGGTGGGAGCTACTGGAGTATAGTAACTGGACAGAAGCACAGCACAATACCGATATCGATAACGACGAGGTGTTGGTCCTTGTTATTTCAACATGGACAATAGGGGTGATGACAACACAATCAAATCAGCAACTCTTGAACAAACTTGAAAACGCGCTTCTGGGATGTTTGTATGAAACACATAGTTGTGACGTCATCTAATTTGAACGCACTTTGTTCTTTAATTATTTAAAATTATTGTCAAACCTAAAACTAGCCGCGGGTGTGAATTTTAAGAAATAACTTTTTCTCAAACATGCTTGGAAATTTGAGCATTATTTTGACAACCTTCTTCGAGATAAATCGAAATTGCTGTACTGGCCAAATACATGCGAGCAGCGGCCTTCTAAAGTTGTATGAAAATCCATATCTGTCGTGGTTTAGCGGCCAAATAAATTACATACTAAATTCATATCTGTCGTGTAGTTTAAAAGTGGAACTATCTTTTACTCCGGAGGTAACTTATCAAAGGTTTTATTTAAATTTCGAACTAGCTTGCAAATAGAAAGCTGTTTATTGAAAAAAAAAACAAATGAACACTTTGACGCGGGAAAAACTATTGTTGTTCGTTGTTCGTCATTGATTTTGAAATGTATTTGACAAAATGAGTTCAAGTGAAGACAATGAGTGTGATGAACACTTAGTTTTAATTTGCGCGCAATATTTGAGAAAAGCACTATACAAGCCTTGGCCACAACTAGGCATTGATGGACTTACGTATGTGTGCCTCGGCCCATATTTACACGTTCGTCCTTCAATGCCTGTTTTGATGGCCGCTGCAGTAATGTACTAATATCATCATCTACAATTACACAACTGTCGGAAAATTAGGTTTCTTGCAATGATTTAGAGAGAACACGTCTGAGAAAAGTTCCTGCCGCTTATGTCTACATGTCTAAAAAGCAGCAAGCAGCTGGCTTGTACTCGTAGTGTCATAGCAGACAAAACGCTAAAGATTTAATGAATGCTAGAGAATGTAAAGAATAATAATCCATACTTCCATACTAATATTATTAATGCGAAAGTGTCTGTCTGCTACGCTTTCACGGCCCACATGTTCAACCGATTTTGATGAAATTTGGTACTGGGATTTTTTGTATTCCAGGGAAGGACATATGCTACTTTTTATCCCGAGAAATTAAGAGTTCCAGCGGGAATTGAAAAAACTTACTTAATCCACGCGGACGAAGTCGCGAGCATCATCTAGTAAAACATAATTTAGTGGTTTCTAACAACCTATGTCCTATAACAACGAAACAATAAACTATACCTGTTGTAAATAAAAGCTTTTTTTTTTTATCCACTACAAGCTAGCCCTTGACTGCGATCTCACCTGATGGTAAGTGATGATGCAGTCTAAGATGGTAGCGGGATAACCTGTTAGGGGCATGGCAGTTATATTAAACCCATACCCCTATTCGGTTTCTACACGGCATCGTACCGGAACGCTAAATCGCTTAGCGGCACGTCTTTGCCGGTAGGGTGGTAACTAGCCACGGCCGTAGCCTCCCACCAGGCCAGACCAGGGAAATTCAGAAATTATAAATTTCCAAACCCTGCCGGGGATCGAACCCGGGACCTCCGCACGTTAAGGCAACAGCGCTCAACACTGCGCCACGGAGGTCGTCAAATCAGCTTAATATGTAAGTTCAACAATCTCATGAGTAATATATGTTAAACGCATAACCCCTTCAGTGATTCTATAAATGACGCACGCATAACCCTCGATCAGTTCCGATTACATCTCAAATCAACGCTCACGAAGCAAAAGGGACATGGAACTAAGACTTTTGCTCGTAAAACTAAAAAGAAAAAGTACAGTCAAGAGGCTCCTTTATCCGAGTGCAACGCGCAGTGTGAAATGTTCAGACAAATTAATACCAGCTGCGTAGTACGAGAATGATTAGCGCGAGCGCATTTAGATTTATGATTAAGCGGTAATAATGTTCCTACTCTGTGAGGATTCTTATTTATTTTCAAAGATCAAAGGGCAACAGAAGTTGCTTAATTTAGACTGATGTGAACACTTTCTTAACTGTACGGCTAGCTTACATTGTAACAGTGCGGAACAAGCCAAGCAATCAATTGCTGAACTGGAATTCTACTGTAACACTATCCCGCTGTGGTTTGATAATGAAATAATATAAGCGGCATGATTATCTACAAACATAGCCTATCTTGCTTTCCCGTTTTTCCTCTTTTGTTTTAAGGAAGATAAAGCTAGAGAAATAGCTACTTACGAGCTGTTATATTGTTCATTGCTCAATATTGCATAAACCTTAACCTGACCAAAGTACTTCTGATGGCTTCAGGGATCAGGACTAATCTTCACTTTTACTTGAAGAGCACGAAAACTTGGACTTTGGATTAATAGACAATTCTGACCAATGCAGTCTAGTATCTAAATAGTCTTAATGTTATAATGTAAACCAGGCTTAAGTAAGATCGATATCAGATGACACCAACATTTTCTATGGAGCATTTATTTAATTTTGTCAAATTACATTTTGTTAAGTAAGATTTATGTGAATGTATTTCGGGTTCATAACATGGGTTAATGAATCACTCATTTTGTGAACTTTATGACAAAACTCACTGCTGTGCCGTTATAATGCGTGTTCTGTAATCTCTACTACGAAACTATCTTTACTCTTGCATGTGCTCTGCAAATCTTTTTCGCGGATGCTTTATTGATAAAAAGCCGAGAGAAAGTGTTGCCATATCGCACATAATATTGTGATTGAGGTGCTAGATGCCCTTATTATTTTGGAATTGTTTTGCTTATTGACCGTCACTCGATTACTGCTACTGGATAAACAAATATTGGTTTAGAGTTTTGGATTTTACGCACTATTTTCTATCAGGAATTAGTGACAGAATTTACCTGGATTGATAGATTCACATACCTGACAATCATAAATACATATCTAAAATTGCGGAACCGGCAGGATTCGAACCTGCTTCTCTCCGGGTATCGCGCCCTGAGCGCCTTTCAACACTAGGCCATGTAACACACTATAATACACAACTAGCCTACACTAAATACTTTTTAATATATTTAACACTATAATAAAAAAATATTTAAATGGGGATGTTAAATATCAAACTCAAAAACAATGTGCAATGCAGTTTGATTACAATATAGAATGCATTTAAGTTAAGAACAACGTCTTGCAAGAAATTAGGATGCTATGCGACTAATATCAGTTTCATCACTTTAAGTCAATTGTCTGGGATGTCGTATATATCATGCGGACAACTTAAGCCATTATTATCATTGCTTGTTAGAATTGTCAAGTGTGAGGACATTCTTAATAGCTTAGAGATTTATAGCAGGTAGGTATATAGTTGGTTTACTATTATAAAAAGGAAACACTGATTATCTACATAATAAACTTTAATTCTAAAACGGCTGCCATATTTATCAGAAGAATCATAGAGTCCATAGACCAGTGTGGCCACCTTCGACCATGCAGAGCGTAAATGATTCCTCTTTTAAACTGTCGATACATTGAGTCTAACACTATCATACTAATATTTTAAATGCGAAAGTGTGTTTGTTTTTTGGTCTGTTGGTTTATTGGTTTGTTGGTTTGTCCTTCAATCACGCCGCAACGGAGCAACCGATCGACGTGATTTTTGGCATGGGTATAGTTGCGGGCCTGGAGAGTGACATTCACATAGGCTGTTTTTTATCCCGGAAAATTAAGGAGTATTCGCGGGATAAAACTTAAATCACGCGGATGAAGTCGCGGGCATCAGCTAGTAAGGCAAAAGGCACGTAGCTGGAGAGCCGATGCGTTGCGACGCATGTTTTCTTAAATGCTTCGAAGTAAACAGAACTTTATTTATCTGATACCTAATATATATTTTGAGAGACATTATCTAATCTATTAATAGTTCATGTAAGTGGAACTCAAACATTTTACTTAGGTACATTCTGCATAGTTATGCGATTATTTGTGACAGGGACTATAATTATGTTTTAGGGACATTAACACACACTTCTGTTTCACTTCACATCTGTTTATCATTTTGAAAAATCATATTTTCATATTTTATTGAAGGTATACCACCTCTTAAGGGTCAGCAAATTGAAAGGGCAGTGAGCGACTCATATCTGACAGCACCACTGGCCGCTAGGAAATAGAGCGCAGTGAGTTCGAAGACAAGGTAATTAATAACAGTTTCATTGAGAAATGAGCTAGTTGAAATAGCTATTTCAAGGGTAAGCAGTCCAGACTGCTGCAACCATATTCCACGCGGATGAACTCGCGGCTACATAATAATAATATTATCTACAAAACGGAGCGATCATTTGATAAAATAGTTTCTTCACATAATATGGGGAGTATTTCATAAACAATAGAGCCGTGAGTATGACAGTCGATTAAGCAGGTGCTATCAAATGCAGCATACTGCCGATTAACTAAACAATCTATCTGTAAATCTGTCGATATGTTACGCAACTTGTTATTTTGTCAAAAGTTATATTTTCCATTTGTCAAATAACAACGTTGATAAGTACGAGTTGCAATAATAAGTTTGGTAGCACACAAACAGACACTCACACAAACAAATATGATATAAGATCATATAAGTATGCAATTAGTCACCATTATTATTATTGTTTTTTTAATGTAACCTAAAATGTCATTCATAAACTTAATTTAGAATGTAAAATTATGCAATATAAATCTCAACACATTTTTGAAATATATTTATTGATACGTTATATAAGCCCATTATATTATTATTAATCATTGTTTGGGTAGGCACTGGCCCTTAAGATGAGGGTTCTCCTAGTTCAGGGGTAAGGAATTTGTTCTGTATTGTAGTTAATTCCAATAATAAAGATTTCTATTTTTATTTATGAGCAACTTATCGGTAGATTACGGATAAATTGATAGTTAAGTAATTATATAAAATAGTCGTTATTTATAAGCCGTGTTCCAGCGTTCCAAGCTTTTCAAACCTAGACTGCTGCAATATGCTGCTAAATTCCTCAAGAGCGTGCATCAGGTGTTCCTCTGCTACCAGCTACTATTCAAGTAGCCACGACTGAAGCCTCCCACCGGACCAGACCAGAGAAAATTCAATGGATGGATGGATGGATGTATGGATGGATGTTTGTTACTCAATCACGCCCCAATGGCTGAACGGATGTGGATGAAATTTGGCACAGAGATAGATTATAGTCTGGAATAACACCTAGGCTACTTTTTATCCCGCAAAATAAAAGAGTTCCCGCGGGAACCAAAAAACCTCAATTCACGCGGACGAAGTCGCGGGTAGGTATCAGCTATTTAAATTTAAAATCAACTATTGCTATCATTGACTTCTCTAAATCGATGATTGCTATACTCAAAGCAGTCAATAGGCATACTTTCTTAACAGGGCTCAAAAAATTGTAAAGGAAAAAAATGTAGGTATGACATTTATGTAATATTATGATAAATCAATTTCATTGTACAGGCGTACGGAATATCCAACAACGCATTACTATTCCACTACAATCCACCGATTTGAAATACGCTACAATACAAGCGTGTATAAAAATTTTCTTTGCACCCCAAGAGATTCGCTGTGGATTTTCTTGAGGGGAATCCTCAATTCGAGCGGTATGGAAATCGCATTTTATACTGAAATGTGCTCGGGATATATTGCAAATAGATTATTGTAACCGGTTGAATGGGTAACCCAAGCATTGACTGTTTTAGTCTGGCCGTTACTTTATGTCTAAAATATTTTGTTTTGTGGTGGATATCAAGTTTTATTGTTATGTATAGTATAAGGAGGATGGAAACTAGTATTCTAGTTTTGAAAGACGTGAAATAGTCTCTCTAAAAATGGAATTTTCGCATGGTATAAAATATTGTTTCATAATATTAGTAAAGATCCTTTTTGGTGTTGGTAGAACTCGGCACAGACATAGCCTGCTTCCTGAAGACGGATATCGAAATCAAAAGTTCCCACGGGATAATTGAAAAACGAAAGCAGATGAAGCAGCAGGAATTAGCTTAAACTAAGTGCTAAATATTATATTACTAGCTGATGCCCGCGACTTTGTCCACTTGGTTTATTTTTTTTGATTCCCGCGGGAACTCCTTAATTTTCCGGGATAAAAAGTAGCCTATGTCACTCTCCAGGTCCTCAACTATACCCATGCCAACAATCACGTCGATCCGTTGCCCCGTTGCGGCGTGATTAAAGGACAAATCAACAAACCAACAATCAAATAAACCAACAAACAAACACACTTTCGCATTTATAATATTAGTATGATTTAACTGCTAATCCCGAATTTACATTACATTTTTATTTACAGTACATACATACAATAATTAGTGACATAGATAATTAAAGTTTAATGAGTCGTTATGAAAACAGAGGTGCAAAATGATGCCCTATATATTTTCAGCCGTGCATCATTAATAAACCGGTATCGGGCCCGGTTTGATAGCACCTGCTTAATGGACTGTCAGACACATGCCTCTATTGTTTTTGGAATAACGCGAGCATGTGAGAATAATTATGTTAATAATTACCTGCGCTCACAATATATAACACTGGTATTAATCATATATAATCTTGTGGGCTAATACATTTTTAATGTCTTGCAGCTCTAGTGGGAGATTTTTTACCTAATCGATCGCGTTTAAAACTACCTTAGCTCAAGTTACTCACTCAATCGAAGATTACGTAAATGATAAAAAAAAAGCGTGGATTTGATTCGCTCCAGCTATGCGTGGGACTGCAGTTACTTGTATCATTATGATGATTGTAAGTTTTGATGGAAAAGAGCAACCACCGAGTTTCTTGCTGGCTCTTCTCGGTAGGAATGGCATTCCGAACCAGCGGTAGATTCATATTATAACGATTCAAAAGCGCTTGTAAAAGCTTATTTGAATAAAAAACATTTGAATTTTGAATTTTGAATTTTACTTATTTGTATGGAATTGATCGAGCGCTAGCTGTCATGCGATTGCGCTTGATGACGTCATCAAGCGCTTGACAATACCATGTAACAAATCCTGAAAAATCTCTCACTGTTTAAAATATAGCACAAGTTTGAAGGAACATTTCGACGCCGATGCGAGTAGTAGTGCCGACCAACGACTTATTACAAATAGACGCGGCATACGCGAACATCATCGCACTAAAAAACGGCGTAAATATTAAGTAGGCGGAGAAAGGGAAAGAACATAAAGGTCAACATACGCTATGCCTGTTATTAGAAAGAGATGAATATATAATCTGAGTTACACTGTTGTTAACTGCAATGGCTGCAAGTGACGGCAAGTGCCTTCTTATATTCTTGCCAAAATAAAGCGCGGGTAACGTATCTAATGTTTTAAATATCATAGGTGCCGGCAGGTAATAAGCGCATTCTCCTTTCTGTGCGTCACAGTGTGTCACAGCTATAAATTAAAAAAAACAGTAAAATTACATACCAATATCTACTTGTGTAGTAGTGAGTACCGATCCCGATATAATATTATACAAGTACTGCAACAAGGAAGTTGGCGTTGCACGTTAAGCTGTTGGTCCTGCGCCTGACCTCTCACCGGTCGTGTCAGATTTTCCGTCTAATCGGGCTATGAGAGTAAACAGAGAGAGAACAGAGAGTGCACCTGTGTATGCACACGCACTTGTGCACTAGATTACCTCCCGCCCCGATGGCTAATCTCTAGATAGGCCGCCGCGGGCCGAAATTCGGTTGGGAGGACATTATTATTACTATTACCTATTTCGTGCTACTACGGCGATATTCAGCTACTGTTTGATAGCGTCGCGTCGCGTCCTATCAAGTCCTATCGCATATGTCCCTGATGTAGGGCAGGGCCTTATGCTAGAAGTAGGCATGCCAATTCTAAACTAAGGAAAATTACCCGAGGAGACGTAACGCGCACGACTATTCATGACGAGCTTTTATCTCGCATGCGTAAAGCCTTTGAACTCATCTAATTAGCATGGCCTCTTCATAAGCTCTCTTTGATTTAATTCTATAGTCCCACGCTCGACATGATGTATGCCTCTGCTCATTTAGATAAATACATCTGAGACTGAAGCTGCCTTGGAGAAATTCTGACATGATTAGTTTCTGCGAACTTGACTTAACAAAGAAATTATTCTTAAGCGCGAGTGTAAAAGACGTAACTTTGAATGCAGTACAATTATGCTCATGTGCTTTTAATACTGTACTAACTGTAAGTTTTTTACTGTAGATACCTACTGCAATGTGTATATGACAGTTATATTTCACATTTTATTACTGGAGGACTTACGTGATTATATCTTATGTATTTTTTAATAATCTTATGAGTAAATAGCCGTTAAAGATTAATTTATTCGTTTCGAACATGCAAAACATAAGCCAGATTTTATTTATCTAATGGTCCGACAAAGAAGAAGATCACGTCTAGATCATGCCGGGAGACTTCGCGCGCATTTTTATTTAGGGTTTTTAATACTGTATGAACTCTATTATTTTCTGAGATAAAAAAATTCCATTGTACATGTCCGTGATGCAAGTTTTCTATTTGCCAAATATAATGAAACTATTACTTACTGTATTATACAATATTTTTTTTAATGTGTAACTTGAGTATTTTGTCGTTATCATATCAGCTGTTTTTCCGAACCAGTAGAGTTTGGACTTAACATAGAGGCATTCAAAGGTGGCTACTAAGGATTGGTATTGTCACAGAGTAATATTTAGCTGTTTAAATCTTAGGCTGAGTATGACGTATAGTTTCAGTTCAGTTATCACTTAAAACGAAATAAAAGCTAATAGTCCTTACCTGTTTACAAAAATAACGACAATAAGATGATTCTTGTTATTCTATGTTCCAAGTATTACTTAAGGTACCTACTGACTTCTCGTACCTACTCGTATAAGCGGCTTACTGCTGAGTCTCGTACAGTTTGCAATAGTATCTTTTATTTGACGTTAAATGTAGAGGAATTGCTCTTATATTTTATGGGCCGTTCGTTTCTTATATTATCCTGACGGGATATTCTTTCCAGTCATTTAAGAAAACCGAAATCTTTGACCCAATGTGGACATCGTATACGATTTATTGTTTTGATGAGTTATAGTAATTTTGATAGTTTTGTAATAATGCCATTCGTTTTCCAAACGATTATTCACTTATGCCTCGGTATTTTAAAGCTTTGCGAATTAGTTCGTCTGCGTAAATAATTAAGGTAAAACTAGCCTAGATATTATCTCCTCGCTTAGTTTTCTTCCCTTAAAAAAGTACCAACAAAATTAGAGGCAGATTAAAGAAAGACTTATACGCAATGGTATTTGGATTTTAATGGCTTTAAAAAAGATTTGAGAGCCTCTCTGGCTTGAGGTCTTGAAATAAATAAAATCAAAGTGTGAGCGCGCAAAGTGCGCGTCTCAGTGATTAGCGCTGTGGTCTTATAGTGGGAGATCCTGGGTTCGATTCCCGGTAGGGTCAATTTGAGAATTTATAAATGAGTTTTCTCCACTTAGTTACCACTCCGTTTAATTAGCGTTCCGGTTCAATACGGTGTAGAAACCGATTGAGGCTATGGGTTTAAATTATAAAACTACGTAAGTACAAAAGGGAAGAACAACCATAGTAATTAGTAAGTAATTAATATTATACAATACGACATGACAGGTGAACCCCAATAGAAATCTATAGTCTAGTACTTAAAATATGTATTTAACATGCTTAGATAATAGACGATTTACTACTTGTTTATTTGATGTAAGAATGTTGTACCATATTAGGAATATACTTTTTAACAGTTAAATATAACTGCCATACCCCTTACAGTTTAGCCCGCTACCATCTTAGACTTAGGCTAATTTTTAGTGTAATAAAAAATAAAAACCGGCCAAGTGCGAGTCGGACTCGCGCACCGAGGGTTCCGTACAAACCTGTAGTAAGTTTTAAATTATTAAAAAAAAACTAATTACTAGATCTCGTTCAAACCAATTTTCGGTGGAAGTTTGCATGGTAATGTATATCATATATTTTTTTTAGTTTTATCATTCTCTTATTTTAGAAGTTACGGGGGGGGGGACACACACATTTTACCACTTTGGAAGTGTCTCTCGCGCAAACTATTCAGTTTAGAAAAAAATGATATCAGAAACCTCAATATCATTTTTGAAGACCTATCCATAGATACCCCACACGTATGGGTTTGATGAAAAACGAAATTTTTAAGTTTCAGTTCTACGTATGGGGACCCCCAAAATTTATTGTTTTTTTTCTATTTTTGTGTGAAAATCTTAATGCGGTTCACAGAATACATCTTCTTACCAAGTTTCAACAGTATAGTTCTTATAGTTTCGGAAAAAAGTGGCTGTGACATACGGACGGACAGACAGACAGACAGACAGACAGACAGACAGACAGACATGACGAATCTATAAGGGTTCCGTTTTTGCCAAATTTGGCTACGGAACCCTAAAAATTGATTTATAGCTAAACAAGTTTCCTTGGCCGAGCAAGCTTTTAACTTTACATCGTTTCCTTTTTCTACAGGATGTGCTTTACGTATCTTTGCGCATCCGTGCAATGTATTCCCATCTGACGGGGATTTATTCTTGAAAGTGCAATGAAAAGATCTCTATTTAAAGTAGCTATATCTCATGTCAAATCATCCTTGTCCGCGATGAAGTTTAGATTAATGTACGCTTTGACCTAACGTTATATTCAGATTGTGTTTTCTGTAGAGAGGATGAGGTGCAATTGCTTGCATTGTGTGAGTAGAAAGAGAAAATATGTTGCTGTCTGTTTAACACAAACAGTGTTAGCTCAACTATTTGGATAACCACACAAGAACACGTCTAGTTAACACACTAGAAACCGGACAGTCTGCCTAGATCACTTCGTTACTAAAACACTTAAGTCATGATATTTATTATGCAGTTGGAACATGATTGTGACTATACCTTTGTGCCAAGATTTAAAAGCCTTCAATTTTTGATTTTCCTTTTGTAGACCATCCAGGATCCAATCCGCTTTTTGACCTTCTGGTGGCGGGAAGCGGGTGGATCAGACAGGCGGAGAACCTTATTTAAGGTCTAACCCTTAACACTACAGAGGTGCGGCGCGGCGCGGCACGTAGCGGCAAGAACTCTTTGTATGAGGTTGTATAAAGCTGGGCCCACTTAAGCAATGCGGCACGGAAATGCAGCTACAAATTTATACAGATAACATTTGCCGCTACGTGCCGCGCCGCTCCATGCATCTCACCTTAATGGGGCGCTCTCTGATTGGCTGATGGTTTGGATTAGATTGAATAGACAGTAATAATAATTTCCTCTTATTTTATATTGCTACATAATGCATGCTTATGTAATGAAAAGTAATTACAATTTCACATTAGTATCTACATTCAGGTCACCAGTGCATCGAAGTGACCAACTTTAGTTTTATCAATCTAATAGTAATAAATTAGAGAGCGCTTCCTGCAGTTCAAGATGAGATCTAATGCTAATGGAGCGGTTTAATTAGCGTTCATACTATTGGGTTCGGAGTATTTTCTATTTCCGTACAACAGCTATTACATATATCTATAGTACGTAACCATCTTAAAATAATTAGTTATAATCACAATATTATTTTAAGATAAGGTCGTAATTTTTATGTTAATTAATTTAATCCAAAGATTGATCCATACAAAAATTACCCTTTTCAAACATTACTACTTTTTAACTGTTTTCATGTAGGCAAGCTATTCGTATAGGACTATAGGTATTACTTGAGTATTTACAGTATGTACGTACTATAATTTTATGTAAGTAAGTAAAAACACTTTACTACACACAAACAAATAACAGAACAGAGGTGACACGAATCGTGACAAAATTGACAAAGCCTAAAGATTAGTGAAAGTCGACAGTTTACGAGATCTGCCAAAAAAACTACTACTCTGTCAAGAAAGTACCGGGAAAAGGTCTATAATATACAAAATGTTAATTATTATTCCAAATTTATTGTATCTCCTTCAAAGTAGGCCCCTTCGGAAATAATACACTTACGCCAACGAATAATCCAATTTTCAAAACATTTTTTAAAGGCTTCAGTTCTTGCCGCGAATTCTCTTTTACATGTCTTCTATCGATCGAAAACGGGTGCCACGAAGTGGTAATTTGAGTTTGGGAAAGAGAAAAAAGTCGGCCGGAGCCATATCCGATGAATACGGTAGTTGTTCGATGGTATTTGTTGAGTTTTTGGTCAAAAATTCATTCACAATGATGGCCTTGTGCCTTTTAGTTGAAGACGTTGATGGCCGACCAGAGCGAGGCAAATCTTCCACCACATCGCGACCACTTTTGAATGCATGGTACCACTCGTATGCACGTGTTTTTGATAAAGTCGATTCCCCGTAAGCTTTCTGCAACATTTTCAGCGACTCTGGACACGAAATTCCATTTGCGATGCAAAATTTGAGACAAACTCTTTGTTCGATATTTTTATTCATTGTAAAAATCGCAAAACACTATTGAGATGAACATGAGATGAACTGACAAAATGGCGCACTGTAAACAAAGTAAATAACAATTGACGCTCAAACTTCGCGGCAATATAGACGACAGTTGTGCCAACTTAGCGACAAAAAATAATTTTTGAATTGAATTTGGAATTAGAAACAAATGATGAATTCCTGGTACTTTTTTGACAGAATGTAATATCTTTAAATTTTTTAACAATTAAAAACTGGCTAGTGAAAGCATATTAGTAAAAAATTAATAGTGTTTGCTGTGGGACGAAATACACTAAGTTGTTAAGTCTTTGGAAGTATACATACCTATCTATACGAATCCATACTAATATTATAAATGCGAAAGTGTGTCTGTCTGTCTATCTGTCTGTAGTCTGTCTGCTTCGCTTTCCCGGCCCATCTTTTCAACTGATTTAGCTGAATTTTTTTATAAAGGTAGGTTATATCCCGGGGAAGGACTTAGGCTACTTTTTATCCCGGAAAATTGAGGAGTTCCCGCGGGAATCTAAAAACCTTATTCCACGTGGACGAAGTCGCGGGCATCATCTAGTAGCAAATATATTTCTAAAGTAAATTGTATCGTTTCAGAAGTAGCCTACTTAATACTACCATGTACATAGTTCGCGCACGAGTTGAGTGCAGAGCAAATGGTGGTGTAGTGTAGTAGTGAGTATGGTGACACATACATTTACTCTGCATTCAACTCGCGCGCGAACTGTAGTAATTTACAAAAGGAAGCGCGTGGCGTTAATCATACAGCGGCAATAGTTTGTTATTGGCTTTTAGCGTAATTTATAATATGTAGCGTACTTACTCGTAGAGTTTTAATAAGAGGTAAGATAATATAATATTTTACTCGTTTGTATAGTACACGTCATTTTAGGTAAAGTATTTACTTTTAGTGACAACGGTTTGAAGTTTTGTATAAATTATTTTGTTCTTTTCTGGCTGTTAAAATTACTACGCACAATCAATCAAATAAATATTATAAATGCGAAAGTTTGGATGGATGTATGGATGGATGTTTGTTACTCAATCACGCCCCAACGGCTGAACGGATCTGGATGAAATTTGGCACAGAGATAGATTATAGTCTGGAATAAAACATAGGCTACTTTTTATCCCGGAAAATTAAGGAGTTCCCGCGGGAAACGAAAAACCTCGATCCACGCGGACGAAGTCGCGGGCATCAGCTAGTAATTAATATATTCAAAGTTCCAAAAAACGTTTTACTTCTTCACACATCTTCAATATGTATTTAGATGATAGACTAAGAAATCAACAGATTAAAATATATAATTTGGGTATAGAAACTAATTTTGAACGTAGGTTTTCTCTATTAAAATGAACACATCCACACACTGAAAGATAATTAACGAAGATTAAAAGATTGAGAACGAAGCCCGAGTAGTTAATACATTAATTATTTATTTACTTGTTATACTTACTTGAAGAAAACAGTTAATTTCAGAATAAGCGCTTTCAAATTAACAGACCTACAGCGGATTTGACCATTCATTATAATATTATTTACTTTTTATATACATAACATAACTATCATTGTGTATGTACGTATGTTTGATGTATCAGATTAGACCCGGTTTCCACTAGAGCGGGGATGGGCGGATATGTGTTATGCTGACCCATAGTTTATTGATAGATGACGTGAAAAATCTTCACGCCATTTATCGATATGCTGATTGGTCCGCTTAACAGATCTCCGCTATCTCCGCTCTGGTAGATACTGGACCTTAAGCACATTTTACAAGCGACAAAATTTATTATATCTTAGAAGCTAAATTTTTAATCTACGAGCAAGACGTGAAGTAAGGTTATATTAGGTATTCCCGAACCCTAGAACTTTCTGAATGGATTATTCCGGTGATTTCCTCGCAAATTAAGTCCGACGAATACCTATTCGAACTTTGACGTCGCCTCGAGAGACGTAGTACATGTATATTATAGAGATCTTTGGAACCTTAGAACTGTAGTAATAGAGGTATAAAATATATAAGATGAGAGATACACTTGTAGTAGGTACACGTTTGTCAATCTCCCTGGCGCAATGGTAAGCGATGTGGTCTTATAAGTGGAAGGTCATGGATTCGAGTCCCGGTAGGGGCAATTTTGGGGATTTTATAATTTCTAAATTGTCTCAGGCCTAGAAGGAGGCTGCGGGTACGGCTGGTTACCAACCACCCAAACAAAGATACCTGCACAAGGCAAAGATGAGCCGCCAAGCGATTTAGCGTTACAATACGCGTACAAACTGCCCCCCGATTACGTAAGAATTGTCGATCAAACGTTAAAGATTTTCGTCAAAGTAAAATAAACCATGACAGCATTCAATTAGAGCTCAATTTCATCTGCCCATTCTTATACGTTAAGGGTATCGTACATACCTAAACGTATAAGAATAGGCAGACGAAATTGAGCTCTAATTCAGTGTAGTTATGGTTTATTTTACTTTGACGAAAATCTTTAACGTTTGATCGGCCATTCTTACATGATTGGGGCCCTGATTAGGGGTATATGGGTTGACCATTACTGCCGTTACCATTAGTCTGCTAATATCTTAGACTGCATCATCACGTCTTCTTACACCACCACCACCAGATGAGATTGCACTCAAGGGCAAAAAATATCCTTGCAGTTGAGACGTACTGGTCAGCGTATTCAGTAGTAGAGCCTCCAGCTCACTAGTTCAATTTCAATTTATTTATTAAATATAATCATTAGAATTCAGATTAAGGATAGAAGTTGGTTTAAGACTTGAACACAAAGTACAAACGTCTTATAACATAGAGAACACTGGAATCACATGGAAATTGTCAGAGTTGCGCAGATGTAAACAAATTTTCACTTAGGAGACAATGGATCTTTTGTCTTACAGATAAGACGTCGTGGGCGTTAAATCCATTAGCTAAGGGTCGGGTCCTACTGGCGTTTTCGTATTCACAAAGACGAAATTGTAATAGGGATTTTCGTTACAGGTAGTCAATTATAGGTGACTAGCTGATGCCCGCGACTTCGTCCGCGTGGTTTATTTTTTTTTATTCACGCGGGAAGCCTAGCCTATGTCACTCCCCAAGTCCTCAACTACACCCATGTTAAAAATCACGTCGATCCGTTTCTCCGTTGCGGCGTGATTGAAGGACAAACCAACAAACCAATAAACCAACAAACCGACAAACCAACAAAGCAACAAACAAACACACTTTCGCATTTATAATATATTTATATATTTATGATCGACATCCTTGGTGCTCTAATGCATATTATAACTAATTGGTCTGAAAACCTTGAGGTTCTGGGTCGGACTAAGTAAATTATCATTTCATTTTCATTTCATTTCATTTCATTTCATTTCATTTCATTTCATTTCATTTCACTTCATTTTCATTTCATTTCATTTCACTTGTATGGAATTGTCAAGCGCTTGACAGCTGGCGCTCCATCAATTCCTTAGAAATGGTAATTAACGTTCTCGCGATCGAATACAAAAAAACTCCAATGAAAAGTGAAAGATGGGAGAGTGTCTTCGGGTTATGACACGCACATACACACACAGTAAGTAAGTCTCTCTTGAAAATTTATAATAGCTGATAATGGGCTAAAGTACTAGATGACATCCGCGCCTTTGATCGCTTCAAAAAAAGATTTTTTAACGTGGGAGTTCATTAATATTTCGGGATCAAAGCCTTTAACCCCAGCCTTTATATAAAGAGATGCCCGGAGGCAAGGTATCTCTTTACCAAATTTCATCACAATCAATAATGGGCAATGAAAAGTTAACACACAGATAATATAACTGTGTATGGATTTATATTTAATCGCGTCGAAAGTATGAACTAACCCTAAGACGTTGCCGAACTGAACAACTTCATGAATGGAGTTTCCCGTTAATTTCACCGCAAATTGAGTCCGGTGAACAATCTTGGAGCAAAATTTGTCTCTAACGACATCGCGCGAACGATGAATTGAATCACTGAAGATAAAAAAAGTACTGGAACTGTTTAGTGAATTTAGCATTATTTATTAATATTGAGACGGTGGGTGGGTATCTGCCTCGTTGGTCTAGTGTCCGACTGCGGCCGACGAGGTCCCGGGTTCGAGTCTGTCTGCAAAATTTGGTACATAGGTAGAATATAGGATAGAATAGGACACAGGCTACTTTTTATTCCGGAAAATGAAAGGGTTACCTACCATGTGATTTTTCGAAACCCAAATCAATGCGCAATAGCATCTTCTAGTTAAAAATAAAGTTAAGTTAGTAAGTACATAGTTAGTAAAAACTGTGTCATTTTAATAGGCTCCAACTGTCTTTATTGGGTACTTGAGTCCATAAAAATACATAGTATTTAATACTCACTCGAAAGTCAACCGACGTAGAAAGGAGTGTAATCTGAAAAAAAAAAAAATATAGGTATATATCATATTTCATTATGAGTAGGTAACTTCTTATTATATTATTATCCTACTTAGCCATATACCTAACTTTTATAGTTCCACTAGCTGATGCCCGCGACTCAGGCCGCGTGGATTAAGTTTTTTGGTTCTCGCGGGAACTCTTTAATTTTCAGGGATAAAAAGTAGCCTATGTCACTCTCGAGGTCCTCAACTATACCCATGCCAAAACCACGTCGATCCGTTGCTCCGTTGCGACGTGATTGAAGGACAAACCAAGAAACCAATAAACCAACAAACAAACACACTTTCGCATTTATAATATTAGTATGATGTACTAGCTTGGTGGTTTCAATTCAAAAAGTTCTCAGCCGGTACAGATTTGCGGATATCCACTGGCTTTGCTATAAATCACTAAGTACTCTATTACTCTATTGTAGAGAACAAGCTCATAATATTTATTTTATCACACGTCCATAACACCTTTATGAGAAAAAGATTTATCTTTGTGTCCATACAACGAATTTACCAACACGGTTACTGTATACCACTTGAGATATCTCAAGATTTATGCTCCACAACAACGTTTGCATTTGGTTTTTTGTGGGGTAAACTTTATTAGTATTTTAATAAAGGCTATATTACTTTGAGAATCAGGATTTGGAGTGTATACAGCTGTGGTTATTGTAACGTTCTCTCAGCTGGTGACACTGGTCGTTGTCAGCGTAAGATAAATGGGTGATGGTCCGCACTTAGTGACAAGTTTATCCATGTTTTAGGTTATTGATGCTGCAGTTCTGGTATTGGTGCTGTAGAGATACTTATTATGGCAAGCATATCTTTACACGACTGCCCAAAAAAGGAGTGTAATGTTTTTAGGGTTCATGACGTATGTGTGTTTCTAATAATGGACCTACTTATGCAAAAAGGAACCAATCCACACACATGCCAAAAATGAGATAAGTATACAGAAAGCTTTTAAAATGCACCTTCTATCGATAGAAGGTGCATTTTAAAAGCTTTCTGTATACTTATCTCATTTTTGGCAGGTGTGTGGATTGGTTCCTTTTAGCATAAGTAGGTCCCTATGCATGTGAGTTTCTTTATTCTACCATAACTTCTGAACAGATTTGGATGCATGGGGTATGGGGTAGATATCGTTAGAATCCTTATGTCATCCCGAGTGGCACCAGAAGAACTTGCCGGCGTCAGCTAGTTTCATATAAAAGGAGAAATTTACTGATTCCAAATATTATATCAACATACAGCTCAAAAATTAACACTAGAATAGTTTTTTTGAAATTGTTTCGGAATAAACACCTAAGCGAAGCCAGGGTAGGCCAGCTAGTTTAATATAACGAGTTGAAATTTCTGTTTTTTTTTTAATAACGTAGAAACTTTTGGTTCCTATCCAATTTACTATTTTTTTAATTTTAAGTGCCTGAGTAAAGTCAAAGAATACTAATTAGTGGTATAGTAGTCTGTTACCTTTTTTACATTCCATCCGTTTATCCGATATAGACAACTAGATGATATCAGCCCGCGACATCGTCCGCGTGGATTGATATTGTTGATTCTCGCGGGAACTCTTTAAGTTTCCAAAAAAATCTTCCCCGGGATGTAACCTATTCTGTACCAAATTTCATCAAAATCGGTTGAACAGTTGGGCATTGAAAGCGTAGCAGACAGATAGACAGACACACTTTCGCATTTATAAAATATAATATAAGCATGGATATTAGTATGGATATTAGTAAGGAAAATTATGAGTTTTCCTATGGATTTAAAATAAAAAATAACACCTATAAACCTAGTTCTGTCCCTTTCTGCATAGAGTTTTTTAAAAGGGTTAGCAATATTTTTAATTCTGTCATATTAGTTTAGAGATTGTGTTCAACAGAATCAGCCCCATTCTAGAATGATAAACGTGATTCACACTTATGACCATGGCTGGCAACAAAAATGATAGTTGCATTATATTTACGTAACATATCGAAATAAACGCAGTTCGATCACGTTGATAGAGAAACTCATGGTGAAATTGAGGAAAGTATGGACCACCCACGGTTTATCAAGTACCTGGACGATGATAAGGTACTTTTGCCTGTGAACTAGCCGAGCCACATGATTTCGTGCTTGTCAAGGAAATTTTTCTCGCTGCGATCTTGAATAAGCTTTCTAATATTATAATGCTTTCAAATACATTGCTTTTCAAAGAACTTCCGCGTTGGTACTGTGGCTAGTATGTTCAATTGCGTATAACCAGGTTCTGGGTTTGACTCCCGGATCGGGTCATTATTAAGACGAATTGGGACGGCGGTTTTCCTATACAACCGTATTAGTCTGTTTTCCCCGTGGATAATTACAATAGGGAATATATTTTTGCTCCATAAAATTCATATGTGTCCGTGCCATGACCCTATGTTTTGCTTTTTTAAATAAATCAGTAATTTTAAGAACATGGAACCTTCAAAAATTGCATAGAATGGATGAATTAAGAATTTACGCCAATGGTACGGGAATTGTACCCGATCGCTATTCCAGGCAGCAGTGTCCAAGGCTTTCTCAAGCAAGTGTCCAAGAGCTTTCTCTTTATAGTCTGATCCAATAGAGATGAGCTATTCTTTCAACTTCTTAAATGTCTCATCATGTCATCTTATCTGCCACTTATCCAATAGTGATGGGAGTACCTACCTAGAGAATGCCGACAAGTTTATAGATGAAGTCTCTCTGATTGAGAAGAACTTGAAGAACTCTCAGTGATTGAGAGTGATTTGGAAGATTTGTGTGGTGTGGTGCTGAGCCGGTGCGAATTGCTGGGTGGTGAGTATTCGCATGCTATTGGTGAAGGACACGCACTGTACCACATAGATTTGTCTACTGTGGCGGATTATAGCGAATTAAACTTCTCGTTCATTCATTATCATGGACTTCCGCAAAGTAACGCCTGCTTCGATTCAATAAGTTTATAGATATTATTCCCATCATTACTGGTCCAATGGCAGATGAGATTACGTGATCAGACGTTGAAGAAGTTGAAAAAATAACTCATCTCTATTGGAACTGACTTTAGGTCCCTCCCAATTTATAGTGTATGCCAATATAATATAGATATTATCGTCATCATCATCTCAGAATGAAAAACCTTTAGGCCTAGTCCACCACGCTGGCTAAGATTAAATTATTTACAACATGATCCACCACGACTTAGTTAAGGGAGAATTTCTGAAATTCCTTTCTTTGTCTACGGTATTAAGCTTCTTATTATTATTCAGCTAGGTATTTTAGTTATAAATTCCGATTTTCCAGCAACATCTACAAATACGAGTAGCGAGAGAAAGTCAACTCATATCTCCCTCTCTCACAATGCAATTATCGCATTAATTGCAGCAGAGTCGCAATACCAACAAAGATTCCTGGAGGAAAATAATGACTTGTTGTTCAGTAATGCAATTATTACGCGGAAGGAGCCGCTTAGTAATGCAATAAATTTTACGCGGAACCCTCTATAATGTACAAATAATTTCATTCAGTTCCTGAGAATGTTTTAAATCAATGCTTCGTCGTGACCCTTTGAATGGAGCCACCCGTTGATAATGGCTGATGGATGACTATGCTGTTAACCTTCGGCTACCGGTATAATTGCGGGTAAGGACATGAGTATACACGTCGACTGTCTTAATATTTAAAAATGTCTTTATAAAAAAAAAGTTCATCACCCACAATTTATTTTTGTATTTGAGATATTCTTAAATTGATATCCTACTAGTTATTACTATTATAAATATGAAAATTTGGACTATGTAAATTTTGTAAGTTTGGATGTTTGTCACTCCTTCGATTGAATTAACACATAGGTTACATTTTATCCCGGAAAATTAAAGAGTTACCGCGATGAAGTCGCGGCCATAATCTAGTAAATCAAATAAATAATGTAAATGCGAAAGTTTGGATGGATGTATGGATGCTTGTTAGTCAATCACGCCCCAAAGGCTGAACGGATCTGGATGAAATTTGGCACAGAGATAGATTATAGTCTGGAATAACACATAGGCTACTTTTTATCCCGGAAAATTAAGGAGTTCCCGCGGGAACCGAAAAACCTCGATCCACGCGGACGAAGTCGCAGGCATCAGCTAGTATTATATAAAATTGAAGCGAACTTGACGAAGTATCTGTCTCGTTTACCTTGCGACTGTCTTAAATAAAATAAGTATATAGCACTGTGTGTTCGGACCCTAACAGCATCCCAACAAGTGACTGCAGTTTAATAGCGTTATTTCCGATAGTAATGAAGAAGACATTATTTAACGTTCCTCGTTTATCTTTTACCATTCAGAACGTATGAACTTTCAATCTTCATTTAATGCGGGATCTATAAAAGGGACGCATGTGCGTACGGGAGGATTGAATAAAGGTGAAATTAGTTTTCTTATACTGCATTAAAAAACCATTACGGTTATCTATGGGTACATTAATAGCCTGACTATTGCGTTTTAAAGCGGTATAGTAAATGTACTAATTTGGTAATAGCCAAATTATTTTTATAATCGTATAATGCGTTTTTTATGTTAATATGAACACATTATGACACCAGTAATCATAGAAAACTAGCTGATGCCCGCGACTTCGTCCGCGTGGTTTAAGTTTTTTAGATTCCCGCGGGAACTCCTTAATTTTCCGGCATAAAAAGTAGCCTATGTCACTCTCCATGTGCCACTATACCCGTGCCAAAAATCACGTTTATCCGTGGCTCCGTTGCGGCGTGATTGAAGGACAAACCAACAAACCAATAAACCAACAAACAAACACACTTTCGCATTTATAATATCAGTAGAATGATGAACTCATTATAGCACCAGTCATCATAGAAAATGCCATTTTATAGTGCAAAAAATTATTAATTTTTCCTTGTAAGCCAAAAGGATAAAATAGAGCAGAAAAATATTTGAAGATAAAGCTTAAACACCACAACCTTTACTCCAACATTGCTCTATAATGTGATCAGAATTCTCACTAAATCAAACGTCACTTTCACACTAGATGCTATTTTCATGGAGGAAATGAAAGTATGGAAATAGGGTCGGAATCGCATCCCAGATAAGATTACACCGCTCATCGGGCTGTCTATTTGTATAAAACATTGCTTCACTTTTGTAGTAGAAAATATTATGTTTTAGCATTTTTGTTGACACAATTTTTCTAGCAGCGGGCGATACTAGAAAATGTTGAAAAGTCGAGTGTGATTTCCTCATTTTCAATCTCCATATCCCCAAGACCTCTAATTTGCATTAATCAAAAGGGCGATTGTTTTATCTCACTTCAACTCATCCCCGCTAAGTTATTTACTTCTAAACACAGATCTTCTCTCAGAATTAGAAGGGCTTAGACTTAATTATAGTCCACTAGCCAAATGTGGTTTGGCAGGCTTCTAATGTACCTTTGAGGGCATTACGAGTATATAGAATTCCCAGGCACTCATATTAATTCCTCACGACGATTTCCTTCAACGTTTGAACTTTGAAAATAGCGATGATTAGTGATTACCAAAGTATAGTACATTGTTCACCGAGGGGAGAAAGTGACCGATTACTATCGAGGGTGTAGTTTGAGGCCCGAGGCGTAGCCGAAGGGCCGCAATACACGCGAGGTAGGAATCGTACTTTCTACCGAGTGATACATAGTGCTTTATACTACATCTGCGAGGAAAATAAGCGATAATTAGTGATTAAACGAACTTACAAAGGTTTAAAATAATAAATAAAATAAATATTTTTTATTTCAGGCAATTTTACAAACCCATATTCATAATACAGAAACATAAAAATAAAGAAAAAAAAAACAAAAAAAAAAAACAAAAAAAAAGAAAAAAAAAAAAAGAAGAAAAAAAAAAGAAAAAAAAAAACAAAAAAAAAAAAGTTGAGGTTAATAGTTAATAATAGTTTATTAATAATACAATAGAAATTAAAGCTAGCTAGCCTAACCTAACTACTATATAAATCATGCCCACGTGGAATGGTGGCGAGAATGCTGGCTGCATTTCCGCGCTGGACAGCCAGGCTGATCCTTTGCGCAAAAAATGAGCCAGCCCTTCTGTCACCAGATGAGGCAATCAACCGCGGTGAAATATCTCGCAAAAAATTTTTGGCACTAAGACTCCACGGCCCCAGGGTCTCCACGGCAAACGGAACAGTTTAATAATAGTTAATAGTTTTTAATTAGGTTAGGCTAGCTAGCTTTAATTTAATTTCTAATGTATTGTTTTCAAAAAATTTAAAAAAAAAAATTATAAAAAAAAATTACGTTCTATCATAACTATATGAGTCGCTTCATTCGAAGCTTCACTATCACAACTAGACTACATTTTGAGGATTATTTCAATATAGATTTCGATATCGACAATCGACATCGATATCGACAATCGACATCGATACCGACAATCGACATCGATACCGACAATCGACATCGATATCGATATCGACTATAAATATCGGATATCGATATCGACTATCGATATCGATAATCGACGTCGATGTCGACAATCGACATTCACCATATTATTTGACTTTTCTATGTCAAATATGGTGAAGCTGCTTCTAATATTATATTTCCTTAAGGTAAGACATCCAAATTCTCAACGTCCATACCATTTTTACTTAAAATTAAAAAACAACAGCGCGTTAGAAATGGATTTTCATACAGTTTTCTCCCCGCTTAGCATGTTAGAAATGAAATTTCATACATCTTTTCCTCCCGCTTAATTGGTTTGTAGCAATGACGTACTTTCTACCTCGTTTTGACAAAAGCAAGAGGGTACTTTCCGAGCGGGTGTAGTATAAAGGTATTTTAATCACTCGAAAAGCATACTTCGTACGGTGGTTGTTTACTTGGAATCATAATGTAGGCTGTCAGATTTTGACGACCTCCGTGGCGCAGTGTTGAGCGATGTTGCCTTAACGTGCGGAGGTCCCGGGTTCGATCCCCGGTAGATTTTGGAAATTTATAATTTCTGAATTTCCCTGGTCTGGCCTGGTGGGAGGCTTCGGCCGTGGCTAGTTACCACCCTACCGGCAAAGTCGTGCCGCCAAGCGATTTAGCGTTCCGGTACGATGCCGTGTAGAAACCGAATAGGGGTATGGGTTTAATATAACTGCCATGCCCCTAACAGGTTAGCCCGCTACCATCTTAGACTGCATCATCACTTCATCAACATCAACAAAAAAAAAGATCCTTCCGGATACAATTTGACTAAAACTACGATGTCGTCTTTCATATTATTATGCAGCGATCGGAATAGCTAGTTTAAATATCTAGAGTCGGCAAGACTACCTAACGTGGAGTTGTTTACACCTCAACTTTTTATTTTAAGGTCTACTTTATTGCTAAACTATAATATAGTATTTTACTATAACTGAGAATATTGTGAATGCAATCAATTGATGTCTTGATTTTAGAAATCCGGACTGGGATCGTTTTATCACCTAAACCATTAAAGTCATTGGAATATTTCTTTTATAGACTTCAAATATCAAATATATAAACACCGTATCAATTTTGCCATAAAAATATTAAATAGAACAAGCCATAAAATCGATACTAGCAATAATGTTATGTAAACAGGTCTAAAAGAGAAAAGTGATACAGCAAGTGTAAAATGCTGTCAATTTACAATATATTCTACGTATATTACAATTCGAAATATAATCGAATTGACAGTTGAATTGTAAAGTGTAATAAATACGGTGATAAAAAATCGATTATCGTGCATCGATCTGCTATATTTTCTCCCATTAATATAAAGTGTAGGTGGGACGTAGGATGAAGATCATAAGAGAACTTTTAGATGCGCCACAATTTCAATTACATTGTAGCGGGAAACTACCGGGAAAAATGTCGTTGGCCAATTGTTATTATTTTATAATGGCTTCGGATATTGCGCAGGTCCACTTTTTTCAGTTGAGTCATTTATTTATTGATCTTTCATGTTGATATAAATATTATGATGGTTAATTTATTGATCTTTGATCGTAGTACTCGTTCTTTGATTTTATTAATTACAGCCGGCTATCGCGAACGTGTCGGTGTGGTCAACACGGACGATTATATCGTCACAAACTGAACAATACGTATAACTAATGTATTGCGATCGTTACAGTAATTATTTGTGGCTGCAATAACGCAACTTTAAGCAGATGCAGATCACTAATAGGGTACTGTGGTGTGGTTGTGCTGTGTGCCGGCTGAATAGACACGTACCATTTCTCTTCGTATGCCCACAGTATTTAACCAGGGACTATTTATTACTATAACCGGTAATTGACAGTTTACCAGTCTTTATCGAGCGATTGCCATCTGAACCCAACTGATTATCAAACTTTAGTGATAATAAAGTAACGGCAAAGTACTAAAGCAACGAGAATAACATGTTCTTCGAGGCAGGAAAACTAAATTATAATATTTTATAATCATATCATACTAATATTAAAAATGCGAAATTGTGTTTGTTTGGTGGTTTATTTATTTGTTGGTTTGTTGGGTTGTCCTTCAATCACGCCGCAACGGAGCATCGGATCGACGTGATTTTTGGTATGGGTATAGTTGACGACTTGGAGAGTGACAAAGGCTACTTTTTATCCCGGAAAATTAAGGAGTTCCCGCGGGAATAAAAAAAACTTAACCACGCGGACGAAGTCGCGGGCATCAGCTAGTAGCTTGAGACACTTTTAGTAGTAGTTGTGGCACTATTAATATAGCGACATCTATGACTACAATAATTGATGTTTTATAAAATAAAAAATGATTTAGTTTTTCGCAAATGATGAACAACGTTTTTATTTTATTTGGACACCATGGCCAAAACCTGAGAGTCGTCAATGTTTATCGTGTATGAGAGCCTTAATGCCAGACAGTTGTGTGATTTTAATTTTTCAATGTTAACAAGCATTTTTATTCAATTCAATGTTTTCATTGCATTTGCATACGATGACGTGTCGTGTAATGTCAGAATTATGACGCTGTTACAATGTTCATGTCCCCCCGTCTATGATTCAATCGACACGCGTCAATTACTTTCTATGTACGCGATTGCGTTTGAATGAATGAACATGAGGGCGTTTTGATTAGAACCCATTTGTTACTTACGGTGTTTTGCTCTCTGGTGGTGATGGCGTCATATTTTGTTACTATAAAACACTAAATGATGCCCGCGACTTCGTCCGCGTGAATTGTTTTTTTATTCCGCGGGAACTCTTTAATTCCGGGTTAAAAAGCCTATGTCCTTCCCCGGGATGCAATCTACCACTATACCGAATTTCATCGAAATCGGTCGAAAAGATGGGCCGATAAACGTAGCAGACAGACAGACAAACAGAAGGATAGACACACTTTCCTGTGGATATGGATTTGACTACTTTAACTGTGAGACCCAAATATGACGCCCGAAGTGTCCGATTATCTTTTTATATGACTAAATTGTCAATATAATAAGCCTTTGAGCAACTAACCGAGCTTCTTGCTGGTTCTTCTCGGTAGGAATGGCATTCCGAACCAGTGGTAGATTCACTTGACGATTCAAAAGTACTTGTAAAAGTTTAGTTGAATATAAACATTTGAATTTTGAATTTTGAATTATTAAATGGTTTTGTTTATTGAGGCCCACTTGTTTTACGCCAAACCCGAAATAGACATCACAAAAAGTAAAAGCTCAAAATTTAACTAAATAAATTTAAGCAATTATAAAAATTAAGACGGCCTCAATGTACCTACCTACATAACTTACTTTATTTACCTTTATATCTTTAATGCTGTTAAGTATCATAACTGTTGAGAAACTAGGCTCATTAGTTTGTTTATTCAATGTACATAATAATTTACTTTAATAGAAGTTGATTAGGATTTATCGAACATAGAAACTCCGTTCGATATTTTGTAAATGTGCAAGAACCTGCTTCTCAAACATTTTGTGCTTGTCCATAACGAAACTAGAATTAAATTAGTTATGAAGTTTAAATATGTGCTTGTAGTTTGTAGTTAACATTTTATCCGCATAATATTTACTGAAAGTTGAGCCTTCGTAGAGACTGCTCTTAAAATTTTAGTTCGCGTATCTATCTAATTTTCATTCAATATTCTATCTTACCACAGCATAATTATTTATAAATATTAAATTGGTCTTTGAATCTAGGTTTTGATGAGTTAACGAAATTAAGAATTAAAGTCAATAATAGTCTTGCAAAGTAAGCTTTAAATTTTCAATCTGCGTGTTGCATTTTTTTTAACCGATAGCGCTATCTATATTTTACGGGTTTTCAGTAAAATCGTTAAATATAACTGGTATTCCATGATAGGTATTTCAAATCTATCGTTAGTGTATCGCATACTCGAAATTGGTATTTTTTTTACAAATCACATCAAAACTACCGTTACCGTTATTAAACATATTGTAAATCGATCGCAGACAAAGCGATTATGGGACTTGCTTGAGCCAAACAACTGTCAGTAATGCCTGTAAATGTTAAAAAAACGCGTAGGCGCGAATGTTTGCTGTGTAAATATGGTGTTATTATGATTTATTCGGCCATTAGTGACGCTTGACCCAACTTTTGTGATTTCGAACCGTTTATATTTGTTTAGTAAACATCATCTATTGTTAAAAGTTTTGTTATGTTAACTCCGATTTCTCTAAATGTTCCAATTTACCACGTATTGCTCTAATAAATATCTTTTATTTACTTTGCAAAGTGTTTTTAGGTGCCTTTTGGAACGTTATTCTAAATACCATGTATAAGTTGTAGAGTTCGCGGTCGAAAGTTGTATTAAACCATTGCAGATTTACTCTATTTATGTTCTGTACAATAAGTCTGATTATAACTTTGTTGTATATTAATTTGACTCATTCCATGTTTCAAATTCGATTCGATCTGTAGTACGATCGCCATGTTGAAATAGTCGGCATAATACGATTGTTTTGACGTTTGTAATTCAGTGTCTCTCGTGGAGACAGCGACTATTTAATTCTTTGGAGTTTAACTTGTGTAGATTGCGACTTGCGATAGTTATTGCGCCCTAAAGAAATGAATAGTTGTCATTAATTACAAAAATATAAGTGTTAAATGAATACTACTTACTTACTACTAAACAGATTAAATGACGTGACTACATCAACGGTGAATCTACTATCTTTAGGAACTACTTACTATACATAATGTTGCTTCAGCTGTTCTAAGTATCAAAAATCTTTAACCAGACCGATAGAGCACCGAGATATTGCAATTTACCAAAGTCAGTTTCCTATAACGCATTATTAATTCTCCATAACATCTTCCTTTGTGTGGTAGAGGTACGGTAGGTAGGTATGGTAACTCACAAAGGAATTGCACGCCCCTTGTGCTGCTTATTAATTCAGTTAGCAGTGAATCGCTTGAGGTTTCAATTACACGTCGAATACAGGTTGTACAGGTTGTATAAGACTACCTAGGAGCTAAGGAGTGCTGCTAAGACGATAATTGACCGAGCGAAGCGAAGGTCTCTGAGTCTACTTGAGTGAATTGGCACTTGTCCGTCCGTCCGTCCGTCCGTCCGTCAGTCCGTCTGTCAGAGCCTTATAACTTCTGAATTACTGAACGTAATTACTTCAAATTTAAATATAATATGTAAACCGATGGCCTCCCGCCGAATATGGCTTAAAAAGTTATAAAAATCTTTATTTCAGGGGGGCTCTCATAGAAGCGAATGCGTAGTAAAATATTTTTTATAGCGTTAAATAGGGTTGCGGTATATCATTTTAAAGATAATTAGGAATAGAGTCCAAAAATATATTTTTTTTTAATTTTTCCCCTAAAATTGACGAAATGATAGGCTTTCAAAGTGGCGATTTTCTAACGTCCAAAGTTGACCTCAGAACTCTCAACTTTCTGAAAGGCTGAGCCTGAAACTTTGGATTATATCCTGTACATGAACAACAAATACTAAAATTAGATAAATATTATAAGGAAACGAAATTATTTAATTTTTAATGTGCTTCAGTATTATTAACAGAACTTCACAATTATGTCAATAGATGGCGCTCTGTACAAGTTTATGGATACCGCGAGGTCTCAGTTCGGGGCGAACCACTAGTATAATATTACGCTTTAGGAAAAATGATGTTATGACGCAATGAATATGGTGGACTTGACCACCACAAACCCGTAAAAGGAGATTAAATACTTATTTAAATGTACCGTTATTTAGGTAATGAAAGTTCATCCACCAACTTTTCTAGGTCAGTAAATAGTTTTTTTTCGCGCGTCTTCTATAATATGTCGCAGTGCATCTCCGTGCCGCGTCGCATAAGTGGGCCCAGCTCCATACAAACTCATACAAATAATATTTTCCGCTACGTGCTGCGCCGCGCCGTGCATCTGTAGTGACGCGAGATCTTTACGGTACGTTTATAACGCGACTTATATCTATATTTTATACTATAATACATATTATATTGATGTATTATAATCTGCTCAACTCATGTAAACATTTTAGTATTGACTTCCATTTTAATTATGAGCATGCAACGCAATAGTTATGTTAATTGGTAATTAGTTACAAAGCCAATGCGCATCGTAAAATTATTAGCTGTTATTGTTTTTATTGTAAAATACCCACTCCGTTGGAATTTAATGTGATTTGAATTTTATGCAAAATATCTATTTAAATGGTGCAAATATCCCGACAAGCGTAGTTTGAATTTTGCACTGACTATTCTCTATTTTATTTGCCGGCGAATCTTTTGATACTCAGAATTCCTACGTTTTATGAAACAAGGTAGTTTATATTTTTATCCCTGTGTTTTATCCACTTGCTATTGTAAGACAAGGGTCTAGCCGAAAACCACGCATAAACATATTATAACTATACAAAATTTTGCGCTTTGGAAACATATCTCTTAAATCTCATCAAATTACCAAATCTCAGTTGCTCGCACTTGCTCCCACTAGTTCAACCGTTGAACTAGTGGGAATAAATATGAAATTTGACTGATTAGATAAAATCGTGTCAACTAATAAGTTGAACTAGTGGGAACTACCCTGTTCCACGTAGATTCGGCTGTTTTTAAAACTCCCATTAGAATTCTTTACTGTTCCAGAATAAAAAATATTTCGTCCGCGTGGTTCAAGTTTTTTGATTCCCGCGGGAACTCCTTAATTTTCCGGGTTAAAAAGCCTATGCCACTCTTCAGGCCTCCAACTATACCCATGCCAAAAATCAAGTCGATCCGTTGATCCGGTAGCGGCGTGATTGAAGGACAACCCAATAAACCAACAAAACAACAAACAAACACACTTTAGCATTTATAATATTATGTAGTATGATCCCGTCGCGTCGTCATTGAAGCGTCAGCGTTGAAAACAAGGCTGTAGCTTGCACTGACAGAATAGTATATTCCTGGATAAATAATAGCTTTTGTTTAGTAACATTCGAGGTAGCACTAGGTAGGGTACATCGTGTAATGTGACCAAGTTAAAGCGGTAACTGCGGTTACATTTAATACGCAGTTAATTTCCTGTGCAGACTGGTGGGGTACATAATGGCACCTCATTTATATGGTTTCCGCAACCACTAGTATTCGCATCCTTTTCGACTAAGGGCATGAATTTATGGATGTTATAAAACTGCTTAAGGTAAAGGTAGTGTTGAGTATATCAAATGAGAGTACTTAACTGTAAAACAAAGGCTAATGAACAAAGAGTTACGAATGGTTACGGATATATTTAAAAAAAAAATGCATTTATTTATATTAAATAAATAATTGATATTCATCAAAATATATTACATAGTCATGGAAACATAAAGTCAATAACGTAACGGAGAAAGTTTGATTTTACTCATTTGTATACCCCGGACTTATGCAAATCGATTCTAAAGGAGGTAGGTAAACTCCAAAAACATTTTAAAACGTGTGAGGGTGGAAAACACACTTCGGGCAGGACAGGGGCTTACTACCATTGTTTAAAGCAGTATTACTTTAATGTTGTTAAAGCTCTTGCCTCAGTAACATAATCCTTATGTTAGGGACGTCAAGCGTACATCATATTATGAATCTGACATTTTAAAATAGTATTGCTTTAAGCGATAGAAGTATGGCCCCAGGACCACGTCATGGGAAATGCGCTTCGTCGTATCAGACAGATTTGTGCCTAAATGAAAGTTCCACTGACTGATCCAGGCACACGAATTACGTGAGAACGTGAACGGTTTTTTACATGTATAGAAAAATATTTTACATCAATGGTTTTTATCAACGTGCTCTGATGGTCTACTAAAATCAACATGTATGGCGACATTTTTATGCTCCTTCGCCACTTGTATGCTTATTTGTTTATTAATATTTCAACCTCCACACTACCAAAGGTTAACTGGAAGAGAATACCTCTAGGTATTAAGTTCGCCATTCAAGTGCATTGTAATGTATGTGCAATAAAGAATTTAAAACAAACAAACAAAAATATTTTAGGTATCAGCTTCAATGATCAAAGACAACAGGAGATTGATGATCTTACTCGTATCTCACAAACGGAAAATTGCTCCTAAAAACCAATTGCTCGCGTAACTAACAAAATCGTAAAGACGATTCGCTTTTCGCATTTTCACCCTTGCAGAAAACATTACGTAACAACAGTAAAAATATTTCGCGCTCGCTGCGGATGTTACGGGCTCAAATGCGGAAAATCAGTTTAGGCTTCATTCGTATGCAACGTTCATTTATCAACGAGCGGTTACGAAAATTTTTTTGGCATTTTGTATACTGTCTGACGTAACAATCATACTAATTACTAATATTATAAATGCGAAAGTGTGTTTGTTTGTTGGTTTATCCTTTAATCACGCCGCAACGGAGCGACGGATCTACGTGATTTTTGACATGGGTATACTTGAGGACCTGGAGAGTGACATAGGCTACTTTTTATTCCGTAAAGTTAAGGAGTTCCCGCGGGATAAAAAAAATTAAACCACGCGGACGAAGTCGCGGGCATCAGCTAGTTTAAATATGAGTTTAAAAATACACGTTTTGTTTTATATCTTACTAGATGACAGCCGCGATTTCGCCCGCGTGGATTTAGGTTTTGAAAAATCTCGAGATTTTCTCTCGAGAAGGACACTAGAAACTCTTTGATTTTCAGGGATGTAAAGTATGCCCTTCTCCGGGATGGATGCATTATATCTCAACAGTTAGCACCAATTTCTTTTTAAACCAATACAAGTCTTCAATCTGTAAAAGACAGACGGACAGACTATTAATACTCGTATTTGTGTGGATACAGCTGCCGATTAGTAGTAAAATAGATTTTAATTTCCAGTTTTGAATAAAGATAAACAAAAACTAGACCACCATCGGCGAAATAGACACATCTTTCAGAATGTTATAGAAAACTCTATGGCATGCAGACTTCCTCACGATGTGTCACTTTAAGGCAAAGCTTTAAGGTTACCTAAACGAAGTTAAACCTGTTTAATTTCTTAACCCGCACATAACCACGGTCCCTTCCGAATAGAAGGCGTAGACGTCTTAAGAGGCCGTATACTCGCCATCGGTTAATTTTGGAATCTGTAGGTATACCGCACAGTAGACCGTTAGGCTGCACTCATACATAGACGACATAGGCCAGTAAAGATACTTTGATACTTTGCGTAGTCAAGTTCGTACGTACGTGCGGTCGTACGATCTGCAGTACCATTTTACACGTGAATTTGATCAGACTTTGATAATATTTTTTGGTAATATAGGTATTTTATAGAACTTTATTTTTACACAATTTGTGTTATATAAATACTAAACATTCATGGTAAATTTTATTTTATCAGTAATTTCGTCAAACTTTTAAGAAATACAGGTTATTGTGACGCGTAAATTTTGATAAATCGTGCACATTGATTTGATTTTTTTATTAACTAATTTTGTATAGAACGTATAAAAACGAATTGCAACAGTCCAATTTTAAGAGCGTGTTTATCATATTAGTATTTTTTATAAGTCATTTATTATAATTTTTCGTGGATTTATATGGGTGAAACGTGTCACCCAAAAGTGCAAAAATGGTAAACGTATTCTGCAAGAATGAGAATTTCACTATTATATTTCAATAAAATTAAATTTTTATTTGCAACAGTCTAAAGGAGGGTCTAATCTTTAATGTTTTAATTTTCTTTTTGTTATAATACTAATATCTCATGCACAAAGCTCATCAAAAGTTCTTAAAATGTCGGTTTACGGGTTTACGGACTGTTAACCAATATGCTGTCGCCGCTTGATTATACCTACTCAGAATTTAGTCTAAAGTTAATATTTTGTATTCTTATTTTAGAGGTGTGCTAGTATTGAAAATAAGATGGTAGAGTTTTTTAGCCTTTTCAGAACACAGCCTAAAACACTAAACCCCGTAAAGGCCATTCCATGTAGCAATAAATAGCTCATTTCAATCTCAATGAGCTTTGTACTGTGTAGTGCAAATGTTTGCAGTGTTTTGTTTGCCACGATAGCTTTGTGTAATCCTGTTAAATGGGTGTCGAAATAACGTTAACATTAATACCTCCAATAATAACAGCCAAAAGTTATCACTGTAGATGTTAAAACAATAATAATAACCAGCTATTTGGATTTTGCATATTAAGGTACGTTATTTTGTATCTATCTAACCTAATCTGTCATCATATTAGTGGAAGGCCTTAGCCGCCTCAGCAGGGCTAGCATGGGCCGGTGATAATATTTTTATCCCCCGATTTTATCCACTGACAAGAGATAAAATTAACTTATCCACTTCTCAGAGCACGGCAACAGGGGAGAGGAGAACTTTATCCACGTTTGACATTTCACGGGGACTCGGGGGACTATTTATCCACCGTTATTTAGCGTTTTTATTTATTTATTTAGGAATAAAATTTTTATCCTCTCCTCGGGGAGAAAATTGTCTCGGCCCATGCTTGGGGGGCTGGTTCAATTTTTTTTCCACTTGGCCAGCGTGGTGGCCTTAACAATTCGGGGGCTTTTTTTCGAGTACCAGTTTCTCGAACATTAAAAATAAAACATCTCTGTATAAAAAATAAAAATCATCGATGCTTTGCCGATTTCGCGTTTTACTGCAACAATTATAATATCCATTCAATTTTGATGAGTGACATCTCATCTGATGCAGCAGGTTATATTTTCGGATCGAATCGGATTTTCCGATGTATACAATATTGGCTAGTAAAGATATGCACGTTAACTTTTGAAATGACATTTTTTGTGAATTTTCATATTTCTGTTTATTTTATGAAAAATCCATGCAGATAAAATAAATGAACCATGAATCTCCAAATGAAACTAAATTGAAAGGACTTAAGACCTAGAACTACCTAGAGTTAATTTTTTTCCTTATTCTGGAAATGGTAATCGAATCGAACAAGCTTATACCTACGAAACAGCTAAAGGTAAACAAAGCCGTATACGAGCATTTAGTCATTATTATATTATCGAATTCCCCTATTCCAAGATTATGCACAACCTTAAACCAAAACAGTATGATTGCCGATATTTTTTCTGACTCATCATACAAGTCCCGAGAAAAGTCTTTTAAGTCCTGGAGGCCATTATTTTGCTAATCCTTCTGGAAACAGGAAGTTGGACTCAATATTATTATATTACAAAATCAGAAATTTTAACGTTAGTCAATTATTTTTTTATAATAGCCTCGTTTCTTAGGGTAACATTTCTTTATCTTGTATAAATTTTTTTTAAATATCTTTTTCTTTTAGCTTTAATAGTTGTTGTTTTTTTTAGTACATGCTATGTTCACATTAATTAAGTACTTAATCACTTCACCTAGTACTACTACTACAGTCCATTAACGTCCCACTGTTGGGCACAAGCCTCCACTCTTATAGCACGGGGGTGAAAAACCGCCAACTTCCTAACTCCAGACTAAGTAACTGAGAATTTCTGTAGTCAGAAAAACCCAATACTTAATTATGACCCGGGACTCGAACCCGGGACCTCGTCAGCCGCAGTCGAACATGCCAACCACTAGACCAAAGAGGCAGTCGATTTATATGATGGGTTTTATTTTTATTCATGTGTAAGTGATTGTTAGTAAACCTAATAAATCAAAATAAAATAAATACACCCAGTTAATTTCATCGAGTTTAGTAATCGATCATCAACTTTTTTCCCAAGTGTGCTAGTAACCTACATAATATTAATCAATCATAATATCATTTCAATAATAACCGCCGACCTCCTAGAGAGAAGAAGAAAACACTTGGCACAAAGATTTTATCACACATCAAATCCCCTTGACTGGAAGCGACAAAGTTACACACTCACCGCCACTTTCTTCCAGACTCTATCGTATGCATAAATAACATTAGATTCATACACGACATTTTAGTATCTATATGGAATGCAATACGGTCTACTTTAGTGTGAATCCAAGCGGTTCATTCCAACCGAGCTTGCGGCTGGGTGTTCGATCGAGAACGGGCGTCTATACAAATATTTGTTCCGTTTACTCTGCGCTTGTTAACGCTGCTTATACCTGGGCCACGTTTAAATTGCAACGTGCATTTAAATGCAAATACATTTTTATTACTTGGTATTATATTATGTTTATTTTAATAGTAATAAAGTAGATTCTGCCTCAATAAATACTACTGGATCTGGAGCTTTTTTTAAATCATTGAAAAACAATTCTTTTACCAAAGTGTCTGAAATAAAATTAATTTAACGGAACAAAATATTTTAAAAATTAAACGAATATTGATGAGGAATTCACCCAAGTACCTACGTAACTTTAATCTATACTAATATTATAAATGCGAAACTTTGGATTAATGGATGTTTGTTACTCAATCACGCCCCAACGGCTGAACGGATCTGGATGAAATTTTGCACAGAGATAGATTATAGTCTGGAATAACACAAAGGCTACTTTTTATCCCGGAGAATTAAAGAGTTCCTGCGGGAACCAAAAACCTCAATTCATGCGGACGATGTCGCGGGCATCAGCTAGTAGTTAATACTTTGATGATCTAACTGGCGCAGTTTTTCAGTGTAAGTATGAGGATTTAGTCTGTAGTTATGCGTTTGACATCAGATACACCTGATCGCAAGCAAAGATTAGGTTTGAACTTGAGCGTTATCTGAGATGATGTCCTTTCACTCTTTACATAGAATCATCATCTACTGAGAATGTTGGAATGGAGCATCTGATAAAGCACGTTCCAGACGTGGCCCGTATGTATGAGGTCTGAAACCACTTGAGGTAGTGCAAGCTCAAATTGCGTTAGACATTTAACGCCATCCGCGTTTGTGTTTACAGATAACAAAAATTTTATTCACGTTGTCGCGCAAATTGTTGATATTTCCGTTCCGTAGTGGAATTCGGTAGCTTTCGAACTTTTTACTGTTATCGGCTTCTCCTAACCACGTCTACACCCATTTGGAAAAATTGGAGCCAATTTTCGTTTCACTTTTTTCACTTTTACTGGCAAGGAACTAGTTTTCTACATTACATACAGCTGGAACCTAATTATTTGAACGTAACTTAATGATACAATATGAGCAATCGTATATATTTTTTAATAAGTCAGTCAAAATAGAAATACATTTGTTTTTAAAAAATTCAAACAAGCTTTTATAAGTGCCATTGAATCTTGTATGTTATTGTGCTGTAAAATTAGTAGTATTATTATGAAGAATTATGAGAGATAGATAAAAATAAATTTATACCACAAAAATACAAGCGTTATAATTTCAAGATAAGTACATACGTATAAAATAAACGTAACGTATCTGAATAAATTTCTATGGAATTCGGTTTAATTAGTAATAAGGTAGGTACGATGTCATTATCGAATAATTAACTGGAATCTGAAATGACAAGAAGACTGTAGAACGTTACTCTACGTGACTAATTAGGGAATTACGACAGACAAGAGGCTTAACAAAACTTACAATGAATAAACGCATAAAAGATTTTCCCGATGTTGCGAAAATGTATTCAATAAAGCGTTAATCGCGATCCATAAAATTAGTAGCTAATTGAATGACAACGTAAAGTGCGTAAAAGTTAATTAAATTATCGAAAATTACTTTAAGCTCTTAATACCGTTTCATCGCTGTTAAACGAAATCACTTCGCGTAATTTCCTGCTATTTTCATTACAGCGATATTACGTGAGTCAAGCATAGTATTTTATTTAAACTGTTGGAAATGGAGAAGACCAAACTTCGAAGATACCTACCCAAAGATCTCCTTTCTGTATATTATTATGTTGTGTATCGGTTGTTTCAACTTTCAGCGCTGACGCAACGACGAATGTAACGTAGGTACGTAGTACGTACGTAATAATATTATCATAATGTTTTTAACAATGAATTCAACTACGAAAATAATAGTTTAGAGAACACGGGTCATCTGACCGACGCGACGGTTCAATCGGGGGTTTTGAATATATCTAGAAAAAAGAAAATAATTTGATCAACTTTATCCAACCAAGAAGGAATAAAGGTAAACGAGGCGAATAAAAGGTTTTATAATAGAATTCCGAGGGATACGTAATTTGATTTTATGGATCCATAGACTTTCGATTTAACTCAATCTTTAATATTAGATATTTCTGTTTATTTCTCTATTTCTTATTTTTTAGGTTAGTAGTAAAAAAAATTGCGATAATTTTGATTTTAATTACTTACTACTTAGAAAGAAATGTACATCAAAGGTTTTTGTAGATTAAAATACTCGTAAGAACGCTAAATAGCGTAAGCGTGCGTGAACTTTTATGTCCCAATAAATAAAGCCTTTAAGTAGAGAGTCGGCATTGAAACTGCTTGCGCGGCTTACGAATTCATTTTGCCAAACAAGGTCCTAACATGCTTTCCCAGTCGTTATGGTATCACCACACATGCATCTATGGGCTACTAAAGGAATATGGACATAATATTATAGTTTCTCTAGATACCAACAAGGTATGTTTTATTTATAGCTTTCATCCATCAGGGCAACTATGCACTATACTTAGATTATTTTAATAAAATCCATAACGTTATTATCAAAGCGAAAGTGCGTTTGTTGTTATCTACTTCTTTTACAAAGAAACGGAGCGACGGATAAGCTAATTCTGTCATGAAAACTGATATATCACTAATTTAATTTCTTAGAAAATATGGATCCCACCGGATAACCTTAGTTTACCCAAAGCTGTTGTACGATTACAAAAATAATTATGTTTGCAATTTTACTACCTACTAGCTAATGCCCGCGACTTTATCCGCGTGGATTGAGGTTTTTGGTTCTCACGGGAACTCTTTAATTTTCCGGGATAAAATGTGCCTATGTGCCTTTGTGCTATTCCAGACTATAATCTATCTCTGTGCCAAATTTTATCCAGATCCGTGTAGCCGTTGTGGCGTGATTGAGAAACAAACATTCATCCATCCATTCATCCAAACTTTCGCATTTATAATACTAGCTGATGCCCGCGACTTTGTCCGCGTGGATTGAGGTATTATGGTTCCCGCGGGAACTCTTTAATTTTCCGGAATAAAAAGTAGCTCCCGTAGTAGTAAAAGTAGTTCCCGCGGGAACAAAAAAAACTTAAACCACGCGAAGTTGCGGGAATCAGCTAGTAGTGGGTATAATGGATACCATCCATGCTGTGTTATTTGTATCCTATCCTAGACTAAAATGGTCACTATATGATCAGCAGGTAAGGTTTGTAACTGCAAACTTTAAATAACTATTATTAACGATCACATAATTGTATTTGTTTTAAAAAAAATGTGTGGCAAGACCTTTACAACTTGAAACCGGGGTACTAAGCTAGATTTTAATTTGATACTCGTGTCTGTATATTGCGTCACCAGCTTTCGGTAAAGCTCTAGAGAAATAGTGTTATTATTTTTTCTTTTAGGGTCAGATTTAGGCTTACGTTTCGTAAAGCAAGTTTTGGTAGTGTAACAAGGAAGATAGATAAATAGACAGATAGAAAGACTGCACACACTTATGATAAAAAGTACAAAGAAACTTAAATCAAACTTAATACAAAAGGAAGGTTAGTAAAGGGAAGAGAAATATTAGTTATTTAATTTGATTTACTTATTTTTATTATTTTTGTACTAAATACGTATTAAGATTAACTAACACAGTAGACAAAGTGGACATTTAATTTGATTTACTTATTTTTATTATTTTTGTACAAAATAAGTCATAATATGTTAACTGACACAGAAATAAGTAAGTGGACAAAGTTAAACATATCTTTCAAATAGAAATTTCTTCCAGCTTCCCTCGAAGGTAAGTAAAAATTGTGATTTGCTCTAAAGGTACAAAACTTATTTAAGTGATAACAAAAAAAAAAAAAAACTCAATTCGATTTAAACTTACTCGTATCCATTTTTTTTATTTTGTTTTTACCCAGCTTTACTTAAGATTGGGTCACAATGATCGAAAATGGTTATAATTTCCACTATCTACACCCATAATAACATTATAAAATGTAAAAGTACGTAACTTGTTTGTTGTCGAAGCGGTAATAGACTAGTTTTTGATCAGGGCTTCGAACCCCAGGCAGGCACCTCTAACCCTTCGGAGCTATGTGTCATCATCATCATCATCAACCGACAGACGTCCACTGCTGGACATAGGTCTCTTGCAAGGATTTCCACACGCCGCGGTCTTGCGCCGCCTGGATCCAGCGACTCCCTGCGACTCGTCTCATGTCGTCCGTCCAGCGAGTAGGGGTGCGTTCCGAAATACACTGAGAGCACTGAAAGTCCCCAGTAAAGAGCACTGCCAGTGCTCGCAGTGCTTATAATGGAACACACACTAGGCCTGCCAACGCTGCGCATCCCAGCTATGTATGTTTTAAGAAATTTATAATATCTCGTGCTGGAGTACATCGCATCGTGCGGAAACCTGTATGCCTAAGAGTCCTTCATAATGTTCTCAAAGGTGTGTAAAGTCTGTCTTCGCTCTTAGCCAGCGTGGTGAACTTTGACCAAACACTTGTAATTCTGAGAGGAGACTCGTGTTCAGTAGTAAGCCGGCAATGGGTTGAAGTGCTCTTTGTGTAGTTGTTTGTACGTCGATGCAACGGAGCAACGGATGCAAAGGTCCACCTAGTGAGAGTTACAGGCTATATTTGTCATCCCAGAAAATCCTGGGATTTTAAAAACCTAAATCCACGCGGGCATTATCTTTTAATATTCAAACACTCCCAAATTCACATCTATTATCAAAAACTCCATAAAGAATGTGCGAGTTGAGTATGAAAATTTGGTCCAAAAATTTCCTCCAAACAAGGTGAGCACATGAACTGGGTCGTAACGTAAAGGCATGGTCATAAATATCCATATAAAGTTGCACGCCGCCCGGTATTCGGGTTATCTCGTTCAGCGTAATAGCGTGCTAGGTAACCAATGTTTGTTGTGCTATAAACGGTGATGTAAGGGAATCGCTAAGATGATCTTAAAATTGTAGTACACTAAGGCTTTTTAGGCGAATCTCACACTGCGACGCGCCCCGCGACGGAGCGCGGCGCGCTATGGTCCCAAATCTATACTTTATATTATATATATATTTTATATAAGAAAGTTTGTCTGTCTGCATAACTGTCTGTCTGCTATGCTTTCACGGCTCACCCATTCAACCGATTTTGATGAAATTTGGTACAGGGGTAGGTTTTATCCCGGGGAAAGACATAGGACTTTTTATTCCGGGAAATTAAAGAGTTCCTGCGGGAATCAAAAAATCTTAATCCATGCGGACGAAGTCGCGGGAATCATCTAGTTTTGTTACAAAATGTAGTTTACAAAATAACATACAGTACGGTCAACCCACAGATAGTAAACCGCAAAAACGCAAAAACATTCGCGTAGTATAGAATTCGCCTTATTGGCAATTTCGATTTAGTATTTGAGTCCCCTTTTGCTTCTTCTTTTGCTGCTGTTAAATTTTTTTATAACTATTTATCCACCTCCTGGTTCCATCATTAGATCAGCTCGGTGGAACCAAAGTATTGCATTATCATCGGTGTTACGTAAGCTTGCAAAGTTGCAAATCCCACTAGAGGTATGGGTTTTGATATAACTGCCATACCCCTAACAGGTTAGCCCACGACCATCTTAGACTGCATCATCACTTATCATCAGGTGAGATCGCAGTCAAGGGCTAACTTGTTGTGGAATAAAGAAAAACATACATGGTTAGATAGTAACAGCTAATGAAAGCGTGTTAAAAAGTTTCCATGAGAGTTTTTATAGTTATATGTGTTATATGGGGCCAAAGAAAATTTTTTTTTCCCGAGGGCGCTATTTTGAATTCAGAGCGAAGTGAAGGATTCTAAAGTAGAATCCTGAGCGTAGCGAGGCCCCGAGTGACACACACTATTTTTCAACATAACGTATGAGAAAAAGCTAGGAGTATCAACCTTCTATGTATGGACATTACCTATACGTTTAAGCACCAATCAGAAGCTCGAACGCGGACCAACCAGAAGATACTCCTATCACTAAAGCACGAACGCGGACCAATCAGAACAGATAAATGAAAAGTCCTATGGGCCTAAAAATTACATTTTGCTCCCGCTATCCTCTGAAGCCAATATTCGTTTTTCGAATAGGTATGATGAAAAAATCTTTCATTGACGCGGACGAACGCTTTAATTTTCCAGGATAAAAAGTAAAGGAACACGTTAATGTATAATTAATGATACAACCTAAATTTCGTCAAACAAATGGAAAGTAAAAAAGTAACAAAGAGACAAACACTATTTTGTATTTATGTATGGAGTAGCTGATGCCCGCGACTTCGTCCGCGTGGACTAAATTTTTTGGATTCCCGCGGGAACTCCTCAATTTTCCGGGATACAAAGTAGCCTTTGTCACTCCGCAGGTCCTCGACTATACCCATGCCAAACATCAGGTCGATCCGTTGCTCCGTTGCAGCGTGATTGAAGGACAAACCAACAAACCAACACACAAACACACTTTCGCATTTATAATATTAGTATGATGTGTCCATCAGTCACTATCACTATAATAATAGACCATTAATAGGCATATAACATACAAAATAAGGCAACAAAAATACAGGTTCAGTTAAAACTATAGAGGAAATTGGTACGACGACGGCGTGAAAAGAGAGCGTGAATTTAAAAAAAAAAGCCAATCGGTAACGAAGAGACGATGTTGTAAAATTTTATCTATTGGGAGGTGCGGGTTATTGGCGCATTTGGGCCTGATGTTCTTGCCTTAAGCGCCATTTCGCTTTGCGGAATATAAATGTAACTAACAGTTGTTTACCTTTTTTTCAGAAGGCAATAAAGGCCATTTTACCCGGGAATCTTTAAGATATTATACGGAGTTAGTCGGCATTTTCAGAATGATGCTGTGGTTTGCGCTTTAGGGAATTGAAATTTAGGTTGTATCAGTTGTTTTTATGTTTTGCTTACTTATTTTCGTCGGCACGCGAATAGGGTTTGTTTTGTCTAGGGATTAAGTTGAGTGGCCATTTCAGAAATATGTTTATTGTAGGGCTTTTACCACAGCTTACCAGCCCTACAGTTGCTAGGAGACATCTTCTTGCGCCATGTTGACGCTATATAATATTGTCAAACCTTTAATTTCACAACAAAGGAAAATAGGTTATAGGAAACTATTTTACAAAAACTTTGCCGTTGCTCAGGGGGGTTACTACCATCGCTTAAAGCAGTATTATTTAAAAATGACAGTTTTATGTCACGTACCTTGACGTCCCTAAAATAAGGCTTTTAATTCTAAAACACGAACGTCAACAATATTAAAACAATACGGTTTTCATAGCTTTAATGTGATATATTCAATAGATGTAAATTTGCGTTTTTTGCTTATGTTTCCATGCATTTAAGTTGTGATGACTATTGAGTATATAACATTCTCTCTTTGCGTCGTATTCCTCATTACTGAGAGTCGTGACCGCTTTCCATTAATCACATAATGGTAGGAGTTTTCTTGGAATAATAATGCGGTGGGGCCGTACGTCCTTCCGCATACGACTCGACTAAGAGTATAAACTCTTAGGTTTTTGTAACGATTATTATCAGATGCAGGTAGGTACGTATAGTTCGCGCGCTAGTTGAATACAGAGTAAATGTATGGTGACACATACATTTACTCTGCATTCAACTCGCGCGCGAACTGTACTTTAGATAGACAGAAATGGGACTGTACGCAGCAAAATGATACAATAGCTGGCGATTAAATGGCTTAGCGATTGCAATAAATAATTCAAACAACGTCCCTGGTCGATACGCTACACACCGAGACAGCATTAAAAGCTCATTCTAGAATGTAGAGCTAAATAGAAAATATGCATTAAAAATTACGTGAGCTAACACCGCGTATACAGATGTTGTCAATTTTCGTTAAGTTTATTTATATAATTAAAAAAGCTTTTAAAATTCCCACTAAATACATCAGCTGCCGAAAATGGAACTTAACCAGTTTATTTTCACACAATATGAATATCAAAATTATTATGAGCTGCTGGTTTTAGCATCGTTTTCGTTTTTGTATCCGTGACGTGTATCCTGTAAGATAATTGTTGAACTATCTACTACGGAAGAATCCGATGCGAACGCCTCGATATCCTGATACTTTGTAGGTATTATAAATTACTAGTTGATGCCCGCGCCTTCAGCGGCCTGGATTGAGGTTTTTTTGTTACGCGGGAACTTTGTAATTTTCCAGTATAAAAGGTAACCTATGTGTTATTCCAAACTATCTCTGTTCCAAATTTCATCCAGATCCGTTCAGTCGTTCTGAAGTGATTGAGTAACAAACATTCATCCATCCACCCATCAATCCAAACTTTCGCATAATTTATAATATTAGTATAGAGTATAGATTACTTACTGGCGATCGTTTCGGCCTTGTTATTCGTTATCGTTACGCACACCGAGGTTCTGCTTAGTACAGGACAAAACGCTCTCGCAAAACGCCTATACGTCTCGAAGAAAACTCGTAAGTGTGACAAGACCCTATCAATGAAATTCAGACTTAAATAAATACTAGAGCGGAAATATTATATGAAATTCTAATTGCTTGCGTTGAATCCCGAGAACGGTCTAATTTTAAATTTAAATTTTAGACACTACCGCTTCCGAGAATTTAGTTATAAAACTGTTTTTAAACATTTATGGTAGGTACTTACACATAAAGGACGCTAATCGCTATGTCAAAGTAGCATAACAATTGAAATACCAATGTATTATTTTTAAATATCTTCGTTGTTGTTTTTAACATGCCGTGGTCTTCCGCAGCCTGGGTCCTTCGTCCGTCCAACGGTGCGAGGCCGCCATTCCAGCACCTTAGGACCCTAACGGCTATTGTTTCTTCGAACTTACAATTTAAGATAGATAGATTGATAATTTTTTTATTGCCACACAAAACATACAACTAAATTATAAACAAAATACAGAAACCAACGCATGCGCAAGGACGGCCATTTTAGTTACTTTCCCATTTCTGATTTGGCAAAGTAGAGTGATAGTCCAGTCATCTTAGTAGTTCACCTCGGAATTTGAGATACCCAGCTGATTTTTTGTATAAACTTGTATTTTGGCATTCTAAAAGTTGTCTCAAAACCTACATATGGTAGGGTGTCCGCGTCTATTAAAATTTGAGGTCAAAGGTCACAAAAATCGATTTTTTGCTTATTTTTTGCAAATATCTCATTTCCTATGGGGTTTTCGCTATTTGTATTTATTATCAATATTGTAGAGAATTAAATTCCCTACAACTTTTGTTTACAAAAATTTTTTATACGTTGAATCGTTTTCGAGATAGAGGGCGGAGAGCGCGCGGTTAGAGCATAATGTAAGGTCAACCGGTATAGTCTTGGTCAAAACACGCTACCTATATAAAGTTTATTAAGTAAATATTGATAAATATATAATTAATAATAATTTTCATTTGTTATCAACTATTTATTACATTATACATATTTAATCATTTTTTTCATCAATTGAATCCATCGACTTGAATCTATCTATTCAATAATACTTACAAGTTACAACCCATTCCTAAAATTAAAAAAATATTAAGGGACAAACTTTAATTACATTATAATTATATTCTCATTTCCACTAATTATATTTTAAGTAGACAATAATGAAGTACAGATTGGAGTAGCATCTTCAGGAGTAGTATCTTCAGGAGTAGCATCTTTAGGAGATGTTGACTCGACAATGCACGATTGTAAAGTCTTTACATTCGTGCATTGTAGAGACCACACCATAGACCACATACACACATTGAGGCAGATTGTGCAGAAGTCCTATGAGTACAAACAGCCTCTGTGTCTCGCTTTCGTGGACTATGAGAAGGCCTTTGACTCCATCGAGACCTGGGCTGTTCTGGAATCCTTGCAGCGATCCCAAGTTGATTGGCGATACATCGAAGTTTTGAAATGCCTATATAGCTCGGCATTTATGTCTGTCCAAGTACAGGGTGCGTCTACAAGACCTATCCAATTGCATCGCGGGGTGAGACAGGGGGATGTTCTGTCCCCGAAACTGTTTTCTAGTGCTTTGGAAGATGTCTTTAAAACGCTTGACTGGAACGAACAAGGCATCAACGTGAACGGAGAGCACATTTCACACCTCCGCTTCGCTGATGATATCGTCATCATCGCAAGTTCGCTGCAAGAGCTGCAGAAGATGCTCGATAGCCTTCACGCTGCCTCCCGACGTGTCGGTCTCCGGATGAACTTTGACAAGACCAAGGTCATGTTCAATGAATTGGTCATTCCGGGGCCGATTACTGTCAACGGATCTATTCTCGAAACTGTCCAAGAATACACATACCTTGGGCAAATTTTGCAAGTAGGAAGTAACAGTTTCGAGAAAGAGATAGAACGGAGAATACAGCTGGGCTGGGCAGCATATGGCCAACTCCGTCGAGTCTTTTCGTCGCCTATACCGCAATGCCTGAAGACCAAAGTCTTCAATCAGTGCGTCCTGCCGGTTATGACTTACGGTGCCGAAACGTGGACACTGACATCGAGGCTAGTCACAGACTTCAAGTCGCTCAACGCGCTATGGAAAGAGCTATGCTCGGAATTTCTTTGAGGGATAAAATCCGAAACGAAGTAATTCGCCAAAGAACCAAAGTAATTGACATAGCTCTCAAGGCTAGCACGTTGAAGTGGCAGTGGGCTGGTTACGTTTGCCGTAGGACTGACGGCCGCTGGAGTCGCAAGGCCCTAGAGTGGAGACCGCGTCTCGGCAAACGGAGTGTGGGGCGCCCCCCGGCTAGGTGGAGCGACGACATCCGGAGAGTGGCTGGCATCAAATGGATGCTAACAGCCAAGGATAGGCAAAGTTGGCGCAATCTTAAAGAGGCCTATGTCCAACAGTGGATGCATATTGGCTGATGATGATGATGATGATGATGAGTTGATAACAAATGAAAATTATTATTTATTATTTATTTATCAATAATTACTTAATAAACTTTATCTAGAGTGTTTTGACAAGACTATACCGTTTGACCTTACATTATGCTCGAACCGCGCGCTCTCCGCCCTCTATCTCAAAAACGATTCAACGTATAAAAAAAAATTTATACAAAAGTTGTAGGAAATTCAGTTCTCTACAATATTGATAATAAATACAAATAGCGAAAAACCCATAGGAAATGAGATATTTGCAAAAAATATGCAAAAAATCGATTTTTGTGACCTTTGACCTCAATTTTTAATAGACGCGGACACCCTACCATATGTAGGTTTTGAGACAACTTTTAGAATATCAAAATATAAGTTTATACAAAAAATCAGCTGGGTATCTCAAATTCCGAGATTCTTACCTAATTTTGACTAAGATGACTGGACTATGACTTCTAGCTCTCTTCATTACCCTCTAAGCCTTCTTATTAGGCCCAATTGAACGTTTCATGTTCAAGTTAAACCCTAATTCTAATATAATCAACTTTTAAAAAACTTAAATAAATATTACAGCGGAAACTTGAAATGAAAGAGCTAATAACTCTTGCTGATTCACCGAGTCCGGTCTCATTTTTAATTAAAAGTGGAATAGATACATCCGCGTTTGTACCAGTGAAATTATGCAATGGTTTCGAAATTATTAAACGACTACACGTTTATCAAATGTTTAAGCTTACGTTACGCTTAACATATTCAAACAAATATATTTATGAAGATTTGTCGCTATTTACGAAGCAAGAAAGAAAATATGTTTATTCAATGACGGTGTCACAAACAAACAATCAATTTTATCATAGTATTGTACCTAAAAATATGTTTGTCCGTGACACCACCCAGAATGGGTGTACAGCTCAGCCTTACTAAATTTACCTACATTAGACATTTCGAAAAATCAAGTTTCTGCACTATTCTTATGTAATTTTAGTGCTTAGGTAATAGGTATACATGTATTATAATATCTTATTATGATATCTTATTTTTAATAGCTGTGTATACTTATAAGTGGCGTGCCACACGGAAAAACACCTTATGTACTATTTTTTATTTAAGCTTTGTGTACTCGCCGTTGGTATACCGAAATACAAAAAATAAAAAAAAAATAAAAAAAAATAATAAATAAAATAGCATTTGCCTAGTTTATATTTATCTACTGTCCTGATTAAATAATTTTTTATGTATGTTTATGATGATGCAATTGTTATTCATGGACATATTAAATTTGAATATAAAAACTTCTAATTAATGTCTGAAATATAAAACAGAGAGGGACAGTCGTAAACTTCATTGTAAATAAACTTCCTTTTTATACTTCTTTAAGGACGAATAGAGGCTCGTTGTGAATTCTTAACGGGCAGTTAAAAACACCAGTAAACTGTTTAATGAGATTATCAAACCGCGGGAATGTTTATAAATTCCGCCCGCCTTTCGTAGAACCGCGTAATCGTTGTACTGTTTATTATTTACGGGCCAAATTATACTGGTGGTAAGGGTTTGAATAAATAAGTCTAACCATGCTGTGACGTCACGATGACAGAGTTGGCCTAATAACGTCGAAATGCAATAAAATAATGAACGAATTTTAGATCGAATTACGAACTTTAAAAGCCAATGTTCGCCTACTGTCTCCATAGTAAATAATAACCAGGGTTTTGGCTTACATGTTGTCAAAAATAAATTGATTTTGTTTTATGTGTTTTTTTTTGTGAAAGCGTATCTGTCTGTCTGTTTGTCTGTCTATCTGTTTGTCTGCTACGCTTTCACGGCCCATCTTTTCAACCGAATTTTGACGAAATGTATTACAGAGATGGGTTGCTTCCGGTATGTGTATTATTAGGTAATAACTATTGTAGACATAATAATATTATCATGATAGGGAGAATTTGATTAATAATATACATGACTGTAGGGCGCCTTGGGCAAGGCAACTGTCGAATACGAATACATTTCAGTTATTATATATATGTACAATTGCCCATCTCGGATACAATTTTTGTGCCAGATTAAATAGTAGGTAATTAAAACAAGATTGTTTTAAGAACGAGGATTTCAAGAAGAAGTTGTATGGGTCAAATCATCATCATCATGGGTCATCAATCAATCATCGGGGAAGCTTCGTCCAGGACTATTGAAAATCCTATCAATAGAGACTAATGCGTATTTTAAGACTATTATCTAGTGACGAAACGCGACGCGAGTAGTTATTTTCAATAATGCTATCTGTTTCACAACGCTTCGCTGCCTTCTCCGTATCGTGCGATATAGAGAGTTGCAAGCCCAGTAGGCATATGCCTACATTTTATTCTTGAAATATTGTTTCGGGTGATAACGTTTCCCCCCCCCCCCCCCCCCCAAACGTTTACAAAATTAGACAATTTTGGTCTCATTAGATTCAGTACACCTTAATCTAGGCTCGTACGTTTTATTTTTTTAGTATTTTAGTTCAGTTAAATTAAAAAAAATTAAAATACTCGAGTAAGTTTTTAGGTCAAAAATATGGATATTTAGACGCTAATAACTTTTAACTTAAGCAATATTTCTTTAAAATTAAAACGTACGAGCATAGTTCTTCATTGTATCTGCAACATTTCTAAAAATTATGAAAATTGGACAACATCTACGGGAAGAAAAACGTTATCGCTTTTTGTATGAAAATTTACAACTAGACGATCCTCATATGGTGTTTTTTTGACACGTGATGACTGAAAAATTGAATTGAAGCCTGCATCATAAAGGTTTATTTTCCAGTAAAATTGACGGTACAAGTGTCTGTCATTTCAATATGAAATTACCCTGATGCTAAAACATTTACTGCTGTTATATTTAGTTCAAGTCTAACATCCAGACCCCTGAATAAGCTATAAGTGCTTTCTGAGTCACGATAGTGGTTTATCGAACGCGGTTTGCCAAGTGAATTATTTATTGGAAAGCACTTTCATTGGTACCTATACCTAGCATTAGTAGTTCAGGTTCCTGGAATGACTTAAATGATGAAATTGTGCCTTGAAACCTTCCACGTGAATTAATAGCGTAATGAATAATAGCGTATAAACATACGGCAACTTATTCCAAGTACTTACCCTATTTTATTTCTCTCAAACTTATAGGCATATTTGTAGATACAATGTGACAGATACAAGGCCGATTAAATTTTCCATACATCTGTCTTTTTCACGTCAACCGCGTAATAAACTGATAAGCAAGTGACAGCATCACAAAATTTAACTATAATAGGCTTATGCAGTTGTGTTGTGAAAGACGGTCATAGTCTTTTAATTACAACTAGTGGGCCAGACAGACGTTGTCCCTGAACCTAGAACTCGATTTTAGCGCCACTCAAACACTCACGAAAAATTCCATCGGAATCGGTCCAGCCGTTCTGAAGTGATGCGCTTACATGCAGTCGGTAATTGATTTTTAGGGTTCTGTAGCCAAATTTGGCAAAAACGGAACCCTTATAGATTCGTCATGTCTGTCTGTCTGTCTGTGTGTCCGTCCGTATGTCACAGCCACTTTTTTCCGAAACTATAAGAACTATACTGTTGAAACTTGGTAAGTAGATGTATTCTGTGAACCGCATTAACATTTTCACACAAAACTAGAAAAAAAAAACACATGTTTGTACGTAACCCTCGGTGCGCGAGTCCGACTCGCACTTGGCCGGTTTTTTTTTTTATGTTACATACAAATAGATTTGATAAATAAACCCGAAAGTTCTTTGGTCGTACCCGAGTTACACTATTGATTGATTGATTCCGAACCTAACTACCTATTCCTAGCAGAAGCTTTACGCTAAGATATTTTTATTAGCACAAACTATTGAAATCTTTTAAAGAAGCCTGTTTTAAAAAATGCTTCATGTAATTAATTGAGTTTTAGGAGCGGATCTATTGAAGAGAGATTTCATAATATAATTAAAATGTCGTTAAGCGTTGAATCTTTGAAAAGTTTGTAAAATCTTTGAAGCGTATAATATAAAAAAAACTAAATTAATTTTATTTTCATTAAATAGGTATAGGGATTGCTAAGAAATGAGACCTACTTATCTAAAAATAGTAATTCTAGAAGGTATAGAGATTGCTAAGAAATGAGTTAAGTAGGTACTAGTAAATTTATAGCGATTTCATAATTCAACAAATAAATATTCTAAACCCGTAGTATCCGTAATTATCAATTCATCTGTGATTACTAGGGTTCTTAGCATTCTGTAGTGGGATTGTGTAAGAGAATCCTAATAAATTACGTTAGTGAAACGGATAATTCCAACTGTTTAAAGAGTTAGTAGGTACAAGTAAGTACCTACTCGTAGATGCTTATTTGCTTGCATATTTATAAGCATCTGTGAACTCCTGAAACGGTTCAAATTATTAGATAGAAACTGTTTATATTTCAGCCAAGTAATATTTTACTTAGAAATCCGTCGAAATGTGGTTAAATTGAAACGATTCAGAAGTCAATTTTCCTACTTACTAGGCACTGTTTTGGGCATTGTTCATCTGGGAAAGTCGCTTCATAAGTATATTAATAAGTACTAACAAATAAGCACCTTTCCTAAAATGAGTATACAGTCATCATAAATCATTATCATCAGCATGTGGACGTCCACTGTTGGACCGACATAGGCCTTTCCTAGTTAAGCGCCGCCAATGTTAACGGAGGCGGAGGCGGAGGTGGATTTCTTTGATCACATCGTCCATTTTCTGTGCTTTAGGATGCGATGAATCCCACTTTTGATTTTTTCTTGAGGATTCTTCTAAGGACAGCTGCCTTTTTGCTTGTTGTAATGGTGTAACCTGCTTCGATTTGTAGTGCATTGTAAGTCAACGTAAACAAACCTCCGTTATAACTCCGCAAAAAAAACGGCGGAGGCGGATGCGGAAGCGGAGGTACGATTTCTTGCGAAAGTTCCGCACTTACGGAAGCGGAGGTGAGGTTCCAACCCTAGTCTAAACCACTAGGCTACTCTTCGGGTGGTCGGGGGCACCTCTAACTTTTCGGAGATATTTGGCTTTAACGGTTAAAAAAAAACATCGTGAGGAAACCTGCATACCCATAAGTTCTTTATAATATCTTCAAAGGTGTGTGAGGACGGCTGTCAATCCGCACTTCCGCGTGGTGGACTATGGCTAAAATACTTCTCATACTAGATGGATACTCGTTCTCAGTAGTGAGTTACTTAATTTAATTAATAATACATTAATACAATAATTTGAAGATTACGTAAATTAATGCCAGCAATGCCAAGGACAGCAGTTACCTATGTATTTACACAATGAAATTGTAAATTTTTATTTTTCAAAAGAGCAACAACCTAGTTTTTTGCTGGTTCTTCTCGGTAGGAATGGAATTCCGAACCAGTGGTAGATTCACTTAACGGTTCAAAAGTACTTGTAAAAGTTTATTTGATTAAAAACATTTGAATTTTTAATTTTTTTGAGCCGGCCTTGTGGTATGAGTGACTGAATACAGTGCTAGCAAAGTCAATTATTATTAGTTCAGAACATCAGAGCAGATAAAATCTAAGGTAAGTATGCGATACGTGTAATTTCTACGTAAGAACCTAATTTATGACGAGCATTATCTTGCAATCCCCGTGCTTAAGTAAAAGTGGGATATGAAAACCTCGTTGAAGAAAGGCGTTTTGCTAACACTTCATGTAAATTGAGTGTGAGGAGTGAATTCATTATACCGGGATTTTACGATATGATAACGTTGTTTGGGACATTAAGTAAAGAGCGATGGAAATGTCGTCGGAAGTGCAAGTGTAAAAAGAGGTTGGAACTACAAGAGTATGTTAGTAAAGGTAGCAAGCATGAAAGCCAGCATTTAGATTATTAGTTTTAAATCTATACTTACTTAAAATTATAAAGAGGTAAAGTTTGTGAGTTTGTGAGGTTGTGGGGGTCTCTGAATCTACTGAACGCCACACACACTGAAAGCCACATTACGAGTATTTGTGAGTGTCACAGGCTATATATTATTAACTCGAAAAATTAGGGAGTTCCCGTGGGAATTTAAAAATCTTCTTTTAAAGAACATAATAAAAACCTGAATATTATAAGAGGTGAAAATTCACCCCTTGAAAGTGTAAAGTAAAATAGGGAAAGGTAAATGAAAATGTGTCATGTTGGCAATTGTAAACTTTTATACACATATTATTGTAATTATTAACTTGAAATTTGGAAGGTAGGTTTTATCAAGGGCGTAGGCATCAGCCAAGAAATAATTTGATGAAAATCCACCACAAAGCGCGTAAAATGGGGGTTAAAATGTTGTATGAAAGTCTTATGAATTACGGGTATCTTTATCTTTGACACAAGCCTTTGTTAGCAGCCTTGATCCGAATCCAAAATCTGTCTGCTTCATTGTTCCACTGCAACACACACACGTAAAATACCTTTAAAATGAGCTTCTCATAAACTATTCATGTAAATTAAGGTAAGTAAAGGCTCAACTATCTCAACAGCGCAGATGCCTTAAACAAAGCCTTTGTGTCTATGTTAATAGAACAATGGATGTATGAAAAGAACTTGTAGCGAGTAGAATGTTCAGCGAACATAAGGTTGAAATATTATGAGGTGTTTAAATAATAGTGTACCACGTGATACGTACGTGTAGGTACGTACCTACATAAATTCCTATAATATATTACAATGATGATGTCCTCGATTACTATCACGTAGGTTAAGGTTTTCTAAAAATTGCAATGCAACTCATTAACTTATCGATATAAAAAATGGTGGATCCTTTTCCAAGTCTATTACTATGTTATCCATGCAAGAAAGTAGTTCAACAAACCAAAAACAAACAATTTCGCAAGTACTCTCTACCTTTTTTCCTTCCACATGCATATAAACATTCTTCTGGTAATATGTTTTTCTTCCCTCCGCATTACATGCCCATCCCACGCCAGCCTATTATCCCTCATATTTTCTGTCAATGGAACTACTTTCAAAGTTCCCCTTAGTAATAAGTAGTCAATTAAAATGCTTCAGTTTAAATCAGAAATTGTAACCCAATGTGAATTTAATTAATTATTAATTTATCTTGTTTCGCATAGCCAAGATGTAAATTAAGTTAGTATATTCGAAGCCAAAGAAAGGTAGTTATAATATTTAATCCATGCCCCGAATCGGTGTATACAGGGCATCGTACCGGAACGCTAAATCGCTTGGCGGTACGTCTTCGCCGTTAGATTGGTAACTAGCTAAGGCCGAAGCCAGGCAATAATAAAGTGAAAGAAAGAAAAGAAAGAAAGAGAAACAGTTTATTCAACAGTGGTGTCACAGACAAAACTAGATACAATTAATGTAACACTTTAGTCTGTGACACCACCCAGAAAGGGTGTACAGCTCAGCATTTTGCCTTGCGTCATATGCTAAAATGCATACAAAGCAAGGCGCTGATTTTCAGCCGTGACCCCGGGTGACGTCACAGTTACAACAATAACAAAACCAAAAGTTGGAAAAGCAAAGTTGAAAGGAAGCAGTAAGTAAGCAGTCATTTCAGAAAATAATCATAATAATAATTATATTACGTATAATATTCGCTATAGTAGAGTTAGTAAGAAGTAATACATATGTATTAAGTAAATATCTGTATAAAAACATACATGCAAGTAAAAATACACACATAATTGTATAACATATACATAATATCAAATCACTGATATATCGGCCGCAATATTTTCAAACTCAATCTGTTTAGACAGTAAAAATCTTTTTAACTTCTTGATAAATGTAATTTTAGTCCGGGAATCGCGTATCGGGGGAGGAATATTATTCCAGCATCGGGTTGCGGCATATTTAAAACTACCCCTGAAAGCGGCAGAAGTGTGGGACACTTAGAATCTTACGCACCCCTCTAAAATGCTCCCTACCCTCGTACATCCTCCCTAGTTTATCATATATATACGGCGGTTTACCATTCTTGAACACGCTGAACAGCAAGCTAGCGAGGTGCATCTTCCTCCTCGACCTCATTTTTAGCAACCCATACTTGTTCAAAAATGGAGTCACGTGCGTTCTAGGAGGTATTCCAAAACATAAACGCGCGCATGCATTTTGGACCCGCTGGACTATCTTGCACGTTCTGGCTAATAGACGAGGCCCATAAACTGTGGTCATACCGTGTCGTATTAGGAAGTTGTCGCTACAAATCGAAAGGATGCGTCTCTGTCTAATCATCACAGCTGATAAAGTTGCGGGCAAATGCTCGTTGTCAATAATAAAACAGTATGTATTCTTGATTTAATATTATTATTCGACTTTAGATAAACCTGTGCAATAATAATATGTCCACGGAAACCTCAATTGTTTACGAGAAATACAAAACAATTAATCTATTAAATTCATTACTGATAACATAATAACGATAAGACGTATTACTTTACAAGTACAAAAGGGAAAACATGTTTATATAAAGCTTTCCCGTAATTTATGCTGAAAAGATTTAATTTATTTCACTTTTTTTAACTGACCTAAGTATAATTTAGTGATTTGTTTATATGTTACGAAAGAGTTTTATAATGCCGTTATTGATCTCAGATCTTGAGATTTGAATTGAGAACCTTTATGAAAACGAGAAATTTACGCGCCGAATTGAGAACTCGGAGGAAGTTCTTTTTGGAAGTCGTTTAAAAAATACAAAAAATACGGAACCATATTGTAAAGTGTACATATTCCTGCAACTTATGCCTACGAGTATATAATATCAAGCTGTGAATGTTGATCGATCGCGCCGCCATTGATCAGTGAAGATGGATTAACAAATGCTCTTTGTCAATCTATGTTTGATATTCCGAGTAGTACTTAGTACTGGCCTGAGATAGGAAGTTGTCGGTGGTCGGTGTTTTACCTCACCCTATTGCCTCAAAGTCCAGAGAGCAAGTAAAACCGTCGTTCACCTAACCTCTCTCTGGACGTGTCGGATAACCGTGCTATAATCGGTCATGGGATGAGGGAAAAGAGCACACTTGCGCAAACTATATTAATTGTTATGTTAATATTGGATCAAACTCCCGCGCAAACGGTTGATCTATGTGGAGATGCTGCAGTAGCAAAAATTTAGTCGGGAGAACTTTCTTTCATTATATTAATGTTATTGATATTAAGATACTGAGGATTTGACGAAAAAAATCGATAAAGATTTTTTTTATCCTACTCATAGAAATGTGGAAGTTTGGATGTTGGTTTTGTATTATGGATTTTGGCTGAAATTTGGCATGTAATTGCTTGTAATCTGATTTACATATAGCCTGCATTTTAACCCGTTCCAGCGGGAATCAAACAACCTTAATCAATGCGGACGGAGTCGCGGGCATCATCTCGTTAAGTATTAGACTCAGACCATATTCTGTATACTTCCCTATAGATTAGTTTGAACCTACGACTATTCGTATTTCAGCCCTATCCTTGATCTATTGATCTATAGTTATACCAGTTCAGTTGTCAATTTACGAAATACGAAATTTTCAGAAAGGAAAACGTTCAATTTCTCCGTTTTCTTTTCATCAACCGTACCAGCTGAAGTTGATTCTGATTTAAAACGAGGAAATCAGTACTGCCCTCGATAAATAAATTCGAACCAGCCATTTGTCTTGCGTCTGAGGAAACCTGTTGGCTTCCATCCAACTTTTTGCGGTGCTCCTTTACGGTACAATCGCTTGGAAAAGAATTTTAATCTCCCGTCTCACCTTTTGGCTGATTGTTTTACAATTTATATCGACGTTGAAGCTATGACCGCTTTTTCTTGTGCAATTATGGTCCGTGCTGCATTTAATTGTAGATAAGTACCTCATTGATTAATTATATCAAAGGTAGGTACACCGTTTTTTTTCACAAAATAATATAAAATCACAAATGATCTACCTTATAATTTATATATTGTGACGTACTTATATTTTTTAAATATTGCCGCATAGTTCATGACTAATTCTGTGCATGTTCTGTGAATTCAGCATGTTTTAAATATTTTTTTGTCAATTCATAAGGACCCTAAAAAAATATTATTATTATTATACACTTTATTTGTACCACCACAACAAGTAAAAATAACAAAAACAAGAATTGGAAATAAAGTAAACACAGACAGAAGTAGGATACAAAAGGCGGCCTTATCGCCATTAAAATACCTATTTTAAAGTATTAGTAATGAGTGCTTTTATAAAAAAATTTTTTAAAAAACTTTTTTAATATAAGCTTTTTAAGTTGGTATGTTGCATTTATTGTGTATCAATGGTGCACATACAATTGAGATTCCTCGTGGCTCGCGAGATTCAATGAAAAAGATTAAAATTATGTGAGTGTTTTCTTGTCGTAAAGGGAATGTTTTGAATACTTGTAAAGTAATAAATATTAACTTGTTCTTCATGTTGTGTCAACTTGATATGTTCTGTTTTTGTGAAACTGTTTAAAAATGCTTTCATACTTACGAGTATAAGCTGCATTGAAAATGCGAGTTTCAATGCCTGTTGAGCCACCTGAAACTAGTCAATTTCAGACCAATACGTAGCAGCCCTCCTTTCAATCCTGTCAGGGTATCTTTTGTTTATTTCAAACCTTTTTAATTGTCATTTTACCCATCAACTATACTGACAGATATGATATTTGTAAACAACAACCTAGCAACTAAAATAAATAAGAAATACAATTTTAATAAAACTCGCACTTGTAATGCAGATTATATGAATATTTCATTTCGTCACACGATTTCAGATTTCGTCTGAAATCGTCTCACCCCTAAGCACACAATATACTATTTCACTAAGTATAGCTTTACACGTCATAGCTTTTAATGTCAGTTTCTATCACTTCATCATTCATCTAGCACTTTCCGAACGTTCTTTCTCCCTGCTTAAAAAAACAATAAAATATGACGGGCAGGCATTGCGGGCAGGAGACGTCCAATAACAGCGCGGCAATCGGTACGCGTCATCCGCATACGATTGCCGCTATATGCTTGGACACACCTTAATACTATGTTCGAAGAGTCTTTTACATTCCCTTGCTGCCTTTTGCTGCACTGGGGTTCTATTATAGTAAGAGACCATATTAAGGTGGTAGGTAGGTATATAATTATGTACAATTCTATGAATATTATTATGGAAATGAAGTCATTAGTATTGATTCGAGCATTGGAATTGCGTGAGAAAATCTAAAATAGGCATCCATTTCCAAACATTTGTTGCATCCGGGCGAATGGTTTGTGTTTTACTCCCACATGTTCCAACGAAGTAATTTACAATGACACGTATTTTGCAAAGGTTAACTTAATTGCATCTTTGAAAGACTACATACTACCTAATAAAATACCTACTGTGTTGCTCGATAATGGTATAATACCTTTAATGTGAAGTTCTAATTAAGAATTATTAGGTAATAGCTTTTCGCCAGCAGTTTCCGTTCAATCAAATAGCACTACGCGTTTGTATTCTACATCTACGCGTTTTTATTCTACATTTCTACGATGCGATACGAACCGCTAAGGAATTGAACGCCCTTCCGGCGTCTGAGTTTTGTCACATACGAGTACAGTACTAAAACGTTAGGTAGGTATATCGCTTAGCGGCGCAGTTTTGTTGGTAGACATGACCGAAGCTATATGCATAGATATAAAAAATATAATTTACCATGACCCTGTCGGAAATAGAACTCGCGAAACTCCCTTTTGGTCAACAGCGCACCATCCTGAACCAAAGAAGGGAACTGAATATGCCCGAAACAATATATACGTTCAAACATCCCGAATATAAGCTGTCTACAATATCTTAAGCATTCCAAAATCACTTTGAACTATAATATTGTTCCTGTTGGAAATCGAAAACAGGACCTATACCACTTATTAAGACCACAGTATTCACCACTGCACCATTGGGAAGTCATCAATGTCTAAAAATGCCCAAAACAAATGCTCTACTTTCAAACATCCCGGATATAAGCTGTCTACAAAAGTTCAAAATAGCTTTGAAATATTGCTCCGACATAGAACATAATTCTTGTCGGACACGCTGAATCCAGGACCTATCTTTTGAAAGACCACAGCGCTCTCCACTGCACCAAGGAGGTCGTCAATATCTAAATATGCCCAAAACAAATGCTCTACTATCAAACATCCCGGATATACTCGTAAGCTGTCTACAAAAGCCCGATAATCCCGAAATAGCTTTGAACTATTGCTCCGAAATAGATCAGGATTTAGCGGCGTAAAGATAGACACACTCTCAGTATGTATAATATCATGTACGCTTGGTATTCAAACAATCCTCCACTTTTTTCAACAAGCAGATCACTATCACAAACATTGGGATCAAAAGGATTTTGATTGGAGTTTTTTATGTTGATTGCACAATCTATCAAGACAAGCCTCATAAGTTAAACGTGTATTGATGGTGTTATTTGAATTTTGAGTAGATACTCTATACTTTTTTGTATACAATAGATGCAGTGTGAACTCTGAGTATCATACTAATATCATAAATGCGAAAGTGTGTTTGTTTGTTGGTTTGTCCTTTAATCACGCCGTAACATAGCAAAGGATCGACGTGATTTGCATGCGTATAGTCGAGTACCTGGAGATTGGGCGACCGTTTAAAAGATGCTTTGCGTTTGTCTGAGCCTACTGAATTCTTTAAAACTAATAAATTCCTATATTTGTTTAGCCCAGCATCGAATACATAAATTACTTAAGTATATTATTTAGAAGCACGAAGAGTACCGCTGGTCTAGATGGCAGGAAACAACACTCCACACTTATACAATGTATTGTATTTTAATTCTATTAAACAAAGATACAATATAATATTATCTTTCAAAGGGTAACAGAAATAGCCCAGAGCAATTGATTCTCCGATCGAGCGGATACAATGTGGACACACCCTAATAATATACGGAACGGATCGTTTCTCATTTTGTTGGTCTATTTACTTTCTTCAAAGTTCTATAGACGAGCTATAAAATTGCTGTGCATCTTGCTGATAATTATTTCAGATGTGGTTGCTAAGCGTGGACTGCTAATAAATAAGAAGGTGATTTCTAATGATTAATTCGGTTTTTAAAATGTATGATAAAATTATAAAAATATTAATCATCTAATTTTTATAATATTAGAGAGACTGGTGACTGACTGATCTATCGTCGCACCTTAGCTCAAAGTACAAGATGAATTGGACTAAAATTTCGTATACATATAGCTATTGTGATGATATTGTAAGTAGACAGAAAGGATTTTAATAAATTCAATCCTATTTTTGAAGCTAGAAATATGACGACACTTGGTCTTGTCATGACATAATCACCTATCTTACAAAAATTTCGAATGTACAAGCGCACTAATTAAAAGCTTTAATAATTCACTCGTAATAAAAAAATTAAACACAGCTTTTCTTACAATTATTATTCCTAGATTATTTTGACACCTTTAACTAAAATTGATAGCCAGACCCATTGCATTGCGTAAATGATTACGTTTCTCAGTCTTTGGGCATCGCTTTTCCTCGAAATTGCGTAATGGGTGGTCCGTTTAATGATATAGACTTTACGGAGTCTGGTAAAGTAGGTTTATGGGCAATTCGTTTGCCGTGTCAAATTTACTATTCAATAGAAATCCTATTCAGTCAAATAATTATGCAAAGTGGGAATGTAGATGTTGTTTTATTTATTTTATTGCATTAGTAATCAACCAAAGTGTTTATAAACGAAAGAAAAATAGTGTTAGGAAGAGCTTCCATAAAGTCTTCTAACCAATAAAGATGATATTTTTTTTAAATTTTCTTTATTTATGGACAAGCGCTAGGCTGCAATCAAACTTGCTAAGACAAACTTGCAAAGAGGTGGTGCAGCCTAATATGGAGTGCGCTAGCATATAGATGCCCCTTTAATCTTGATTTGTAGATACCAATATAAAATTTCGAATTAGAAACGAGGAAGCAAATCGCTTCGTTCGGTTATCCCTAAAAGATACTCTTATTAGTTATACCGTATAAACTCTATACAATGTTTTACCATGTTTAGTAAAGAGGTTATGCTATCTATCTATACTTATAATAAAACTGTAACAGGTCTAATTCTGTACATTGAAGATATTTTGAAATTTTTTTTTGGAGGGCACTCATTATTCGATACTGAAGCCAAATCTGTAATTTTTTTCATTTTTGTCTGTCTGTCTGTCTGTCTGTCTGTCTGTCTGTCTGTCTATCTGTCTGTCTGTCTGTATCTTGGCCGCGCATCACGCCGAAACTACTGAATAAATTCAAACAAAACTTGGCACGATTTGAGCCCATACTACGAGGTAGGACATAGGATACTTTTAATCCCGAAATTCTACCCCGAAGGGGTGAAATAGGGGTTGAAAGTTTGTATGAAAGTCCTTAATTTCTCAAGTTATAGCCATGAAACTTGATATATAAGCTGCGGGTTGAAAATCCATACTTCCATACTAATATTATAAATGCGAAAGTGTGCCTGTCTGTCTGTCTGTCTGTCTGCTACGCTTTCCCGGCCCATCTTTTCAACCGATTTTGCTGAAATTTGGTGTAGAGGTAGGTTATATCCCGGGGAAGGACATAGGCTAAATTAAGGAAAATTAAGGAGTTCCCGCGGGAATAAAAAAAAATTAATCTACGCGGACGAAATCGCGGGCATCGTCTAGTAACATAATATAAGCCTATGCCTCTGCAATACACAATTACATCGATGTTTGATTGATGAACACTTCTAATTATTAATTTTAATTATTTAGCAGCAATGGTTGTGAGTTGTGACACCGCAAGAAACTTTCGGTCGCATAATAATTAAGTAGGTACTTGGAGTAGATTGGTGCAATGGCCGTAATAGCTAGTTCGTAAATATTAAGTAGAAATTAATTGATGTCCTAGTTATTTTATATGATAGATAAAATAATTCGCTCAGGTTAATTTAGTTAGCGGCGGTTTCTGAAGCACACGTAAGCGAGTAGTTGTTAATTAATACCAAATTGAAGTGCCATTATAACGACTCATCAGCAATAGAATAGCTAATTAATTGAAGTTAAACTTACTATTCCACCATAATTACGATAAATTTGATGCAACACACTCAAAGTTGATCACTGGTAAATTTAACAGCTTTGTCAGAACAATAATCATCTCCTGGTCTAAAACATTTTTCAAATTATCCGTTCAGATAACAAAACGGAACATTTTGGTTTTATCTTGTGTTGTCATTTGTTAAAAGGCTTTACACGTAGTTTTATCTAAACGCAATCACAGTGGGTACCAATTGCCCAATAGGCGCCCGTTACACAGTCAATCAGCCAGATGCATGATTATATCTCACGAGTTGATAAAAGTGTCATTTATGAATAGCATAACAGCCAATCATTAACTTAAATTATAGTTAATACGTTTTACGGTAAAATTACGATGACATTGTTAATGTGTAAAAATTATCACCCCTGATTGGAAAATATTCTTTTGCTATTGGCTAAAATCCACTGTCGCAGTAAGAATACTATAAGTTTAGTCAATCACAACCTTAGAGAATACATGGAATATAACAATGATTGCAGATGCTTTTACAAAATAGGGCTACCTATCAAAATGGAGAGTTGACAGCTATTTTGGCTATCCATTGATGTGATTACTAGCACTTACCTAAATCGTAGCGACATTCATGACGCCTCATATAATTTTTTGTGATCGTATCAAGTATCATTTTTATGCTGTCTCTCTAGCGGTGCTTCACGGTAGCATTCCGCTCAAATGAATGATTCTGTAATTTTTACACTTTTCTCGCAACCGCAAGTTGCAGTAACTGTTACTTCGTCATCGGTGTCATCTTTTATCGTGGTGTCGATGACTTTTATATTAAGTAAATAAATATGTCACTGTCAACGCTCAAGATATGGCATGGCATGGTATAAGATAGCTTCATTTTTGCTTTCGCACAAACGAGTGGGTTGCACCTGCATAGCTTCGATCGCCTATGGACGCTGGGGTCTTATAAGGAATCATACCATTGCGCTGAGGGGCGCAATATAGACTGATCACCCCACGGAATAGAGAAATAGGACCCCCCACAAGGAGGACGGACGCCATCGAGTGAGTTGCAAGCATCGACCATACAGCCTGTATGGTCGATGGTTGCAAGCAACTGGGTACAAGCGGTACAAGGTACAAGATCGTGAATAATAATTTGTTCACGACGTTAACATAACGTCATGAGACGCCCTGTATAATAGAACAGACCAGACTGGATAATCAGACCTAATATAAATGCGATTATTATTATTACCTACTTTATGCTTTATTTCAATAATTTTTTACCTAGGTGTATTACAAAAAAAGGTTGCATAATAGAAGTAAATCTATATAAGTAATTAAATAGACATTAAAATATATTGAGGCGGCGTTTCATTGAAAAGCAACGAGGTTTCTAGATAATAATAGTTGCTCTAGACCTAATTTACATAAATTGCGGCGCCGCCGTTCTTTTGTCTTTAAAGTAGCAATTAATTATTCTACTTTTTGCCACCGCACACAATCGACTTATACTTAGCATCGGAAATCAGAATTTGATCGTCCATCACAAGTTCAGATCCGAAGTTTTCGGAACTGATCACTAGTTCAAGTCATCGCAAGTTCACTAGTACGATACAAGTTTGCCATACGATATTTAGAATAATCTCTTTAAATATTTTAGCCAATAGCTAAAATACACTGTCGCAACAAGAATGTTTTAAATTCCGCCCATCAAAATAATAATTGTGATTGTAGTAATATTATGATCATCGCAACTTTGGTGAGGTTTGATTAAGGTTTTTTGGTTCCCGCGGGAACTCTTTAATTTTCCGGGATAAAAAGTATCTAGCCTATGTGTTATTCCAGATTATAATCTATCTCAGTGCCAAATTTCATCCAGATCCTTTCAGCCGATCTAGCGTGATTGGGTAACAAACATCCATCCATCCATTCATCCATCCATCCAAACTTTCGCATTTATAATATTATAATATAGAGGTAGTGTAACCGCGTTTTACTTCTAAATCAAACCACAACCAAAGATTGCAATAATGCCGTTGTCGCTTGTTGAGATGTTGCCGTGATGCGATGCAGAATTGATGAAGTTGAAAAGTTGCTGATCTGTGATGCTAAAAGTCTGGTGTGTGCTCTGGCACTTTTATGCTAATAAAGCCATGGACGCATCAGCAGCGGACGCATTTCTCTGTTTTTCTCGAAAGTTTAATGTATATAAGTTTAATGTACTGAATAGGTACTTTATGTATAACGGCTGAAACGGGAGCTTTATGTAGTCTTTCTGAATAAATAAAACATTATATTACTATAAAGTACACTTATTTTAACCCCTCGATTGTCTTTCTGTACTCCTTGAATTTATTTATGGTTTGTGGCTGACAGCAAATAAAATAAAAACATACAAGATCTATTTGTGAGTACATTAATTAATACTCGTATTATATCGCATCCGTTTTGTAGAATCCGTTACTAGCCGAATTACAAAATGGAGTCATTTTGTAATAAGGCAGATCATGAGCCACTGCTTTACGTAACAAATTATAAAAATAATGTCATATTACCGTAAACTCCAGAATCAGGACCAGAATGGAACCTGGGAACCCCGGTTCCCGACCTCCTTAATTTATTATTTGATTGGTACTTGGACAAATAGGTAATAGACCTATTAAATACTACACGCGGCTGAAACAAACATTTCAACCAAAAAAAATACTTGGAGGAATGGAAAAATGCCTGTTTCCATAAAAAAAACAGTTGATAATACGTACGAGAATTTATTGAGAATGAAAGGTCGATCGTGTATCAAACAAGCGATGAGTTACTCGTTGTAACTGACCAGTGACCCATACCCAGTGACTCTTCGATAACAGATGACATAGAGCAGCTGATTTATAGACTCCGCTAATTATTTTGCGGCGATCGTGACATAGGTTATGCAAGAATCTTTGGGTTCCATACGAGTATTATATAAATCAAAAAGTTTATCATAGTAGCAATGAGTGACGCTTCGGAACAGCATGGAAACAAGGTTCACCAGCATTGATAGAATTCGAGCGTTTAAACACTTTGGTGTTAAAAATGTAGATTTACTGCCTTGTTTTAAAACCCAAGTTATTTCGTACCTCTAAAGTTACTACAAGTTTAAATCTGACGAAATTACTTGGTTACTTGGTAACTAATCGATAGTATTGAATTAATTATTTATTATATTACTAGATGATTCCCGCGATTTCGTCCGCGTGTATTAGGATTTTTTGATTCCCATGGGAACTCTTTAATTTTCCGGGATAAAAAGTAGCATTTCATCAAAATCGGTTGAACGGATGAGCCGTGAAAGCGTAGCAGACAGACAGACAGACACACACACTTTCGCATTTATAATTTATAATATTTATATAGCTGATGCCCGCGACTTCGTACACGAGGAATAAGTATTTTTAATTCCCACGGGAACTCCGATATTTTCCGGGATAAAAAGTAGCCTATGTCACTCTCCGTCCTCAACTATACCCATCCAAAAAATCACGTCGATCCGTTGCTCCGTTGCAGCGTGATTGAAGGACAAACCAACAAACCAACAAATCAATAAACCAACAAACTTTCGCATTTATAATATTAGTATGATTAATAGTATGGATTATGTCTTGACGCTCGATTTCTATCGACGTTGATGAGATGTAAAATCACATACTAACCCCTGACTATTGTGACTCTTCGATAACAGATGACATGGAGCGGCTGATTTACAGACTCTGCTAATTATTTAGCGGCGATAATCGTGACATACTGCAGGAAACTTTGTGTTCAATTGACCGAATTAGCTGTCGGTCCATAATTTATAGTGTTCGGTTATTTAATAACAACGTTTTACTGTATTACTATCTGTGGAATTTTGTGGATTTATGGGCTTTTTGAAACTTAATTGATTCAATGCTACGATAGAGCTTAAAATGCCATCGATGCAACATTGTGGGTAATAAGTGAATGTCACTTTATTTTGTAGTGCTTACATAAAAAAGTGTTGAATATTTTATGTATAAACCTAAGTTTATGCTTACAGACGACTCCCTACTTTGACGACCTCCCTGGCGCAGTGGTTAGCGCTGTGGTCTTATAAGTGGGAGGTCCTGGGTTCAATCCCTGGCAGGGTCAGTTCGGAAATTTATAATTTCTGAATTTTCTCTGGTCTGGCCTGGTGGGAGGCTTCGGCCGTGGCTGGTTACCACCCTACAGGCAAAGACGTACCGTCAAGCGATTTAGCGTTCTGGTACGATGCCGTGTAGAAACCGACAGGGGTAAGGGTTTAATATAACTGCCGTACCCCTAACAAGTTAGCCCGCCACCATCTTAGACTGCATCATCACTTACTACATCACTCAGGTGAGATCGCAGTCAAGGGCTAACTTGTAGTGGAATAGAAAAAAAACGGAAAAGAATAATAATGTATACAACTGAATTAAGGATAAATTTTCCTGCTTTATAATAGATGCGTCAACGAACTAATGCAATGGAATGGAAGTGAAGTGAGCTACTCGTATAGTAGTGAATTCTTTTGCTCAGGTTGTTTATCTATTTATATCTAAGTCAATATTATAATACTGTCTATTGTTAGCTAACATAATACGATATTAATGAGATATTTACGGTACGAAAGTAGGTACAAGTACAATATTTGTTTCCCCATTTCAAGAGTCAATTAGGTATTCTAAGCGACGCGGCGAAACGTAAAACGTTACTTAAGACAGCCCTAGAAATTAATTATGTTTATGTAAATATCAAGTGTAGCAATTTAGCGTAAGAAACGTGATCGGCATTTATAGCTTATCCATGACTTTTCCGCAAAGAGTTTGAGCGGTATGTAGGAGAAACCCTTTAAAGTTCAACTTAGGGGCGCAGTCTGAAACCCGTATGGTCTTATTTATTACTGTCAGAAAGGAAATCCCACTATTGGATGACTGAAAATAACTCTTTGTCTATATGTTACCTTTTCACAGCTCATCTGCTAAACTAATATAGACGCAAAAATTGGCTGCATTTTTCCACGAAAATCAATGAGATCAAACAGGATTTTCAAAAGTTTACGTCAATGAAGTCACAGATATCATACAATTATATTCAAACATAAGTATTAAATTTTGCCGTTGCCTACATTCACACCATTATTGTTCATGGGAATCCAGAAAGTTCCCCATACATTCTATAAATTACTTCTTTTTCTTTATCTTGTTAATGCAGTAGATATTGTCACCTTTGTAAACATAATGAAAAAATAAAGAATTTGTAATTTGTATTAATCCGCTTGACGCGCCGTTTGCCGCGCCGCGCCCCGCTTTATCGTGGGGAGTCGTTAGCGGTTAGGGCTTCTAGGGAATTTAATTTCGCCGATACTGCGATGACAGACGGACAGACGATTTGTCATTGTCTCTGAAAGTAATTGCGAGCTGAGGTGCTAATCTGAATTGCTAATAATCGTACTACCTACCAATCTTAATTATTTACAATATTTATTGACATAAAATCCAAAAGCGATTTGTTTGGGTATTAGTTTGTTGGGAAGTACGTCACCTGAACTTTTAATGAGGGACTCTAAGATAAAACCTTGTAAATATATAGTTATTTTAGTGATTATTTTTCTAGATTTATCTTAAACCGTAAAAGAAGCTTCAAAGAATAGTAGTTTATCGTCGTGGGTTTTAGAGTAATTCATGCTAGACCGTGGCGCGACCGTGTCTCGTCGTTGTGTTGTGCCGACATGATAATAATAAGGTATAAACGAAAGCCGGTCAAGTTAAACTTTTTTTTCTCAACTGACCTAATAATAGTCGTCAAAGCCCGCCAACCCGCATTAGAGCAGCGTGGTGGGTCGAAGCTTTAATTCCCTCTCTCCGTTGAGAGTGGAGGCCTGTGCCTGAAGTTAATGGGCTGTAGTGGTGGTAGTGGTGGAGTTAATAATATGGATCTATTAAAGCATTCAGGCATAACACTTACCCGTATATAAAAACTTTCACAAAAAATTACATAGGTACCATATTTTTAATTATGTTCAGAATATTAAGTGCGAAAATTTGGCCAACCTCAAACCGTTTCAAAATTAGACTCGTCTGGCAACTCGTGTATTCATATTCATTTATTTTGCATTCTTATTCAATAGGTAATTATTCTTATAGTAATTTAATGTCAGTAGAATATTACAATATTGGAACCCCGGTGGGGCACAGCAAATCAGTGGTACTAACGAGACGGCTGCCTTATTTGTCTTCAAAAAAGTCATTTAATTTGTAATAGGCTTTATCAATTAGAATTTTTTTTTAGAGTTGACAAACGCTTACTCTCCAAAGATTTGATTCCTCAAGAAAAGAGCTAGATTTATCGTATCACTAACAACTATTCTAACCCGTTCATTAAACCGCACCTAAAAAGTTCATCCATCAATTTTAATTAATTTATGAGTCCAGTAAACGTTCTTAATTAGCTAGATGTAAACAAGCAATTGCAGCGACGAGAAATTCAATTAGCGATCATGTTTAGATAAGCTGAACAGCTTTGAGCTTAAGTCTTTGATGTCTTTTTAGTTGAAAATTTAAACGGTTTATTTCTTTGTTTCGTAATGAAATGTTTATTATTTGCAATAGTTAAAGTTTTGGTGATTTTTGGTGATTCCAACCCGAGGAATAGAAATCTGCTTATATTTTTGCTTCTAGTCGTATTTTGTTCTGTAATTCCAAGAACCTTAACCCTAAAGTACAAAACAACGTTGTTATTTGTCACTGTTTGTCACAAATTGTATAGTCTTCAATGACAAAGAACAGCTGAGTTACTGAGAAGGTTTCATATTGATTTAAGGTAGATAGATTGGTTATTAAAATTAATAAATTAGTAAATAAATTCGAAAGTGCGTTTGTTTGTTGGAGCGTTGTTTTCGCGCTGAAATGGAGCAGTGGATTGACGTTGAAGAGTTATGCATAAATACAGGTAAATACTTGGAGAGTGATATTGGGTAAGTAGGTACGAATTATGTACACAAGTTACATCGACTCTACAAGTGTATATCGTACTGTTATTTAGTCCGTAAAATCCATACTAATATTATAAATGCGAAAGTGTGTCTGTCTGTCTGTCTGCTATGATTTCACGGCCCACCTGTTCAACCGATTTTGATGTAATTTGGTACAGGGATAGGTTGGATCCCGGGGAAGGACATAGGCTACTTTTTATCCCGGAAAATTCAGGAGTTTCCGCGGGAATCGAAAAAAATTAATACACACGGACGAAGTCGCGGGCATCATCTAGTTATTTTATAAGCCTTCACAAAACGCGAGGATCTGTGTGCTGAGGTAACGAAAACTTTACCTTGTTTATTACCTTGTTTATATTTAATTAACAAGCTTATCACAAATTCTGTACCGCGGTAAATGTAAGGATAAGTTTTAAGGTACAATTTACTTTATGAACACAATATAATATCCCTACCTAAAAAGCGGTGACATTCTAGTTTTGGCTTAGTGGTTTAAACGTCAGGCTTCTTATTTAGGTGGTCGGGAGATCGATCATCGCGTACGCACCTAAAGCTTTTATGAGTTACTGCGTTTTAAGAAATTAAACATCCTTGCATAATTATTTTTTTAGTGCATGACTTTATGTCCATTAAAGGGCGCCATATTCAATTTAATGTGACATCACATAGCCTATAACCAGGGGACAATCAAGACGCTTCCAACGATACTGCAGTTACTTACTTACGCTAACTTATTTGTTCAAATTATGATAAGGAGTTTAGAAGTTAGGTATGAGAACAGATGATCATACGTATATACCGGTCAAAATCATAACCCTCCTTTTTACTTCGCCATTATTATTATAAAGCCTTTATTTGCTAATAAATATACATAATCAAATAAAAAAATATATTATATGAAAATAAGTTTAAAACATTTTTAGCGCCCCGAGAGGGTATAGGCCTCCTCCAAGCTCTCCCAAAGCTTTCGGTCTAATGCCTTCTTGGCCCACTGTGGACACGCTGTCGCCACGATGTCGTCAGCCCAGCATTTGAGCGATTGGCCAGTCGTGCGTTGCCCAAAGTGCGGTCCTCTCCACATAGTAGCGATCTTGCTCCACCGTTCGTCTGTCATACGCATACCCATACACATACTTCGCCATAGTAGGGTAAAATCTAAAAGGAGACTCGTGCTCAGCAGTGAGCCGGGGATGAGTTGGACCGATATCTCCACGCAAGCTTAATAAGGTCCGGGCTTTGTCCCGTGAGAATACAACATGTCTTTCACACTTCTGAGCAAATAAATTCGAGGTTACTCATCACAATGCTTGCCTCACTGGCACCAATTACCGTCCTCGTGTAAACGGGCCATAACATTTTTCCTCCGTTAAGTTTTATGTAATTAGCGATGGATTTACCAACTCGGCACACTCATTAGAGAGGCCCTTTGATGAGGCTTTACAAGTTTTACTTTGCGTACCAACAACGATTCAACAAGTTCATTAAGTACAAGGTTTACATAGTACTTCAGTGGAATTTTACATTATGTACACGAAATTAAACTGAAATTGTGTGACTATAAATAGGATGGTTTTTTTTTGGGAATTTGCTTTGAGAAACGTCGAGTTTAAGGAAAAAATAGGCGTTTAACTGTGTTACATTATTATATAGTACTGCTAACTTAAACTGTAAGCATTTAATACCACCACCACGACCACTATCTAACTACGACCTAAACTAACTGAACTAGCTAAGGTAGTTAAAAAATAGTTGTATTCCAGGGCCGACATTATGCGTTTTTCAAATGATTTGTTTTGCCGTAGACCTAAGCTGATAATATACGTACCTATTACGTTCGTCTAAAGGATTCCTGCTTTTTCATTGCCATCATCAAGGTCGGCTTACTGGGTAATAGATAGATACACGTATAGTTACATATTTTTTAATTCCTCATCAAAACTCTCAGGCATACAAGTTTCCGAACTTTGTTTTACTCCACCGTCCATAGCATTAGTACCACCGTCCAGTGCTATTTAATTAATTATTTGAAACGAATGTGTCGCTCGCGTATCGGCTTGTTTAGTCACAGGAAAAAGTGTTGCCTAGACAGTGCGTAAATTGTCTGTCTAGACGTAAAGGATAACAATGACGACTAAACTCCAGAAAGATATGCCTGGTGGGAGGCTTTGGCCGTGGCTAGTTACCACCTTACCGGCAAAGACGTGCCGCCAAGCGATTTAGCGTTCCGGTAGGTACGTCTTGTAGAAACCGACTAGAGCCATGCCCCTAACAGGTTAGCCCGCTACCATCTTAGACGGCACCATCACTTACCATCAAGTGAGATCACAGTCAAAGGCTAAATTGTAGTGGATAAACAAAAAGGTAGAGGCACGTGCCTGGGGATCGAATCCTTTTCTTTTAAATTCCACTACAAGTTAGCCCTTGACTGCGGTCTCACCTGATGGTAATTGATGACAGATGATGCAGTCTAACATAGCGGGCTAACTTGTTAACTAATCCACGCTGAAACCGCGACTTAACCACCGGTTATAGTCGGTTCGCAGTTCAATATTTAATTACTTATTATTATAGGTAATGTACAGTTAACTCAATGAAAACCAATAGGCAACCCACAACTTACCGGTAACCTAAATGTTAACTGGCGCGACGCTCTTTAACCCGATACGCGATATGAACCCAACAGGGCCATAATCACCTCAGATTATCGTTTTACCTACAACGTTAATGCTTACGATACGAGTCCACATTATCTGGATAATTAACTATCTACAACCATTCCTGTTTATCCCGGGATCTATGTGATGACAAATACCGTGGGTGTGTGGAATTTAATTGATCGTTCGAGTGGATGGACCGTGAAATAAGACAGATTTGATGACCTTCATGGCGCAGTGGTCTTATATTGGTAGATCCCGGGTTCGATTTCCGGAAGGGTCAATTTAGGAGTTTTTAATTTCTGAATTTTCTCTGGTTTGGTGTGGTGAGAGGTTTCGGTCGTAGGCACTTAGTTTCTTACGAGAAAGACGTGCTGATGACGTGAGATGCCGTATAGAAACCGATTAGGGGATGGGTTTAGTGTAACTGCCGTACCCCTAACAGTTTAGCCCACTACCATCTTAGGCAGTTTACGATCATAACTTCAGTACCACAAGGTGATTTCACAGTCAAGGGCTTACTTAGCTGGAATATGAACTTGGATATTAAGAGAAGAGAAGGAAACTTAAATTAAATTTTAAAAAAAGCACGTTAGAATTTCTCTGAGCAAGGGAAATAAGTAGTGCATCTTCTTGCACGAGTCATTTTTCGAAATAGATCGTGTAATCGATCTACTTCTAAAATAATGATGAGGAGCGTATTTTCTCATTTGTAGCATTTCTAACTGTCACTCTCTATTACATTTGACCAGTCTTTCCGACACCCATAATATGCTTTAAAAACACTAGTTCTTTATTGGACTGGACAGCTCAATGTATTGATGTGTATGATACAGTGAAAGTATGTACCTACATATACTTAGTATTGTAAATCCATACTAAGTCTGTCGCTGCCTGTATGTTTGCTACGCTTTCACGGTCCATCTGCTCAACCGATTTTAATGAAATTTGGTACAGGAGTTAGGTATCCCGAAAAATTAAAACGGTCCCGCGGGAATCAAAAATATTAATCAGCTAGTTTATACATAAAATTATTCTAACAAGATTTAAGAGTCCCTTCGTTGGCTTCGAAGAATTTTTGGATATTTATGATCGGAATTTCTTTAAACCATAAAACTTTCCTTGGCAGTAAAAGATAAATTAATGTCACTCATGTCTTATTAAACATTTCTAAACTTCATTTTTCATAAAAATATCGTAATGTTTCATTTTTATATCCACGCGTACTATACCATTCATCGCACGATTATCTTTATCAATTTATCATTGAAATGTTTAAACAACCCACGTACTACAAACAAGAAATTCGTTTAGGAAGATTGATAGAGTAATAATTCAATAAAATCGAATACCTTTAATGAACGTAAAGAACGCGTGGGTGGAATCCCCATTTGTAGATAATTATCAACTATCACTGGATTCGTTGGGTACTGTGAACGTGGGAGTGTCAATTCTGAAACATTTCATTTATAATTATTTTATGAGATAGATAATCAGAGATTTGAATTGTAATTAGAGAACTACTTATGCTTAAAGTACTATTAAGTGTATCCAATATTTTATGAATTAATAATGTCGAGATTTAAAATGCCTTTGCATGCAGTAGGTATTGAAAGAGACAAAACGTTATCATCAGAGTTTTTGTATGTGGCATGCCGCATGACATAGGAAGATTACGGAAAAGTTCTAACCTAAAATATTACGAACTTTTGGTAAAATGATCATAGAAAGATACGAAAATAACTTTTAAAATAATCTGGCTTATAAAGAAAATGATAAAGAACTACTTTATCATTATATGCATCATTGTATGCATGTCTATACTCTATAATATGTATGTTTGTATTTATTTATGTATGTATATATATGTGTATGTATGTATCTTTGTATGTAGGCATATTTATTTTATATTTTAGACGTTGCACTATCCCGCGCTCTTGTTTGTTAATCTCCTCTCCCCAAAGGTTGTCTGGAAGAGATTGCTTTAGCAATAAGACCGCCTTTGCATCTTTTAATCTTTCTGTTTATTGTCCTAGTTCTAAGTGTGCGCAATAAAGAGTTTATCTATCTATCTATCTACTTTGTAAATAGAGACAAACAACTAAAGATTTAACACAGTTAATACTTATTTTACATATTTCTTCATAAATCTCATCTTAATATTATTACATCAACGAAAAACTTTGATTGAACGATCTGAAACTTTATTACCTAGGCCTTTTAGCAATTTATATGAAATTTAATAAATCTTTGCGAAACTTTTCGATACGGACGCGGTTTCCCATCAAACGAGAAACTTTCCGTCAACCGCTAAAATAGCAAACTTCTAAATTAGATCCCATAAAAAATCCATCTGCGAAACGACCAGCAATAAACTGGAAAGTTGATGAACTTTACGGTCATTAAAATTGTATGAAGTTTACATCATACTCTTACAACGCGACCTTCCATTTAAACTCTGTATACACGCTTCTTTGAGGATGTTTACACTATCGAGTGGCCTAGCGAAATAGCGCACACGGTCGAGTAGCAGCAGGCATGTGTTAAAGGAACGAGACACCTTTAATCTCACTGAGCTAGACCACAGACTACAGAGCTAGACCTAGTTAAAAGGCCTGCGAACCTTGCTTCAGTAGCTTTAAAAAAGCTTTAAGAAAATAATTTTGCAGTTTCCGTGATCATTTTAATCTGACTAATAACGTGGAAAAATGAAAACTCTATCTAAGATCGATAGTAATTACCCGTACTGAATGACTCTCCACAGAAATATTTTTGTTCACCTGGCATTTGCGATACCGAATCAAAACACTGTATTTCTACGTTTATAACATACTATGATATTTTAGTGTGAATCTTCCCTTAACACATTGCGTGTGTCCTTTGTAAAACATAACTGAGACTTGCTGTCTCAGTTATGTTTTACAAAGGACACAGATAAGACAGTCATTATTTTGAATACTGTAACTTATATTTTTCAGAAAAGAAGTAAATAATATACAATTTACTTTAACTTGTTACTGCTTCACTGATCTTACGTGAAAGTAAATTATAATGCAGAAAAAGGTGCAGTAGATCTGCGTTGAACCGCGGCATGAAATCACTGCATTACACCGTTTTGATAATTAATAAATTGGCAAATAGAGAAAGATTCAATGTTATCAGAACCAACAACGACATATTTTGTCGATAGAGTATTATTAGCTATCCAATATCCATCAATGCCATTAGAATTATTGAGTCACACTTTATCAACCTAAAGCAAACATTGCCAAACCTTTCGATAATAATAATAGTATACCGTATAATACCTACTCGGTTGTCGCATTTGCGACTGTAATTACCCTTTACAAGTTCTCACGATAAAGTTGATAATTTAGTATTCAAATTCAAAGTGCATTATTCACACTATTAACAAATACCTGTATAATTAAATTACATTTTCAGTATATTACACACACGTTAAATGTAGACTCCTACGCGAGATGCGTATATTTGAGATAATATGATAAATAAACCCACAGAGCTTTTAAGCTCAGAGCGTTAATTATTGTCTGTAACGAGAATTTGATTATTAATTACACTGTTTCACTAACGAGACATGCAACGTACGTTTAGGGCCAATTAGCCAGATTATTTGGATATTTGGATTATTAGGATTTGCTGGAGTCACTAGAGCACCAAAAGAGACGTCAGTTCTCTTTGTGTGTTCTATCGTCTCTACAATGGGGAGTGCTCTGAGGAGTTAAACCACCTTCCGTGTTCTCCAGTCGCACTCTTCGTCGCAGAAACAAATTTCATAGTAGTCGTTAGTAGGTTGATACTCCTAGCTTTTTCTCATACGTAATGATGAAAAATAGTGTGTGTCACTCGGGGCCAAATTTTTTGTTCTCGGGCGGCGTATATTGAATTCCTCGCTACGTTCAGGATTCTACTTTAGAACCCCTCGCTACGCTCGGGATTCTACTATAGAATCCTTCACTTCGCTCTGAATTCAAAATAGCGCCCTCGGGGAACAAAAAATTTCTTTGGCCCCATGTAACACAAATAACTATTAAAGATAATTAGGAATAAAGTCCAAATATATATTTTTTTAATTTTTCCCCTAAAATTGACGAAATGGGGGGCTTTCCATAAATATAATAATCCCTAGTGTAATGGGACCACCGGTAAATAAAATTTAGCTATGGTCCCATCAATGGGTCAAACCAATAGGACCACGGGTAACGGCTCGATAAACAGCTGTTATAGATAGGTACGAGTATAACATTGTGGGCAGCATTGTGCTAGAATGCAAAGTCGAGCTATGCAATTAGATTAGTATAACAATCGCAACTGAGCCTGCCACTTTGGTATTGGCAGAATTATAACTCAATAAGAAAATATCATCATTATTATTCTTAAATTAAGTCAAAAGTAGGTAAGTTATGGAAAATAATTATACTTTCCCTCTCAGGAAATCATAACCGATATTTATTATTGGCTTGTCATGAAGTGTGACGGTTCGCTGTTGAAATTATCAAAAATCCATTGTGCTCGTACATACATTCGGACATTTGGATTTACAGTGGGAGGGCACGGGTTAGATTCGCGGTAGGGGTAGTTTGGGAATTTTTAATTCCTGAATTTTCCATAGTCTGGTCTAGTGGAAGGCTTCCGCCGTGGCTAGTTACCACTCTACCGACAAAGACGTCGTACCGCCAAGCGATTTAGCGTCCCGGTACAATGCCCCGTAGAAACCGATTAGGGGTAGGTATATGGGATAATATAACTGTCGTACCCCTAAAAGGTTAGTCCGCTATCATCTTAGGCTAAATCATCACTCACTAAGAGGTGAGATCACAGTCAAGGTCTAACTTATAGTGGAATAAACAAAATAGCACTTGCGTTTGATAATAATAAAATAATGGCTCGGCACCGTGTAGCATTTAAACTAGGTACGAGAGGAGTATGAGATGTCTATTATTAGGTACCTTATTTAAGAGCGTAATAATTAATAATTATTACGCTGTACAATTAGGGCGCGCAGCGCTCAAAATGTGTTCTTGTGTAATGCCCTATTAACACATAAAATGAGAAAATGTGGCCATTAATAACATCACGCACTTTGCCCGTTTGTCTACGCGGACGAGGTACGCCCTGTTTCATATTACACGCACTAATAAGGCGCCTAGAATAGATAACTAATCACGAGATGTGATTTCTAAGATAACGCTTTTCTGTAGACCTAATCGTTCATGAGAGCATGATTTTTCAGTCCGCATTTAGGGACTAGTCATACTCAGGTAATAATTATTATTTGCAAAATCTTGTATAGTTGAAACATACTTAGTAATAAACTGTTTTTAGCGGATTAAAGCAAAATAACCCAGTGTTATTTTACCGGAAAACGCAGCGTTGGACGACACCCCACTTGGTTGACGGAGTGCCCTGTGGAGAGAATCCTTTGTACAGAATTGGACATCTACGCTTGAGATGATGAAATAAGCTTATTGTTGATATCGTGAACTTCCTTAAAGGAACACATGATTTTTTTAATAGATTAACGGATCCATATTCGTCATCGATAAAACTCATTTAGCTAGGTACTTGATATTCCCGCGTCTTCGTCCGCGTCCGCACCATTTTATAAACAAGCCAGTAGATTTTAATTATAAAACTGTAACCCGACTATGAAAAAAAAGTCAGTGACCCCCCACTTTTTTTATTTTGATTTTGTTCGTGTTTAAAAATGTATGCACGTCATGCATCAAAATCGGCTCAGTAGTTCAGGCGCTACGGTGGAACATACATAAATACATACATACACACACACACACATAGACGTATGATAGAGTATGACATAGACTGCTAAAATCATAACCGTTCCTTTTAGCTTTGCTTTTAGCTTTAAGCTTTTAGCGTTGCTCCGTTGCGGCGTGATTGAAGGACAAATCAACAAACCAACAAACCAATATAAACCAACAAACCAATAAAGCAACAAACAATAGTACATTGTTACCCTAGGGATGAAAGTAACTTATTTAGTCCCGAGACGGGGTTTGGCGCCCGAGCGTAGCGAGGGGGCCTATAGTTCGAGGGACTAAATAAGTCTTTCATCCCGAGGTAAACACTGTGCTTTTCATTACGAATATAAGGAAAGTCAAAATAAAAAGTCTATGAATCAGTTGTCTTTACTTTATGAATAAAGTCTATCTTTCTTCTTGTCTATGGATGCACTCGGGTATAAAAAAAAAAAAAAAAAAGTCGTGTTTCATTTGAACTCCAATAAAAATTCAGTTGAAAACGATTCTCCCTAGGGCTGAAAAGTATTACTTTCAACCCGCTTCTCAGGCAACTTCAAACCTACTTTCCGTGTATGAGTAATGAAAACATACTTTCGCATTTATAATATGAAAGTATGATGAAGCTCTCCAAGCAACCAAGTTTCTGACACATGCCCCATCCTAACATCCACTAAGATAGTATGCCAAGGTAATAACTAGGATTATACCTTCTCGGCCTAGATAAATCCTTGTCCAAGTAATAATTTACTATACCCGCATATTATTACTTGTCAATTCAAACATTGGTGAGAAATGTGTAGTATGCGTTTTAACATGTTACTAATTTCGGAATGTAAATGGCTGTTTGGTAATAGGTACATGAGTCAAACTCGACAATAAATCACTTGGTTAAACTTGCTTATAGCATAACTAGCTGATGCCCGCGACTTCGTCCGCGTGGATTGAGGTTTTTCGGTTCCCGTGGGAACTCTTTAATTTTCCGGGATAAAAAGTAGCCTCTGTGCTATTCCGGACTATAATCTATCTCTGTGCCAAATTTCATCCAGATCCGTTCAGCCGTTGGAGCGTGATTGAGTAACAAACATCCATACATCCATACATTCACACATCCATACATCCATCCAAACTTTCGCATTTATAATATTTATTTGATTGTCGATCAAATCGTAAAAGTTCGGCGTCAAAGTAAAATAAACCATAACAGCAATGAATTAGACCTCAATTTCGTGTACCCATTCTCATACGTTTAGGTTTGTACGATACCCTAAACGTATGAGAATGGATACACGAAATTGAGCTCTAATTTAATGCTGTTAAGGTTTATTTTACTTTGACGCCGAACTTTGACGATTTGATCGGCAATTCTTACATAATCGGGGGTTGGCCTGTTTGTTCGTATATTTAAAAAAAAAACTTGGGTTGCGTGATAGATTTTTGCTAGTCTAATTTTATTTCCCACCTTGTTAAATATAAAAACTTGTAGCTTTATCAAAATAATCTGGAAAAAGCAAAATCCCGGTTAAAATACTAGGAATATGATAGGGGAAGAAAGCATAGAGCTTAGATTGTTACTATGGGTTACATAAACAGTAGTGTACCTTAACAAAAATTCCAACCTCAACTCTCCTTGACCAAACATTTTTCCGTGGGAACTAATGAGCTTGCTCCCACTATGCACACAGGTCACGTAGGAGCGAATTGCCTGCAATATAGCATTTTATATTGTTTTATATGTGGATGTTGTGCGCCAAGTTCTTTTGATCCTGGGACAATGGAAAGATTGTGGAAACTATTGTTACTCTAGAAGCTGTATGAATTTATAATGAGTTATTAAGTCCTGCTTTTATTGTGAACAGGTTTGCGTTTTGCTACGAGTTCTTCTGTTCGGAAAATTGCGGGTAATTTAGCCCCTAAAAATGCGATCGTTTACTGAGTCACTGCAGCAGAATACTTACGCTGAGCCTTTTGACGTAATGCATTTAAAAACTCTTTAATCCATACTTATATTATAAATGCGAAGGCGTGTCTGTCTCAAAATTTAAATCTTTTTATTCAACCTGACTTTGACAAAAGCTTTTGAATAGTCAGGTCTGTCTGTATTTTGCGCTTTGACGGCCGTCTTTTCAACCGATTTTGATAAAATTTGGTAAAGAAGGAGGTTGTATCCCGGGAAGTACATAATATAGGCTACTATGTTTCCCGGAAAATTAAGGAGTTCCTGCGGAAATTAAAAGACTTAATCCACACGGATGAAGTTGCGGGCATCGTCTAGTATAATTGGGTATTTGACTACTATTCAAAAAAAATATTTTTAGTGATTATTAAATAGATGATCACCCAAAAGTCGTAATATCCACGTACATTAAAAGTTTTATGTTGAATAACCATTTTAAACAATCGATTAAAGATTAAAGTTCGTCGAACTTTACGTGACGTCACGTTTTAAAATTTCATATAAATTCCATACTTAGGACGCGTTTTGACATTTGAAAAAAAGTTGCTAATTTGACTTGGATTTGACTATTTGTCAAATACCCAATTAAGAATGTAAAAAAAATTTAATATTAAGCTAGTAATTTATTTTCATAAAATTGTTAAGTATCTACGAGTATATTTATGAGTAACACACAATCGATCTAAATTAAAATTAAGACCGGCCAAGCGCGAGTTGGACTTGGACACGAAATGTACCTACCTACCGTCTGTTCCGTCATCGTACAAGATTTAACACGATGTACCTTCTTACTTTATAATATACTAGCTGATGCCCGCGACTTCGTCCGCGTGGATTGAGGTTTTTCGGTTCCCGCGGGAACTCTTTAATTTTCCGGGATAAAAAGTATCCTATGTGCTATTCCAGACTATAATCTATCTCTGTGCCAAATTTCATCCAGATCCGTTCATCCGTTGGAGCGTGATTGAGTAACAAACATACATCCATACATACATACATCCATCCATCCAAACTTTCGCATTTATAATTATTTTGATACTTTCATAATACAAACAAGGGAAGGAACTCTAAAATCACGTTTCTTATAATATGGGGGCCCTCTTTTAGTTTTATTTTATTTAAGTACATTATATTTTGTTGATTAAGCAGAAATAGAAATGTACTCTGAAAATTTTAACAGCTGACTACCTATTACGGCTCATGAGACCAACGACCTGAATTTACATAGACGGACCCTGTCAAACAAAGAATGTGGACTTATTTTTAGTAACGAAAACTAGTCAGAAAAGCGGGAACTTGCTTGCAACATATGCGCCATCTTGAATGACAGCTTGAAAACGTATGACTCAGCCATAGATAGAATAGGTCATAGTCATAGAAGCCGTAAGGCCAGTTAGTAAAAAAAATATCATACAGTTTGCCGCGGAAATTAAATGATTGCGTAATGGATAGAAATAGTAGACAGCGCTACGATGGGGACAAAGACAGGCTTATGACAGGTGTGGAAAGTGCTCTACAAGTCGGACGCCCAACTTTTTCTATGAAAGGGCCCATCTAGTACCTACATACATATCGATGGATACAGCCCGCAGAAAGACAGACGGACGGACGGACGGTGGAGTAGATGCTCGTTGGTGGGTACGGAACCCTAACTATTACAAGAACCCACCTTCACTCACTTAATGAGTGTCACAGGATCAATCTACTTAAAAACAAGGGAAGCGTATCACGAATTCCGGGATGCTTTCGGGGCTCGTGCCATCATTTGTCACCCAAGTCGTTCTACATCGTTAAGTTTGCTTGTTATAACTTTACATACGGCCTAGAGACACTCGGAACATAATGTCTTACAGTAAATCATGAGAATGACACCCTAAAATGCTTTTTGCTTTAATTTCATTTATCTACCTATGTTTTTCATAAAATAAATAATAAATATAAAAATTAATTAATTTTTATATTTTCAATTTACCTTGTTTATTTGCGAAAAATCAAGTTTGATGATAATCCATACTAATATTGTAAATGCGAAAGTGTGTCTATATGTCCTTCTGTCTGTCTGTCGCTTCGCTTTAACAGCCCATATTTCAACCAATTTTGATGTATTGCATGGTTGTATCAAGGGGAAGGACTACTCTAAGGCTTAAAACTAGTTTTTATCCCGGAAAATCTTTTTATCTCCATAAATTCTATGGAGTTCTCACGAGAATACAAATAACTTAATCAACGCGGACGAAGTCGCGGGCACCACCTGGTAGGTAATAATTACTTCAGTACACGTTAGGAGATTAGCCTTCGTATTACTTAGGTATGCCGATAACTGAGTTATTCTTAATTTTAAATTATTTCGCCATGAAAAAAAAAAAATCTAGTGATGATCGCAAAACTTAATTTTTAAAAGGGCAAATGTGACATTAAGATATATTTATCACGTCACTAGCCGTTATGTAGTCAGTTTATCTATTTCTTTTTATATTAATTTCATAATTTCTAATTGCTTCAATAAAGTTAGAAATAAATTTCATCAAAATATTTAACGAGAAAATACTTCAAGACAAAGATTGAAATATAATTAAAATTAAAATTTAATTTAGTTAGATTCAACAATGATTAATTAATAAATATTAATTAGTTTCAGTCAAAACAAACGATTTCCATTTTCAATTAAATAAAAATTGCTGCTAATGATATATTAGAATTCCATTAAAATTTGTGTAGAGAAAGTAATTATTTATCTAAAGTAATGCTGAACAACGATTAGGCGTGGAAATAAAGATAATATGAAATCAACAACTAACGGTAAATTATAGGTCAATTGCACCATTGATGGTTATAGTTAAAGTTAAAGACAAAGCTAGCAAACTGAGTGGCAAAAATTAGTATTCAGTAATAAAGATTTCTATTTCTATTCTTACATTGATAATAATTAAGGTTTTAACACAGAATAGGTAATGTTTTAAGTCAAATTTTAAGGCAAAAAAGTAGACGAAGCCCTGAGTTTTGCAGCCCAAAAGTGTTTGTTTTCGGTGGTCAAATTTAACGTTAGCCTTAAATGGTGCTTTTGACCCTGAGTATAGAAAATAGTTTACGCTTTATCTAAATCGTAGTCTTTTACTCCTGTTTTAATCTAAAGCTATACGGCAACGAAAGTAGTTTGGTGAAATATTTATCAGAATTATTGCGTTCTAGTATTGCGTTGTACCATTTATTTTTTCTTAGCGCCATTTAGGTGTGAAACCTCCTATCCAAACCATTGTTACAACTTTATTTTTCTTCTTATTTACTGTTCTCAAAGTTGTTTATGAAATATTATGTAAAATAAATATTTTCTCCAAGCTAGCCAAAGTCTATTTAAAATATCTACCATCAATAAAAAACTGTACAAAAAATAGCAACCAATTTCCGTCAATATTTACAAACTGCTCTGAGTAAATCCATGAATTATTTATTAAAAGGTACTATAAAGTAAAGCGGTATCGCGAATAAAACAAACTAATAAAAACAGCGATGTTGTGCTATCGAAGTATCCTCATGGCTCGAAAAATCGTATTTCACCCTTAAACAGACCGTAAAATAACTTAAACGGGACTATATTCAAAGTGGGTCATACAAAAGTAAAACTCATTACGGTCTCCACTAAAAACTGGTTTTTATAGGCTGTTCCTTGAATGCTAAAGACATGGCATTCACGTCACGTCCGCCGTGGTAAACCACCTGACTCATCTCGGTGGGACACCTCAAGCCAGGACATTTAAATGCTATAGTTAATATTGTAACAATGAGTTCCAGTAATGTATAATGTGTATGTTCCACTATAATTCAGTAGGTATTTACTATTTATTCATACGAATATTTTTAATGCGAAAGATTGTGATATGCGTTAGTTAGCTTTCTGCCTAACTAATTTTGATGAAATTTCGCACAGACATAATATCTGGCAGCACGGAAACGGATGTTACCTTTTCTCTCGTAAATTAGAAAAGTTCAGAGATTAAAAAAATAACTTGAATGTGAATTACTTATAATGTTTAGACTAAAGACTTGCGAGCTTGCCTTGTTTCGCACCATTAATAAATCATTATTGTTGCATACGAAAGTGTTAAATACACTATTAGTTCATAGTTCCACGCTTAATGTTTACACCAGACTACGAGTATATTGCAAAGACTCGTAATCATAAGTAAAGTGGCCGTAAATATGAATCCGAAACATTCGTCCAAGATCCGAAAAATTACTCTTGGCTTCTTCGTTTATCAATCGATCGGATGCAGTTTAATAGAAATTTTGAATACGGATATATTATCATAACGTCTTGATAATGTTTTTTTGATATTTTTTTTAAAAGCAAAGCATAGCATAACTAGCGCTACACTTTAATAATTTTCAAGAAATGAGGACGATACTTTAATATTAGGTGAAAATGTAATAGACTTTTAGTGTACAATTATTAATATAACGCGTGTATAATTTAGCATAATGAACATTAAACACTAAGATTTGTTATATCTACCACATTAACCTACTGTCCCGTTCCTAAAATGTTTAGTGCACTGTGAAATGAAGCGTCCCCAGTCCATTCTATACTCACAACATTGTCTATGACTAATCTCTTATTAGCGTGAAATGTATCATCTTCGCAGTGACGCAAGATATATTTAGTGCGATGCCATGAATATTATGATGAAGACTGGATTGTGAGTAAGATAGTCACTATTAGGTACAGTTTAAAAAAACAGTCTGAACACAAAAATATTAAGTACTAGATGATGCCTGCGACTTCGTCCGCGTGGTTTTTGATTCACGGTGGAGCTTCTTAATTTTCCGGCATAAAAATAAGCCTATGTCCTTCCCCAGGATGTAACCTACTGCCATACCAAATTTCAACAAAATCGGTTGAAAAGGTAGGCCGTGAAAGCATAGCAGACAGACGGGTATACGGATGGACAGACAGTCTATAATATTAAATACTAGGCTGATGCCCGCGACTTCGTCCGCGTGGATTGAGGTTTTTCGGTTCCCGCGGGAACTCTTTAATTTCCGGGATAAAAAGTAGCCTATGTCCTTCCCCGGGATACAATCTACCCCTGTGCCAAATTTCATCAAAATTGGTTGAGCAGATGGGCCGTGAAAGCGTAGCAGACAGACAGACGGACAGACAGACAGACAGACAGACAGACACACTTTCGTATTTATAATATTAGTATGGATATAGATATAATTATGTACTTTGTCTGCAAATAAATTCACTGTGTTGTTAATAACCTAGCATCTGTTGAGATGTAGCAGCCAATAGAAATTTAATAATTAAAAATAATATAAACTTTACGATTCATTAAAGTCACTAAATTAATAATAATTCAGTTAGGTAAAATGCCATCTTTTTTCCTCTTTACTTAGGTTATCAACTTTTACTTTTTAAAATGAATACGGCATTCTCTAAGATTAACTTACTCCTTTCAACTTAACGTCCTTCCAACTTAGGTACATTCCATTTTACCCATCTATTGTTCGTGAGTATGTAATAAAATATAAGCCGATTCATAGATTCCCTGGTTGATTACTGCCTCATACAATCGGTCGCACCTAATCTTCGTAACTAATTTCATCTAAAATCCCCATGATGAATGTATGTGGCTTCTGTGATACAAGAGTCCTTATGAATTACACCATAAGACTTTTTTATAAGAATATCGAAAGCACAATGCAATAAATCATCGTCTAGGCCGAGTTCCGACATTTTAACAGGGACATAAAAGAAGCACCAGCCTTTGATATTATTTGTACCCCGGAATTTTCTTGAAGGGAAATTACTGTTACGTAAAGAAGCGGGACTGACAAACGATTTTTTTTTTCGGCTTCTTAAAATTGATCACGTGCTCGGCGGTGGAAGAAATTACCCTGACAGTTAATGACCTAGAAGCTGTCTAGATATTTTGAGCCGTCAATTAGTGAAGGGCGCGTTGCTACCTTTTCTTTTATACCTTGCCTTTACGCATTTTAATGTGTTACCTATTTATTTTTATACGACTTTTGGTCGTAAATCGCATCTTTTTAACCGTTTAACATTACATTGCTCTTTAGATATTAGAATATTTTTCTCTCCCGTCTGTAGCGAGGGTGGAAAACGAACGATAGTTTTTGCTCAATAACTTTTTTTTATTAAATAAAAAAAGTTATTGAGCAAAAACTATCGTAACTTGTAGTGGAATAAATTTTATTCCTCTACAAGTTAGCCCTTGACTGCAATCTCACCTGATGGTAAGTGATGATGCAGTGTAAGATGGTAGCGGGCTAATCTGTTAGGGGTATTGCAGTTATATTAGAACCATACCCCTAGCACAGAATAGGTAATAGCCCCTAGTCGGTTTCTACACGGCATCGTACCGGAACGCTAAATCGCTTGGCGGTACGTCTTTGCCGGTAGGGTGGTAACTAGCCGCAACCGAAGCCTCACACCAGACTAGACCAGAGAAAATTCAGAAATTATAAATTCCCAAATTAACCCTGCCGGGAATCTAACTCGGGACATCCCGCGTTAAGACAACAGCGCTAAACACTGCGCCAGGGAGGTCGTAAATCGTAACTCCCTCAAACTCAGTTATTTTCAACACACTTTGTACGGAAGTACGAAATCTGAGTAGGTATTTGTCTTCAAATTTTTTACGCAGAATCTACACTTATAATTTCCAAATTAAATGGAATGCAGCTAACTTTCGTGGCTATACGTGGACTATTATAGTATGTATCGATGCTCTGTGGTAGATTAGACTTGTATGTATTAATCATACTAGGTAATATTATAAATGCGAAAGTGTCTTTGTTTGTTGGTTTATTGGTATTCGGTTTGTTGGTTTGTCGTTCAATCACGCTGCAACAGTGCAACGGATCGACTTGATTTTTTGCATGGCTATAGTTATGGAACTGGAGATTGATATAGGCTATTTATCCCGGAAAATTAAGGAGTTCCCGTGGGAATCAAAAAAAACTTATTCAGACAAAGACATAACGCAAACAAAGTCGCGGGCATCAGCTAGTATTATTATAATAGGTTCCTACTTGGCACAATTTTAATGCTTGCTTGTCACTATTTTCAGGAAATGAATAAGATTTATGTCGAATGTAGCACACGTATATGGTAATAGCTTAACGGTCTTCCTGTGTCTTGCATTTAAAATGTGTCGTTAGCGTACGCGTGACACGTTTCAACGGGAATCGAACCCGGAACGCCTGATTTAATGTGTAATTGTTGTATCAGTTACATTATGTAGAGCATAGTTATACTACCGGTTAACTGTACGTGTTAACTTCACCTAGGTCCATATCAGGCTTTACTAAAGAAAGCAGCAGCTAAATTGCTAATTTGATCGCATTCCAAGAAATTACCTACAAATCGTAGAGGGCTCTAGGCACGACATTAAAATAAAAATTATTCAATAATTCAGTATGTGTTTTAACTGTTTTGTGTATTATATATTTTTATGTACTGCATCACAGGCTTCAGGAGTTATAATAGATTCAGAATTTTTATAGGACCATCTCGCGATCTCCTTTAAGCCTGTAAAAAATCCAAATTGGTTCACAGATCTCAGATAAATCGATGAAGGTACATGCATTTAAAAAAATACACGCTGAATTAAGAACGTCCTACTTTTTTGCATTCGTTTAAAAAGTAAAGTTTTTTGGATATAATCATAAGATTGCGCCACTAAAAGCGCCACTGCAGTGTGATTGCTTACTGCAGTGTCTTACGAGATCTCCTTAATGAAGATGATCAAATCAATAAGGCAACGAAATAATCACTATTAAAACTTTTCTAAATTATTGAGATTAATATAATAAGTAAAAACTAATAATTATCCCTCACCGCGTATCAACATTATACTTACGTATTGCATTTTAAAAAATACCTTAATTTATTTAAACTAGGGGCCATTTTGCCGTGGGCCATCGTACTTTTATCAGCTTAATCAGTTTAGGGTTCTCAACTAAAACCTTCAATCTCAGCGTTCAGATAAAAACTGGAGATACAATGACCTTGACCACCAGCCTCAAATGACGTGTCAAAGAATTATTATATTATCATGATCATGATATATAAGATTAGGCAGGCTTTGCGAATGTTCGCGGAATTTTTTATTGTGAACATTCCAAAATGTTTGCAAAAAGTCCGTCCCAAATCATTTTTAATTATAATTTAGAATACGTAAAACATTGATGTAGAATTTTAGTACCTAATACGTAAAATCATACCCAGTTCCTTAAAGCTACACGTGACAGAGTGAAAAAATATAGGTGCACATAGTATCTTCTTGAAAGTACGTAGTTTACTTCAGTGAAAAAATATCAGAAATTCTTGGTCCGGTGGTTTCCAAGAAACTCGCAAACATAGTAGGTACCTACATTGATATATACAAACATTCATTCAAACGTATTTATTCATTATTTTTGAAATCTGTTAAAAAAGAGAATACCACTTTAAAAGCTGGAAAAAGCTCCTCACCAGTGAAGATTTTTTTCAATTTAAAAACGACAATAGAAGCTGTATTTTGTTAATGACGTTTTCAATATAAACTTTACGGGATCTTACCCGCAACAACTTATTAAGTTAGATGTACCTAAATGTGACTTTGATCACGGCTTACACAGAAAGGTCATCAACAACTGACACTATTGTACCTACTTACTCTGATCTTCCGTAAATATTTAAAGATCTCCAAACTTGCATGTTAAATTAATAGCAGTTGTCCAAACAGACTTAAATCATCTTGAGCCGTGGTGATACTAAAATAGATTCACTTTTGTTTTATCCTATTTCCGATCAGGAAAACCACTTTTCTATCACTAGCGGTTGTAGATTAAAGAATCTTCATAATGTATTGCTTGGCTCTTCAACTAAGTGGTTAGAGAAGTATTTTCTTATACTTTTTGTATTTTTGAACATCCAAAATAAAAGTAAGGAATATTTTATTTCAAAAATTATTTATTTGAAAATAAATCTGTTCGTGTTTAGTCCTTATGTTTTAGAGTCAGATTTAATGTTATTTGAGAACAATAATGTTACACAATAAAATGCTTTATTTTTTATTAAATAAACTTTCGTGAATAAGTAATAATTTTATTTTAATAAATTTCCGATTATTTTGCATTTCATTTCTTTAAAAGTATAACGTTAATCATGTAATTTTTACTTCCATAAAGACTTATTAATGACATACTCATTAAAATAAGTCATAATAGATAAATAGTAAAATAATAAACTTTCTACTAATACACAATAATATTAATTCTGATTAAAGAACAATTAAATTAAACACAGCTTGCTCTCACGTATTTATTTAAAGATATAAGAAAGAATTCAAGTCTCGAGAGTCGAGAGTGATGGATTACAATTGACCCTGAGTATTATTTCTTCCGAGTTCATTAACCTACCTTGACTCCATAACATAAACAGATAAAATGAAAGCTAATTAAAGATAAATTTGCATTGATAAGCAAAATTAAATATGCAAATTATGAAGGGCTAGTTGGTTTTGGTTCTACACAATAATTAAATAATAATAAATTACACTGAAAGTATTACTGTTTTTTTAGTAATGAAAATTAAAAATATATACTAACCATACAAAAATATGCCAAATTTGTTCCCTTAATAACATAATTACATCGCTAAAGACGATTTAATACCATCAAAACGCTGTGTTTTTTGCTTTCCGGTCTTTTCCAGGAGTTCTAATTTGAGCCACAGTAATTTCCCCGTGTGAAATACAACAGATGACAAAACGCTAAACAAAGGTTTTATAAATATCAACTCCTTTGCATGCAGTTGTACACTCGTTAGACTTTTCACAATATCATAAGGTTCAAAATTAACATATAAAATGATTTCAATGTATTTCATAGTTTTAATTTGATATTTTTGTTATTGGGATTTAAAAAGTATTATAAAGATAATTTAATGAAATAATATATGTACTTCTAATAGTTTCCATAAAATGTCTTTGTGAATAAATTAATTTTATTATAATTTGTCTAGAATATTTCAATATACTTACCTAGCTATTTTAACAACATACCTAAAATAGGAGATAAAAATTTAGTTAGTGGGTCCGGTTAAATGTCTGACCAAATTATGCTTTTTTTGTATGTTAGAAAAAATAATTTAGGGCTTGGCGTGTATCTACTGGCTGTTCATTCTGAAAGTGAGTTCATAGATTGACTTTCACTGTAGAAAACGGAAAAATTATTTATTTTCACCAGAACTCCGCAATAATTTCATTAATTACTCGTACAAAATGCAACAGGTGAAAAATATACGCTTTGAAAATAAATATTTTAACGCATGCATCTAAGAAATCGTAAGGAGCAATGGTAGAAAACTTCGTTATCATGATGCAGAGGGTTGCTACGTATCGATCCGAATAGCGCCATCTGTTATCACATACGGGATTGCCAGAAGCTATTACTGTCTGACGCCGAACAGACCCTAGCCAACCACACGGCTAAAAGATAATCACCGGCGTACAAAGTTACCCCGCGCCCACCCGGGTAAGGAGGCCAGACCTCGAAGCCCGTATCCCCGCTTGGCCTTCACGGGCCAACCGGAGAAGACCCCTGCTGTTCAGACGTCGAAGATCAAAATTTGTTTAAACAGTAATAAAAATGAAAGACACAATGTATAGAATCTTAAGTTTTTGTTTTCATATTATTATGACTGTCATAAGAATTGTAAAAACTAGTTCTGGTTTGCGTGCTGGGGTATAATTCAAGTCAGCTGATAAATATTTCACCTAATCGTCCGCCTGGGATTACTGTTATACTTAAAATTCTTTTTATGTGCTAAAAAAGCTAAATAACACCACCCTTTCGTGTTCTAGAAACATAAAAAGCTAAATTCTTTTGTGATATTTTTAGCTACTTTTTTTAATTTATCTATTATAATATGCATTACACTATATTTTAAGACTTGATTATGTCTATGACTTCGTAAGCTTGGACTTAAGTTTTTGGGAACCCCGTGAGAACTCAGACATTCCGGGTTAACGGGCTATCTCTGAACCAAAACCAATTCGTCAAAATCGGTTGAAAAGATTGGCCGGGGATACGTAGACAGATAGAAGGACAGACACACCTTTGCACTAATAATAGTAACAGTATGGAATTATGGATTTTTTAAAGTAAAGGTTCGTTATCCAGGATTTCACTTTACGGACGTTGATAGTGTCAAACGAAAGCCCTGCAGTTTCTAAAAGCATGTTATTTTTTAATTGGCAAGAATTCTTGCTTTCAATTCTAGCAATTTTAGTCTTTTAATACTATGGGATCTCCGTCGAAATAGCCGGAATTTCAATTTTTCACTAATTAGCGACTGTAGAGATTAGACATGTTGTAACTTCTGAATACGGAATGATATATAATTGAATAATTTATTTAATTTTCTAATGGTCTGGTCTGATGTGAGGCTTCGGCCGTAGCTAGTTACCACCTTACCGGCAAAGACGTGCCGCCAAGCTATTTAGCGTTCCAGAACGATGCCGTGTAGAAACCGATGGGTTTAATAAAGGTTTAATATAACTGTCATACCCCTAACAGATAGTCCGCTACCATCTTAGACTGCATCATCAATTACCACGTGAGCTAGCAAACCGCATTCAAGGACTAACTCGTAGTGGATAAACAACCCCGAACTGATTCATTTGTTCACAGTTTGATGCTACTTTTTTGTATTATTATCATATGGCCCCTTTTGATACCTACTGTAATCACAGGGTTCACAAAAAGGTAAAATCAAAGATTTGATAATGACCTAGTGTTAGAAGACTGATTACGGATCTAATATTAGCCCTACATCCGTTCTCAGGTAGGTAACATAGCAAGGTCTCTGGTCTTGTCATGTATCCATCGGACTGTATGTTTGTTTGTCTGTCTGCTACGCCTTAACGACCCATCTTTACAACCAATTTTGATGAAATTTAGAACAAAGATAGGTTGTATCCTGGGAAAGGACAAGGGCTATTTTTATGCCGAAAAAGTTCCCGTTGGGATCAATAAACCTTAACTGCGGAGGAAGTCGCGGGCATGATCTAGTTAGAAATATGGTCCAAATAACAATATCGATTCAATTTTACAATAGAATCGATATTTGGAAAAAAATTAAAATATGAGTAAGTAAATATTATTATTTTGCCATTTTGTGTAATAATTTTATACCTATAAATTTGTACTATGGCAAATAGCAATGTTCGTGTGTTTGGACTCGTGTACCTATAAAGTGGGACCGCTGATAGAATGAATTACCTACTCTGTGGAATCTTGCATGCTGAGATTTTCCGGGTGGTCGAAAGATAAAAGCGATCCGATGCTATCTTTATCTTTACCAAGCTGCATGTAATTATTTGATGTTAAATTAGAACTTTATTGTAATTTACTTATTTATCGTTAAAATTTGAGGACAGTGATGGTTTATAATTTTTTTATGTCCATAATGTGTGTAAGACAAAATATTATACTGGGTGACTTTTTTGTCGTCTCGAAAAAAATCATAACTTTATAAGAGACACCTGCAATGAATACTCTACGTCTACGTTAACGTCGTCGAAAAAAGTCGTCGTCGTGTTCAACCGTTTTTTTTATTTCACCACAAGTTAGCCCTTGACTGCGATCTCACTAGTGATGGTAAGGGATGATGCAGTCTAAGATATCAGGGTATCGCATATATGGCAGTTATACTAATAAAATTAATATAATTAAACCCATACTCCTCGTCGGATTTCGCCATCGCCTCATCGCCATTCGCGAAATCTCCATTGAGAAATTTCTCTATACTTAATTTTATAATACATAGGTTTGCCACAGAGATAGATTATAGTCTGGAATAACACATAGGCTTTTTATCCCGGAAAATTAAAAAGTTCCCGCGGGACCCAAAAAGCATCAATCTACGCGGACGAAGTCGCCGGCATCAGCTAGTTCTTAACTATTATACGAAACATTCACAGAACAAACTACTTACTAAATAAAATAAACAATAGGTTATAGCGAATTTGCATATTCACTCATCACTCAATCATTACATCACAGACGCTATTCTCGGTAGCTATGAAATCAATAGGCGAATCCAGTACCAGCACTTAGCATCACAATAAAGCTATTTGTATTCATTGCTATCTCTTTATTATTAAAAGTAACCTCCCTTTATGACGTGAGAGTTGAGACTCGAGACGCAGATTTATGACTATTGTATTTTACTTTACTAGAAGGCGGGTTGAGTAGGCAGACGGTAACTGGATATGTGTCGAAAGTTATAGCATCTAATTAGTAAAATTGAACCAACTAGACTATAAAAGTGGTTCAGAATTTGGGCTCCTAATCGGATTTTTTTTTACGCAACTACAAGTAAGCTTTTGTCTGAAATCTCACCTGATGGTAAGTGAGATGGTAAGTAGCGGGCTAACCCGTTAAGGGTATAGTGATGATGATTCCATTGTCGAGTTCGGCAACAGCGACTGAATCTCTGTTAGGTATTTCAATAAGGGCTTCGCTCATGTGCCGTGAGGACATGACAGGGGTATAGTAGTTATATATTAAACCCATAAGTATTACCCTTAATCGGTTTGAAAATAGACAATCTGCACTTGGCCAGCGTGGTGGACTATGTACTTCTGGCCTTAACCCATTCTGGAAGTAGGAAGTGGAAGTTGAAATGATGATATCCACGTCTGTGCCATTTACGGCAAGGCATGTTGCACAAAATGTTATCCGAATGGGCCTTATTGCATGCGTTTAAAATTGCCCACCCCGAGTTTTTTCTTCTCCAAAATTTCCAATTGACCATCGAATTATAAAGAATCTGGTTCGCATGGGCCCAACCCACTCTGCAAACATCAAAAATAGCTTGTATGTGTTCAATATTCATGTGTGTTTTCATCATAAATGTCTGTGTATTCATTCATTCATAATTCATAATTCATAATAGTATTTACCTAATAAGTCTACGGTTTTCCGATAATCATTATGGATAATTTGATGAATGCTTTCAACCAAATAGGTACCTATTACTATAGCTGGAAAATCGAATCGCCTGTCCAGTAGCACCTCGTAAATATTTAATATCAATGCATAGCAACGATAGCAACCTATGTCTTGAGTTTGTTGACATGTCGTATCCGAGCATGCGCTCTATGCACTATCTATACATAAACAATGCGGAATGGCCCATACACTCTATGTATCACAAATAGATAGCTTATCTGTACTAATTGGTGAAGTTGTGTAATAACGCTTATCGATTGTTCAAAAGCTTGCCGAAATCGACTCTGATTTCGTTGAGTAAATATTTGTGATTTTATTAAAATAGGTACAAAAAATAATTTAGTATACATAAGTAAAAACTCCATTGTTGAATTTTAGCAACAATATAATAATCGTTTTATTTACATTAGGTATATGAAAATCGATAGAGGTATACGCAAAACAAAACAAAGCTTAACCTAAAAAAATTGAATATAAGTTCATAAGGCACCTAGGTAGAATGGTGTTAGGGAATCGCAGGGATTAACATAAATAAGGTGTCTCTACCGAGCTTACCTCAGTGGGGATCTACGGCTATAATTTTTCTGGATGATGTCCTCAGATTGAAGAAAACAATTCGTCGATTATAGATTGTACCACTGAAGTGAAAAATGAATCAAAAAGATTCATGACTTACATATTATCTTAAGTATGTTTTATCAGCACTACGTAAATGGCGTAATGTTTCAATGAACTATAAATCGCCTAATAAACATGCTGTAAACAGCCAATAAAATCTAAAAGCTTTAGCCCATTATTTAATAAACATTTCGTACTCACCGAGAACACTCCATCTCGTAAGATTGCCCTAGTAATGTTTAATTGACACCCTTGATGTAGCTTCTTTGATCTTACACGGGCATCATCCAAAACATCGTCGTTTAAAGCCTTATCGGGGAAAAATCACTCTCACAGCGCCTCACAACAAATGGAAAAGACCGGCTTTTCGTCTGTCAAAATCACGTGGTCGAAACACACCCGCGGGCCGTCAGCGAAAACGCTTTTTCGCGAGCGCTAAAGCGCATGACATTGAAGGAACATATTATTCATGTAGCGTACTAACCTCCCACACTGTTCGTGAAGAACTAAGCGCAAGTTGTGGAGGTGCACGTGGCCCGTAGCTTACGCGACGCCCTTCCAACGCCCTATGACCATATAGGAAAAGCGACTTTCACCCGGCACGATTAGACGCAATTTCCCCTGGAAGCAACATAGTGAACCCAGCGAGATGAGCTAGAATATGGGACGATACACACAGAGTATTTTCGTACTGTCGTTTAGTGTGCGTATATATGCGTGCGTGTATGGACCGAGGAAATGAAAAGTGCATTGTGGTTTTATTTTCGCCCAATTCCATTTTTGAATGCGGCCCATATATTACGGGGATATTTTATAACCAGCCTGTATATCTTTGTTATACCGGGTGCGACTAAGGATTGGATAGGAATAAAAAAGCAAGGCTATTGTTATAAGGGGATATTGAAAAAGTTACTCTCCTCTTTCGGCTGCCTTTTGTTTTATTTGAGGGGATTTTGAAATGTGCTCCATTGAAGGCGCTTTGTGGCGAGGTGACTTGTGCTTTGAATTGTTGTATTTGAAACACTGATATATAAACCTAAAGATAGGGATCAAATTATGAGCTCACAAAAGTGTCCACACATCCTCTACACTTTCGTTGTGCAGTGAGATTATTAATTATCGATAAGTCCTCAAAGTAAAATGACATATTATTATACTCTATCAAGATATTTTATAGCTTTAATTATTATTATTTATAGCGCTCTATTTTTGATACGCCACACATGACACAAGTCACAACATTTGATTTGTAGCATTATTATGATTTCTATTTATTTACTAGCTTTTGATAAAATTAAATTCGATATTCATACAAATTTCAAAGCTCTTGTTTACCCCCTAGGAATTGAATTTTCATTAACCCTTTCATAGCGGATGCCTACGTCATAAAAGTAATCTGTATGCCGAATTTCAGCCCGATCCGTCCAGTGGTTTGAGCTGTGTGTTGATAGATCAGTCAGCCGGTCAGTCACCTTTTCCTTTTATATATTTAGAAGATCAATGGTTACTTACAATCATGTTTCTTTCACGTCAAAGAGGTAGTTTATTGAAGGAGAAGAGTAAACATCGCCGTAGCAAGTCTTGTTTGTACAGCACAGAATGTATGCAATACGTGTACATACGGAGTAGGGCTCGGAGCGACCTGCGGGTCAGTAAGCCAGACGCTATAAAGGCCACCGATGCATAACGATGTTTGATTTTTTTTTTCTATAAATAGCTACTGTGTAATCGCTTCGATAGAATTGTATTCACTTAACGGGTTTCTTTGTTAAACTTGCTCATACCAGTGACTTTTTTCTCAAAGAAATCGCATATTTTGACCGTAAGGGTTCCTGGCCACTAAAATGGTGTAGGTGAAAATGGCTGTGTATATTTCAAAACTTAGTGGTAGCTAAAAGTCCATATTTCAGGCACTCAAGATTTATACGATAATTCGTTGACTGCTAAAGGAAAGTATTAAAAAGCTATGTGCGTTTTGCAAAGTAAGAAATTCGTGCACAGCTAGGGATCGAATCCCAGGCCTCCAAATAGGAAACCGAAGTTTACTACTAAGTCGTGATGACTACGTAATAACGACTAAATACGACTAACGTAATCTATAGTATCGATACCAATATTATGAACTAGATATGAACTAGATCATAATAGATGATGCCCGCGACTTTGTCCGCGTGGATTAAGATTTTTTTGATTTGATTTTGATAGGCCATGTCCTTCCCCTGGATACAAACTATCCCCATACCAAATTTCATCAAAATCAGTAGAACAGATGGGCCGTTAAAGCGTAGCAGACAGACAGACAGACACACTTTCGCATTTATAATCTTAATAATATATAGTATGGATGCAAAAGCTTGGGTGGATGGATGTCTGTAACTCAATCACGCCAGAACGGCTGAACAGATCTGGATGAAATTTGGCACTAATTATATAGATTACAGTCTGGAATAACACATAGAGCACTTATTATCCCGGAAAATTAAAGAGTTCCTGCGTGGAACAAAAAAAATTAATCCACGCGGACGAAGTCGTGGGCATGTGCAGCTACTAATATGTAACTCCCCACCAACAATTCAAATCATTTTATTATTCCGATCCAAAGCGAAAAGTCTCCTTTGATCTTGATTAAGTTGATTTGTAATACGGCACAGACATTTCTAATTAAAAAGACAAGATATCAACTTGTTGCTGTCAATAATCTGGTAGGTATTAGACACCTTCATATCGCTAATCGCAATGATTGTGGTCGGACTACTGGGCAAAACTTATTCGAATAGGTGCGATAAATATCTTCAACACTCGTCAAACCACTAGCTTTCAATGTTACAAAGTATTGACAAACAGGTAGTTTAGATAAAATCATTCGTCGTCGACGGCCATAGCTGAAGTAAGGTTTCCTGCACTGATCTCCACAAAACACGGTCTTGTGACGCTTGGTTCCAGCAGCTCTCAGCTAACCCACGTAGTGGGAAATCAATCTATCAATCAAAATAATTATTAATTAGTACATTCAGTGCTAGTCACAAAAAAATCTTTAATCCATTACGATGTGCTCCAGTACGATTGCCTATGTGTTTTCGGGACAAACAAATCCCATAAGCCCAGATAAATGTTACTCCAGAGTCCAGAGTATTAGCTACCTACAGGTTTTTTATAGATTTATCAATCTAATTGTACCGTCAAACACTAACTGTGTAATCTTGAGTTTCGCGTAGCTGGTGTCCCGCAATTTTTATAGATTTATCAATCTAATTGTACCGTCAAACACTAACTGTGCCATCTTGAGTTTCGCGAAGCTGGTGTCCCGCGATTTTTATAGATTTATCAATCTAGTTGTACCTTTTTTTTTTTTTATCCACTACAAGTTAGCCCTTGACTGCGATCTCACCTGATGGTAAGTGATGATACAGTCTAAGGTGGTAGCGGGCTAACCTGTTAGGGGCATGGCAGTTATATTAAACCCATACCCCTATTCGGTTTCTACACGGCATCGTACCGGAACGCTAAATCGCTTGGCGGCACGTCTTTACCGGTAGGGTGGTAACTAACCACGGCCGAAGCCTCCCACCAGGCCAGACCAGCGAAAATTCAGAAATTATAAATTTCCAAATCCTGCCGGGGATCGAACCCGGGACTTCCGCACGTTAAGGCAACAGCCGCGTTCAATACTGCGCCACGGAGGTCGTCAAACACTAACTGTGCAATCTTGAGTTTCGCGAAGCTGGTGGCCCGCGTACAGTATGGACGTGGCAATATTTTCGGGAGATTTTCTTCTGCCTTAAGGGAAAATAAAGTATTGTCGGGAGAGCAAAGTGACCAACCGCAATATAAAAACAAAATATTGCAACACTATAGAATTAGGTAGAGTAAACAATCCAATACTAATGAATACAAAAGTAATTTATTCTTTGAATCACCAACACCATCGACAGAATCGTATTAACTGTTTGAACCACAACGTACCACAGGACAGCCGCCTCTCGTTTCACAAATGATTGCTTAATTATCTGCTTAATTACAGTCCGCAATACATAAAACCGATACTCGTCAACACCAAACAAAGCGTTTTCCGAAATTGGTTTCTAATTTCCGAATTTCGGTGCTTCAGACACAAAATTCGATATTGCCACATGACCGCACTTATGTTTACGACACACAAAATACCTGATAATAACTTATTCTCTAAATGTTAGATATTTTGTCCCCTATTCATGTGGCATCGAGATACTCTTTAGACCAGTAAAAAGAGTTTTACGTCTAAATCATATTTTGAAACACTCGTATTCCTCGTACTCGTATACTCGTATAGGTATCCATTCATCCATTTGATCCATTTGATAGTATAAGACATGATCCATTAATTAATTATCACATGCTTTTGCTTTAAAATTCGTTTGATAAGTTGCTGTAATTTTCGTTAAAAATAAAAAAGTATAATACATTATTTTTGCATGAATAGATTTCGGAAAACCCGAATCAATATGAGTAAGTAATTCTGGCTCATGTTTCTTATTTACGGGTAAGTAGGTACAAAAAATATTATATAAGTACTTAACACCCATGGTTTATTTTCTAAAATAAAGTTCTCAAATTGCTGTCAACTTTAAAAAAAGTCCCACAGAAATACCCTATTTTAACAATTTAGGTATACGAATAAGCCTGCCTAAGCATAAATATCTTCCTAAATTCCTACTTCTGCGGCAGCAGGATCAAGAAAGTGAATGAATTTCTTTCCCATTTGGTAATAATGCATTGAACTGCTGGGCATCTACTTACTCGCGTTTTCCACGTTTCCACTAGCTCAATTTAGTTGAATATAAATGCAGTGTATTTTAAACTATACAGAACTCAGACTAAACGGAATAGTGCCCTATTTCATAATTCCCATGTGTCGCCTTTTAAAGTTCCACTCATTCCACTCGTTAAAATTCTAGATCAGTTAGACTGTATGTAATTAGTTTCGTCGCCCAATTGGGCCCAGTTACCAAATAGCACCCCCGCCTCGGAACGAGTCTCACGTAAATTTGTCACATGAAAGGACATTTAATTTGCTGTTTCACTAGCTGCTAATTACAACTTTGATTGCTGCGACCACGTTGAAACGTGTCACGGGCGAGCGCGCCAAATGGGCTTCGTTTATGCGAATTTGCGTCCGTAACGTCTTTTGTGACTGCACTCGTGATTTCGTTACTCCCAGACTGTTCTGATCCCTGGTGCAATTAGACTGTATTTTCGAAGTTAGAGTCAATCGAAAAGATCTAAGCGGTAAAGATAATAATAAATATTTATGTTGTATTTAGACTGGTTTAACTTTTATCGCAGACGAAATAAGAACCTGCATTGTAGCAAGAAGGGAACAAGAAATTTAAAGCTTTTCTTACCTTCTACTTGAGCAACAAACTTATTAAATGTAAAAAAGTCACATTTTTACTAGGTTTTTACTATTATGGTTTTTGTGACTTTACTGTCTAATGCCGGCATGTATTGCAATACTTCTTTGTAAGAAAGACTCATGCCACCATTCCACCACATTGCTCCAATATTAAAATTAACCTATCAGTTAATTTGATATAAACCCACCGTCCGTCCGTTAGTAATGCGAGTCTCAATAAACATTAGATCTCATTATTTAGGAACGATGTCTAGTTACTAATCACCGCCGAGCCTCAGAGGCGCTTTCTCACATTTAGTCACCTAAAAGGACGTTCATTTGCTGTGTCACGAGCTTCAATTAGAAGTTTGATTGCTGTGGCCAGGTTAAAACTGGGCCTGGACATGATCGGACGGGGTTCGTCCATGCGAATATTCGTTTGCAAGGTCTTTTGTAATTGTAATATGATTTTCTCTGAATTCGGTCGTATATTGTCCGCCAATACGCTGCGCGTAAATTTAAGTATCCGCTGGTACAGAGTCGCATACTTAAATTTTTCGGACACGTCTTCCGTCGTGAGAATGACTCCATCGAGCGCCTCGTCGTGCAGGGCAAGGTGGAGGGCACCAGAGCGCGAGGAAGGTCACCCATGCGATGGACCGACCAAATTAAGTCGGCTGTTGGCGGTTCATTGCACGAGTGTACCAAGTTGTCGGCCAGCAGGGAGAAGGCTGGTGGATGCTCGTGAGGCGCATAACATCAGCCACAAAAGCCACTTCACTTCGTGATAACCACGACCACTCTTTCAATAGCGTAACGACGAAGAAGAAGATTGTCCGCCAACGTAATTTAGTAATTTGAAGTAGCATGAATGATGCCGCCAGAAAATCCAACATCTGAGAATTTAATAAGTATTTAGTTTGGCACCTAGTTTAATTATAGGATGTTAGCAAATTAGTCTCAGGAATACACGTCACACAAAAGGGGGTGTAATTTGCATTTTCACCAGCAGCTACGAGTACGTAATTACAATTTAGATTGCTGCGACTGCGTTGAAACGCGTCACGGGAGTCGCACAGTGTGCGGTTTGTTTATACGTTTTCGCGTTACGAACGTCTTTTGACACGGCCTTTGTAATAACGTTTATTAATGAATAGCACTAGTCAGGATAGTTCAAGAACTTGTGTACATCACTGCACTCCTTTGCAGGCCATTGACTTGCCAATATGATGTATATAACAGACTGTGCACATGAATGACATCGGGATGTTGTTATTAAGTGAAAACTTTTGAAGTGAAAACTTCTTTAGCCGCGTTGAGCACTTTTTGGCAGGGGGAAAACTTGTGGATTCGCGTCACCGACATGCTCACGTTGTTACGAAGACAAAAGGTCTTAAATATAAATAAATATACTACATTCGTAATTAAACTTTAATGCCTTAGTTTTAAGGTTTATATTTTAATTTTTTTTTAATAATATTCGTTTTCACTTCTATCGGTGGTCCCTATGACTGCCAATTATTTATTTATGTTACTTTTCCTGTCATACTAGTTTAAGCGTTCTGATGCAGTTATTGCACTAAAGTGATCACTGAATGGACTAGAACGAAAACTGATTCGCTAGAATGGAATGCTACTGGATTGACTACTAAATTGAAATTGCGATGGGTCTAATAAAATCAACCTAGCAGGAACAAACGTCACACAAAAGGGTGTGTAATTCGCATTTTCACCAGCAGCTACGTAATTACAGTTTATATTGCTGCGACTTTGTTGAAACGCATCAGTGCAGTACAGTTTGCGGTATGTCTACAGTAATTTGTGATACGAACGTCTTTTGTCACTGTTTTTGAAATTACGTTTGATCTAATAGGTACATAGCATTACACCTAGTTTGATTAATTATAGTCACTGGATCAGTCAGGATAGTTTAAGAATTTGTTTACATCACTCATCTCTTTTGTAGTCATTATTGACTTATGTTGGCATTATAATAAATGTAATGGAATTTGCACAAGAATGACACCGGAATGTAATTTTTTGACTTTTCCAGTCATACCAGTTTAAACGTGTAGATGTAGTTTCTGCACTGAATTGCTCACAGGATTTAACACACTGTACTACAGTAAAAACACTGATTCACATTTATTTTTTATTTTTTATTGCCTATTGAGGTCTAGGTACGCCTGGACTTCGCCTGGACTAGGTACGCCTGGACTACCGCTATTTCTGGAATGCGCTTCCCTAGAAGATGATGCCTTGAAGGTACTTAAGTTATATGTGGCAGGAAACATGTGCGCTGGGAGGGTGTTCCACACCCTAGCGGTTCGTATCAGAAACGTCAGAAATCATGTCACAAATAAATTGAAATGGCTATCAATCTAATAAAATCAACCTATAGCAGGAACAAACGTCACACAAAAGGGTGTGTAATTTACATTTACAATAGTAGCTACATAATTACAATTTAGATTCCTGCGACTGAGATAAAAACGTCACAGGGAACGCGCAGTGTGCGGTTTGTTTATGTGAATTAGCGTTACGAACGTCTTTTGTCACTGCATTTGCAATTACTTTAATTTGATGTACTGAGTTTTCTATGCATACTGCTGTAGCTATTATCATTTCAGCCACAAGACCTGCAACTTAACAACTTTTTGCACATAAAACTACATGTAATTACAGCACGCTACGAGGGAAAAAATTAGCAAAATTGGTTTGCATGGAACCTGGAAGAGCATGTTTTTACGCAAAAATAACATTCATATTATGTTAAATACAAAATTGCAAATGTATCAACGTATTAAATTGTACGGAGTATGTGAAATTTTATGCTTAAAATAAATGCAAAATTTTAGAAGATGCGCTTTTCTGCACTGGTTATGATAACGAGCAAATATAAACAGTGAATTTTTATATTTAAATAATGTATTATAAATTATAATATTGTATATAGGTGCAGTGAGATTTACCTAAAATCTTCAAATAATAAATACATCCATATATGAATGCGAAAGTGTGTTACATGTTTGTTTTGTTCTGAGAGATAGGTTGTATCCCGGGGAAGGAAAAAGGCTGAATTTTATTCTGGACCTTAAAATAAAAACCTAATCAACGCGGATAGATTTGCGGGTATCATCTCGTTATCTATACTTATGAACCCGCTTCTAAGACTACAACGCTCACAAGTGTATTCTGTCAATTCTACATAGAAATAAAATTATACCTACCTACTCTACTGTATCAATAAACTTATATAAGTTTACTAGGCCGTCTGGCATAACACTGCTTAAACTAATTTTGATACTGTCACTTTTGGACATCATTGCTGACACGTTTATTCCAGCAGGGCAATCGGCTAAAAATGACAGCTATATTGTAACGATCGCAATCACCTCTGATTGGTTAACACTCTTCCACTATTGGACATAATCCATTGACGCAGCAAGAATGCCATAAATTCAGCCAATTACAACAATTGATACTGTAACGGCTGGATTGACATGAAAAGGACAGGTTAAGAAATTTTAACACATTTATCGGCCCTGTGTAAGTGGGCTAATGCTCAAAATATTTCTAACCTCATTCCTAATTTAATACTTAGTTGTTATCCTTCCTTACCATGATTCCGTAAAAGTTAAGAGTTCCCCAAGGATCGCTCTCAGCAATCAACGTTATGGGAGCGTGTTCGTAAACTTTTCTTGTGAACATAAAGTAGGCAAGAAATTATTCTGGAGGTTATAAATATGATATAAAATTCTAGGGCTGCTATAAAATAACTTGGTGTTTTACGAGGTGGTTTATTGTTTCGAATTAAGTTTGGAATTTAGTTGCGTAAAATTAATGTGGTTGCGACATAGCTTGGGCGTACACAAAGCAGTATAATACAGTGAGCTTGCTACCATCGCTTAAAGCAGTATTATTTTAAAATTTCAATTTGCAATGAGGTACCTTGACGTCCCTAAAACAAGGATTATAATTCGGAGCAATAGCGTAAATAATGTTAAAATAACACTTCTTTAAGACATGGTAGTAACCCCCCCCCCGTACGTGAGGTTCAAGCTGGATTGTGCATTTGTGTGAGTGTTAATGTAAAAAAGCACATTAATTATTAGAACAAAGTTCTGTATCGCACCTTGAAGCGGCAGGAGTTAGCCAAAACAAAAAAGCGTTAAACTATGTATTCCGTCCTCTGTTGTTCATCATTTCACATACACACGTTCTTGTTTACGACGTTACATACTCGTACTTGCTCCTGTCGGCAAAATCGAAATTAGATTTTTGCTTCAAGTAGTCATGCACGGCGATAGCCATACACCGTCAAGTTTACTGGACGTCGCTTCAAGTCCGCTGCAAGCTTGACAGTAAAATTGGTCGTGTATGGCCAGCATTACTGGCCTATTACTGATCGTGAGTCTCCTCTCAAAATGAGAAGGCGTTGGCTATTATCTACTTCGCTGCCCACATCCCGATTTGCTTTTTCTCTATTGCCTTGTAGTTTCTCGAGTTATATGTGGCAGGAAATACATCCCAGCAATTCGTATCAGAAAAGTTGAACGAAAGCGTTTCGGTTTTATTTTTCAGTTTTGTACTTGACCTGGCTATTAAATAGTTATCTATTCATCGGCTTGTACTATATTGCTAAACCGAAACAATGGTTTAATATACACTATCGCAATATAAGTACAACTTGCAACAAACATAGTAGATTGCTTTTGAAGAATGTGTTATGTAATGTTGGTACGTGGAATACATAATTTGGCTCTATAGACCCAAACCCAGCGACATGACATTTTAACAATCTTGATGCTAGTTAAATTTAACAAAGACAGTTTATTGGTACGTGCTAGCAAACAATGTTGCAATAATATGATTGTGATACTGTTACATCGCGCATTAACTTCAGCTCTAAAGTTATGGTTCTAAGGGTCAGATATATTATGATGTACTTTCACAGAAAGTTACCGCTACAGTTAAACTTACTCTCTAAATAATAATCTAAGACGGTAGCAAAATAAGTACCGCCAGAACGGGAGCTCCTTTATAAAGTTTTCGAAAAAGCTGAAAATCTCGGACTCGTGCAACAAGAACTAGAATTTTGTGGTGTTTCAATATAATACTGACTGTGCAACTCGCATTAAATAGTTTAAGTTTAAAACAAAGCAATTAATTAATATTATTTAATATTATTTGTTTATCGCTTACGACTTTCAACTAAACTAAATATTCATTTTCCTCATTTATAACCTCATGGTGTATTTTCATTATTTGGTCTACTAAGATATTGGCTTAATTTCTTAATGTTTCCCTCGACTAAACAAAAATTGAAATATTATGTTATTCATAATAATATTATTACACATAGAAACCCTTGAGGCAAGATTGAAATTAAATTATTAACCAAACTATATTGTATGGGAGCACGTAAAATCGAGCATCAAATATGTTTACGGACGCTGCGGTCGCCTCAAGGATCGTAAAGATGTACTTCCTTACCCTACAAGCCAACTAGTGTCCAACCTAACTTGGCACCAAGCTTACCCTATTAAGCCTCCTTTTGTAGGTCGTACATGGAACTAAGGAGGTCAAAGAATGCTGGCCACATGCTTGCACAGTTTGGAAACCGTGCGAAATAAACTATGATAACACGGAGGTATGCGGCCGTTGGCTTTAAATATTTCCCATGTAACCGCTCGAAAGTACACTGAAAACGTTTACAGGGGTTATAAAAAAGGTGTGAAGTTGAGAATAGATATCACCTACGTGTTTGAATAATAGTCATCATCGTGGTCCTTGGGGGTAATAAGTTTGTTATTTCACTGCAGTGAAAATGGATTGTACTTTGGTCAAATTCAAAAGTACTCTTTGGTGCGGTTTTTGGGCAGCTCAGAACAACACACAAGGTGCGTTGCCATAACATAATTATTATTCTGCGTATCAGCCGCGCAGAATGGATTCGCGCTTGGTTTTCATCAAAAAGATTAAATGGAACTAGAATATGCTAGAGGACTAAGAGGAGAGAAGAAGGAAGAGAGTACCTACTACGACCGAGTCTACGTATTAATTTACTACGTATTAGTTGTTAAGTTATCATATTAATTTAATGTCATGCAGTTCAGTTGTCGAACCGCTTTGGGTGTGTCCAGGTCTTAAACAGTTTTATAAGCCTACTCAGCCTTTAAGATCCAGGCCGTAACTGTACTCAGCCCTTAAGATAGAAAAAAGAGATACTTTAATAATCTCAGAGTCAAATATATGTCAGTAAATATTTATTCGTGCAAAACAATGAATAATAAAGTAGCGTCTGTCTTCCACCATTATTTCTATCGATACTTACTGAAAGCTCATAAATTTTTCATGTAGGTACATTTCGAAATACTATTGGTATTAAGTAATACAAGAGTATCATCGAGATTGTTGGCATGAGGCCATTATATGGACACGATTCTTGTTAATATCACGAGGTGTTAATACTAATCGATTTAGGGTCACCGCCCACAACACATCACCCAATGATTTATAACTAATACGATACTGAACATTATAAACGGCTCGCACAGAACAAACATACAATTATTTTTTACATAATAATCGTTCAAATGTATCTGCATTTTCACTCTAATATTAATAAGATTTCAATTTTCTTACTTCTTTTTAGCTAGCACTTGCATAATGTGGTGCACAGAAATCTAAAAAGCAGCGGGAAAGAAGTAGATATATCTAACTGAGAGCAAAAGTAAATGGCGTTGAAGTGAAGGCCCGCAGTGGTATGCAACAGGCTGTATGATTATGAGGACTAGTATTAGTTAGACAAGCTTTGCTGTTCACGGCAGTTCAACTGGTAGGTATAGATTGCTATAGATTCTTAAATAACGATTAATTGCGTTCCAAAATATTGATTTTACTTTAATATTGAGACCGATTGTCGGAATTTCGGTGTTACTTTAGATGTCACTAAGATGATGGTGATTCGGGTTGAATTCGAGCAAATTTTTGAATAAAGTGAGCGCAAACCTTTATACTACTATAGGACAGCCTATAATTATTATGAAAGGCACAGTGTTGACACAATTACTGCCTGCGTCGTGTCGGATCAATTCTAATCGTTCATTTTCTGTCTAGGAGTATTAGGAACGCAGATAGTATTTGTTACGGATTAAAATAAACTTGCTACGTTCGTGATTTTGGTCTTATTGTGTCTTGTCTAGAAACAAGGTGTGTCAAGACCGCTCAGTTCTTTGAATGAAATAGCTAGAACCTACCAAAAGATAAAGATAAGACAAGTAGAGGTTTATTTTTGGTTAACTTTTCCAGACTGACTACAATAATAATTATTATAACATCATCATCCATGTTAATATAGTACACTATACTTAGGGTTGTTACTTGGATCCTGTTCTGCATTTCTAATATTTTGTCGATTTTTTGGTTGCAAGTTGCAACATGGCTTGTGTACCTTTTTAATAAAATTAAATTAAATATAGGTATATATGTACTCATCATATCATACTAATATTAAAAATGCAAAAGTGTGTTTTTTTGTTGGTGTGTTGGTTTGTTGGTTTATCCTTCAATCACACCGTAACGGAGCAACGGATCGACGTGATTTTTGGCATGGGTATAGTTGAGGACCTGGAGCACTCTCACATGTCACTACATAGGCTACTTTTTATCACGGAAAATTAAGGAGTTCCCACGGAATTAAACCACGCGAATGAAGTCGCGGGCATCAGCTAGTCTTTAATATTTTACCCTCTGGCACCAAACTTTAAAATGTAATTTTTTACTATTCTTTTCTGCCATCCAACCCTTAAATAAACTTGTCAAAGTGTGCCAGCTTTACTGTACTCACTGCACTAGGGAATTCGTTAAAGTTTGGTGCAAGATTCCCTTTTTTTTTTTAAAGATTTTTAAACCGGTTTTCCTTGCTACTTACTACTTACTGTTTTTCTATCTGGTTGATTGATATTCGTATCTCGCTGCAAGTTTCGACCATTCGATAATAAGACGATTCATATTCCGATAATGCTAATAAGATAATATATCGCTTCTACATACAAATCGAGCCACAGCTGTAACCGTTAATAAAACGAACTATTGATACAACGCTACCGTTTTACGATTTCCGTCAATGCGTTTCATTATTTTTATAGGTGACAGTGACCTAGGGATTAAAGGCCGATTCACATATGATGAAAACGCGCAATTTAAATAAATAAAAGCTTTATTGTTTCTTATTGCTAGATTTACACAAAATACTTATCGGCTAAATCCTACGACTAAATAAAAAAAAACTAACAATAAACAATAGGAGGCAAACTCAGCATTACTGAGCATTGAAAACAACGCTCAGCGCTGGTTTTCAGTTTGCTCCGGTATTTCGATACCAAGACAGCATACACATTACTAGTTAGCCGGCAAAAATAAAAATATCAGGCTTCATTTGTCTCTATGGTAAAAATAAGTATTTTGGTCGCTTGAAGGATTAAATCTGACGAAACCTTTACCTATTATGTTGAGTCAAAATGAATTTGACGTATAGAACCTATGCGAACATTGCGTCGATACGAGTTGTGCTGCGTTTTAATAATATTATTATGTATTTTGCCTGCCTGTTGATACCTTTATTTCACAACATAGTAATCGTATTGATATTCAAACGATATAATAATAATAGTATGGAATAATCACTTCTAGAGTTCCGTTACATTTGAACATTAATAACTGGTTAAGTACGAGTAAGAACACAAGACTGGGTTCAGTAGTCCCGCCAATTTCTAAAAAATTTGATATGTTTCGTAAAGTTACTTATTAGTTATTTTTTAAAAACTATGAATTAACCTCGTAATGAATTTCAAATACCAATTTAATGAGGTATCTAGGCAATTTTTTTATTCCCGCGGGAACTTCTACATTTTCTTGGATAAAAAGTAGCCTATGTCCTTCCCTGAAAAACAAACTACCTCTATACCAAATTTCATCAAAATCGGTTAAAAAGATGAGCCGTGAAAGCGTAGCAGACAGACAGACAGATACACTTTCGTATTTACCATAATATGAAGTATGGATTTATATTTATTTTATTTTCGGTTCTCGCTTTTCATGTTCTGGACCATTTTTTAAATTAGAAATATAATTTTTATATTAATTGCAGTAGGTCATCTCTAGTAGGGAGTTAAAATCATACATCAGTATGAAGTTAATTTTACCTATAGGCAAGAATAGCTGTTATTATGAAATGCAACGCTCTATCAAATAGGGCATCTGGGAACCTTGGAACATTTAATTAAAACGTACTAGGACACAATCAAAATGCAGTTCTTGGTAATAATATTCGTTCGTATCGTTTAATTGTTAAATTATTTAGATAATAGAATAATAGACAATGCCCGCTACTTTGTCCGCGTGGATTAAGTTTTTGGTTTCAAGCGAAACCTTAATTTTCCGGGATAAAAAGTAGATTATGGCCTTCCCCGGGATGCAAACTATCTATGTACCCATCAAAATCGGTGGAAAAGATTGGTAATGAAAACATACTAGGCCGACAGACAGATACATACTTTCGCATTTATAATATTAGTTAAGGATATGGATGATACGATGTTGATGTAATCATGTTCTTTCCTTTTTCATTCGGCCAGGTGAACATTACCTCGGTGGTATTACGAGTACGTAAAAAGCAATATTAGGTAAAACTTGAGTTTTAACGGGTAACACGTTATACATTTCTTGATTGCCAATTTTTGATTGAATAGCGATTTGGGTCCATATCCGCCAATAATTATGAATTTGGTCGAAAATTGTATTCTTATAATAACTGAGGCCTGGGTTAAATTCTTCGAATTGAAAGATAAGTGTATCAAACAATGCACTTGATGCATCAAACCATATTATATTTTGTTATCGCGGTTTTAACTGACGTGTGGATCAAAATATTCAGAACAATCATTTAGCGCTGATGCACTTGATGTTGAATGCATTTATTTTTAGATTGGCTTGCGCCAGAAGATACCAGAAATACCAGAACGGTTTCTTAAATCTTGAAGCTTGATTACAATATCCGTCTTTTTCCTCACCACAGCGAATTGGTAGACGGCTGAAAATAAGAAGTAAGAAGAACTAGACACTAGAAAGAAGATGAATACACGAAGAAAAGAAAAGACTGAGCCACTCAATTGTTAAGTATTGCTCTTTGTTCAACTTTTACAATATTATACATCAATACATCTTTTGAAGGCTTCTCTATTGAATTCCTATAAAAACAAACAGTAATTATTACATACTGTTTGTTTTTGTAGGAATTCAAAAATATGGAAGTGCTACGCGTAAATGTAGCCTTTAGTAACCCAAGCACAATTGGCGATGATGAATAAATCACGAGAAAGCGTTGTCGCAATTGGCTATTTGACAACTATTCAAATAAATTATTTTTTGTGGTTATTAAATAAAGGATCTCGTCCCCTGTTAGTATTATGTTTGAAAACAATTTTAAATTAATATAGATTGAAGTAAAAAAGTGCTTCGAACTTTAATGACGTCACATTCCAGTATTTCAACATCCCATACAAAGTACGCGTTTTGACGTTGAAATAAGTTGCTGATTTGATTTGATTTGTTGTCAAATACCCAGCTGCAGCTGTAAAATTACCTTCTCTATTTCTGAACCTTCTACGCCCTCATAAACCTAAACGTATTTTAAATTAGAACGCATTGGCCCATACTATTACCGAATTAGTTAAAGTCAACATAAAAGTAGAGTTTTATGATCATTTTAACCAAACAATATTCTGATTCGGGAACATTAACATGAACATTACTTGACATTAATTATTTCAATTATTAATTTTATGCTCCTATTACTTTATCTTTTACAACCTTTCCGATTGAATGAACATTAAATGGAATTAATTCATGCTATCGTTCACATAAAATTGGTTTAGTCAAATGAAGGGGGCGACTGAATCTATTAAAGTTAATTTATCATTCGAGCAGTCTCAGCGTTGATATCATTTAAATTTGATTGATTGCCTACTTGAAAGAAACTATACACTTAATTATGTGAATTAGGGCATAAGGGCTGACGAACATGTTTGCCGGTTTACATTATTCCAGTGATTCGAAACGTTAAGCTCAGTAACTTTCTAAATTAATTCACCATGATGTTTCAGCAGACATCTACACTAAGATAAGCTCTCACTCCTTACCACCTCTATGACTTTTCCTAATTTTGTGACAGAAGGCTTACTTTGTTCCGTTGCCAATTCACGCTCAAGTAATTACAGTAATTTGCAGACTATTTTATTGGCCTGAATTTCTCACTGGATCACTACACTACAAGTTACGATCTACGTGACGACGATTATTTCACCTAGTGTTAAGTGATTAGTGGCCTAACGTGTTAAGAGTCTGGCAGCTATAGTAAGTGCCAAGGAGGTCGTCAAAACTGGTATCAAAATGTTTGCATATTCCAGCGTTAGATCGAATTTGACTGGAACGCTAATGGAGTAATGTGATCCGGCTATAATGTGAATCTGCTATTAGTCATCTTTTTTGAATGCCTCTACCATTCAAGCAAGTCAGTTGTTGAATTTTACTGACAGGTCTTTGTCTTTACTAAATTTCTCTTTCTATTATATTATGTTGCTGACATCTTCTCGGTAGAATTTTTTCTCTCACAATCAGATAAATTCACAGAAAAACAATTCACAAAGGCAAAAGCATACCTTCCTGAATTTAAAAAATCCTTCAAAGCTCGAGTTACTCCAAGATTAATAATAAGTTACATACATAAAGATCACTTTTATATGGAGACGCACACACTGGCGCGACAGGACAAAATTTCATACTCATGCAATGTGGAACTTACGTGCAGATGTTTTTTCATAATATCTGGTCCCGGTAGTTTACAGAGTGTAGAATAAGGCAGCCTTTCCATGCCGAAATTTGCCACTGTTGCTAAGCTATGGATGTGTGTTACGCCCACCAGGCTCTGCAGACTAGAACATGGGGTCTGCACGAAACGTGCACAGCGAAGGGGTACGAGATCTTGTCTTTTCGCACTAGTGTGCGCGGAAATAGTAATAATAGCGCGGAATATCGTGCACTCCGAAACACGACTTAAACAAAGGCCGAAAAAGTCAGACATCTCAACTAATTTTAGACTTGGGGTCAACGATGTTTACCTAGAGTGTACACGTACATTGTACCTATTACTTAGTATCCTGTGTCACACGGCTCTAGAGTCTAGATTCCCGCAGAGTGTCCCCTTTATATTCACATTGACAGACGTATTTCCCAAAGGTAATTAATTAATTGTATGTCAATAGGCTTAAAATATACAGATGAATTGATTTCAATTATGCCTTCTGTCACCAGATTACCGAATGCTCCGTTTAAAATAATAAAGCTCGTAATAAAATCGACTTCCCGATTATTTAAGGGCCGTTCATGAAATTGTAATGCGTTCCGATAAAATTCACGTAATACCGTTCACCATTGATTGCTCACAGCTGTTTACCATCAATAAAACATGAAAATCGTCTTATTTACAATTCTATTGGTTTTGTTAGGCCCTTTTGTACTTAAGGACTTGCCTCACCGTACATTTATATTCCTACTATTCTAAGAATGTCGTTTTTCATGGAATGAAGGAATTTATCGTCGTCAACCGACAGATGTCCACTGCTGACCCCCATTCTCTCAATCAGTTGATATCAAAAAAAGTTTGCTGGTTTGTCAAAAAATTTCATAGCAAACCTTCAAGAGATAAAAAATGTATGTCAGTGGCTTTCATTTTTTGATAGCCACTAAGTTAAAGAATAGGACTGCTGGACATAGATTTCTTGCAAGATCTTCCACATTCCGTGGTCTTGCGCCGCCTGAATCTAGCGGCTTTTAGGGGGAGTAAGGTAGTGCGCCTCCATCTAGCGCTTCCGCAGCCAACCTCACCTGCCCACGGTACCCCCTGTCAGTCTACAAACGAGGATCTATTAAAATGGCGGTATAACTATTTTAAGCTGGCTAGACTGGTTTATTGACACAGGCCAGTGTCGGGCAGCAGCGACACCGGCGACAACATTATAGAGTGCTGCGATGCAAAACCTTGCACGGATGGACACACAAGGTCTAGACCCAATCCACGGCGGCCCCGCTATTCCTGGATCTAGCAGCGGCTATGGCAAAGGCGGGCGGGGGAACGAAGAATCTCCGGCAGAAATTCCGCTGCCAACCATTAGTTAAAGTAAAATGACGTAGTTATATTTTCTCTAGGTAGGCGTAGGTAGTTATTTTCTTTAATTTATTGATTTTATTTTTTAAAATTTACTTTAACTAACCAGGGGTTCAGTTTAGTTTTTACCAGGTCAAAAGAAATTATTTTCAAATAGGATATACCCGAAGGACTGTATTGTATTTACGTGAATTCAGAAAATCGGCCATTTTGCTCTACTCTAATAAACTTTAATTTAATTGTATAACTTGCAATGTATACAGTTGTTAATGTGTGCCCGACATAGCTGAATTAACATCATGTAAATCAATAATGCATAGGACTAGCTTAGACGGTCGACATTTTGTTGGATCTAAATCTATGTCTGAAATTCGTCTACATTTTGTTGAATACAATATAAGAACGGTTCATTAGCTCAGAGCGATGTGACGAGCGATCGATGGAGAGACCGATGTTGGGCCTGTCTCTCATAGACCGGATTCCAAACCTGAGACAAAAACGGGGATAACTGACATCGCTCGAATAGAGTTGGCGCTAAAGTGTGCTGGGCAGTTCAAATTGGAACCTCTAGCTGCTTGAATGGTACTGGTCGCAGAAACGTTGGGCAACCTGCACTGCAGATAATTTTATTGGATAGGTAGGAAATTAAATATTGTCGCCATCAATAGGTCCATCGTTTGTGCTAGTTCTAATATGGCGGTAGCTATAATTTGGTTACGTGCAATAATAGCTTTGTACAATTGGATAAATTAGTGCAATCATCCAATGAATATATATTTTTGAATGGTGATGGTTAACAATTAACATCGCGGAATAGGTTACGACTTTCGCCGCATATTGGAATAATTTTAACATCGTTAACAAGTTGTTCAACCATTATTTTAATATTACGGCACATTACGGTCAGTAGTTACGGTTTTCTAAACGTTATAATATTATTTGAATATTTCGCTTCCTGGAAATGAGACAAAGTTTTACTTTATTAGTTGGTAGTTTATGGCTTTTGCTTTGACGATGATTAAGTGCCCCCCTAGGAATATAACTTGCAGAAACTAGTGCTGGGAAATCATTTGCAGTACAAGTCAATTTCTGCAAGTTTAAACAACTGAAATGGTCATTTTTCATGATACTGATATTTATATTTTGTAAGTTTTGTTGCTAATGGGCACTTATTTATTTTATTTTCTCTTTATTTCAAACAAGGCTGTACACTTCACAACTTAAACGGGTGTACTAAATAAATGAAAGGCACTGGTTCACTTCCATAGGTTCGTCTATTTATCAAAACTATCGATTACTTATACTAACTCAAGATCGACATGCGATAGCGCGACACAATTTCGTGCAGCGCCATCTATTGTCAGGCTTATACATGCCGCCCACCATGAACCGACAGGTTCATTAAGTAAACAATAATTAGGTACATATCTAAACAATTGTGTACCTTGAATAATTACATAGCTAACAATATAAAATAGCTTAACAATAAAAACTATTTGTAATAAACTATAAACTTAAGTTATGATCTACAAAATTACATTTCTTAGCTAACTAACTTACTTATCGTTTACAGGTAAAATACAAAGTTTAGAAACTGGCCTTTTAATGATATTGCCCTTGCATCTTATACTAACAACACGTGTAACATTGTCCGAACCAGTATGCTTGTCTACGATTATACGGTACAACCATCTAGCAGGCGAAAGATTTTCTTCCTTAACTAGAATCACGTCACCAATTTTAGGTTCGGAAGAATGACGATTCCAGCAATAATGGTGCAGAAATTGAGTGAGGTATTCATTTGACCACCGTCGCCAGAAGTCTTGCATCATTCTTCGAATGAGTTGCCATCTACGAATACTACTAACTAATGGTCGACTTCTCATATAAGCGACAGCTCGGACAAGCTTTTGAAGTGTGGAGTATCTGGTAAAGAACTTCTCGTGTAGCTCCACTTTCTGTGCAGTATGGCAAATCTTTTTGTTTCTTTCTTCCAAGTTGGTATCTTGGCATTCTTCTTGTGGACTGTAATTTATTTTAGCTTCACTAAGCCAAGAGGGACCGTGCTTCCATAAACTTAAATTGTCATAATCTTTGACACCTCTTGATGCGCAATCGGCAGGATTATCCTTTGAGCGAACATGTGCCCATTGATGCCGATCCAAAACTGTCAAGATGTCTGATACACGATTGGCAACAAAAGTTTTCCATCTACTTGGGTGACTGCTGAGCCACGCAAGCACAACGGAAGAGTCAGTCCAAGCATGAATTCTTTCCTTGGGAATCTCCAACGTCCCCGAAACTTCCAACAGCAACTTGGCGAGAAGCTGAGCTCCGCACAGCTCCAAGCGTGGGATGGAGACTTGTTTGATGGGCGATACCTTGGTCTTGGACGTGACTAGATTCACATGTACTCCATGATTTTTATCAATAATGCGGACGTATATCACTGCAGCATAAGCATCGTTCGACGCATCACTAAATCCGTGCAGCTCTACTTCTTCGTCGTCAGCACTTGTGTGAATCCACCGAGGGATACGGAAATTGGTCAGCCGTGTAAGATCAGACCGGTAAGTAAGCCATTCCTGTAACAACTGGGGAGGTAGTTCTTGATCCCAATCAATGCCTGACATCCAAAGTTTTTGGATAAAAATCTTTGAGGTTATTATTGTTGGAGCAATCCAACCCAAGGGATCGAACAATCGAGAAATATCAGAAATTACCTTCCTCTTTGTTACTGGAACCTCTATAGGTGGTAGTTTGACACTGTATTCAAACTCATCGGTGCTACTATTCCAGGTAAGTCCTAAAACCTTCTGTATAACTTCTGCTTCTTTTCCTGTTCCTATTTCTAACTTTGCTTCCTTTTCTCCAGTTTCCTTTCCTATTTTCTTCATAAACTCCTTACTATTGCTTGCCCATTTCTGTAATTCGAATCCTCCTTTCTTTAATATGTTACTAATATCATTTTTTATTTTCAGGCACTCTTCAACCGTTTGGCAGCCCGTCATGAGATCATCCATATAGAAATCTTGCAGGATTCTTTCCACAGCAGCTGCATTGTCTCCGCCTTCATCGTGAGCTACTTGCTGTAGGACTTTTACTGCAAGGTAAGGCGCGGAGGCAGTTCCAAATGTAACACGTAACATTCTGTAATGTTGTATTGTTCCAGATTCATCACGCCACAAGATTCGCTGAAATTCATCCGCATCTGTGAGTGCTACCTTCACTTGTCGGTACATTTTAACGATGTCCGCTATTAGACAGACGGGATGCATTCGCCATCGCATAACAAAGTGTCTCAAGGTATGCTGCAGAACTGGGCCAACTAAGAGCTCATTGTTTAAACTCACACCGTTCGTACCAGAGCAGGAGGCGTCAAAAACAATCCTGACTCGTGATGTCACCTTGTCCTTACGTACTACGGCATGGTGTGGTAAATACACAACATCCGACCTCTCTCGCTGATCTTCAGGAACTAACTCCATGTGATTGAGTTGTAAGTATTCTTTAATTACTTCTGCATACTGTTCTTTTAATTCTGGATTCTTTGATAATCTCTTTTCTAATTGACAGAGCCTCTTAATTGCAATATCTCTAAAATTTCCTTGCTTACAGGATGGGCTGTCGTCTCGAAAAGGAAGCTTCACTACGTAACGCCCGTGCTCATCTCTGGTCACGGTGTTCGTAAATATCTCATCGCATCTCTGTTCATCATCAGTTTGCATATTCCTTTTAGCTGAAACATCATCCGATTCTAGCTCCCAGAATTTTCGCAATAAATCATTATCATTAATCTGGGTGTGCGTACTGATAATGACAATGTTTTCTTGGCACGAGTCAGATTTTTGAGGATCTGACTGAATCTGACCAGATAAGATCCATCCCAACTGAGTGTTCTGGGCTACAGGGCACCCGAGAGGACCTTTGATAATGCCTTCAACTATAATCTGGCCATACACTTCTGCGCCAAGTAACAAATCTATTTTATTTGGTATGTCAAACTTCGGGTCAGCTAACTTCAACTTAGTTAGTTCTGGCCAGAACTGTACGTCTACCTTCTTTGAGGGAAGAAAAGATGTCAGTTTGCTAAGCACGTGTGCTTTGACAACCAAAGTGTATTGAGGATTATGGATAGACCTTAACTTGAGTTCTACCATTGACTTGGAAGCTAAAGACTCATCCCGGTTACCGACTCCTGATATGTAGATCTTGTTGGGAATTTTCTTCAGTCCTAAAGCTTGGACGGTGGACTCCGTAATTAAAGAAGCCATTGAGCCTTGATCCAACAAGCATCTAACAACTAAATCGGCACCACCTATTCTCGACTCTACCTCAACAAGAGCTGTAGCCAAGAGGACTTGACTATGAACATTCGAGAAACAGGTAACTACTTCATTTTGTGATGTAGTTGCTGAAGACACAACTGCACCATTATCACTCGACTCTACTTTCTCCGACTCTACATTCTCTATTCCTGGGGGGTGAAGTAGAGAGAAATGTTTCCGTCCACAGACTCTACATCTAGAGGATTGACGGCACGAATAGACGGAATGATTTGGATTTAAACAGTTAAAACACAGCCTACTAGTTCGGACAAAGCTATGACGTGTGTTATAATCCGCTTTCGCAAACTCTTTACAATTCATAAGTTTATGATTGGCTTTACAATATTGACAGCTAAAATTGGACTGATTGGATGCACTAGAATCACTAGTGTTTGCTACATGAGAAACAACATTGACTCTATGAGAAGTCTTCGGATTAGGCTTAGCGTCTAAAAATTCCAAAGCTCTAAATTTATGTTCTAGAAACTCTCTGAACCCGGACAAAGTGGGTAATTCTTCAGAATCATTCGCCTTGGATTCCCATTGTTTTCTGGACTCAGGATCAAGCCTTTGACTCATTATGAAAATAATAATGACGTCCCATTTGCTAATGTCTATCTCTATATTTTGTAGAGCACATAGACATTCATTCATATTGTCCAATAATTCTCTAATAGCGCTAGACGATTCATTTTGCAACGATTTCTGACTCATTAAACGCCGTAAAATGTTGTTAGACAAATATTTTTTATTATCATAACGATTAATTAACTGAGTCCAGCAAACACTATAATTTTTATCAGTAATGGGAACATGTCTTAGAAGTTGCTCTGGTTCTCCAGACAAATGGCTCTTGAGATAATGTAATTTCTGAACATCATCTAATTTAGCATTATTGTGTATTAATGACGTAAAGAGATCTCTAAAACTTGTCCACTCAGTGTACTTTCCCGAAAACTTTGGTATTGAAATTTCAGGTAATTTAACAAAGTATTTAGATTTTTTATCTTCACTTGACAAACTAACTGACTCTACCGACGCTTTACCTTTGCCTTGTAACTTAAACAATATTTCCTTTAATTCGGTTTTATACTCTAGATAAATTTCTTCTGCTCTATCATATATTGAATTTACCACATAATTAGATGCTTCTAATTCCTTTTTATTTACTTCTGTTATTATTTGTTTATGTATGTCAATAAAGGATTGCCAATGATTTTCTAAGGACTCTAGACGTGTCTCTACATATGAGACCGTTATACGATCTTTAGGAGATTTTTTAAAGTTAACTCTACTTTTATACATAAGTTCCTTAGTGTTTTCCTGAAGTTTATCGAAAACTTCCATCTCGATAACAATATGTGAAATGTAGACTAAAATAAAACAAATAACTTAAACTAAGTATATTGACCCAAACATAAACAAATAAACTTAAAAGACTTAAAGTAAATACAATTATTTAAAGTTCGATCTTGAAAAATCACAAGTCCTAAATCGATGCAAATAATTCTATGTTACAGTTCATTCGTGAAAAAATTACAAGTCCAAGATTGATGTAAATAATTCTATGTTCCGATTTACCGAAATTTTCTAAGTGTTTGAGAATTTGGGACATAGACGAAATTCGGGCATGGATTCCCCGTCACTTCACTTTTCTTCGAGAATTAGTCTATGTCCATGCACTATCTTTAATTTGTTAAAGTTAATTTCTTCTTTGACTTAAGGTCCAATTTTGCTTGAATTTACTGCTTTGACTGAAGGTCCAAATTTGCTTGATAAATAATTTATAAAGTACTCACAATTTATCACAGCACACTTCACTCACTGTATTCCGCTCCAACTTCGCACTCCTGGTCGGATCGTGTTGTCATCGGGTCCTCGTGACGTCCTCGTTTGATCCCTCTCGCTCCACCACTGGCCGCTGACGTCACAGCCTGGTCTTCAACTTCAGGCTGAAACCCCTGGCTCCAATCTCCAGGGTTGACACCATCGATGACAATCCGCCACCACGTCGATGCCGACTAGGTTATACAAACCGACAACCCTATTTGGCCGTATATATCCGGTTCGCAGGAACAAAACTTATGTACACTTCACAACTTAAACGGGTGTACTAAATAAATGAAAGGCACTGGTTCACTTCCATAGGTTCGTCTATTTATCAAAACTATCGATTACTTATACTAACTCAAGATCGACATGCGATAGCGCGACACAATTTCGTGCAGCGCCATCTATTGTCAGGCTTATACAAAGGCCCAAAATATACAGTAATAAACGTATTCTTTCTTATAAATTCTTTATAATATGTGGCTACATTCATTCGTAACATAAGAATGTGGGTTAGTTTTCAAATTTAACACGTACATGTAGATAATGCAATATAACATTATAAAATACAAAGTGTGTCTATTTTCAGTCACCCGGCCGACCTGTTTTATCAAATTCGACGAAGTTTTAGTTAAAGAGGTAGGTTGCATCCCCGGCAAAGACATTGACGAAACTTGGAACAGAGGTAAGTTGCATCCTACTTGCCATCCTAGGGCAAGGACATACATATTTTTAATCTCGGATAGTAAAAAGATTATCCGAAAACCTGAATCCATTGGAACGAAGTCACGGGCATCGACTAGTTTAAAAAATAAAACGCATGCCACATCAAAAGCATAATTTTATCATTGTCTTTCCTCTATGTCTACAGCCACATATATAATAAACAGCTTTAGAATTTATAAAGCTGCACCGGGAAAAAAATTACCGTCTGCATTATATTTTTAAACGTAAAACGTAAAAAAAATCTGTGACTTTTATTTCCTTTCATGTGGCGCTTTTGCAATGAGCTTCCGAAAAACGTCAATATGTAAATTCGTTGGGAAGTAGGTACGATAAAAGTATTTAAACTTCATAATACAACTAGCTCATGCCCGTGTCTATTATACCCATGCCAAATTACAGCTTGTACTAATATTAATAGTCTAGTACTAATAGTCTCCGAGCTAAGCCACGGACAGACGGATGGACGGACGGACGGACGGACGGACATACGAGTACATGGCGAGATTATAAGGATTCCTTGTTAACTATGGCACCCTAAAAACAGTGGATTCGCATTTGTAATATTATTTGTGTAGTAATATATTACATTCTGTAAAAATCAATCACCCTCTTCAATCATATAGGGAAATATTTCATTTATCGAAAATCATATTGAAAATGATAACCATTCATCGAACAGAATTAACCCAGTTTTCATATTATGACGCTATAAAAAAGCTGCACTGCGAAAACCCCATATTACGAAAGGATTTAAAGCTTAACCCGCTAAGCCTCATAACAGATTGACAAGTTAATGCTGATTTATACAGATGTTCGCCGTGTTTCTTTCAGCATAGGAATGTATTACCATAATATTACGGGCAATACTTTTTAAATTTGGATCTCGATACTTTTATATCGATCTGATTTTGATGGAAGTAAAGATACAAAATCTGCGATAATAACGTTTTGAATATCATTTTATAAAATTCTAATAAAGAAAGTTCTTATGCATTACTAGCTGATGCCCGCGACTTCGTCCGCGTGGATCGAGGTTTTTCGTTTCCCGCGGGAACTCCTTAATTTTCCGGGATAAAAAGTAGCCTATGTGTTATTCCAGACTATAATCTATCTCTGTGCCAAATTTCATCCAGATCCGTTTAGCCGTTGGGGCGTGATTGAGTAACAAACATCCATCCATACATCCATACATCCATCCAAACTTTCGCATTTATAATATTTATTTGATAATAATAACGTTTAGGTCGCCTACGTCAACTTCTTACAAAGTTGAATTCGCAAAATGTTGAAATCCCATAATGTTGAATTATGATACTTTACATTTGATTTCGAGATACCTCAGTGTCAAAATACGGCGTAAATATCAGAAAAACTCGGTATTATTCGATAGACCTTAAATATAAATTTTTGAAAAAAAAAATCAGCCTGCAGTACAGAAATAAAGTATTAGTAGGTACTATTTTATTTTGTAGCGATGTGATAATCAGAACTTTGCTAAGTGTATTGCGAATACATGATACCTATCACTTCGCAAAGTTCTGATCATCACATTGCTACAAAATAAAATAGCAGACCGTACTAATTTTTATTTCTATACTTCTATAATTATTAATGTATTTGTAAAGAACATCAAAGCAATCATAGGCCTTATTAAGTAAGCTTGTAACGTAGCAAGGGGGTTGAGGTCCGCAACGTCCTTACTACGTACATGAGATAGGGATTTTACCTAACTTATCGGCTAATTGGGAAGTCTTTAAAGTAAACACGAATTGCACACGAATAAGATGATCCTTTATTTACATTAAATTAACAATCTTGTCTCACATAGACCTATACATGATCGAGCTTATAATCTACTACAATTCTATACGCGGTGGGGAGTTTTTATCGAACGCGGACATTTATATACGGTTACCGGCGATGGCCGGTGTCTAACGCGAATTGCGTCGCGGACGGCGGAGGAGAGCGGGACGCGCGCGGGGGGACGGACGGTAGGCTGTCACCACCAGAGTCTTTCGGCCTCTCCACCCGGTCGAGCAGCGAGTAATCACACCGACCGAGAGTGAAGGCGTCGAGAGACTGACGTAGCCGGCAGAGGAGAACGGGACGCGTGGGGGGGGACGGACGGTAGGCTAATCGCTACCGGAGTCTTTCGGCCTCTCCACCCGGTCGAGCAGCGAGTAATCACACCGACCGTGAGCGAAGGCGCCGAAAGACTGACGCGGACTCGTGGCTGCTGCCGTATTTATAGTCCGAGGGGCGTGGCTTCCTCGCGGTGGCGTAATCGCTCGGCTGTGTTCGTTCGGGCCGTCGGGTCGGTGGCGTGTTCGGCCGTGGAACCTTCGAGAAGTTTCCGTGCTGGCTGGATGCGCGGTCCTGTTTGTGACTTCTTCGTCACACTCCCCTCCTCCGCTGGAAGATTTTTTCCTGTAAGGAAAAAATCACTGGATGAAAAGGAAAAGAACAAAGGAATGTTTTTTTTTTTTTTTTTTTTTTTTTTTTTTTTTTTTTTTTTTTTTTTTTTCTTTTTTCTTTATTTATCTATATTCTTATTTTTTTTTTTTTTTTTTTTTTTTATACGGGTTTTTTGTATTTGGGCAACCTGACGATCCCTTTTTTATGGTTGCCCAACCGTTTTCTGCCTCTCCGCCGCTTTCTTCTAGGCGGAGTTGAGGGCTCCGTTTGGGCCACGAACGCCTCGTATTCCCCTGACTGGATGTGATTGTCGAGGTCGAGGTATTCCTCTCCCGTTTTTTTTTTTCACCCTGTCCCCGGGGTCCCCTGGTGACAGTATTATTTCATTGGCCCGTCCTTCCACCTTTGGGCCGGGTTTGTACGTGAATTCCATTATTGTTTCGTCACTAATTGTTATTTGCACTCTTTGCTCCATTTCCGACTAATGTGATGTGTTTGCATGCTTTTCCGCTATTTATAGGATGTTCCCGAAAAAAATTGTCCATTTGAGGGTAGTTCGTCGCATTTTGGTTTGCATGTACCTCCTTCTTGATATTTATTTTATGATGGGTTGTTGATATATGATTTGCTAAGATATGTTAGACATGTTATTTGAATTTTTCTTATGGTCCGGTACTTCTTGAGTTGTCCCCTTTTCCCATTTTATTAGCGCGGTGATTTTCTCCTGTTTTATCCTTCTGCTTTGTGCGGGGGTTGTTTTTGTTCTCATTCTAATGTACTGTTTACATAATTATATATTGGACTCGATGTACTTTTTTCTCTGTAGGTATCGGGAAACGTCGTATCTTTGGTCAATTGATATCAATGTCTTAGCTCGGTGTCGCGATGCGGTTGTTCTTATAGATATCTGTGTTCTCTGTCTAACGATAGTTATGTCGTTTGTTTAATGATGGAATGTTTTCATATCTTTAATGTGTGCGGTGCACACTTTGCCGCCTTGTACCGCTTGGAGTAGGTATATTACTGGTGATTTTTGTTCGATTATTTTATGCGGGCCGGAGTACTTGGGGGCTAGTTTGGCACAAAATTGTTTGTTTGCATTCGATAATGGATATTCCTTTTTTAATACGAGATCGTTTATATCTGGTGTCCAGTCCCGCCTTGACCTATCATAGTACTTCTTTTGTAGGGTTGATGCTACCTTTTGGTTATTTCGTACTATTTCATAAATTTCTTCAAGTTTTTGCTTCTCTCTAAGCGCTGGGGTGGGAAATTGGTTGTCGTCCCGGAAATTTCGCAGTTCTCTGCCAAATAGTAGGAATGCGGGGGTGTATTTAGTCGTTTCGTGAATCGATGTATTCAACGCCAAGTTGAATTCGGCTAGATACTCGTCCCATTTTTTGTGGTTTTTCTCTATATATGCGGATATCATGGTTTCTAACGTTCTATTTACTCGTTCGGTCGGGTTACACTGTGGGGTGTAAGGTGCGGTGAACTTCTGTTCTATTCTATACTTTGTTAACATGTCTTTAAAGATTTTGCTAGTAAATATTCTGGCATTGTCGCTGAGTAACGTTTTAATTCCGCCATATCTGGTTAATATGCACTCTTTGAGTGCACTCGCGACGGTATTGGCCGTCGCCGTCCGTAAGGGTTTTATTTCTGACCATTTGGTGAATTTGTCGTGAAATACGATTATCCACTGGTATCCCTTAGAAGATCGAGGTAGTGGGCCTATGAGGTCTGTTGTAACTACCTCCCATGGTTCTTCAGCGTTTTTTATGTGCATGAGTCCTGGTTTTTTTTGTTGAGACGGTTTATGTTTTTGACAGGTTTCGCACTTATTCACGTATTTTGCTACATCTCTAAATATGCCTGGCCAATAATAGCGTTGTGCTACCTTGTTAAACGTTTTTGACGTTCCTAGATGGCCCGCGTCTGGTTCGTCGTGGTTTTGCTTGATAATATTTTCTTTGTCCGAGTTTCTCGCGCATAGTTTCCACTCTGTGGTGGGGTCGAGTTTTCCTCCATATTTTGGGTTAATTACTTTCTTATACAGTTTTCCGTTTTTTATACAATACTCCGGGTCTATTTCCGGATTTTCGGTTATTTTATCAAATTTCTTTGTGTACCACTCTTTACCTTCTGTCGTTATGGTGTACACGGGGTTTCTCGACAGCTCGTCTGCTATAACATTTTGTTTTCCCGGTCTGTACACAACGTCAAAGCTATATTGTTGTAGCTCCAGTGCCCATCTTGCTAGTCTGCCCGAAGGGTTTTTTAGGGTATTTAGCCATTTGAGCGCTTGATGGTCCGTTATAATGGTGAAATGATATCCTTCTAAGAATGGTCTCATTTTTCGTATACCCCATACTACCGCTAGACATTCTTTCTCCGTGGTTGTGTACCTGGTTTCCGGTGGTTGCAGGGTGCGGCTAGCGTACATTATCACTTTCTCTCTTCCTTCGCTTTCCTGCATTAAAACGGCTCCTAGGCCTGTATCGCTCGCGTCTGTTTGTAAAATGAATGGTTTCGAGAAGTCTGCTCGGGTCAGGATTGGGTCTTGTATTAGTAATGTTTTTATTTTCTCAAAGTGTTGTTGTTGTTTCTCTCCCCAGTTGAATTTTGCTTCTTTCTTTAGTAATTGTGTTAATGGTGAAGTTAATTCTGCGTAGTTTGGAATAAACTTCCTATACCACGACGTCATTCCTATGAATCGCCTTACATCTTTGATGTTTTCCGGTGGTTTGAGTTGTTTTATTGCTTGTATTTTCCCTTCATTCATTTTGAGACCTTCCTTTGTTACCACGTGACCTAGGTATTCTACTTGGTGTCGGGCGAATTCACACTTTTCTTTGTTTATTCTGAGGCCTGCTTCCCGTATTCTTTTAAATATCTCCCTCAAGTGATTTAAGTGTTCCTCGAACGACTTGCTGCACACTATTATGTCGTCTAAGTACACGTATGCGTTTGGTTCCAGATCTGGTCCTATTACTCTGTCTAGTAGTCTCTGGAATGTTGCGCCGCTCGAATGTAGTCCGAATGGCATCACTTTGAATTGGAATAGGCCTCTTCCCGGTACTGTGAACGCTGTGATTGGTTTACTCGCTTCGTCTAGTTTAACGTTCCAATATCCGTTTTTCAGGTCAAATTTAGAAAAATACTTTCCTTTATTTAACTTTTCTAGTGTGTCGTCTATTTGAGGTATCGGATACGCATCTTTTTCCGTTATTTCGTTTATTTTCCTAAAATCTATGCAAAATCTGTATTGACCATTTTCCTTCTTAGCCATTACTATCGGTGAGCTGTATGGGCTGCTTGATTTCTCAATGATTCCGTCTGCTAGCATCTTGTCTACGTGTTCATTAATTTTTTCTTGCATCTTTGGATTTCTCGGATAGTATCTTTGTTTGATCGGTTCTTTATGTGTTAATTTTATTGTGTGTTTTACCCATGTATTTCCTTTCGGGCTTTTATCGGCTTTCTCGAATTCTTCGTTGAGGAAGGCTTGTAGGTGTTTTTCCTGTTCTGTTGTTAAGGTTTTTGTACTATTGGGTTCTTTTTCCAGTTTTTCTGTGCTTGTTTGTTCACATGTTGTTTCTGTCCACCCTATGGATAACCCTATTCTTGTTAGTAAGTCCATTCCCATAATCATTACCGTCGTTGTTGGTAAGTATATGACTTGGTGTGTAAGTTTCTTTCCATTTGCTTCTATGTTAATATTGATCACTTTACTCGTTTTTATTCGGGATCCGTCAGCTAGTTTTATTGTGTTTTGTTTTTCCGTGATTCTTTTAATATTTCCTTGAATCTGGTCCATGATCTCTTTGTTTATGTAGGTGTTTGTTGATCCTGTGTCTACCAGTGCCCTGAATGTTTTTCCGTATATCTTGACGTTGATAAACATTCTGTTATCCTCCCTATTCTGAGTGTTTGCCGTGTAAGCCTGTGGCTTCCTTCTGTAGTTGGCTTCGCTTGTCTTTTTACAGCAGTCCCGTGATAGCTTTCCCATTAACCCACATTTGCTGCAGAAAATTGCCTGTCGGTTTTTGCATTCTCGAGTTGTATGATTTCTCTTGCCGCATTTCCAGCAACAAGTTTGTGGATCATAGTTGGTCTGTATCGGTTTCCTTTCATTCTTGTGGTCTTCAAGTTTCGGTACTCCGGATGGTGTTCCTGTTGGGATCGGCGGATTTTCTTTCCGTTGGTACGTGGGTTTTCTCGTTGTCTCTTTGAACCGTTCTGTGTTTATTTTTTCATAGTCTCCTGCTAACTGTATCAGTTCTGCGGTTGTACTAAAGTCTTTTCGTTTTATATAATATTGGTAGTTTGGCTTCATGTTATCGTAGATTCTTTCTAGCTGTTGTTCTGGTGTTAGTTTTCCGTATCTTCTCAATAAGGTTTGCATGTCGGTTAGGTACTGTATGAAGTTTTCCCGAAATTGCTGTCTCCTATTGATTATTGTTTCTAACAGGTTTTTCTCATAGTTTCTTGGGTAATAAAATAATTTGAAGTTCTCTGTAAAGTCTTCCCAAGTTCTCCATCCTTGGCTATTATTTCTATACCATAATGATGCTTTACCTGTTAGACATCTCGGTATTACATGAATAATTTTGTTTTTATCGGCGTCTAAGGTTTCGGCGAGTTCTTCTATTCGCTCTAGGAATTCGACCGCGTCACCTGTCGTATCGAACTGTATTTTCCATCGGGAAATGGCTTTGTCGAACTCCTTTGTTTCGTTTTCGTTGGACATTGTCTTATTTTGGCTTGTTTTGTCTTCCTCTTTGATTATTAGGGCTAGTTGTTTGCGCAACTCGTCAACCGTACTTGTTGTCGCAACTTGTATATTTCTCTTTTCTAATTCCTTGTTTAGTTCTTGTTTATTTAGGGTATAAATCCAAGCCGTGGGCATTGCCGTATGGGGTTAACTATGATTATTTTCCTAGGTTATTAAAGAAAAAAAATTTTCGAGCGGGTCAGATATTTGCACTCGTAGTCGACACGAGGGTAATCACACCGACTTATATGCGAGAGCTTGTATCTGTTTTTGTATAAATATGATCTTTTGTTTGTGTAAGTTATCCGCAGTTCAGATATTCACTCTCACAAGCGAGCAGCGAGGGTAATCACACCGCCTGCGAGGGTTTGTATCTGTAATATTCCATGAAAATATACGGGTGTAACAACGTTGTCAGTTCCCTAGGTCATCGGTCTGGATTTTTACTTATTACCTATACGGTTTATTGTTTTTTTTTTTCGGTTGTGTTTCTTATTAATTGTGTTGTGTTTCCTTATTGAAGGCGGGTCGGATATTCACTCTCACAAGCGAGCAGCGAGGGTAATCACACCGCCTGCGAGGGTTTGTATCCGTATTCGTATAAATATGATCTTTTATTTGTGTAAGTTACACGCGGTTCAGATATTCACTCTCACAAGCGAGCAGCGAGGGTAATCACACCGCCTGTGAGGGTTTGTATCTGTAATATTAAATGAAAATATACGGGTGTAACAAAATTGTCAGGTTCCCTATGTTTTTGGTACGGATTTTTATTTCAACGGATGCGACGCGAGTTTCTTTACGCGGCGCGGAACCCGGACGGTGGGTTATTTACGTGGGCGCCAATGTAACGTAGCAAGGGGGTTGAGGTCCGCAACGTCCTTACTACGTACATGAGATAGGGATTTTACCTAACTTATCGGCTAATTGGGAAGTCTTTAAAGTAAACACGAATTGCACACGAATAAGATGATCCTTTATTTACATTAAATTAACAATCTTGTCTCACATAGACCTATACATGATCGAGCTTATAATCTACTACAATTCTATACGCGGTGGGGAGTTTTTATCGAACGCGGACATTTATATACGGTTACCGGCGATGGCCGGTGTCTAACGCGAATTGCGTCGCGGACGGCGGAGGAGAGCGGGACGCGCGCGGGGGGACGGACGGTAGGCTGTCACCACCAGAGTCTTTCGGCCTCTCCACCCGGTCGAGCAGCGAGTAATCACACCGACCGAGAGTGAAGGCGTCGAGAGACTGACGTAGCCGGCAGAGGAGAACGGGACGCGTGGGGGGGGACGGACGGTAGGCTAATCGCTACCGGAGTCTTTCGGCCTCTCCACCCGGTCGAGCAGCGAGTAATCACACCGACCGTGAGCGAAGGCGCCGAAAGACTGACGCGGACTCGTGGCTGCTGCCGTATTTATAGTCCGAGGGGCGTGGCTTCCTCGCGGTGGCGTAATCGCTCGGCTGTGTTCGTTCGGGCCGTCGGGTCGGTGGCGTGTTCGGCCGTGGAACCTTCGAGAAGTTTCCGTGCTGGCTGGATGCGCGGTCCTGTTTGTGACTTCTTCGTCACAAGCTTAAAGCCAATTTATTTCATGGCGTTATACATGTGACATAATTAACATCTTTTATCCATTCAATGCACATGTAGTTCAACCCAATTCTCATCTCATAAAGTAATCTCCTTAGTCCTTTGGTTTACAAGAGTAAAAGAGATGGTTATTGTCGACAAAACTTGTAGGATTAGAAATTTGACTATTGGTCACTTTTTCTTTACTAAATTACTTCAATGTCGGTTGAACAATTAATGGCTCGTGGAAGCGTAACTGATTAACAGATACATTTGCATCCTTACTAATATTATAAATGCGAAAGTGTGTCCGTCTGCCTGTCTGCCACACTTTAACGGTCCAACTTTTCGGTAAAGAGGTAGGTTACATCCCGGGGAAGGACATACATATTTTTATCCCGGAAAAAAACAAAAGTTCCCGCGGGAATCAAAAAACATTATCCTCGCGGACGAAGTTGTGGGCATCATCTAGTTCATAATATTTATCTGGATATTAGTATGGATTAACGGGTTACTAAAGATCACTTAAATTTTCAATTCTAACACGACACATTATGTTATAGTATCAAACACAATAACGCTATAGAGGTATGAGCTAATCAATAAATCATTACAATGCCTTACCCCATCGCCCACGGATTAAGTAACGCTAAGTTGTCCTAAATGCATCATGAATAGTGCAAGTATTTGCATTATTACGCCCTCTATTATTAGCATTCAAATTGTGATTATTATCTGCCGGTGCAGATCTGAGGTTCGTATATTCAAATATATATTTAATATCTAATATATTAATATCTAATATATTATGAACTAATATCATACATATCGCATTTATAGTATTAATAAATGCGAAAGTGTGTTTGTTTGTTGGTTTGTTGGTTTATTGGTTTGTTGGTTTATTGGTTTGTCCTTCAATCGCGCTGCAATGGAGCAACGGATCAACTTGATTTTTGGCACGGGTATAGTTGAGGACCTGGAAAGTGACATAGGCTACTATTTATCCCGGAAAATTAAGAAAATCCCGCGGGAATTAAAACACATAAACCACGCGGACGAAGTCGCGGGCATCAGCTAGTCTATTATAAATGCAAAAGTGTATCTGTATAACGACCTCCTGGCGCAGTGGTGAGCGCTGTTGAGCGTGGGAGGTCCCGGGTTCGATTCGCGGCAGGGTCAATTTTCTCTGGTCTGGCCTGGTGGGAAGCTGCGGCCTGGCCTGAACTGTAGAAACCGATTAGGGGTGTGATTATAATCTAACTGCCATACTCTTAGCAGGTTCGCCCGATACCATCTTAGACCCGATGCATCTTCACTTACCATCGGTGTGATCGCAGTCAAGGGCTGACTTTTAGTAGTTAAAAAAACATTTTTCGCGGCCCAGTTGTTCTAGCATCAGCTTACATTCTGCAGTTCCCAAGGTACCTATTTAGTTTTAACATCACGACTTTTCTTATCAAATGCGTATACTTAGCTCGAAAAGAGGTTTTAGTAGTTTTAAAGATTTTGTGAAGTTCAATAATATTTGTTTGTGAACCTGCCTGGAACCAGATGAATCTCGATCAAAACAAATGTTTAAGTTTGTCCATTTTTATGACGACGACAGCTCACTATGTTCGTTCAAATAATTACAGATACGCAAACACGAAAGTTGCCGTTTACTATTTCAACTTTGTGTAGGTACCATAAACTCATATTAGTTTAGAACCAACTCACCTTGGTGAACTAGCGTATATGCGTTTGCGATAAAATAACAGTTTATGCAGTTCCGCGGATGAACAAGACGTGGTGGTGTATGCAGCAAGTCATTGAAATTAATATTCAATTTACCATCATAGGGTGGCCGTTTCAACCATAGAAAATTTAGGACAGAAGAGTTTTCGTCGAGCAGCGGGGCCTATTATGTAAAAATTATTGCTCTAACAATGTAACGGTCATAATTACCTCTGATTAGTTACTACTCTTCCGCTATTAGCCAAAATCCATTGTCGCAGCAACAATACCTACTATAAATCCTGCCATTCGCAATAAGTATTACTTATTTATTCTCTAATAAATAAAAGTAATACTGACTGATGCGGGTTTTTATATTATGTACAGCTACAGATACTTATCCATAAAATTGTATCAAAAGTTAACCCAATAAATATCGACGGAAGTAATAAGTCATACACACACACACACACACCACACAAACAGGCACACAGAACAATGCATGCTAACTTTGTATTTCCATTTACTTTTAAATTGAACTTTCATTGTTATAAAATATGTTAATGTTTGAAAACCGAGGAGGAAGAGGGGACCCCGACAGGTTTTTTCAAACTTACTTCAGGGTTTCCGACAAAATTGTGACACGACACATATCTATGTATAATAATCAATAAATTCCATTTTCATTTTTCATTTTCACCTTAGCAATAAAAATAATAATAAGCCATTATTACCTTCTATTCTAATTATAATAATATAAAATTAGGAATATGTTAGAAAATTAAGATTAAATTTAGAATGGAATTGTAACAGTCTGTATGCTAAAATCTGTGGTGTGCCTACTACAATGAATTCCATTGACTAGTACTCAATCTAAAATTAAAAACTGATAATACAAGTAATAATTGATAATAACCGAGACCGACAGCGCGCCGCCGTTTAATTTATTTTAATACTCACAACTGCCATCTATAATTATACCTACTGCAATATTAATGAATCCCAGGGTGACCAACAGTGATTAAGCATACTCAAAACACGCCACTCAACCATATGGTGACGCTACGCTACGAATTTTACCTAATATAAAGGTGGTGACATGGGATATTATGCAAAAGATCCAATAATTATTTAGCTTATTTTAATATCTAATATTATTATAACAATAAAATAATAAAAACCAATTAAGTCTACTTATAAGCAAATGTCTGTTTCCATCACTAACAGCTTTGTTACATTTCTACAAGAATGGCTGTTAATTTTGAACAAATAGATTGCTAAATCTTCACTTAACACTGCTTTAGTGAAAATTATTAATGTTAATATTATTTTGTAACGCAGTTGATTACCAATCTATATATATAAAATTCAAAGTCCTGACTGACTGACTTATATATCAACGCACAGCCTAAACCTCTGGGGTTAGAAACTTGAAATTTTGACAGTAGGTTTCTTTTGTGACGTAGGCGCTCACTAAGGAAGGATTTTTCAAAATTCCACCCCTAAGCGGGTGAAATAGGGGGTGAAAGTTTGCATGAAAGTCCTTTATTTTTCAAGTTATAACCATGAAAGTTGGTATTTGGGCTTCTGGTTTAAAATAAAGAAATACGTATTTCACAGTTTTTGAAAATTTTATCCCCAACGACGTTAAATAGAGAGTTTGTCCTTCAATCACGCCGCAACAGAGCAACGGATCCACTTGATTTTTTGCATGGGTATAGTTGAGGACCTGGAGAGTGATATAGGATTTATCCCGGAAAATTAAGGAGAGCCTGTGGGAATTAAAAAAAACTTATGCCACGCGAACGAAGTCGCGAGCATCCTCTAGTAAATAAATAAAATAAAATATTATTCTCTTATTTGCAAATTAAGTTAATGCGACTTCATCTTGCTTTTTGCAGGTTGGCAAGTGCAAGAGTGTGGTAAGTACAAAAAATAATTAAGCAATAGATAAGCATAATCAAACTGAATCAGCTCTCTGCTATCCAGACAAGACGTTGTCCTCGAAAGGAGCCGCCATGAGTTTGCGGTGTTTCAGAAAATACTACAATTTGATTTAAATCGACAGCGTAGTTGGCGTGGCGTGCACTAAGACTGTTCCCAGCATTATTGTACCGCATCAAACGCGTTATCATTAAACATTAATGGACTTTGAAGCCGTAACTGAAAGCAATATTCGTCAGATTGGTGATCTATCAGCGAGTCGTGGAGTTTTAATATCTATGCAAAATAGGTGATGCAGTCGTGTTGCGATAAGGCTGGATACACAAGATTTAGTCCCATACAAGGTGACTGCAAAGCTTCAATAGTTTAAAGGCTTGACAATTCGATTTGATTTGAAAGTTTTTAGTATCAAAGCTTCAAGTGTTTTAGGTAAATAAAGAACTACTATCTGCTGTCAGAGTAAACTGTGGGGCTGTGGTGTGTCCAGTTACTGTGCTGATGGGTAATGGATACTTTTAATTAATTATCTTATAGATAAGAAAAATTAAAAATATTTTTATAAAATATTACAATATCCAAAACTTTTCTTCTTAGAATTACTACAAACATAATATTACTAGTGGTTCGCCCCGAACGGAGACTTCGCGGTATCACAGAGCGCCATCTATTGACATCATTGTGAAGTTCTGTTAAAAGTACTGAAGCTCATTAAAAATTAAATTATTTCGTTTCCTTATATTATATTTATCTAATTTTAGTATTTGTTGTTCAAGTACAAGATATAATTCAAATAATAATTGATCAAGTTTCAGGCTCAGCCTTTCAGAAAATCGAGAGTTCTGAGATCAACTTTGGACGTTAGAAAATCTCCACTTTGAAAGCCCCCCATTTCGTCAATTTTAGGGAAAAATTAAAAAAAAAAATTTTTTTGGACTCTATTCCTATAAATTATATTTAAAATGATATACCGCAACCCTATGTAACGCTATAAAAAATATTTTACTTCGCATTCGCTTCTATGAGAGCCCCCCTGAAATAAAGATTTTTATAACTTTTTAAGCCATATTCGACGGGAGGCCATCGGTTTACATAATATATTTAAATTTGAAGTAATTATGTTCAGTAATTCAGAAGTTATAAGGCTCTGACAGACGGACGGACGGACGGACGGACGGACAATTCACTCAAGTAGACTCAGAGACCTTCGCTTCGCTCGGTCAATTATTATAATAGTTTTATATCAAATGTAATGAATTTGTAAAAAAACACTTAGCTTGATTGACATCATATCTCCTATTTATCAATTAATGCGAGCTTAGGTATGAAAAATTGCTTTGACTACAGTCAATATGCAGATAGTAAAGAAATCTCATAGAAAAAAAATTTCTACTAATGTACAAGACGTACACCTACGGCTAGTGTAGGTACTTATACCTACTATTTTAGTTCTAGTCTACTAGACTACTAGTATTATAATACTACTAGTATTAGTATATAATATAGTATTGTAATATCAATTGCCGTCGCGTCGTGAAAAATTTAGCTGAACAGCTAACGTGTGCTGCCTTAATAGTTATTTTGATTAAAAATGTACGTATCGGAAGCGTTTTATAACTTACAAAAAATAGACATTTGCTCGAAATAAGGCATCCAGAAATCAAACCTGGGCGTGTTACTATATTATGAAGCAATTATTTTTCAATGAATACTTTTAGTTATAATTTATGTTTTATTATGCAATATAATTTTATTACAATACTTTGTTAACTTACACACAAGGAGACCTATGTCATAATCTGTTATGTCTATGTAGTAACAACAAATGTTAGCTGAGTTTATGGCCGGAGACAATAATACAGACTGGACAAATCACCACATTACTCATGCGTTAAATGAGCTTAATACGATTACGTGTTTGTGTAACAGTCTGGATTCTAGTAAAGCTCGGAAACGTTAAAAATGGAGCTAAAATATGTATCATACATATATAAAATATAAATATCATTCTTCTTTGTAACTGAAAAATTATGGCATCATTAGTTAGAGTACCTAGTATTACTTACATAAATATTTAACAACCCATTTTGTTATCTACCTACATTGTGAAAAAAATTGCATTTAATGTCACTCTTAAATTTTAAATTACTAGCTGTTGCCAGCCACTACGTCCGTGTGGATTGAGGTTTTTAATAAAAGTATATGTACGATAAAAAGTAGCAATAAACAGTAGTTATTCCAGACTATAATCTACCTTTGTGCCATTCATCCAGATCCGTTTAGCCGTTATGTGCCGTAATTGAGTAACAAACATCCATCCATCCATCCATTCATCCAAACTTACGGATTTATAATATTAGTAAAAATCATTAGTCAGCGCACCTAGTATTTCATAAATATTTAACAACCGATTTTGTCATAAATTATGCAAATAAATTGCCTTTAATTTCATTTCAAAATCCTAAACTCATTTTTATACAACTTAAAATATGACAACTTACTCGTAGAGCGTGACGAATATTTTGTAACAAGACCTTAGAATTTTTGCATTCAGGACACAAATGGTACACAACTAAATTTTGTTGATAGTACGAGTAGATGACGAGGAACATAATTTAATAAAGAAATCCGAGTAATTTCAGATTTATTAGAGAGAGAGAGGCTAAGTCAGAATACAATTTTTTACAAGCAAGAAGTAAACCGATGCCCGGTAGTTATTCGCATCGCTAACAATCTTATTGTTGCACGTTAGGATCGATCCCGATCGGTATACGCCAATAATTGCACCGTTAGTTGTAAGATCTGATTTCTAGGACCATAATCCTGAAATAGACTTATCGATCGTATTTCCCGCTAATATTTATTATGGCTTCTGCGCAACGCAATCGGGGATTACGCGAAGAGAGCTCAAAGATATTGGATCATAAACCTATCATAAACCAATGTGCTGCTTATTTTACAAGTAAAATTTGTAATGATAATATAATTGGCACTTCCCATAATATGTTTAAATGAGTATGTATGTATGATAGTGGTGAGTCAAGGATTCGAGTTAGTGGCTCACCCGGGAATCGTCCCGGGTGCGCAACTAACTTTCAGAACTAGGTATTTTCGTTTTTGCAAGTAGATAAATATCACTCGCTTTTACTTACCGCTTGTCTGCTTTTTCCTTTCTAATTATTTAATTTTTTATAAAATGTAAACCTAATTAAAATATAAACCTTAAAACTAAGGCATTAAAGTTTAATTATGAATGTAGTATATTTATATTTAAGAACTTTTGTCTTCGTAACAACGCGAGCATATCGGTGTTCGCGAGCATGTTGCTGTTCGCAAGCATGTCGGAGCGAGCATGTCGGTGTCGGTGACGCGAATCCCCAAGTTTACCCCCTACCAAAAAGTGCTCAACTTGGCTAAAGAAGTTTTCACTTCAAAAAATAAGCTAAGACTTAAAGATACACCACGCCACCGAGAACCGGGAACAAATTCCTGTAAGCGCAAACACAGTATGGCCACCCTATCCCGTAAGCAACTGACGCTGTGCTGGCAAAGTGCCACTTCATTCAAACTGGAAGCCTTATACCTTTGAAGACACACGAAGTTATTAGCTTGGAGTGTTACAGTCTTGAAACTGTTATACGTAACTCTATAAAAATTATACGAGTCCTACTAGAAAGTGTCTTTCCAACGCTCGGTCAAAGTGAAGTTTCATGCTTATTTCAATTCTGATACAAAGTATAATATTATATTATTATATTTGAATCCGTTTAACTTTACAGCTACTGATACTTGTTGTCTACACATTATTTTTTTTGGTTAATCGTTTGTAAATTTGAGGAAATGTTTGTTATATTGATGAAATTTGGTTTTTGGTGCTCTTCTAATTGCCTGACTATGGCTGATTTTAAATCAGACATTCAAAGTTGCTAGGGCTTTTAAGCCTTAAAGAGATATCAATACATAACAGTATGTACTATGAAACAAACGCTATGTAGTTGCACGAATAGACCTAGTGTAGATGTAGCATTAAAGACAACTGCAATGGCATGGTCTACGAGAGTTCTCGCTTGCCGCGGATCCGCCCCAACAGACCACCTTCAGGTTTTGGTTGGTCGACCAAGTCTCCTAAGACCAAAGATGATAGGATACGTCTTAATGCATTAGACCTTTGACCTAGAAAGCCTTTCTTCAACTTTTTTTCTTTTTTCTTTCTCTATTCAAAATATGTGCGAACCCATCGCAAACGCATTAGGGCTATTTTTTATGCACCGCAGCTAAAAACTAATACTACCATCTAAAGTTACATGGAGGAAACAGAAGTATACGATAGGATCATAGAAAATGATTCCCTCAAAATACACATCCAAAATGGTGCCCAAAAGTGCTAAAATCACTGCATTGACGTACCAGGATAGCATATCTATATTATAGCAGTGCTTACACAGCAAACATACTACTGCTTTACGCTTAGCACGAGTTACGAGACACGAATAAGGTGAGGTTAATCATCGCATTATCGGGGTATTAGGCTTACATGAGCATAATGCGGGTAAGGGAATTACGGTATACCTAACACAGTGATATTACGACTTTAGCTTTTATTACAACGAAATAGCGACTAATTTCAGTGAATGCTATTTTATTACAAACAGTGTTAAATCTTTACACGTTATACATCACGCATCATATATTAACACTTTCCGAAACAGTGGTAGTCTTGAATTATCATAAGTAGCACAAGTTATTCTACGTGAAATAAATAAATCAAATAAATATTATAAATGCGAAAGTTTGGATGGATGGATGTATGTATGGATGTATGTTTGTTACTCAATCACGCTCCAACGGATGAACGGATCTGGATGAAATTTGGCACAGAGATAGATTATAGTCTGGAATAGCACATAGGCTACTTTTTATCCCGGAAAATTAAAGAGTTCCCGCGGGAACCGAAAAACCTCAATCCACGCGGACGAAGTCGCGGGCATCAGCTAGTCATTTATAATTTTATCACATTAATAGCTTAAAAAATATATAAATAATTTTATAAGTTTTTTAAATGCATCAACATTTACATAAATAACTAATAAAACTATTAATTTAATTTAACCTATTTGAAGTATTAACGTGTTGCACATAGTATTAAGTATACTTAATACTATGTACAACACGTATGTTTATATATTAGTACCTTATACTAAATTCAATAATCATCATAATTAGTATCTCCGTATCATTTCATAATATTGTCTCAAAATCCTATAAAGCAGTATTCGCAGCGGGTAACTACTCAATATCAAAAGTTTAATATTCTGACTGCATCGTAAACGGAGCGCTTCTCCTACCTACCTATTAAAGGACTAATGCATTTCCTTTGGCGCACCTCCTATATTCTAATGGAAGCACTTCTAATTATGTTATCCGTCATTCAGATCTGCCTTTCAGAATATCGAGCCCATTGTTTGGCTGAAGTATTTATAGTTTAAGATTTGTGTTGGGCCTGTTGTTTTAGGAATTCATGAATACAAATTACTAATATTCTATTATTCTATACTGTTCGGAATAATTTAGGAGTGAGTACCTATTGCAAATACGTATTGTTAGGCTGAACATTAATTAAAATATATAACACCTTACTGCCTCTATGGTTCTCGAGAGTGACAACAATGGTCTTAACTCTTTAATAGGGGGTCAAGATGGCGATGCGGCCGTATTGGTCAGTGTTTGTGTGAAATGCTCTCTCTCTCTACGTCGTAATCCACATTGATGAGGGCCGTGACCCCATTCCATTAATCACATAATGGCAGGGGTTTTCTTGGGATAATAATGTGGTGGGTTCCCAGGTCCTTCCGCATGTGTAAAATGCCAAATCCATAATCCATATGTTTATGTTTGTCGACCTCATTGGCACAGTGGTGAGCGTTGTCTCGGGTTCGATCCTCGCTGGGGTCAATTTAGGAAATTACATTTTCCGAATTTTCTCTGGTCTGGTCTGTGGAAGGCTTCAACAGTGGCTAGTTACCAGTATACTGACAAAGATGTGCTGCCACACGATTTAGCGTTTCGGTACGATGCCGTGTAAAAACCGATTAGGGGTATAGGGATATGGTTTTAATATAACTGCCATACCTTTAACAGATTACGCGCGATTATCTTAGACCGCACCATCACTTGCCAGGAGATCGCAGTCACATTAAATACTAATAAATAAAATTAGTTCTACATTTAATTACTCTCTTCCGGCCTCGACTTATATGCGTACCTAATTGAAATCAAAAGGATCTCTAACCGTGCGTTGGTTTATGCAACGAGAGCTGCCTTAAACGTTCAATTAGAGTTAAAGGATCATTCTTAGAAATTTAAATTTATTCCACAGCGGTTCCGAGCTAGAACGCGCGTGTATTGCTAAAACTTGGAGTAGTTAATTTATTTATATAAAACTCACAAGAAATATAGAGTAGCTAGTTAGCTACCTAGATGACAATCGTATGTTATGAAATCAAGTATAATCTGATAATATAACAATAAGTTAATGCTAAAATATTTCGTTCCAATTTTTTATCAAGCCTAAAATTGTTAATTTGCAAAGATTAATATTGGTTTCCTCAAAAAATAAGTAAAATTATACTTACTAAAATTATTTAAATTTGTTTTTTAAACAAAAAAATAATAAATTTAAATATAAACCATAACATTAAGTTTAATTACGAATGTAGCATGTCGCTGTTCGCGAGCATATCGGTCACGCCAATCCAGAAGTTTACCCCGTAGTTTATTTATAGCGTACAATTATTAAGTCCTCAAATGATGTAAGTACATACGTATTTTTACTGTATTCCAGTATTCGGCCGTCAGGTTTTTCATATTTTCAACTTATAAGCAACCAAAGTTCAAATCTCCTTCTGCCATTGTTAGTTTAGTAAAAGATCGTCTGCAATAGGCGTTACATGGGTTTGAACAGCTTATAAACATAAACTTTGAGTAAACCTTAAATGGATATGTGAACAATAAACGTACCTATAAATTCCCCCGTAGTGGGGTAATTAAGTAATACAATCCAGGAGACAAGACTTCACACCGCTTCATTTGCATATTGGCAGAAGCTTGCTATTTAAGTCAATTTACTACTGATAAAGCACAAGACGAAACATTCTCTAGCCGTTTCATTCTATAAGGCAACGAGCTCGCCGTTGAGTTCGCTGTTGAAACCAAAAATGTATGACACTTATGTTTCTAGGTTGCCTCTCAGATGTTTGTATTCTTATGAGAGGGAAATGTGTGCGTAAAGCCATACTAATCCATACCTACTAATATTATAATATGCGAAAGTGTGTCTGTCTGTTACGCTTTAACAGCCCACCTTTTCAAACGATGTTGATGGAATTTGGTATAGAGGTAGGGTAGGTTACATCCCGGGGAAGGACATAGGCACCTTATCCCGGAGAATTAATTAGATCCCGCTGGAATCGAAAAACCCGGACGAAGTCGCGGGCATCATCTGCTGATAATATAAATAAACAAGGCCGCCTAAATGTGGAGATGCCTCCGTAAGGTAGAGTGACTTATTTGCTGCAATGATGGCATTTTTATTTAAAATATCTATTATTAATCAACGAAGAATGACATAAGTACTAAAAATAGCATGAGCATGATTTTTTCTTTGGTCGCTTATTCAGCGTTGAAGGTAATGTTGTGCGTTTAAAGAATAGTACTTGTAATACTTTGGTAAAAGCAATAATGCTACAGTAGTACTGTCCTGGCGAAGTGCCACTTCATTACATATTGAATCTATCTCCTTTATAATAAATAAATCAAAACCAACTCAACACAGGTCCATTTTTGGCAAATTACAAGTAAAATTGACTCGTCCTGCATTATGAGGTAAATGGACTTATTGATAAGACGTAATTTTTTTGTCCATCATATTAATATTAGTATAAATGCGAAATGTGTTTCTTTGTTGGGTTGTCCGTCAATCACGTCACAACAAATCAACGGATCGACGTGATTTTTTGCATGGGCATAGTTTAGGACCTGGAGAGTAATAATGTCCCTACTTTTAATCCCAGCAAATTAAGGATTTCCCGTGGAATTTAAAAAAACTTATACCACGCGGACGAAGTCGTAGGCACCAGCAAGTATTAAACGAGGCATATGAACTTATTAATGTCGATTGCCATTATCAAGATTTAATTTCCGAAGTCCGTGAACTTGGAGAACAAGCACGCAATTTATGCAGAAATAGCTGGTTTGAAAACAATAAATAACAGTCCCATTAACTAACCGCTAAAGCCTTCTCCGGAAACGGTAATTTTAAATTTATATCAATTTTGCCGGCAGTTCTTCAAATGCACGCCCCAGGCCCTACGGATACAATTAATTTATTAAGGGCAATGTTATTAACGATGCACAGTATTTCATCATTACAGCAATAAAAAACTTGTTTTAGTAAACATGCCATAGAGAAAGGAATGTTTTTGATAACATAAGATTTATAACTTTTACCTGATGAAAATGTTGGTACTTTTAATTGATAGATACCATAGACTTGTTAATAACTAGACTAGACATCCGCCGCCACTACAACCCATTAACGTCCCACTGCTGGACACAGGCCTCCACTCTCGCAGGAGAGAGGGAATTAGAGGTTAGACCCACCACGCTGCTCGCGGGGCCGACGGCTTAACGTGCTCTCCGAGGCACGGGGGTGACTCACCGCCAACTTCCCAACTCCGGGCTGGCGTAGATGTGTACTACAATATTAATAGATATTATTAAATTCAATAAATAAATTGAGTTTATTTTTCTTTCTTATGCTTCAAAACTATGTATGTATAGAGGTAATATAAACGCATTTTAAATAAAACACAAAGGCAACTAAACTTTGGTAATGAAATATATTGTATGTTATCAAAACCAATAACTAAACAGTCATAAAAACTAGTTCCACTTTTGGCCACTGCACCGGGCCAAATATTATTAAGTTTGTGGGACTGTACGAGTATTTTGCTAGCGTAACACTGGCCTAGTATTCAGACCTAAAAATGCATAGCTGAAAACTAGACCTTTTTTAAAAATCTAGGATAAGTTACTCTTTTGACAAAACAGAAGGACCCTTGACATGCAACTCGCATGCCAAGTTAGAGAATTGTAAAGATCCAGCAAAAATAAAATATATGAATAAGTTGTGGAAATAACTGAAACAGTAAACTTCAAAGCCAAGGGAGACGCAATGCAGTGCAAAGACTGCAATTTCAGTTTTGGAAATCCCTAAAAGTGTTGTTTTTTTGTTGGGGTTTCCTTCAACCACGCCGCAACGAGCGATGGAGAGTTACTTTATCATAAGTACTTTATCGCGAAAAATTAAGTTCGCACGAGATTGTGACAAAACTCCACTTCCAAGTGAAAGGTATATTAATAAGTATTCTGTGCATTATACCTAAGTAGTAATGTGGATCAATAATATTTATTAATTTGCTAAATTCTTGTTTTTAACTTGGCAATCGTGAATTGTCGAGTCAACATATTCTCCTGAGGATACCGGTGTCGGAGTGAAACGTATGTTGAGAGTAATTTGGAAGATTTTTGTGTGTGGTGTGGTGTTGCGGCGGTGCGAATCGCTAGACTATTGGGCGGTGAATATCGCAAGCTACACGTGCAAGCTACATAATATTGTACCGTAGATTTGTGTGCTTTGGCGGATTATAGCGGACTTCCATAAAGTAACGCCTGCTTCTATCCAATAAATTGGTTATGGTTATTCCACTCCAAAGCCTCCTGACTAGAACAAAGTACATGAGGACTAGTAGCTTTTTGTCATGACTAGATAATAATTAAGTGTGAATACGTTTTTTATTCTATAAATAAACAAAAGTTGGTTTGGTTTACCAAAGCCTTAACGGAAAAGCCGTACCTCATCTCTACTTCCTTTTTGTCGATGTACCACACGACAACGACTTATTGTGTAGGACGACAAGACAATGCGACACGAACGCACGACTGTGGGACCGACGGCTTAACGTGATTTCCCGGGAGGTAAAACATCGCCTAGTTCCTAATTCTGGACTGGTGCTGAATATTTATTGACAGAAAAACCCACTACTTGTATGTTTTTGGCCCGAATCTGAAATCGAACCTAGGATCTCATCCTACGTAGTTGAACATGCTTACCACCATACCAACGAGGTAATTTCACTATTATCGACGAGTAAACGATTAATAAATAAAAACGTTATCGTCCTTTACCAACAGAACATGGGACAGTAATTGTATGTCGTGACCACAGACGCCTTCCGAAGGCCGGCGTAAGGTTTATCTCGATGCATTGAGTACTGACAGCTTAATTCCAAGTGATTTATATTCAGATATTATACCAATTGAGCATTGATACTGTAACCTGTACTCATTTATCATAATAATATTATTGTAAGTTGCAACTTGTTCAGAATATTAAACCCTTTTTTTTTTCTTTATTGATAGCTAGTTTTTTCCATCTTCGTATCCGTAAATCTAAGGTCCGTATTAATAAACCGACATCAGCTAAGAACTCTCAAGAATCGGTCAATTCTGGTGAAAATCGGTCAGTGTACTTGGGATTTTTTTCGATTTTTCCTAAGTTTCTTATAATGCTGTTGGATTAAAAACCTTTCTTAGTAGGGCACAGTCTAAGGAGATCTTTTAGGAATATTTAAAAAGCTCTCGTTTCTAAACCAAGTCGTTTGAACTAACGTTTATAATAATTTGTCAGTCAGTCAATTTATCCTTTTATAGTTTACCAGTACATAGATGCCTGCGAATTAAGCTAAGGCCTCGGGGATTTGGGTCTTCTATAAAATCAGCAGGTCGAGTGGGATTTTTTTTACGTATTCGATCGCGACAACGTTATCTACCATTTATATCGAACAGGGCCCCAATCATGTAAGAATTGTCCATCAAACGTTAAAGATTTTTGTCAAAGTAAAATAAACCATAACTGCATTGAATTACAGCTCAATTTCGTCTGCCCATTCTTATACGTTTAGGTATGTACGATACCCTAAACGTATAAGAATGGGCAGACGAAATTGAGCTCTAATTTAATGATGTTATGGTTTATTTACTTCGCCGCAGATTTTTAACGATTTCATCGGTCATCCTTACATGATTGGGGGGCTGATCGCCATTGACAATTTCAATGTGATGTGAAAATAAATTATTATTTTAGTTAGTACATAGTGGAGTTAACGACGTCACAATCGATTACTAAGCTTGGAAATTATGTTGTTAATATCGTTCAAAGTACCATTAATAAAAGCTTGTAAGCTTTTTATTATTCGTAAATTATAATTTGTATAAATCGCTTTTAATTTGACGTTAAAGCTCTAATACTAACATAAATTTCTTAATCGGCATACCAATTTACATGAATAGCGGTACCTTGAAATACATATCTAATACTCAACAAGTATTCATTTGTACAGATTATTTTATCCCAATTTCGTGTAAATTAATACCCGTTACTTACGTTGGTTAATTTCCTCGACGCAATCATTTGCCTCAATCACAGTACAAATTACAATTTCGTACCAATTATACATAATACTTACCTACTTAAATATTAACCCTTCATACTGTGTGAATTACATAATTATACTAACAAATTCCATTAATTGGCTCGTTCCAAATGAAAATTATTATCGGACTAATTAGTTACAAGATCGTTAAAAGCTACGCGATTTGTATTAATACTCGTATTTGAAAGCTTTCGTCAAAGTAAGTAATTCCGTTTAATCACCACTTTTCTACTTAAATCTAACCCTTTATGGTGCAAGGTCATTATTTTTGTTAGTTTTATGGTCACTAAGTAGCAAATAGGGTATCATTAATGGGAAAAATAATTAAAAAAAATATTACAAAAAAAAGTAGTTATTATTTAAAAAAATATATCTGATGCAGAAATGCAACATTGCATCAATAATGCTAAACAATGTTAAAAAAAGTTAGTTAATATGAACGTTTATAAAACAGTTGTTTTGCTTATTATAGCACAAACTAACTAACTAACATTTTTCGCAAGCAGTTTGTGTATTTTACAGCCTTTACAGCCTGGAAATTTGCACCTCATCCTATTATCTATCCATACTGGCCAGTGCCTGTATTGGTCCAATCTCACATCTTTCGGAGGAACGTGTTGAGCTGGACCTTTCTTCTTTTTATCTTGGATTAGACTTTCAACGTCATTTTTGCGCTTTGTACTTGTTTTATATTTGCATAATGTCTCTGCTATAATTACTCTAAATTCAGCAGAGCTTAGAGTTTTACAGGTACCCTTTTCAGTAATTATCCTTCTGTATAAAAGCCAGGAATTACACATGGTGATGTCCAAAAAATGATAAAAAATTCGTAGATATACCATCGTTTACTACGGAGTTTGATTTTGTAGTGGCCCATAACACAATCTAGTAGGTCGACACCACCCATATGTCGATTATATTCTGCTACGACAAAAGGACGTTCAACAGAAATATGTTGCTTTCCAGACCTAACCCACCTTCTTACTACCAATGTTGGGCATTTTCCTGCAAAATTAGATAGATAGATAAATTCTTTATTGCCACACATAAATACAGAAAAAACTATATTATAAACAAAATACAGAAAACAACACGTGCGCAAGGGCGGTCTTATCACTAAAAGTGATCTCCTCCAGACTAGATTTTTCCTCCAGACAGAATTAGATGCTAGAGTAACAATTTTGCTATCTTTCCAAGCAACTACAGCCACGTCAACTCCATTGCAGTTCCATATGATATTAGGCCTAGGCCTAGCCACGCGATTAGATGTACTTGGAGCTGCTGCAGAACTAGTACTAGGAGAAGCGATGGCCGGATTTGAATAAGTCGCAGTACTACTAAACGGAGTGTTGATGGATGTAGTTTCTACGGTGCTGGCAGCCTGAACTTCCTTTTCCAAGTCAGGTGGTTCCTCTGGGTCCTCATCAGAACTTTCATGCTGATTCAGCTGGAAGTTGTATGTTGGATCGGCGACATCGTCATCATCGGAATAATCTAGGCCGTCTTCACTGTCTTCCCATTCTCTTAGTATAGTTTCCAGGGCCTCAGAAGTCAAATCACGCAAATTTCGATTCATTTTGATCCTAAAAACAAATATTCAAATTCCAATAAACGGTAAAAAAAATCTATCCCAAACGCGCAGTGTTGCATTCATGCAACAAAACGAAAACAGTCCAAAAATCAAAGAAACAGTTGAATTTCGAAAAAAATATTATTAATTATCGAAATCTATCCACTTACCTTTATCTCATATCAATTTCAATACCAAAATGTCAGTATTTCATCAATAACAAACGATCTCAAAGAGAGCGAAACCAGTTTACACGTGTTCGTCAGTACAATTTAAAATAAATACAAGTTGCGACATCTAGTTAGCTAATTTGGTACTAATTTGTTAAAATGCTTTGTTGCCGATATACAACGCCGAGTAAATTCGATCTATCAGGGTTTGGTATATTTTTGTGTCATTTGAAATGGTATGTTGCGGAAGTGCAACATGACTCCATAAAGGGCTAAAGTAACTTATAATTATACTACATGATGCCCGCGACTACGACCGCGTGGATTAAGGTATTTTGATTCCCGCGGGAACTCTTTGCCTTTGTCCTTTCCCGGGATGTTACACGAGATGTGGGATTAATGCGAAAATGTATTTACTTGATTTGTTCTTCAATCACACTGCAACGGAGTAACGGATCAATATCTTTTTAGCCAGGACAGTTGAGAACCTGCAGGCTTATTAACCTCCTTCAACACGGCTTTAATTTTAAATTAACGAATTCCAAATGATTCCAAAATATTATAATATTATTATTGTTAAAAAATTGTCCCCTTCGCAAATAATAAAGCACAATAATTTATCTTCCTTATAAGTATTACTTTATTTTATTTTTATTTTATTTATTTCACCCAACTTAATTATATCCTTACAGGTTACCTAATGCGATAGAATAAGCCTTACATTATTAACCATAGAAATATACGAATAATAAAAATATACTTAATTAACTACATTTACATACCTACTTATAACCTAACTAGTTAACTTAATACAAATGAAGCCGCTTTTGTGAACTCGCTCAGTGAGCAGCTGAATAGGTCCTTATGTTCACACTGCGTTGAGCGTGCGAGTCGCGCGCACCAGTGGCGCCCTCTGCAACAAGCACGTGCGAGCACACGGCAGCGCCAGCAACGGTGGCCTACGCCTGCGCGACACGCTATTGTAATTGTATGCGGACGAAGTCGCGGGCATCATCTAGTCTATAAAAAATGCTGAATATTTTCATGGTAAAGCTTTACAGTTACTTATCGCTTAAAGCAATATTATTTCAAAATAAAAGTTTTATGACACGTACCTTGACGTCCCTAAAATAAGGATTCTAATAAACTAAAACAAGATCAACAAAATTAAAATAATACGGCTTTATGTGATGGTAGTATGCCCTCAAACTATTTCCATAGAGAGTCAGGGGGATTTTAAATTTTTAATACATGATTGTTTTCTTATTGCCTATGGTATAGAGAGTTACCATCGGGTTATGAGAGTGAGGAAATTCAGAGTGCACCTGTGTTTGCACTCTTATAATATTTACTGAATTATTATTTGGCTAGTCTCTTTCAAGATTATTTAAAAAGATTTTTTATGAAGTATAAAGAGTTATAAAGAATTAAGATTGGTCACCACTCACTATGGTTGAAATTTGGTCGGAAGGAACAGGTATACTTTGCGTTGTTGTTTCCATTGTTATTTGTTTTCACTCCAGTCTTATGTTTATTGCAAAAGCGGTATCAGTAATTAAAAAAAAACTCTTCACTCTTTCAAAAAGTTCGCGTACATCTAACCGTCATACTTTTTTTAATTACTTACCGCCCTAGGGCTTTTCTAGCTACATTATTACCCTAGAGCGCTAATTGGTCACCTACAAGCTCCATTTGGGGGTAATAAGGACCTACTTACCTACCGAATATGAGAGATGTAAAAATACATAATGCCTCTGTGGTTCTCGAGAGTGACAACAATGGTCTTAACTCTATGATAGGGGGTCAAGATGGCGATGCGGCCGTGTTGGTCAGTGTTTGTGTGAAATGCTCTCTCTCTCTACGTCGTAATCCACATTGCTGAGGGCCGTGACCCCATTCCATTAATCACATAATGGCAGGGGTTTTCTTGGGATAATAATGTGGTGGGCTCCCAGGTCCTTCCGCATGTGTAAAATGCCAAATCCATAATCCATATGTTTATGTTTGTCGACCTCATTGGCGCAGTGGTGAGCGTTGTCTCGGGTTCGATCCTCGGTGGGGTCAATTTAGGAAATTATATTTTCCGAATTTTTTCTGGTCTGGTCTGGTGGAAGGCTTCAACAGTGGCTAGTTACCAGTATACTGACAAAGATGTGCTGCCACACGATTTAGCGTTTCGGTACGATGCCGTGTAAAAACCGATTAGGGGTATAGGGATATGGTTTTAATATAACTGCCATACCTCTAACAGATTACGCGCGATTATCTTAGACTGCACCATCACTTGCCAGGAGATCGCAGTCACATTAAATACTAATAAATAAAATTAGTTCTACATTTAAATACTCTCTTCCGGCCTCGACTTATTTGCGTACCTAATTGAAATCAAAAGGATCTCAATTAACCGTGCGTTGGTTTATGCAACGAGAACTGCCTTAAACGTTCAATTAGAGTTAAAGGATCATTCTTAGAAATTTAAATTTATTCCACAGCGGTTCCGAGCTAGAACGCGCGTGTATTGCTAAAACTTGGAGTAGTTAATTTATTTGTATAAAATTCACAAGAAATATAGAGTAGCTAGTTAGCTACCTAGATGACAATCGTATGTTATGAAATCAAGTATATAATCTGATAATATAACAATAAGTTAATGCTAAAATATTTCGTTCCAATTTTTTATCAAGCCTAAAATTGTTAATTTGCAAAGATTAATATTGGTTTCCTCAAAAAATAAGTAAAATTATACTTACTAAAATTATTTAAATTTGTTTTTTAAACAAAAAAATAATAAATTTAAATATAAACCATAACATTAAGTTTAATTACGAATGTAGCATGTCGCTGTTCGCGAGCATATCGGTCACGCGAATCCAGAAGTTTACCCCGTAGTTTATTTATAGCGTAGAATTATTGAGTCCTCAAATGATGTAAGTACATACGTATTATTACTGCATTCCAGTATTCGGCCGTCAGGTTTTTCATATTTTCAACTTATAAGCAACCAAAGTTCAAATCTCCTTCTGCCATTGTTAGTTTAGTAAAAGATCGTCTGCAATAGGCGTTACATGGGTTTGAACAGCTTATAAACATAAACTTTGAGTAAACCTTAAATGGATATGTGAACAATAAACGTACCTATAAATTCCCCCGTAGTGGGGTAATTAAGTAATACAATTCAGGAGACAAGACTTCACACCGCTTCATTTGCATATTGGCAGAAGCTGGCTATTTAAGTCAATTTACTACTGATAAAGCACAAGACGAAACATTCTCTAGCCGTTTCATTCTATAAGGCAACGAGCTCGCCGTTGAGTTCGCTGTTGAAACCAAAAATGTATGACACTTATGTTTCTAGGTTGCCTCTCAGATGTTTGTATTCTTATGAGAGGGAAATGTGTGCGTAAAGCCATACTAATCCATACCTACTAATATTATAATATGCGAAAGTGTGTCTGTCTGTTACGCTTTAACAGCCCACCTTTTCAAACGATGTTGATGGAATTTGGTATAGAGGTAGGGTAGGTTACATCCCGGGGAAGGACATAGGCACCTTATCCCGGAGAATTAATTAGATCCCGCTGGAATCGAAAAACCCGGACGAAGTCGCGGGCATCATCTGCTGATAATATAAATAAACAAGGCCGCCTAAATGTGGAGATGCCTCCGTAAGGTAGAGTGACTTATTTGCTGCAATGATGGCATTTTTATTTAAAATATCTATTATTAATCAACGAAGAATGACATAAGTACTAAAAATAGCATGAGCATGATTTTTTCTTTGGTCGCTTATTCAGCGTTGAAGGTAATGTTGTGCGTTTAAAGAATAGTACTTGTAATACTTTGGTAAAAGCAATAATGCTACAGTAGTACTGTCCTGGCGAAGTGCCACTTCATTACATATTGAATCTATCTCCTTTATAATAAATAAATCAAAACCAACTCAACACAGGTCCATTTTTGGCAAATTACAAGTAAAATTGACTCGTCCTGCATTATGAGGTAAATGGACTTATTGATAAGACGTAATTTTTTTGTCCATCATATTAATATTAGTATAAATGCGAAATGTGTTTCTTTGTTGGGTTGTCCGTCAATCACGTCACAACAAATCAACGGATCGACGTGATTTTTTGCATGGGCATAGTTTAGGACCTGGAGAGTAATAATGTCCCTACTTTTAATCCCAGCAAATTAAGGATTTCCCGTGGAATTTAAAAAAACTTATACCACGCGGACGAAGTCGTAGGCACCAGCAAGTATTAAACGAGGCATATGAACTTATTAATGTCGATTGCCATTATCAAGATTTAATTTCCGAAGTCCGTGAACTTGGAGAACAAGCACGCAATTTATGCAGAAATAGCTGGTTTGAAAACAATAAATAACAGTCCCATTAACTAACCGCTAAAGCCTTCTCCGGAAACGGTAATTTTAAATTTATATCAATTTTGCCGGCAGTTCTTCAAATGCACGCCCCAGGCCCTACGGATACAATTAATTTATTAAGGGCAATGTTATTAACGATGCACAGTATTTCATCATTACAGCAATAAAAAACTTGTTTTAGTAAACATGCCATAGAGAAAGGAATGTTTTTGATAACATAAGATTTATAACTTTTACCTGATGAAAATGTTGGTACTTTTAATTGATAGATACCATAGACTTGTTAATAACTAGACTAGACATCCGCCGCCACTACAACCCATTAACGTCCCACTGCTGGACACAGGCCTCCACTCTCGCAGGAGAGAGGGAATTAGAGGTTAGACCCACCACGCTGCTCGCGGGGCCGACGGCTTAACGTGCTCTCCGAGGCACGGGGGTGACTCACCGCCAACTTCCCAACTCCGGGCTGGCGTAGATGTGTACTACAATATTAATAGATATTATTAAATTCAATAAATAAATTGAGTTTATTTTTCTTTCTTATGCTTCAAAACTATGTATGTATAGAGGTAATATAAACGCATTTTAAATAAAACACAAAGGCAACTAAACTTTGGTAATGAAATATATTGTATGTTATCAAAACCAATAACTAAACAGTCATAAAAACTAGTTCCACTTTTGGCCACTGCACCGGGCCAAATATTATTAAGTTTGTGGGACTGTACGAGTATTTTGCTAGCGTAACACTGGCCTAGTATTCAGACCTAAAAATGCATAGCTGAAAACTAGACCTTTTTTAAAAATCTAGGATAAGTTACTCTTTTGACAAAACAGAAGGACCCTTGACATGCAACTCGCATGCCAAGTTAGAGAATTGTAAAGATCCAGCAAAAATAAAATATATGAATAAGTTGTGGAAATAACTGAAACAGTAAACTTCAAAGCCAAGGGAGACGCAATGCAGTGCAAAGACTGCAATTTCAGTTTTGGAAATCCCTAAAAGTGTTGTTTTTTTGTTGGGGTTTCCTTCAACCACGCCGCAACGAGCGATGGAGAGTTACTTTATCATAAGTACTTTATCGCGAAAAATTAAGTTCGCACGAGATTGTGACAAAACTCCACTTCCAAGTGAAAGGTATATTAATAAGTATTCTGTGCATTATACCTAAGTAGTAATGTGGATCAATAATATTTATTAATTTGCTAAATTCTTGTTTTTAACTTGGCAATCGTGAATTGTCGAGTCAACATATTCTCCTGAGGATACCGGTGTCGGAGTGAAACGTATGTTGAGAGTAATTTGGAAGATTTTTGTGTGTGGTGTGGTGTTGCGGCGGTGCGAATCGCTAGACTATTGGGCGGTGAATATCGCAAGCTACACGTGCAAGCTACATAATATTGTACCGTAGATTTGTGTGCTTTGGCGGATTATAGCGGACTTCCATAAAGTAACGCCTGCTTCTATCCAATAAATTGGTTATGGTTATTCCACTCCAAAGCCTCCTGACTAGAACAAAGTACATGAGGACTAGTAGCTTTTTGTCATGACTAGATAATAATTAAGTGTGAATACGTTTTTTATTCTATAAATAAACAAAAGTTGGTTTGGTTTACCAAAGCCTTAACGGAAAAGCCGTACCTCATCTCTACTTCCTTTTTGTCGATGTACCACACGACAACGACTTATTGTGTAGGACGACAAGACAATGCGACACGAACGCACGACTGTGGGACCGACGGCTTAACGTGATTTCCCGGGAGGTAAAACATCGCCTAGTTCCTAATTCTGGACTGGTGCTGAATATTTATTGACAGAAAAACCCACTACTTGTATGTTTTTGGCCCGAATCTGAAATCGAACCTAGGATCTCATCCTACGTAGTTGAACATGCTTACCACCATACCAACGAGGTAATTTCACTATTATCGACGAGTAAACGATTAATAAATAAAAACGTTATCGTCCTTTACCAACAGAACATGGGACAGTAATTGTATGTCGTGACCACAGACGCCTTCCGAAGGCCGGCGTAAGGTTTATCTCGATGCATTGAGTACTGACAGCTTAATTCCAAGTGATTTATATTCAGATATTATACCAATTGAGCATTGATACTGTAACCTGTACTCATTTATCATAATAATATTATTGTAAGTTGCAACTTGTTCAGAATATTAAACCCTTTTTTTTTTCTTTATTGATAGCTAGTTTTTTCCATCTTCGTATCCGTAAATCTAAGGTCCGTATTAATAAACCGACATCAGCTAAGAACTCTCAAGAATCGGTCAATTCTGGTGAAAATCGGTCAGTGTACTTGGGATTTTTTTCGATTTTTCCTAAGTTTCTTATAATGCTGTTGGATTAAAAACCTTTCTTAGTAGGGCACAGTCTAAGGAGATCTTTTAGGAATATTTAAAAAGCTCTCGTTTCTAAACCAAGTCGTTTGAACTAACGTTTATAATAATTTGTCAGTCAGTCAATTTATCCTTTTATAGTTTACCAGTACATAGATGCCTGCGAATTAAGCTAAGGCCTCGGGGATTTGGGTCTTCTATAAAATCAGCAGGTCGAGTGGGATTTTTTTTACGTATTCGATCGCGACAACGTTATCTACCATTTATATCGAACAGGGCCCCAATCATGTAAGAATTGTCCATCAAACGTTAAAGATTTTTGTCAAAGTAAAATAAACCATAACTGCATTGAATTACAGCTCAATTTCGTCTGCCCATTCTTATACGTTTAGGTATGTACGATACCCTAAACGTATAAGAATGGGCAGACGAAATTGAGCTCTAATTTAATGATGTTATGGTTTATTTACTTCGCCGCAGATTTTTAACGATTTCATCGGTCATCCTTACATGATTGGGGGGCTGATCGCCATTGACAATTTCAATGTGATGTGAAAATAAATTATTATTTTAGTTAGTACATAGTGGAGTTAACGACGTCACAATCGATTACTAAGCTTGGAAATTATGTTGTTAATATCGTTCAAAGTACCATTAATAAAAGCTTGTAAGCTTTTTATTATTCGTAAATTATAATTTGTATAAATCGCTTTTAATTTGACGTTAAAGCTCTAATACTAACATAAATTTCTTAATCGGCATACCAATTTACATGAATAGCGGTACCTTGAAATACATATCTAATACTCAACAAGTATTCATTTGTACAGATTATTTTATCCCAATTTCGTGTAAATTAATACCCGTTACTTACGTTGGTTAATTTCCTCGACGCAATCATTTGCCTCAATCACAGTACAAATTACAATTTCGTACCAATTATACATAATACTTACCTACTTAAATATTAACCCTTCATACTGTGTGAATTACATAATTATACTAACAAATTCCATTAATTGGCTCGTTCCAAATGAAAATTATTATCGGACTAATTAGTTACAAGATCGTTAAAAGCTACGCGATTTGTATTAATACTCGTATTTGAAAGCTTTCGTCAAAGTAAGTAATTCCGTTTAATCACCACTTTTCTACTTAAATCTAACCCTTTATGGTGCAAGGTCATTATTTTTGTTAGTTTTATGGTCACTAAGTAGCAAATAGGGTATCATTAATGGGAAAAATAATTAAAAAAAATATTACAAAAAAAAGTAGTTATTATTTAAAAAAATATATCTGATGCAGAAATGCAACATTGCATCAATAATGCTAAACAATGTTAAAAAAAGTTAGTTAATATGAACGTTTATAAAACAGTTGTTTTGCTTATTATAGCACAAACTAACTAACTAACATTTTTCGCAAGCAGTTTGTGTATTTTACAGCCTTTACAGCCTGGAAATTTGCACCTCATCCTATTATCTATCCATACTGGCCAGTGCCTGTATTGGTCCAATCTCACATCTTTCGGAGGAACGTGTTGAGCTGGACCTTTCTTCTTTTTATCTTGGATTAGACTTTCAACGTCATTTTTGCGCTTTGTACTTGTTTTATATTTGCATAATGTCTCTGCTATAATTACTCTAAATTCAGCAGAGCTTAGAGTTTTACAGGTACCCTTTTCAGTAATTATCCTTCTGTATAAAAGCCAGGAATTACACATGGTGATGTCCAAAAAATGATAAAAAATTCGTAGATATACCATCGTTTACTACGGAGTTTGATTTTGTAGTGGCCCATAACACAATCTAGTAGGTCGACACCACCCATATGTCGATTATATTCTGCTACGACAAAAGGACGTTCAACAGAAATATGTTGCTTTCCAGACCTAACCCACCTTCTTACTACCAATGTTGGGCATTTTCCTGCAAAATTAGATAGATAGATAAATTCTTTATTGCCACACATAAATACAGAAAAAACTATATTATAAACAAAATACAGAAAACAACACGTGCGCAAGGGCGGTCTTATCACTAAAAGTGATCTCCTCCAGACTAGATTTTTCCTCCAGACAGAATTAGATGCTAGAGTAACAATTTTGCTATCTTTCCAAGCAACTACAGCCACGTCAACTCCATTGCAGTTCCATATGATATTAGGCCTAGGCCTAGCCACGCGATTAGATGTACTTGGAGCTGCTGCAGAACTAGTACTAGGAGAAGCGATGGCCGGATTTGAATAAGTCGCAGTACTACTAAACGGAGTGTTGATGGATGTAGTTTCTACGGTGCTGGCAGCCTGAACTTCCTTTTCCAAGTCAGGTGGTTCCTCTGGGTCCTCATCAGAACATTCATGCTGATTCAGCTGGAAGTTGTATGTTGGATCGGCGACATCGTCATCATCGGAATAATCTAGGCCGTCTTCACTGTCTTCCCATTCTCTTAGTATAGTTTCCAGGGCCTCAGAAGTCAAATCACGCAAATTTCGATTCATTTTGATCCTAAAAACAAATATTCAAATTCCAATAAACGGTAAAAAAAATCTATCCCAAACGCGCAGTGTTGCATTCATGCAACAAAACGAAAACAGTCCAAAAATCAAAGAAACAGTTGAATTTCGAAAAAAATATTATTAATTATCGAAATCTATCCACTTACCTTTATCTCATATCAATTTCAATACCAAAATGTCAGTATTTCATCAATAACAAACGATCTCAAAGAGAGCGAAACCAGTTTACACGTGTTCGTCAGTACAATTTAAAATAAATACAAGTTGCGACATCTAGTTAGCTAATTTGGTACTAATTTGTTAAAATGCTTTGTTGCCGATATACAACGCCGAGTAAATTCGATCTATCAGGGTTTGGTATATTTTTGTGTCATTTGAAATGGTATGTTGCGGAAGTGCAACATGACTCCATAAAGGGCTAAAGTAACTTATAATTATACTACATGATGCCCGCGACTACGACCGCGTGGATTAAGGTATTTTGATTCCCGCGGGAACTCTTTGCCTTTGTCCTTTCCCGGGATGTTACACGAGATGTGGGATTAATGCGAAAATGTATTTACTTGATTTGTTCTTCAATCACACTGCAACGGAGTAACGGATCAATATCTTTTTAGCCAGGACAGTTGAGAACCTGCAGGCTTATTAACCTCCTTCAACACGGCTTTAATTTTAAATTAACGAATTCCAAATGATTCCAAAATATTATAATATTATTATTGTTAAAAAATTGTCCCCTTCGCAAATAATAAAGCACAATAATTTATCTTCCTTATAAGTATTACTTTATTTTATTTTTATTTTATTTATTTCACCCAACTTAATTATATCCTTACAGGTTACCTAATGCGATAGAATAAGCCTTACATTATTAACCATAGAAATATACGAATAATAAAAATATACTTAATTAACTACATTTACATACCTACTTATAACCTAACTAGTTAACTTAATACAAATGAAGCCGCTTTTGTGAACTCGCTCAGTGAGCAGCTGAATAGGTCCTTATGTTCACACTGCGTTGAGCGTGCGAGTCGCGCGCACCAGTGGCGCCCTCTGCAACAAGCACGTGCGAGCACACGGCAGCGCCAGCAACGGTGGCCTACGCCTGCGCGACACGCTATTGTAATTGTATGCGGACGAAGTCGCGGGCATCATCTAGTCTATAAAAAATGCTGAATATTTTCATGGTAAAGCTTTACAGTTACTTATCGCTTAAAGCAATATTATTTCAAAATAAAAGTTTTATGACACGTACCTTGACGTCCCTAAAATAAGGATTCTAATAAACTAAAACAAGATCAACAAAATTAAAATAATACGGCTTTATGTGATGGTAGTATGCCCTCAAACTATTTCCATAGAGAGTCAGGGGGATTTTAAATTTTTAATACATGATTGTTTTCTTATTGCCTATGGTATAGAGAGTTACCATCGGGTTATGAGAGTGAGGAAATTCAGAGTGCACCTGTGTTTGCACTCTTATAATATTTACTGAATTATTATTTGGCTAGTCTCTTTCAAGATTATTTAAAAAGATTTTTTATGAAGTATAAAGAGTTATAAAGAATTAAGATTGGTCACCACTCACTATGGTTGAAATTTGGTCGGAAGGAACAGGTATACTTTGCGTTGTTGTTTCCATTGTTATTTGTTTTCACTCCAGTCTTATGTTTATTGCAAAAGCGGTATTAAGCCCGCGGTTCATTACACCGGTGTTGATTGATGCGTGTGGTCCATTGATATACCAAAAATACAGCCCCTTTTCAAAAACTGACTGAAAATAATAAGAGCACAGAATACTATAATATATTACCACAGATGAAATAATAGTTACCTACATCGCTATTACTACGATAAGAGTATGCATTGTAATCATGTTCTAGTAGTGAAATAGTAGGTATGTTTCTTTGTTATCCAAATAATATTTATTGCACTTTATTTTAAACTGTAGCTGTAACGTTAATAATATTGCAACTCGTAAGTTCGATTTAGCTCTTGTCAAATGACGAAAGGCGTTGAAAGCGCAGCTTTATCTTTGAACGTCTATTTAATTATTTTGTGTGAGTATTTCGTCAAAAGTAGGTAATTAGTGCGGCCAATTCTGTATAACACAATCTCTAAAGTAAACTGAAATAATAGCTTTAAATCTAAATAAATAATATATGAATAAACGTTTATTGACCACTTAACAAATTAAATCTAGTTCTGTTCCTTTCCGTAGGGAGTATTATGAAAGGGTTAGCAATATTTTTAATGCTGTCATTTTAGTTTAGAGGTTGTGCACTGCAGAATCTGCTCCAGTATCTTACTGTTTGATGGAAAATGTATAACACCTTTGAAGGCGTTGGCCGGATTGTGTATGGAGCCTGGTATACGAACATACTCCATTTTTAATTTTTCTCAATTTTACAGCCAATTTTCAAACATCGATGAATCGATCGAGGAAATATCAAACCAATCAAACACCATACAAGGACAATAAAAAATAACTGCTGTAAAACTTGTAATTATCTATTTGTTATGAAAGTGCAAGAAATTGAAAAAACTAGAAGTTTAATTCGCTATAATCCGCCACAGAAGGTAAATCTATGTGGTAAGATACGCACCGTACCACATAGATTTACCTTCTGTGGCGGATTATAGCGAATTAAACTTCTAGTTTTTTCAATGTCATGGACTTTCGCAAAGTAACGCCTGCTTCTATCCAAAAGTGCAAGAAAATGGGTGTTATATTCTTATCAGATTTTCTACACTAAGAAACACAGGTATCTTTTAATGTTGCATATCAATGGTGTAACGTTTATTTTGGTATCATGCGAGTATTTTCATGATTACGATCGTTGCAGTAACCAAATGATTAAACGCTCTCCTCAATTTGGCTACTGTTAATGTTTACTGTTTACATATGGATCCGCTATGATATTTTAAACGTCCTGTTATGAGATAATTATGAGCCCCTTTACAGGTATAGTCCTCCTCTAACCTCTTCCACTTTTCTCTGTCTTTGCCCAGATTCATTCAGTCTTTTCAAATTTGTATATTGCGTGTAAATGTGTATATCGCATTAACGCTCATTTATGCACACCTATACCGATGATTGTAAAGGCAGGATAGCCAAAATACAAAGGCATAGACTTTACTGCGCTTTAAATTCCAAGAGAAGGCTTTTTAAATTAAAAACGAATTTTCATCCTCTATATAATTATTATGTTAACATCTTGTATGTTATTTTATGCTACAGTCCTACAAACTTATTGGGACCGGTGGCCAAAATTTGAACTAATTTTTGCATGTTTATTTTTAACTTGCTGATGCCCCCGTATTCGTCCGCGTGGAATAAGTTTATTGATTCCCGCGGGAATAACTTAATTTTCCGGGATAAAAAGTAGCCTATGTCACTCTCCAGGTCCTCAACTATACCCATGCCAAAAATCACGTCAATCCGTTGTTCCGTTGCGGCGTGATTTAAGGACAAACCAACAAACCAACAAACAAACACACTTTCGCATTTATAATATTAGTATGATATGATACTATAGTGACGCTGTCACCGGGTCAGATAAGGTTGTGGGACTATAGGTAGATGGTTCTACTTCTAAACTGACAGACTCATCGGTATCTTCAGCTGCCTGTGTTTATGTTCGTTGTCGTTTCGTCCTCGATGATATACAAGAGATTACAAAATTGTAGTCCCGCCTTCAGTGCCACTGCATCACACGACTTCAAAGCTGAAAGAAAAACCAGAACGCGCCCCTTTGACAGCGCTGTCACTGTCATCACTATCTATTAACTTCATTCGTTTTTTGTGTCATTTTTAAGCATCACGCGTTTATTTTGTTAAAATACGTTTTTTAATAATTATAGTGCTAAAAAGTGCTAATAATGTGCAGAAAAGATCTCCGTGTGATGAGGAATATCATCATTGATCAATTTATGGAAATTGGAGATTAAAATATGCGAATTGCCCTAGTCGATTATGACGATGGTAAGAATGTGTTTGCAATGCTTACACGCGTCATGCATATTTAGAGCGCGGTTTTTTCGAGGAAAAAGAATAGGCTGAAGTATATTCTGTGACGAAAACTTAAGAAAATTGTATACTACAAATATACGAATTACCTGAGTCAAATGACGAAGGTAAGATTGTTTGCAATGCTTACACGTATATTTTCATTAGTTACCTAGTCTGGCAAAAGAAAAGGCTGAGGGATATTCTGTGGGAATATACAAAAGCCGTACTACTCATACTATAACCTGTTGGTGTTCTTTGCGACACTGTGGTTATATGAGCCTAGGGGTGTTCTGCGGGAACACACGTGGTTTCGTTAGTATGTAACTATTCGCCTGCATCCATAGACATACAGTGTACACGGCTGGACGAAGGCCTCCTGCATGGATCTCTACAAGACAGTAACTATCTACGATATTAAGGATTGAAACCTAGGAGGGGCATTCTGCGAAATGTACAGGCCTAGTGTGTAATAATATCATGATGCCATAATTACTGCAAAAACTTGCGAGGTGGGGTCATCAATGTTTTACCTACTGCACATTGTATTTGCTCTTATAATACAAAGTCAGCATCCGGAAAAGGCTGAGGGATATTCGGTGGGAATATACAAAAGCTGTACCTACTCATAATATAACCTGGTGGTGTTCTTTGCGACACTGTGGTTATGAGCCTAGGGGTGTTCTGCGGGAACACACTTGGTTCTGTTAGTATGTAACTATTGGTGTCTCTGTGAAAAGTATTTTTCCCCGGGAACTATAAAGACCAGTCCTTAGAGGAATATTAGCGGTAAAGAACTAAGTACTAAGCTTGGGGAATAATTTTGAAACCCTTAGGCTACTATTCGATGTACTTTTCTTTTAGAGGGTCAATCTTCTATTATTCACTATAAGTAGTATCAAGTTTATTATAGCTTTTGCACTACTTATTACAGCACCATGTTGTTGTTCAAGAGTTTAGAGCAAAGAGGTAAGCTTTAAACTAGCGGGGCCCTCAACAGCAACAGTGTGGAACCAGGGGAGGAAATATGAAGTGAAGTAAGAAGATAACTTAAGATTCAGTTACTATATAGGTTGACTAAGAGCTACGGGATAAACCTTATCAGCAGTTAGCTCTATTCCATCAGATGGTTAAATTTGGAATAACCAAGACCGAATAAGATACTAATTATGGGAGTTATGGAATTATAGAAAGCTAGAATATAATATCAAAAAGTATAACAAATCCCATGGATTAGGTAATTCTGTGTTATGGTACATGTGGAATTTGAATAATTCAAAGGAAAAGCTACAACAGTTTCTAAATTAAACAATTTAATCATTTCTTAGTTTCTTGAAACTAAAAGATGCTTCCTACATGATAAATATTTATAAGGAGCAGAACAGGAACTGAAGTTCGTTTTTTGAATGTAATTATTACCAAATTAATGTTGTCTATGTGTGTGCACTTGCACCCCAACACATAGAATATTATGGAACCTAATACCTACCGCTAAGTACCTACAGCTTAAGAATACAGGTGATTACACTAATATCTCAATTCTCTTGACTCTTGATGTCAAATTATGGTATGCAAACAGGTGTATGCAGGTGCCTTATGGGGCAGAAGATGACCTACATTTTATCAGTAGTTCAGGTTACCGAGGTTCCTACTATAGTTCAATTAAGGATGAAAAAATATGGGTTTTTTAATCAAAAGAATATGCAAGGAAAATACTATTTTAAGACATAATATTATAATCTATATCTGTACCCATATTCCTGCAAATAAAATATTATTTATTTAGTTAATTAAAACAGAATACACTGACTGTATACCAAACATGAGACATACCTATTATTGTCTTCTTAATTGGCATCTCTGAATTGAGAAATTAAGTTTAATAAATAAAATCCTTTGAAGCTAACCCTAGAGCACCTATTAAAATAAAACTAGTTTTATGCAAGGGATAATATATCCTTTTCTATAATAATATGATCTCTGTTAAGGTACATTAGGTCTAATAATTAAGATAACTGGAAGTTAAGTACCTATAGAATAGAGTAGGTACCTAAGTACCTATCTACCCATTAAAATAAAAGTAAGTTTTCAGTTTTTTGGGTAAATTAATATACTTAAGTACTTCTAAGGGAATAATATACCTAATAGAAAAGGAATATTAGAAGCTTGAGTTGAGTTTTGACTCTAATATCATCAAACATAACTGACAACCTCTAGTTTTTTGGCTATTAGTATCTCTATGAATACTAAATAGTATTATGTAGTATCTAGCTGTTTTTTGAATAAAGAACATAGCAGATAGTTATTCCACCACCACCACCACTACAGTTACCTTTAACGTCCCACTGCGGGGCACGGGCCTCAACTCTCATAGGAGAGAGGGAAGGATAGTTATTATCAACATTTAATTTTGAACCTTTGGTGAACTATCTCTTGATTAATTATTTACAGCAAAAATTACTGTTGCCTACCGTTGATGGGTAGATGGCTATGCTATGTTTCTTGATATCTGAATCCAGAAGTATTTGCTGTAGGTGGCGGGTGCATTGACCTAATGTTGATGCAGTTTATATTTCTGTTTTTTCCTCCTTTTTTCTTTGTGGTTCATAACACCTTGGAAATGGTTATTTTTGGTAGTTGATATTGTGCCCTACGGGAGTGCACAACTGTGTTTCCTTTAAGAACTTGGAAATTAATAGATAATATTGATTAATATAGGTAGGTACCTAATAGTATACCTTTATTGGTAAAAGAATGCCGAACCCCATCTAAAGATTTGCTCACTTCAGACAATTCTGAGCAACCACATCCTCTTTGCTATCATTTCCGACTGATGGTCGGTAGTTATTTAGGTATCAGTCATGCTTCCATCAAGCAGACACAATCATTATGTAAGCTTCTATATTATCTCTCAACACTCAAAGAATAGGTATAGAACCTGCAATATCATTATGACCTACCTACCAAAGGATCATGAAGGATTATTGTACCTAGTGGTTCCCATATACGAAGTGATAGTTAATAAATAAATAAAGATATAGGTAGGTAGAATTGTAGTGATTTGAGCTGTAGTTTGAAGATATAAGACATTTTTTGGCAAAATGTACTTGCGATAACACTTACTCATATAATAATGAAAGAAGAGTACCTATTGTTCTTAATCTTAATTCTTATTACATTTCGTAATAAACTTAGCTACAGGTCAAAGAGTACAGGTCTTAAACTGTTTCACTAATTGATTGATTACAAATAACAATTATTAAAATAACTAGAGTAAGTTAATAAGAATTCAGCAGCTAATGGTTAGGTGCTTGCACTTCTTTTTTCATGAACAAATTACCACTAATTATACTCAGTTAAACCTAACTATCGTGGGATTAATATTGTTACTATTCTGGTTTAGACAGAACATTTGAGCATTGGGAATATTCAAAATTCTTTATTTCCAGCATTGATTTCCAGAAACATTTTTTACAATGACATTTTATTCTATAAATTTTCAAGTAGAAATGTATCACCTTATTATTCATGCATGCATAATAATTGATTAGATCTATTGTTTACAATTTAAAAATTCATCTAACTATCTGAAGAAAATCTGATTGTGGTATATTTTCGGCAAAAATTTTTCTGTTTAGCAGTTGGAAGGAAGATAGTGAAATTGATATATTATTATAATTTGTATGGCCTTTTTCACCATGAGACATTTTACGCTATCAGCAAAATGCCTAAAGAAAAGGGGTTAGTCAATATGAATGACATCAGAAGGTTGGTTGGTTGGGAGCGGTGGACAACCATTGAATTAACGACCATTGCAATATGATTCCTACTGCAGATTGTCTTTGCCTTCTGATCTATTATGCATCATCCCATGGATGTGCTAGAATATGTTTAGGTACCTACTTACTACGAAGTAGGTACTTAGGTAATCTTATTACACTTGTATGATTATCTTTTAATAATCATGCTAAGTTTTATACTTAAACTATGTTCAAAAAAGAGTTTTCTAATCAAATTATTTGTTCTATTAATTTTACAACAAACCTTTAAACATCTACAATTTTGTAATCTCTTGTATATCATCGAGGACGAAACGACAACGAACATAATTGATAGTCAAACGAACTTACCTGTAAGTGAAGTTCGACTGTAATTATGTGAAGTTGTCGTTTCGTCCGAAGATGATAGGTCCCTCCCTACCCTTTCTTCTCACAACTTGGTGATTGTGAAGACTATGCCCCATGTTGTAAAATTAAAGAACTCTTTAGACTGAATGAAGTTAATAGATAGTGATGACAGTGACAGCGCTGTCAAAGGGGCGCGTTCTGGTTTTTCTTTCAGCTTTGAAGTCGTGTGATGCAGTGGCACTGAAGGCGGGACTACAATTTTGTAATCTCTTGTATATCATCTTCGGACGAAACGACAACTTCACATAATTACAGTCGAACTTCACTTACAGGTAAGTTCGTTTGACTATCAATAACATTGTTTCAGAAATGGTTCTACATTTATGTATACTTACGAGTATGTTCACGTCTTACTAGGCCTACTTGTATCAAATATCATCAATTAGGCTTCGGCAAAGCGAGTAGGATATTAAGATTGTTAATTGATACGCTAGTAAACAATGATTAATCATTTGTACGTTGAGACTCGTCTAAATATACACCTTAATTTAATTACAGCTCATAAGATTTGAAGAAGTGAGTATTACGTAAATCTCTTAAAATAGGAACGGGTGGTTGTTAGTTGTGGAATCAATTAAGTTATACTTAATTCCAAATACCAACGGTATTATAAGTTCCTGCAAGTACTTTATTGCAATACTAGCAGATACCCGCGACTTCGTCCGCGTGGTTTAAGGTTTTTTCCTCACAGGCACTCCTTAATTTTCCGGTTTAAGAAGTAGTTTATGTCACTCTCCGTCCTCAACTATACTCATGCAAAAAATCACGTTGATCCGTTGCACTGTTGCAGCGTTATTGAAGGACAAACTCTCTATTTAACATCCTTGGGGATAAAATTTTCAAAAACTGTGAATTACGTATTTCTTTATTTCAACCCGAAATTCCAAATACCAAGTTTCATGGCTACAACTTGAAAAATGACAGATTTTCATACAAAGTTTCAACCACTATTTTAATCCTATGAGGGTCAAAATTTTGAAAAACTGTGACACACACTTCTTTATTTTTCACTGAAAGCCAAAATACCAAGTTTCGTTGATATAATTTGAAAAACATCTTGAGAAATGCAGGACTTCCATGCAAACTTTCGTCCCTTATTTCACCCCTTTGGGGGTAGAACTTTCAAAAATGGTGAAACACGTACTTCTTCATATTTAACCGAAAACTCAAATACCAAGTTTCATGGCTTTAACTTGAAAAAATGAATGACTTTTATACCAACTTTCAACCCCTATTTTACCCCTTTGGGGGTGGAATTATGAAAAACTGTGACATACTTCTTTAATTTTTAACGAAAGTTGAAATTCCAAGTTTCTTTGATATAACTTGAGAAATATCTTGAGAAATGAAGGACTTTTATACAAACTTTCATCACATATACACCCCTTTGGAGGTCGAATTTTCAAAAATGGTGTAACAGGTACTTTTGAATATCTCATTGAAAGCCCAAATACTAAGTTTCAAGGCTATAACTTGAAAAATGAAGGATTTTCATATAAACTTTCAACCCCTATTTTACCCCATCGGGGGTAAATTTTGAAAAACTGTGACATACGTACTTCGTTATTTATTATCATAAGCCAAAAAACTAAGTTTCGTTGATATAACTTGAGAAATATCTTGAGAAATGAAGGACTTTCATACAAACTTTCATTCCCTATTTCACCCCTTCGGGGGTAGAATTTTCAAAAACTGTGAAACACGTATTTCTTAATTTTTTACCGGTAGCTCATATATCAAGTTTCATGGATATAACTTAAGAAATGACGGACTTTCATACAAACTTTCAACTCCTATTTCACCCCCTTAGGGGTGGAATTTTGAAAAATCCTTTCTTAGTGAGCGCCTACGTCACTAAAGGAACCTACTGTCAAAATTTCAAGTTTCTAACCCCAGTAGTTTAGGCTGTGCGTTGATATATAAGTCAGTCAGTCAGTCAGTCAGTCAGGACTTTGAATTTTATATATATAGATTAATTTTTGTGAAAGGTAATGTTGCTACAACCAGTAAATTTGGACCAATAGAAAAAGAGTTTTTAGTCTATCAGAGTAGATCATGATAGTCATACTGTAATTGTGAGACTACAGCAGCAGCAGTCGTTCCCTTAAGAACGTTCATTTATCCACTTTGCGGTTGAGAACTCAGGTCGTTGGTGCACTGAGGCAAAAAAGTTTATTTCAGAAGTTGGGTGTCGCCTCAGGGACCCGCTCTGAAGCGTTTTTGGTGCAGACTGGAGAGGCTGTCGTTCGCTATCAAGCACGGTAACGCTGCAAGCGTTATGGGCACTTTTGCACCAGGAACGTCCCGGGGTGGGCATTTTGACGAATAATTTTTATTCAAAAAAATTGTAAGGTTAGTTTTAATTTCAATTTTATTAGTAGTTTTTTTATGTACCTACTTAACTAATATCATAAATGATGATATCAACTCTTAATTCTAAGCTCAACGTTATCCTAGCCATGGCAAAAATTAAGTAAGCATGGAACATACCTCATTAATTTTCAGCTGGAAAGGTGCAACCTTTACGTAAATGGAGAATTTTCACAGGAATAGAGCTGCCACTTAAATTCTGATAAGAGCATGCTTTTAGAGATAAAGCTTCGACTATTAGAGGTGTTCTAAATAACTACAGTCCATGCCTAGTTAATACACTGTTTACAAGCAAATCGTGATCCGTAAAATAGCGTGACTTCTCGGAGTTTTCGATCACGGAACCAACGACAACTTCTGATAGGATCAAGATTTGGAGTAATTTACATAAGATTGGTTAATCCGGCTAGCGCAACTTATGCATTAGAATTTAGAACAGATATAAAAATGACATCATCAGATTTAAGTAAAAATAAACCTAATCAATGGCTTTCCAGACCACCAAAGTGACCGCCAAAGGTTAGTTATTTTATGAAGGCGCGAGTAAAATGCGTTCCTTTCATGATATTGAAATTCATGAGAGTGTTATTTTCCATTACAAAATGCATCTAAAGAATCTTCCAAGCGAACGAGTGGAGATTTTTACAGTAAGTATAAGTATTTGTTTATTCTATCCGCGAAGTTCCCGGCAACTTTCCAATGTTATCAAAGATTATGGGTACAAAACTTTGGAAGTATCGAATGAATATTTAAAAGAGGACCTTTCTAAGAATAACTGCAAAATTATGTTGTTGGGAAATTTATCCTCGTTTTTGTATCGTTTTATTCAGTTTTCGAGCTAAGAAAAACGAGATTTGTCTACTTAACCCAGTTTTATTTTAAGGTAGGAAAAGAATAGGATTTACTTACTAATTTCTAAGAAATAATTTTATTAAATTTAGGAAATAATGAGATGGGATGTATTTAGTAGATACCTATTGAAGCAGCTGTGCCCTTCATACATATTGAAAAAATATATGGATAAAAAAATTATGTAGAATTTTAGTAATGAATAAAAATATAGATTTCATTCAAAAGTAATAATATTATTATTTCAATCATGAATAATAATTACCTGATAGCCTAGTGATTCAAGGCTCCTATTCGGGTGGTCGATGTTCGATCTTCGGTCATGCAGTTCTAACATTTAAAGGCCTGTTTGGTGGACAATGGCCAAACCCTTCTTGCCTACCCAACCGCTTGCATAAACGTTGGTATACATTACGAAAAATCCGCTAAAATGTGACACTAAAATTTAAGAGAGTATTATAATTTGACTCCGAAAAGAAAATTCCCACGCGTTTTTCGACTTTTTTCTCAACGCCAGTTTTATCCAAACCTTATTTGGAAAGAAAGAGAGAGGTATTGCTTGAGCGAATGAAGTGAAATATAATACATCATTTCATTATGAAGAAGATATTCTGGTAGCAATTATGTAGGTAATTTGAAACCGCTGAAACGTATAACACAGAAGCTCAGAATTCCGCGTAAAGACTTTGAGCCGAATATTTTGAGCGTAACGGGATTCTCAAGTGTATAATAATGAACAGTGCTACGGAATAACGTAGCGCCTCCGTTGGTTTATTTCCGGCAATTAAATATGATTTATAAGCCGTGACGTCACGGGTCTTGCAAGTCTATTTGAATCCGCGCTCCGTGAGAACCATGAAATCACCCTAGTGTAATCTCGCAAGAGAGCTACGAGTATATCTACGCATCGCTGTGGCTGTAGAACTAGGGGTTTATGTAGTATTCATTTATTGTTGTTTTGATCATGACGTGCTATGAAACAAGAGCGTCATCAATACTAAAATAATACTGCTCTAACCGATGGTAGATCATGAGATGGAGATGGCTCTTTCCGCACTGCATCCGATCTGAATCCGAGAATTCTCAATCCAAATTTAGTACCTACGTAGGTACTATTTTTATGAAAGGTTGCGCAGTAGATCCGAATTAAGTTTTCCGAACCGAATCCGAAAATCCGGATCTAGTGCACAACCCCCTCATACAAATAGAATGAGGGGGGGGGGGGCATTCTCGGGGGGGTATTAATTTAATATTATTACGATCATGACATGCCATGAAACAAGAGCGTCAACAATACTAAAATAATACTTCTCTAAGCGATGGTAGTAAGCCTCCTGAGATGCTTGCGTAAAGAAAGGACCTTCTATTAAGGCTCTTTTCGCATTGCATCCGATCCGAATCCGATCTGGATCCGAGGATTCTCAATCCGAATTTAGTACTATTTTATGAAAGGTTGCACGGTAGATCCGAATTACGTTTTCCGAATAAGAAAATCCGGATCTATTGCACAACCCCATAAACAAATAGTATGAGGGGGGGAGAATCTCGGATTCGGATACAGTGCGAAAAGAGGTTTAGGGTGTTTAATCGTAGTCCTGACAATTTCTCCTAGAAGTAAAACCTCGAGGAATAGCTCATACTCATGGTCCTACCACGTCCTACTACGGAATTAAATTATGAAAGAGAAATTGCTTTGAAAGTCAAAGTGAAAAGACTTTTTATTCAAATAAACTTTTATAAGACGTGCTTTCAAATAATCAAGTGCATCTACCGCTTCGGAATTATTCCCTTCCTACCGATAGAACCAGCTACCTACTAGAAAGTTATTATTCAAAAAATTACACAAGATAGAAGAGGAAGGTTTTAGGCCATAGTCCCCCACGCTGGCCAAGTGCAAATTGGCAAGTTTCACACACCTTTGAGAACTTTCTGAAGAATTTTCAGGAATTCAGGTATCCTCACGATGTTTTCCTTTCCTTTACCAATAAGTTAATTATAATAGAAAATTCCCGCGATTTTCCATAAAATTAAATATTATTATTCGAATAATATTCCTACCATTATGTGATCAACAAAAAGGGGTCACGAACTCACGAACTTCAATAATAAAGTGGTTGAGCATACTTACCTAAGAGGCGTTTTATTTTCCACAAGATATTCCCTTTTTAGGCAATAAGCCTTAATATTTTGTGCGTAACATGAATCTCAAGCGTGTAATAACGACTAGTACCACAGAATTACACAGCTACCGCGCAGCATTATCCGCGACTATTAAACATGATTTATGAGCCGTGACGTCACCACTTCTAATTCCAGAGCATTTTGAATCGTCGCTTAGGGAGAAAACTTGAAATAAATTTATGCAACTTTGTATTTTGGAAAATCTGTTTGTACGTTTTAAAAGCAATAAAAACAACACAATTTTAGAAAGTTCTTCTAGACAAAAGTACCTATGGGAACAAATTTCTTTAATTTTCTTTCCATTCGATTTCGACAACGTTTTAGCTACGATTTTGTATGGAGTAGTCAAGCGCTATGACAGCTGGCGCTCGATTAATTCCTTAAAAAAAAAAAAACATACGCGCCGAATTGAGAACCTCCTCCTTTTTTGGAAGTCGGTTAAAAATGGTAGTTAACGTTGTCGCGATCGAATACTTTAAACTGCTACACGGCCTGCGGATTTGCTTAAACTTCTAAATATCGTTTACCGTCAGGGCCTATGTTTCTTTAGCATTTTTATTCTTTAGCGCTGAAATATACATAGTAGAAAGGATAATATTTCCTTTCTGATAGAAAGCACCCAAGAAAGGCAAAATGGATGCAAAAGTTTCACAAGCTTTCATTTACCTGTAACTTAACCACAGAATACAAACTACTAACCGAATACTCGAAGGTTTTGTGTACTTTTTGGTTATACAAAGTCTTGTTTTAACGTTCATAAATCACACCTCAAAATGTGACACCATTTAAAAATCCATCGAAATAGGAAGCAAGTCATCGCTTCACAATTTTTCCGATGTCAAGAAGAGTAATGGTTTGGTTGCAGGAATTGAAAATATAATGTAGGTACCACAGATAACGGAAACAAGGACTAAGTAGGTATACTAAATCGTTACAATAAAACTATTTTAGCTAACGCCTTGTCTTATTACTATAGAAATCCTGTCCGCGTACAATGGCGGCGAGAATGCTGGCTGCATTTCATTAAAGTCCATACTAATATTATAAATGCGAAAGTGTATCTGTCTGTCTATCTGCTACGCTTTCACGGCCCAACCGTTCAACCAATTTTGATGAAATTTCTTCCCCGGTTCCTTCCCCGGGATACAAGCTATTCCTGTATAGGCTACTTTTCATCCCGGAATATCAAGGAGTTCCCGCGGGAATCAAAAAAACTTATTCCACGCGGACGAAGTCGCGGGCATTATCTAGTAGTACCATAATGCGTAAAGGTAAGTAATACAGTTTTATAATAACTTCATTTGAGGTCATAGAATCTAAAAATTAACGCGCCTCCAATGTGTAGTACTCATTTGCAGACAAGGTGTTGTAGGTAAGGCATTGTCCTACGTCAGCGACAAACACGATATTGCAACCAACGACCTCAATTTACATAGACGGGCCCTGTCAAACAAAGAATGTGGGCGTATTTTACTAACGCCATCTAGTCTGAAAAGCGGGACAGCGCTATGGCGGGGACAAGGACAGGCTTATACAGGTGTGGAGCGCGCTCCACAGGTCGGATGCCCAATTTTTTTCTATGAAAGGGCCCATCTAGTACCTACATTTATATCGATGAATGCAATTCCATAAACCGCAACGCGAGAGTACTAAATAACGCTCTTATAAATAGCGCTGGCACATAAAAAAAAAATCACAGCTGATTGTAACGTTGCCGCAAAAACCAATCACAAAGATGGATTATTCTAACTGCGTACAGATTCGAGCTTCAATTTGTTATCCGTTATATTTTAATCCCCATTCACGTACACCACCACGAATGATCGGCTTGGTATTTGAATTTTGTATTGATTATCGCAAATTAATTGGAAATGCGTGGTGTGTGATTGCGAATGCGATTTATCTCACAGATATTGTGGGCGATAAATTATACGATATTTTATTACTTCCACGTAAATCTATCTTTATTATTTTTTTATTTTCTTAGGTTTGATTATATTTCATGCGGGCATAAGCCATGATAGAATTTCAAACAAATCAAGCCAGAAGCTTCTGTTATTTAAAAATCCACTACGAAGTTTTTTCAAAAACGCAATCAATTCGAGGATAAGGAAAACTACAGATTACTTTTTCTACTGTCTATCGGCTACCATGCGACTCTTTCACATCATACTAATATTATAAATGCGAAAGTGTGTTTGTTTGTTGGTTTGTCCTTCACGCCGCAACGGAGCAACAGATCGACGTGATTTTTGGCATGGGTATAGTTGAGGACATGCAGAGTGACATAGGCTACTTTTTATCCCGGAAAATTAAGGAGTTCCCGCGGGAAACAAAAAAACTTTTAACCACGCGGACGAAGTCGCAGGCATCAGCTAGTCTTTACATATATAATTCAATGAATTTAAAATGCCATTGATTTTCCATTTGTATGTGATATACTTTGTTCTTCCCAGACTATTGAATATTCACGAATCATTCATATCATTCATCGAGTAATCACGGAATCACTTTTGACGAAAATTGATTAACATAAAACAACAATATAATTTGAAAATTCTACATTTTTAAAAATTCCAATTTGAAATCCTACATAAAGTTCCTACTAATAATAACGAAAACTGTATCAAAGACATTGCTAAACATTTGAAATATAAACCTATATAAAAGAAAAAAAGCTTATAAGCGAAGAACACGATAAATATATTATCATTTCCGCTCAAGGAATCATCTTACTCCACATCAGGAATAGAGCGGGTGTTGGTACTGATTTACGGCGCCATTAAGAGCCCTTGAAATTTAATCAGCCCGCATAACTCAGGGGAAGGTATAAAACTTGATATGATTTCAAAAATATAAAACCATTTTCCTGAAGCATTCGGCTGCATGAGCAATGCTTTTCCGTGCTAATGGACTCTGAGAATTTAGATAGTTTAGTAGGATAATCTTAAGTATTTACTTAATCCTGAGAAAACTCTTTAATTTTTCAGATGAAAAGTATCCTCATGGGATGTAATCTATTTTAGTGCCAAACGGTAAGATCATGTCAGGGGTTGAGCCATGAAAATGTAACGGACAAGTACACAAACAGACAGATTGTAAGTAACCAGCTAACATAAAAATCCAGCTGACCTGCCCAATCTACGTTCAAGTACTGTAGTATTATTTGAAAGCATCTATGTTTTAACGAAAACTTGAAAGCAAATCTCAAGTAATGTATACTAATATTAAAAATGCGAAAGTTTGCAAACCTGTGGTAGAGTCTAGATATGACATAAAATTATAAGATACATTTAGTAGAATAGTACTGGGTGCTTGGCGAGGTTATAAAACACGATTTTGTGGCACAATTATTAACTTTAATAATTTGATACTGAGTATGCCCTGTGGCAGTTTTGAGGTAAGAGGACTGTCGTTTTTTATTACAGAATGTGACAGGGTGAATGAACCGTGAACGAATTGTACATAGACTATTAAAATGAATCCCTATTTTCCTTGGTCACGGCATCACGCGTGAACGGCTGGACCAATTTCGCTAATTCTTTTTTTGTTGTGTTTGTTATTGTAAGGAGAAGGTTCTTATGAAAGAAAATGTTTGAAAAATTGTACGGAAAAGTAAAAAAAAATGGGTTAAAACAATCTCCATATACAAAAGTAAATGAGACATAGACAGACATAGACAGTAGAGAGATCTTCAAATATATTGTCAGATTGACGGTCATTTATTCAGTTTCTTATATATATTTATACTGGGAAAAAAACCAGTTCCCACGGGACTCCATAAGACCTAAAATCCACGCCGACGAAGTCGCAGGCATCAGCTAGTAGACTATAAAATATAATAATTAATGTTGTGTTCCCAACATACATGAATACAGAATATTATGTCTAACATGAAATAAAAAAGTGTTTGAGTTCAATGACTTACCTGGTTAAATGTTACAATATGTTGTTGAAGACCACATAGAAATCTTCTTGAGATAATAAACAATGTTCAGTAATAATTTGATAACAAGCTTAGAAACCATTTTGACCTAACTTAAACTAAAATCTATCGCCAAAGTTCGGTGATTATCACTTCATTGCAAACACTTGCCTCTCCTTCCTTGTTTACTAGTTGTAGTATGAAAGCCAAGCTTTTAACGATGAATTAATTTGCGAATGTTCCTCTTCCAGTATATTCCTCATAGGAATATTCCTCATATTCTTCAGGATAGTCCTCATTTATGAAGGTTTCTACCACTCCTATAGGGTTTACTGAGAATAATAATGAAGTAGTGTCCCTGAATTATGCAAAAATTACATGACACTCTAAATAGTTAAAAAGCTCAAAACAATTAGATAATATGAGTACGGTTAGAAAATCGGTAGGTACTCATAAAATCATGTATGCGAAATTTATAATTTTTTTTTTGTTTTTTTGTTTTTCAATCATGCCGCAACGGATAGGCGTGATTTTGTGCGTGTATATAAAACTCCTTGTCGTTCACTCTGTCTTGAGTGTCAGTGAGTGAGTGACATAATCTTTATCCCAGAAATCAGTTCTCATGATAAAGAAATACAAAATCTACGACAACCTCGCTGGCGCAGTGGTCAGCGCTGTGGTCTTATAGCGGGAGGTCCCGGGTTCGATTCCCAGTAGGGTCAATATGGGAATTAATAATTTCTGAATATTCTATACTCTTGTCTGGTGGGAGACTTTGGCTGTGGCTAGTTACTACCCTACCGGCAAAGACGTACCCGCCAAGCGATTTTTGCGTTCCGGTACGATGCCGTATAGAAACCGATTAGGGGTATGGGTTTAATACAACTGCCGTACCCCTAACAAGTTAGCCCGCTACCATGTTAGACCGCATCATCACGTATCATCAGGTGAGATAGCAGTCAAGGGCTAACTTGTAGTGGAGTTAAAAAAAGTTGATGTAGTTGCCGGTATCATTTTGTTCGTTACAACAATTATCCTGATTTAGCTTATTAACCTTTACATGAAGTAATATTCTACGCAAAATGACACTATGTTTTTTTAATGGCTACATAAATCACAGCACATTTTGGTAACCTTTAAATATTTGGCCATCTCTGAAATGCTTGGCTGAAATGCCATGAACACTATTGCATGTGACATTTTACGCCTCTGCCTTTGGAAATGGGTCTTGCGTGTACCCTTTTATTTATCTTCCTCATACCTAAGAAATCTATACAAATTCATATTATACATGAGAAAATGTCTGTCTGTCCATCTGTTTGTCTGTCTATTTATCTGTATGTCAGTCTGTTCAACCAATTTTGACGAATGTTTGTACAGAGTTATGGGCTGCATCCCGGGAATGGACATAGGCTTATTTTTTTCCGGAAAATCAAACAGAGAGATAGAAGACTTTTCAAAAAAATAACTCCACGCGGACTCATTCGTTTCATAAAATGTGCTGGTAACTAGAATTCTTTTGGTAAATAAAAAAAAAAAAGTTGTAAATTAGTTCGAGCGAAAAGCTCGTAGGTAAAATATTGCGAGACGTTTAATTTTAAGCTGTGTAATATTTAGATCACACATTTTGGACTGAAATATAAACAATGAAACGAAATAATGATCGCAAGCGAACAAAAAACCGCTGCATCTACATAAGCTGGCAAAATCCGGATTTTTCGAAATCATTTTAAATGTTTTATTTGCAATGAACGCTTGGTTTCGCTTTTTAAGCCTTTTTCTGAAGATCTTTATATTTTGAACTACGTAAACAACAAAACATTATTAGGCCAGGGAAAATCTATCAGATTTCAGCAAGCATATCCATACTAATATTATAAATGCGAATCAATGCGAAAACTACTAAAAAGGTTTTAAATAAACTACCTTCATTTGTAAAGATATCCTGAACACAATATTCGCTCATCAATACAGATTTGGTATAATTAACACTACCGCATTTAAATTAATTTTCATGGAACGGAATCGTGTTCAAATTTCGAGCCAATCATTCACGTACCATACGTGGATTGGGATTAAAATATATCGAACCACAAATTGAAGCCCGAACCTGTAGGTAGTTAGCGTAATCCATCTTTGTAATTGGTTTTGCGGTAGTGTTACAATCGAATATGGCGGGACGAACGTTTGTACTCTACATTTCAATGCGAATATAATTTCGGAGTTTGCTACTTGAATGGTAGAATCAAACATAGATTTCATGGTCATCTGTATAATATAATGCCCGCGACTTCGAACGCGTGGTTTAAGTTTTTTTTGATTCCCGCGCGAACTCCTCAATTTTCCGGGATAAAAAGTCTATGTCACTCTCCAGGTCCTCAACTATACCCATGCCAAAAATCACGTCGATCCGTTGCTCCGTTGCGGCGTGATTGAAGAACAAACCAACAAACCAACAAAAAAACACACTTTCGCATTTATAATATTAGTATGATTATCAATGTGGGCCTGGATGGAATTAAAAAGTGGATAAAAATATTTTTTGAACGCACCATAGTATCGGTGTCACTACTCGTGTGTCGGTGTCCCATTTGCTACACAATACTTGTATGTACTTACAAGCTTACTGATACCTACGAATGCATTGAATGATCTATTATTCTCTCAATAATATTAAACGAAAGTTTATGTCACTTGCTCTACTACTAATTCAATTTTTTTTCTAGGCAAGAGCGTCCCGTCTTAGCCCGCATCATCCTTTCCCATCAGGTGTGATTGTGGTCAAGCGTAAGCCTATACAGAATAAAAAAAAAGAAAAAAAATCATTAGGCAAATGGACTTAATCTCAAAAAAAATCTTAGAATCAACAATTATTTCAGTATGCTGTATGATAGAGAGCTCTATTAAACTAACTCTACAAATAGCAAGTAGGTATATGAAGTGCCCTAATAAACTCGTTAAACACGGGAAGTTATAAAAAGTAGGTCACTTCTCTATTCATGCAACTAATTTTATTATGAATCCACATAGCTGGACTGTCACTCTTTCTGACAGCATATAAATGGCGCGGCAGTGACTTGCCACTTATTATGATGGATTTTTAAATGCTAGCGACACATTTACGGAGAAAGGGGATAATTTATGAACAAAACTCAGCTCGGCGGTAAAAAATAAAGGGTATTAAAGTTGTGGCGTAATTAACTATATTTTAAATAACAATATTAATTATTATTATTAGTGAGTACATAATATTTACAACGATGGGATTTTCTGTTAAAAAACACGCTTGGTAAACAATAATTATTATCTATGTAAATAATTATGAAAGCTAGCAAATCACGATTATTATGAAAGGTATTGACCGAACCGACTGTGTGACCCTCGTTACATTATTTGCCAAATGTCGTATTTTGCGCACAAAACAAGTGAACGACGAGCCAAATACGATAATATTTTAGTGAAATTTTGTGTAAACGCTACTACCCCTATATAAATTTTAATAATGTGGCCGGTTGAAACATGAATTGTGTATTTGTTTTAATACTGGCTAAACAAGCAAACATGAACTGTTTGTAGAAAAGCCAGAACAATCGACATAGCTCGCAGAGTAGCTATGGTTAAGAGGCAATAGGCAGGGCCAACAGTTCGAAGAACCGATAGGTATTGGGGTCTCAAGGTGCTTGAATGGCGGCCTCTTGCCGGAAAGCGCAGCGTTGGCCCTCACTAGATGGATCGATTCAAGCGAGTAGCTGGGAGCCGCTGGAGGCACCGTTTCTTGTTGTTGACGAAACTTTGTCTGTTAGTTGAGATGACTAAGTATATAAATTCTTTCAATAGTAATTAAGATCTCACATTTAGTGCAAAAGAGTAAATAGGGTTCAAACTGTTAGAGCCGCAAATCAGCTTGGATCTATAATCCATGGGTTCATTCATCTTTGTAATTGCCACAGAGCTACAGTTCAAATGAATTACTCGGTCAACCATATTGGTCACCAAACTATTTAGTGTGTTACATTTTGATCTTACTGAATTAAATTCTGACTCGAATTCTGACTGAATTGAATTCGATAGACTGACTAATTTATCAACGCAATGCGATGAGGTTTTACCCCTAAGTTAGTAAGTAATTTTAGTAACTTAAACCCATAAAATATAGGCTACATGAATTTAAAAATTTGGCCAAAGAATAAAATCCTTCATGGTAAAAGTCACGGGTAACAGCTTATGTGAAACTTGAACATAAAATTAAGTTTGAAACTTTAAGGCCACTTTTCAGTTTCCAAACAAGAACAACAATCCAATAATTTTAAAACCGTCTCGAATCTTCTTGAACTATTGAAAATGTTGGTCACGTCGCGAAAATAACTAATTGCAAAGATCCAACACGTGTCGTGTGACAGCTTTATAATAGCGGCTACCCACGATGCATGATATCACGAACATAGCTTACCAGACGCAATAAAAAGGAAATATTTGTCAATACCCCCTTTTTCTCTTCTGAATATTTTCTTTTCCGCATTTAGTGTAAAAATTTACTTCGGTAAAAAAAAATATTGGCAGTCATAGGGACTGCTGATAGAAGTGAAAACAAGTATTATTTTTTTTTTATTACTTATTTTATTTTTATGTTTAATAAAAAAAATAAAAATATAAACCTTAACATTAAGGCATTAAAGTTAAGGTAAGGTAGTTACGAATGTAGTATATTTATAATATGTAACCTTTTGTCTTCGTAACGACGCGAGCATGTTGGTCACGCGAATCCACAAGTTTACCCCCTACCAAAAAGTGCTCAACACGGCTAAAGAAGTTTTCACTTCAAAATTGTATGGCGAAGCTAGTCTGCGTGGTTCACTCATCATGGGTCTGCATACATTTACGCAACAGAACATACCTAACGTCGTTCCTGACTATTTGTCCAGCCGCTAGTGTGTCTTCGCTCTTATACGCTGTTCATCCGTGACATTGCTGATTTAGCTCACCATCGGATTACTCCAGTCAGCCAAGTTCACTCCAGAATCCAAGCAGGTTTTATCAGCCTAGATCGGCGAGGATTTCAGGGAGCTCGTTAGCTAATTTAGTTTTGCTTCATGTGGATAAACCACTGCATTTGAGCAGTATTTGTTCGAATAATGTGTGTGTATGAATAATATGAGTTCGTGTTCAAGTACGTATGCTGTCTACATATCGTTGTACTAAGGGGTAATTTAAGGTGACTGATTACTAACTTAAACCCACAAGCTTATAATAATAATAATAGAGGTTACGTCCGCGATGTAAAAGTCTCGCTTTAGGCAGAGAAAAAAATTAGGGATCATCTCGGTTCGTGAAATCTAGACTGTGAGACACCACCCTTACTCACACATGTAGCGGCAGTCCTCTACTTGGGACAACTAACGAGAAAACTTTCCTTATAAAATCCCCGTATTGAATATTAACATGCTCTTTATTGGTCATATAAAGGCGAAGGTTACGCTCATGTAATCGACTTGGGAACATGCCTAAAATTAACTTGTGAACTTGCTAATAATATAAGAGTATAATACCTAAATTTATGCCAAAATTGGGACTTTGGTAAAGCTAGGGTTTACTTGGTTGCGGTGCCGTCATTTAGCGGCCGCAATGTAATTTCAAATGCTGTCTCTGAAACAAGCATATTGAAACAAGAATGGCGGCGTGAGGGTTTGGACACCATAACATCTGGCTTAAAACCAACAGCATAATACATTGCATCTAAATCCTGAACAATTCAGTAGATATCGTTCAATATTTTTAGCAAAAAAAAATATTGAGCTCAAAAAATTTGTTCTGAACTCGTCGAACTTTGGAAACATATTAATTGTATTTTTAACTTTAATTTTTACTTTTTGTTGAAACAGCATAGTCTGTTGAAGCCTAAAAGACTTAATCGACTCGTGTGTAGAATTGTAAACCAAAAATAACATTATCTGTGGAATTGCTGTCAACTTGATATAAGGTATTATCTATGTTCTCTCTCTCTCTTGCAATCGAAGTGTCTCGCCGTTCAATTCTGGTTCAATTTATACTTTATTAAAATCTGCTTGTTTTCACATAATTTCTTTCCTTTTTGGCCTATAAACCCTTCAGGTTATGTGGTCCAGTTATTATTCTGAGCGTGTAAATCATATTTTTTGAAATAAGTGAAAATTGTAACCGGCGGCAAAGTAGGTCAAAAGTCATTGACCGCGTGCACTCATACCTCGATAATGGCGATGTCAAACTCAAATAATTCAAATATCTGGCAAACCATTGAAAAACTTAAAGGTGCTAACGACTACCATAATTGGAAATTTCAAATTAAGATGGTTTTAGTGCATGAAGACCTGTGGGACTGCGTAGTGTCGGAAAAAATTACTGACGCCAAAAAGGACTTAAAGGCCCTTGCCAAAATATGTCTTGCGGTAAGCACTGCAGCTTATCCACACGTGCGTAATGCACGAAGTGCATACGAGGCTTGGCAGAACCTTAGCCACGCCTATGAAGACAAAGGACTATGCAGGAGGTTGGGTCTACTGAGGAGCCTGTTTAATGTCAGGTATGCAGATTGCGAGAGCATGGACAACTACTTGTCAAAAATTTTTGAAACAACTCAGCAGTTGGCTGATATAGGATCCCCCCTGGAAGATGATTTTGTAGCAGTAATTATGCTAAGCGGCCTGCCTGCGGAGTACGATCCTTTGATAATGACATTGGAAAATAATAACTTGAAACTATCGAGTGAGGTAGTAAAGGCGAAATTACTGCAGGAGCAACAGAGGCGACATGGAGGAGAGAGTGAAGTCACAGCATTAGCAGCGAGAAAGGTGATCCGCTGTTACAAGTGTAAAAATCTTGGACATTTTTTAAAAAATTGCCCTTTGTTGAAAGGAGAGGCTCGTCAATCCGGTAAGAGGAAAGATAGCGTGCCAAGAAACAAGGACAAAGCGTTGCTGACTGCGCTCTCAATTGGGATTCAAGAAGGGATGTGGTACATTGATTCAGGAGCCACAAATCATATGTGTAATGACCAGACTTTATTTCACGAATATGTGCCTATTGACCCAATTAATGTAAACATTGCAAATGGAGAAAAATTATCTGCAGTAGGTAAAGGTAAAGTAAAAATTCAATTGTTAAATTGTGAAAAAACAATTAGTGATGTCTTTTATGTACCTAACCTTGCAGCAAATCTTCTCTCTGTAAGCTCAATGACCAAGAAGGGATTTAAGATAATTTTTGACTGTAAAAGTTGTAAAATAATAGATTGCGATGATGATAGTATAGTAGCTATAGCCAACCACATCAATAATGTGTATCAATTAAACATATTATGGTGTGTTAAGAGTAAATTAGCTTCAGAAAGTGCCACTTATTCCATGTGTTCTGTTTCTGATTCTGTAGCAAATTCACAGGTTTCTGAGATGACAGGGAACACAAACGAAGTTGGATTGTTAACATTAACTTCTGGGAAAGGGGCATCGGGCTGTAAGTCAACTCAGGAGACTTGGCATAGGAGGCTAGCTCATCTCAATTCTAGGAGTATGTACCTATTAAAAAACGGAATGGTTACAGGTATAGATTATGATGATACTAACTATCAATCTTGTATAGCTTGTGTTAAGGGGAAGCAGACTAGAGTCCCTTTTCCTAAGAAGTCTCAAAGTAGGTCAGGAGAAATTTTAGGGCTTGTTCACACTGATTTATGTGGGCCAATGTCTAAGTCTTCTTTCGGAGGTGCCAAATATTTTTTGACTTTCACTGATGATTGCACAAGAAAAACATATATTTATTTTCTTAAATCTAAAGGTGAGGTTTATCAGAGCTTTAAAGCATTCAAGGCTCTTGTTGAAAACCAGACAGGTCAGAAAATAAAAATATTAAGAAGTGATAACGGTCGTGAATATGTTAATAATGAATTACAGGCATTCTTGAAGCAGCATGGTGTTGTTCATGAAACAACAGTGCCTTACTCTCCAGCTCAAAACGGTGTCAGCGAGCGGGCCAACAGGACCATCATGGAGAAAGTGAGATGCATGCTGCAAGATGCGGGGCTAGATGGGCGGTTCTGGGCTGAAGCAGCGCAGACAGCTGTGTACATTAAGAACAGGACACCCACAAAAGCTGTAATGGGTATGACACCAGAGGAAAAATGGACCGGGAAAAAGGTAGATATTAGTCATTTCAAAATATTTGGATGTATAGCATATGCATTAATTCCTCTCAGAAAGAAATTAGATGCAAAAAGTAAAAAGTACATTTTTGTTGGGTACTGTGAGGAAAGTAAGGGGTATAGATTAATAGACCCGGAGTGCCCAAAAACATGCATTAAAGCAAGGGATGTTACCTTTTTTGAAAATCAATTTATTTCAAATAGTAACAATAATATGTCACATGATGATATAATAGATATAACATTGTCACCCAGTACTGTCTCAAATGACAATACTGACAGTATGATAGAGCAAACAGACCTTGAGCCAGAGTCATTCAACAATAATCAGTGTAATACTGAGCTTTTTGACAAAAATCTATCTGATGACATATTAACTAAGTCAAAGCAGAGACGGCAAGAATTTTTTGAGTTAAATGACACTGGTGAGAGGGCATCCACAAGTCCAAGTACAGATAACGTCTCGGATGAAACTTACATTCCAGGCACATCATCAGGCAGCTCCTCAGATACAGACACTCCGAGCTTTGGAAGCATAATTGACATGGACGAGTCTGGATACATGGGGTGCATGCTGAGCTGCAGCGATTATGAACCATTGACAGTACAGGAAGCTATGAATAGCAGGGATGCTGACAAATGGCGTGCTGCAATGCAAGATGAGTATGACTCGTTTACTAAAAATAATTGTTGGACTTTAGTGGATCCTAAGGAGGGACAGAAGCCTGTTAAATGCAAATGGGTTTTCAAAATAAAACGAGATCTTAATGGAAAAATATTAAGATATAAGGCACGTTTAGTTGCAAAAGGGTGTACACAAAAATATGGTATAGACTACCAGGAGACATTCGCTCCTGTAGTTCGCTATTCAACAATTAGAATGCTACTCGCTATAGCAGTTGAATATAACCTAGATATTGACCAGTTAGATGTAAAAACTGCATTTTTGAGAGGTGAACTCAAAGAAAATGTCACGATGGAACAACCAGAAGGATTTGTTATAAAGGGGAAGGAAAATAAAATATATAAGTTAAACAAATCCGTCTATGGTTTAAAACAAGCTGCAAAATGTTGGTATGATAAAATTAACAGTGTGCTAACTAAGAAATTGTTCTTCAAGAAATCTTCTGTAGAACCTTGTGTATATTTTCGTTCTCAGAATGGAAGACTAACCATAATTACTGTATATGTTGATGATATACTGTTATTTACATCTTCACATAAAGATAAGAAGGAAATTAAAGAACAGTTAATGAGTGAGTTTGAGATTACAGACCTTGGAGCAGTTCATGAATTTTTAGGCATGAGAATTTACAAAGATAATGGAATTATAACCTTAGATCAATCTAACTACATAAGAAATGTATTGAAAAGATTCAAGATGGACGATTGTAAGCCAATTGGAACTCCAATGGAGACTGGCATTAAACTTATTAAGGCAGAAAAGTCAGAAAATTGTGAGTACAGAAATCTCATCGGCCATCTCATGTATCTAGCTGTATGTACCAGACCTGACATTGCTCATGCAGTAAGCTTTTTGAGTCAATTTAATGACTGCTACTCTGATATTCATTGGAAAGCTGCAAAACGTGTTTTGAGGTACTTAAAAGGCACTATAAATTATTGTCTATTTTTTGAAAAATCAAGTTTAGATGTCACTGGATATGTGGACGCTGATTGGGCATCTTGTGAAGTAGATAGAAAGTCTTACACTGGTTTTGTATTCAAGATAGGTAAATCAGTAGTTGCTTGGGAAAGTCGAAAACAAAAAACAGTAGCACTCTCGAGTACAGAAGCAGAATACATGGCACTGTCTGATGCTTGTAAGGAAGCTTTATTTATAGGTACTTTCTTTAAAGAATGTCTTGATTTGCATTGTGTAACGACTTTATATAATGATAATCAATCTGCACAAAGGTTGTGTGAGAATTCCATGTTTCATGCTCGCACAAAGCACATAGATGTTAGACATCATTTCATCAGAGATACTATTCATAAAAATTTAATTAAAGTGAAGTATCTATGTACAGAACAAATGACAGCTGACATTCTCACAAAAGCTTTGGTAAAAGATAAATTTGATAAATTTAAATGTCAGTTAAATTTAAAAATTAGAACCTAAGAGCTCATTAAGTAATAATTATTGTTGTATTGTTACGTTCTATTATTTGTATAATGCAGGATAAAGTTCGAATAGGTTTGCTTATTGTTTGATTAATTTATTTTGGATTGTTATGTAGAAATCAAACACTATTGTACTGTGATAGCTCATCTATTGGGACTTGTACTGTAGAATGTGTATCGTTTTGGTTTAAGGGCACATGTTGAAACAGCATAGTCTGTTGAAGCCTAAAAGACTTAATCGACTCGTGTGTAGAATTGTAAACCAAAAATAACATTATCTGTGGAATTGCTGTCAACTTGATATAAGGTATTATCTATGTTCTCTCTCTCTCTTGCAATCGAAGTGTCTCGCCGTTCAATTCTGGTTCAATTTATACTTTATTAAAATCTGCTTGTTTTCACATAATTTCTTTCCTTTTTGGCCTATAAACCCTTCACTTTTTAATTTAAGTCTGATAAATAATCCATGGAAGCACCATTTCAGTTGGGTTGGCTTTTATTTAAATTAATAAAAGTTTTTAGCTAACTACCTACGTTTGATAAAGTTGGTTAGTCTAACATTTCATTGAACTGCAAATTGATTTTATTTACAATCAATATTTTTATAACGACTTTTGTTCAGAAGTTCGGGTTCTTAAGTTTATGTAAGTATTTCTGCTTCGTCAGAATAATCGAATAAGTAACAATCAAATATTATTACCGACCCGTTACGATAACCATGATAAATGATAAATGATTTTTCATCCCATGTATTCGAAAAGGACGACTTGGTTCGCCTTTATGTGCGCCCAAAGGTGGTGTTTTCTATAAGAAACTTTTAGCGGGCAGTAATGAGTTTTTAATCCTCTTTATACTCGTAAGTGCGCCGCAATTATCTTTGCCGCGCACTTATTGAATTTGGAACATCTTAGTGTTCAGCGCCAACGCAAATTGACGACCTCCGTGGCGCAGTGTTGAGCGCTGCTGTCTTAACGTGCGGAGGTCCCGGGTTCGATCCCCGGCAGGGTCAATTTAGGAATTAATAATTTCTGAATTTTAACTAACGAAAGGGCTATATGGATATATATATTTAAAAAAAAAAAAAAAAAAAAAAAATTAAATAAATATTATTAAAAAGGCGAAAGTTTGGATGGATGTGTGATGGATGTGTGGATGTATGGATGTGTGTTACTCAATTACGCCCGAACGGCTGAACGGATCTGGATAAAATTTGGCACAGAGATATTTAAAAAAAAAAAAAAAAAAAAGATTATAGTCTGGAAATAGCACATAATATGCTTTTTATCCCGGGAAATTAAAGACCAAATTTTCTCATACAGGGTGATGAAAAGTAGAGTGTATCATTCGGGCGCAAATATATTTTTGGCTCGGGCGACGTAGGTACTTTGAATCCCTCGCTACGTTCAGGATTCTACTAAAGAATCCCTCGCTACGCTCGGGATTCTACTCTAGAATCCCTCACTTCGTTCTGGATTCAAAAAAGCGCCCTCGCCGTAAAAATATTATTTTGCTCCCTTATAATACAATCTACTATTTCATCCCATGTATTCGAAAAGGACGACTTGGTTCGCCTTTATGTGCGCCCAAAGGTGGTGTTTTCTATAAGAAACTTGTAGCGGGCAGTAATGAGTTTTTAATCCTCTTTATACTCGTAAGTGCGCCGCAATTATCTTTGCCGCGCACTTATTGAATTTGGAACATCTTAGTGTTCAGCGCTAACGCAAATTGACGACCTCCGTGGCGCAGTGTTGAGCGCTGCTGTCTTAACGTGCGGAGGTCCAGGGGTCGATCCCCGGCAGGGTCAATTTAGGAATTTATAATTTCTGAATTTTAACTAACGAAAGGGCTATATGGATATATATATTAAAAAAAATATATATATAATTAAATAAATATTATTATAAAGGCGAAAGTTTGGATGGATGTGTGGATGTATGGTGGTATGGATGTGTGTTACTCAATTACGCCCGAACGGCTGAACGGATCTGGATAAAATTTGGCACAGAGGTAGATTTAGAAAAAAAAAAGATTATAGTCTGGAAATAGCACATATTATGCTTTTTATCCCGGGAAATTAAAGAGTTTCCGCGGGAACCAAATTTTCTCATACAGGGTGATGAAAAGTAGAGTGTATCATTCGGGCGCAAATATATTTTTGGCTCGGGCGACGTACTTTGAACCCCTCGCTACGTTCAGGATTCTACTAAAGAATCCCTCGCTACGCTCAGGATTCTACTCTAGAATCCCTCACTTCGTTCTGGATTCAAAAAAGCGCCCTCGCCGTAAAAATATTATTTTGCTCCCTTATAATACAATCTACTATTTTTATTTCACATAAACGTCTTAACGTGGGAAACCCCGGGCTTGATTCCCGGCAGGGTCAATTTGGGAACTCTTAATTTCTGTTTTTTTTTTGGTCTGGTCTGGTCTGGCTTCGGCCGTGGCTAGTTACAACCCTACCGGCAAAGACGTACCGCCAAGCGATTTAACGTTCCGGTACGATGCCGTGTAGAAACCGACTTGGGGTTTAATATAATTGCCATACCCCTGACAGGTTAGTCCGCCATAAACACTGCAGTCTGTGGCCCGCCATCTCAGACTGCATCATCAGTCAAGGGCTAACTTATAGTGGAATAAAAAAATTAAAAAACAACAATTGGATATATTAGCACGCAATTACAAATACTGCGTGTTCAAACTTAGAATAGTAGTATCTACCTAATTATTGCGTGTTTTATGTAAAGGATCTGATCAGAGGCCCAATTGACTAAACAAATCGTAAACTTTTGACAGCTTAAAACGTATTACTCGAACTGTTTAAGGAGTTCATACATGCGGTTTGACGTGCGACTCCTTAAACAGGTCGAATTATCTTTTTGACAAACGATTACGATTACGATTCCCTTACACAATCGGAGGGGCAGGTCACTGAAAATGCTACCAATAACCACAGTAAACAGATACAAACAGTATGGAAACTATAGGTCTACCAGAATCTGATGGCAAAAAATACACCTAAAAGTACGGTATACGTTAAGTATACGGTGTATAATTTTTGCCATCAGATTCTGGTAGACCTATACCTAGAAACGTTCGAAACAGCTCACTCACACAAACACGCATCCACGACACGTCATGACGCGGCACTCACTACTGACGGCACTGCGACGAGTGTTTATGGGTCTCGGCGATGCGCATGTTTGTATGAGTGAGCTGTTTCGAATTTTTCTTGGTAGTTTCCATACTGGTTGTATCTGTTTACTGTGCAATAACTCCCAACCGTTGACTGTGTGAAAAAATATAATTTAATATTTTATACTACACAGGGAAACATACAATTCAAAAAGGCAACTGATTAAGATAACGGGGTAATGCCTGACAAATTAGTTAGAGGTCATACGGCCATTTATCTTTTTTTTTCACCAACTGCGAGGGTAGGAGAGGCGACAAAGAGAAATGATAAATTGCTGAAAGAATAGACTTGGTGTATTTCGGAGGCACAATATTGTGGGGTTAATTTATATATTATGTAGCGTTTGGTTTAGAATTTCATAAAGCATGAAACAAAGGAATTATGTAGTCAAGTTTGAAGTTTCATGTTATAATTAACGGTTCACTTCACATCCAGTTCACAACAGAACTAGCTAATGCCCGCGACCTCGTCCGCGTGGTTTAGGTTTTTTTGGATTTCCGTGGGAACTCCTTATTTTTCCGGGATAAAAATAAGCCTATGTCACTCTCCGGATATACCAAATTTCGAATCGATCAAACCTGTAGAAGTTGCTCACATTCTTTCATCAACTAGAAAAAGCTAATGATCTTCAAATGAATGGGCAGGTTTTCTTCATACATAGCAGCTAAGACAACACTCGCGATCAAGTCATTTTTCAAACAAAAAATATACAAAATCGGTTCATCCGTTTGAAAATTACGATACCAGATGACAAATGCACACGTTTAACAGTACTTACCTACCCCTATTTTTCGTTGGGGGTTAAAAATTCAATTTCATAACAATGGCTATTGATAAATATTCCCGAATATTGCTTGATTAACGAGTTAAGGTGACTTGCCCATTTATCTTGGATTTTTACACCTAGCATCGCAAAAAAAGAGTACGTAATGATAAATTGCAAAAGGGCAACAGTTTCGGAATTTTCCGATTGTATTATGCTTGGATATTGCTTGTTTATCGGAGGATCAATATTTAGCGTTTATAGTTGACTTTAACCTTTCAAAGCAGTTTTTCTCTCCATTGAAAAGTATGATTAACTAGATATACATAAATATTTAATCACACCACTTGTTTGTTTGTTAATTGTTTTTTAATTTTCATTAAAAAGGAAATATGCTTATATTTTACTAGCTGATGCCCGCGACTCCGTCCGCGTGGTTTAAGTTTTTTGATTCCCTCGGGAACTCCCTAATTTTCCGGGATAAAAAGTAGCCTATGTCACTCTCCAGGTCTTCAACTATATCCATGTCAAAAATCACGTCAATCCGTTGCTGCGTTGCGGCGTGATTGAAGGACAAACCAACATACCAACAAACCAACAAACCAACAAACAAACACACTTTCGCATTTATAATATTAGTATGGTTTTCGAAATTTTTCGAGCAGCGCCCTTTTAAGCACCTCATTTTCACCACCACCCGAATCGCGCCAGTGTTGATAGAAACGTGACGACTGACGGACGACGGGCATGTGTTCCTTCTTTCCATTTTTTCATTGTTTCCATGTATGTCTAGCGTGAATAAAGCTCACATACGTTCTGCCAAGATGAACAAACTGTCAGTCCAAATCATCACGGTGAAGGCAAACCATTGCAGACGCATTAGGACTAAGGGATATTTTGCTATCATTATCACTAACTTTTGTCGGACTGACTTTTAAAATAAATATTGGTTGTCAGCGTTGTGTATTATCGTTATAAAATACATCGCTTTAGTACAAAGTTAAAATTTCAGCATAGGTATTGATGGCAACATGATTACTTCAAATCACATTAAATTTAATAGTATGAAGAATTTAATAATGTAAGTTTTATTTTTGTTCATAACATGAGTTATTTTAGCTATTTAAACATTTTAATAAAATATATCCTAATAATATATTGTTTGCGAAAATATTTGGAAATCATTATTTTTATGTTGTGAAACACACAGAATGCGCGGCAGCCGTATAATAAATAAAGCGAAAATAATTATAATACCTATCAAAAACATGAAACGCACTCAGGAGCCGAACTCATTCCATTGACGTCACGCGTGACGTGACGTACTTCTAATGGATCCGTGTAGTTAAAAATTACAGGTGTACGCGCGCATTCAATTTGACGTCATGTGCTGTTACCGTTACGTATCGTATTTGGTTTAGCTACATCTGCCCTTTGTTCGTGAAATTTACAATGCTAATAATATTTTTCATCATACCTATTCGAAAAACGCATATTGCCTTCAGAGGATAGCGGGAGCAAAGTGTCACTTGTAGGCCCATAGGACTTTTCATTTCTCTTCTGATTGGTCCGAAGTCACGTCATCAATTTGTTGATCGAATATACGACTTTGCATTTCTCTGTTCTGATTGGTCCGAAGTCACGTGATCAATTTGTTGATCGGTTATACGTCTTTACATTTTATTTAAACTTTAAATATACGTCTAAATAATGTCTATACAATTACAGAGAAGGTTGATAGGAGTATCTTCTGATTGGTGCTTAAACGTGTAGGTAATGTCCATACATAGTAGGTTGATACTCCTAGCTTTTTCTCATACGTAATGATGAAAAATAGTGTGTGTCACTCGGGGCCAAATTTTTTGGTCTCGGGCGGCGTATATTGAATTCCTCGCTACGCTCAGGATTCTACTTTAGAACGCCTCGCTACGCTCGGGATTCTACTATAGAATCCTTCACTTCGCTCTGAATTCAAAATAGCGCCCTCGGGGAACAAAAATTTTCTTTGGCCCCATGTAACACAAATAACTATAGTCTAGGTGGTCGGACGACAAGTGAGTTGCAGGCAACCGTTGGGTCCTTGCGGCGCAAGACCAGTAGTCCCTACAAAATACATACAGTGTCCAACTGTAGACATCTAATGACAGACGACAACGACGAAGAATAATGTTTTTATTATACATCCATTCCATGTATAAAAAAAGTTTCAATTAACTATTTAAATTATTATTCCACTGGCGATCATATCATCAAAACACAGCGCTATGAAGGAATTAAAACATTAAAGGCCTCACAAATACGTTGTGCACGTACAAAACAAACGGGCGAACTTAGATTGGATAATAAATATGGCGTGGCGTTACCACACAAACCGTGATGGCAGTAAGCAAGCAAATGAATTTCTCGAACCCGTTTTCAAATTTCACTTTAAACTTAGAAAGTGAATTTTCCCCGGAAACGTCGAACTGCCTCCAAAACAGATTCGCAACGTTGTTCCTTATATGCGAGTCACACTAAAGGCAATGTCTTATAGCTCCATTCAGGACGTCTAATTTAAAAACTGGCATTGTATTCTTTTGATACTCGTGTAAAATAAACATATTATGAGGTGCTCAAAAAGCATGATTTTTTGTAACATTTTTATTATATTTGGCAATAGAAATACACACTCGGTGAAAATTTCTACTGTAGCTATTACAGTTTATGAGATAGGTACAGTCTGCTGACAGCTGACGGACGGACAGACGAACAGTGAAGGTTTGGCAACAGGGTCCCATTGGCACCCTTTGGGCATGCTTCACAATCAACACACCCACAATGTGTTGACGCTCACATTTTTTTTTAATCCACTACAAGTTAGTCCTTGACTGCAACCTCACCTGATGGGAAGTGATGATGCAGTCTAAGATGGTAGCGGGCTAACCTGTTAGGGGCATGGCAGTTATATTAAACCCATACCCCTATTCGGTTTCTACACGGCATCGTACCGGAACGCTAAATCGCTTGGCGCCACGTCTTTGCCGGTATGGTGGTAACTAGCCACGGCTGAAGCCTCCTACCAGGCCAGACCAGAGAAATTTCAGAAATTATAAATTCCCAAATTGACCCTGTCGGGGATCGAACCTGCTAAGTAACAATACACAAAGACGACGTCATAAGTCGTTCAGTTACCAGCTATCCAGGCAAGAATTCTACGGCCGGATATCTACAGTGAATAAGTAACACGAACGTTAGTAAGCGCGTTCATTATTAGAGTAGACGACCTCTTTCTATATTGGCCAAAAGGTCGTGAAGACGTTACAGATAGACAAACACTTTAGCATTCATAATTTTAAGTATGGACGAAATAAAATTCAAGCTTAAATCCATATATCCATCCATCCAATAATAAGTAGGTATGAGTGCGAAAATGTGTCTGTCTCTAAGCTTTCACGGCGCATCTGTTTAACCGATTTTGACGAAATTTGGTACAGACATAGGTTGCATCCCGGGAAAGGACATAGGCTAACTTTTATCCTAAAAAATATTAAAAAAAATTAAAACCCTAAATCTACGCACACAAGCATCATTATACTATATATAGCTCAATTACCACTCATTCACTGACTGACTGACTCACTCATTGACATAATTGTTCTCCTAGAAAGAGACAGAAAACGATATAATGATGTAGGGGAGATGTGTTCGGGTGCGGGATTCGAGTGGGGAAAAATTATGACATTTCAGAAAAACAAGATGGCGGCCGACGTGATTCTTGCAACTCTTTTGTTTTCCAACCGATTTCGTTACAACTCGCAATTATTGAAGAAATTAGGAAACGATTTATAGAAAAAGTGGAAAAAATTGGAAAAACAAGATGGCGGCCGAGCTGTAGTGTTTTGAAAATTTTGATTTTTCGACCCCGAACCGCGGCACCACAGATCCGAAACGGCGTGGTCGAGCATAAATATTTTTTCTTTTTTCGCCTACAATTATCCTGTATTTTGACAGAATGGGAGGGGTTTATAAAAATTCAAGATGGCGGCTGTCGCGGCGGCCTTTTTGTTTGAGGTACGAAAAAACGCAATTTTAAAACTCAAATTTTTCACAGTTGGCAACGTCGGAGCGTTTCGACTTCTACGGGGCGATTGTGTGTACAGACTCGAGGTATGGATTGGGGAAAAAAAATTACCCCGTTTCTCGGGAAATTTTCAAGATTTACCCCAAAAATTAAAAAATCGAAATACGGACTTTTTGCAAAATTCGAGTATGAGCAACCACGTGTCCCACTTGTACGAATGATGTTTGGGTATTTTCGTCGTCAAGGTCTGGCAACACTGGAATTTATCAAAGTAAAAGTGATTTTCGACATGGTCTTTTTTCAGGGGCGATCATTTCGGCTGGGTGCAAGCGAGATGAAAAATTGAAACGTCATCAGGAGCGGTATATCCTGTAGTTTACGGGAAAAGTATGAAACTATGTAAAATATTTCTGTGGAACGAGGTGGCGGCCATTTTGTATTCTTTTTGTGTTTTTCAAAATTTCGATCACGTTTTTGAGGCAGTTGGCAACATTTGGGAAAGTTGACATGTATGGATCGATTGTGTAACTCGACCGGCAGTATCGAGATATCTTAACAGTGTTGCCATATTTGAGGTAGTTTTCGAGATTTTCCCCAAAATTTCCTCCTGTAAAGTTTTGTATGAAAAAATTTTTTTTCACTGATGGCTTCGTATATATGTCAGAAAATTAAACTTGAAAAAAAATATGGAGACAGCTGATGAGTGAGGATTTCGGAGACGGGTAAAGAGCACGGCCAAGGTATTGAAGATAGGAGGGGGGTGCTCGACCAAATGTCATTCAAAACTTCATCCAATTGACAATGAGCTGAAAAAAAATTTAAAATGGCGAATTTAAGATGGCCGCCATACAAATTTATTTGGTGTCTATCTCAGAAAGTATAAAAGATGAAAGAGTGGTTTCTCGGCCAAAGATGATCAGGATGAGAAGATCTATTTAGCGAAAAGAAAAAAAATTCAAGATGGCGGAATATTTTTTTTCATACCAAATTATATGGCGATTAGGACTCATTAGCATAATAATTTATTGTTCTCCAAGAAAGAGACAGAAAACGATACAATGATGTATGGGAGATGTGTTCGGGTGCAGGATGGGAGTAGGGAAAAAATATGATATTTCGGAAAAACAAGATGGCGGCCGTAGTGCTTTTTGTAACTTTTTTGTTTTCCAACCGATTTAGTTACAACTCACAATTATTGAAGAAATTTAGGAAACGATCAATAGAAAAAGTAGAAAAAATTGGAAAACCAAGATGGCGGCTGAGCTGTAGTGTTTTCAAATTTTTGATTTTTAGACCCCGAACCGCGGCGCCGCAGATCCGAAACGGCGTGGTCGAGCATGATATTTTTTTCTTTTCACGCCTACAATTATCCTGTATTTTGACAGAATGGGAGTAATTTTTAAAAATTCAAGATGGCGCCTGTCGCAGCGGCCGTTCGGTTTGAGGTACGAAAAAACGCAATTTTAAAATTCAAATTTCTCACAGTTAGCAACGTCGGAGCGTTTCGACTTCTAAGGCGCGATTGTGCGTACAGACAGGACGTATGGAGTGGGCAAAAAAAATTACCCCATTTCTCGGGAAATTTTCAAGATTTACCCCAAAAATAAAAAATCGAAATACGGACTTTTTTGCAAAATTCGAGTACGAGCAACCACGTGTCCCACTTGTACGAATGACATTTGGGTATTTTCGTCGCCGAGGTCTGGCAACACTGGAATTTATCAAAGTAAAAGTGATTTTCTTTTCTTTCTGAAATGGTCTTTTTTCAGGGGCGATCATTTCGGCTGGGTGCGAGCGAGATGAAAAATTGAAACGTCATCAGAAGCGGTATATCCTGTAGTTCACGGAAACATTATAAAACTATGTAAAATGTTTCTGTGAAACCAGGTGGCGGCCATTTTGTATTCTTTTTGTGTTTTTGAAAACTTCGATCACGTTTTTGAGGCAATTGGCAACATTTGGGAAAGTTGACATGTATGGATCGATTGTGTAACTCGACCGGCAGTATCGAGATATCTAAACAGTGTTGCCACATTTGGGGTAGTTATCGAGATTTTCCCCAAAAACTCTCTCCTGTAAAATTTTGCATGACAATTTTTTTTTTTCATTGATGGCTTCGTATACAAATCAGAAAATATAAATTGAAGAAAAATATGGAGACAGGTGATGATTGAGGATTTCAGAGACGGGTAAAGAGCACGGCCAAGGTATTGAAGATAGGTGGGGGGTTCTCAAACAAATATCACTCGAAACCTCATCCAATTGGCGGTGAGTTGAAAAATCTCCAAAATGGCGGATTCAAGATGGCCGCCATACAAATTTCAGCAGTGTCGTCTCGGAGAGTATTAGAGATGGAATTGTGGTTTTTCGGCAAGAGATAATCAGGACAAGGAGGTCTATTTAGCGAAATGAAAAAATTTCAAGATGGCGGAATATTTTTTTTCATACCAAATTATATGGCGATTAGGAACTTTAAAAGACGTCATTGTTTTCTTAGAAAGAGACAGAAAACGATACAATGATGTAAAGGAGATGTGTTCGGGTGTGGGATTTGAGTAGGGAAAAATTATGACATTTTGGAAAAACAAGAAGGCGGCCGACGTGATTCTTGCAACTCTTTTGTTTTTTAACCGATTTCGTTACAACTCTCAATTATTGAAGAAATTAGTAAGTGATCAATAGAAAAAGTGATAAAATTGGAAAAACAAGATGGCGGCCGAGCTGTAGTCTTTTAAAATTTTTGATTTTTCGACCTCGAACCGCGGCGCCACAGGGTACCAATCATGTAAGAATGTCCGATCAAAACGTTAAAGTTCGTCGTCAAAGTTTATAAACCACTAGCTGATGCCCGCGACTTCGTCCGCGTGGATCGAGGTTTTTCGGTTCCCGCGGGAACTCCTTAATTTTCCGGGATAAAAAGTAGCCTATGTGTTATTCCAGACTATAATCTATCTCTGTGCCAAATTTCATCCAGATCGGTTCAGCCGTTGGGGCGTGATTGAGTAACAAACATACATCCATACATACATACATCCATCCATCCAAACTTTCGCATTTATAATATTTATTTGATAACGGCATTAAATTAGAGCTCAATTTCGTGTATCCATTCTTATACGTTCGAGTATCGTTCATACCTAAACGTATAAGAATGGGCAGACGAAATTGAGCTCTAATTCAATGCAGTTATGGTTTATTTAACTTTGACAAAAATCTTTAACGTTTGATGAACAATTCTTACGTAATAGGGGGGCTGATCCGAAACGGGGTGGTTCATGTCTAAGAGATAGTATGTTTGGGTGTGGGATGGGAGTAAATCCATATTTAGGGCTCCCTGGGATTACAAAACAGGAAACTGATACCTACCAAAGTTTTAAAAAATCGGCGCCATTTTGAAATTCTTTGTTAATTGACCGATTTCGTTCAAAATCGATATTTAGGACTCCCTGGGATCACAAAACAGGAAACTGGTACCAAAATTTTAAAATATCAGCGCCATTTTGAAATTAATTGTTAATTTACCGATTTCGTTCAAAATCGATATTTAGGGCTTCCTGGGATTACAAAAAAGGAAACAGTTACCAAAGTTTAAAAAAATCAGCGCCATTTTGAAATTCTTTGTTAATTGACCGATTTCATTCTAAATCGATATTTAGGACTCCCTGGGATCTCAAAACAGGAAACTGATACCAAAGTTTTAAAAAATCAGTGCCATTTTGAAATTCTTTGTTAATATTATTGACCGATTTCGTTCAAAATCGATATTTAGGACTCCCTGGGATAAGAAAGCAGGAAACTGATACCAAAGTTTTAAAAAATCAGCGCCATTTTGAACTTCTTTGTTAATTAACTGATTTCGTTCAAAATCGATATTTAGGGCTCCCTGGGATCACAAAACAGGAAACAGATAAGTACCAACGTTTTAACAAATCAGCGCCATTTTGAAATTATTTGTTAATGGACCGATTTCGTTCAAAATCGATATTTATGGCTAACCACATCTCGTGAGCTGCTTTAGCAGCTCGCGCACAGAGCGAAACACTAGTTAATATATATATAGCTGCTCGTGCTGATTCACTGATTGATCACCTCTCCTGTAAAATTTTGTATGAACATTTTTTTTTTCACTCATCGTTTCGTATAAAAGACAAAAATTCATTAAGAGGAAAAATACAGAGAGAGCTGATGATTGAGGATTTCGAAGACGGATGAAGAGCACCAGCCAGGGTATCGAAGATAGGTGGGGGGTGCTCGACCAAATGTCACTCGAAACTTCATCCAATTGACAGTGAGCTGAAAAAAAATTCAAAATGGCGGATTTAAGATGGCCGCCATACAAATTTCGTCGGTGTCTATCTCGGAGAGTATAAAAGATGGAAGAGTGGTTTCTTGGAAAAAGATGATCAGGACATGAGGGTCTACTTGATGAACAGGAAAAAAATTCAAGATGGCTGAATTTATTTTTCCATAGAAAAGGGTATTGAAGATAGTTGGGGGGTGCTCGACCAAATGTCACTCGAAACTTCATCCAATTGACAGTGAGCTGAAAAAAAATTCAAAATGGCGGATTTAAGATGGCCGCCATACAAATTTCGTCGGTGTCTATCTCGGAGAGTATAAAAGATGGAAGAGTGGTTTCTTGGCAAAAAGTGATCGGGACATGAAGGTCTACTTGATGAACAGGAAAAAAATTCAAGATGGCGGAATTTATTTTCCATAGAAAATGTATGGCGAATATTGAAGAGGCTACGGTTCCTTTTCAAGATTTGTTTTAATGGAAGAAATCTCATTTTGACGAATGGTTAGGCAACAAAAATATGGAGAGAGATGATGATCGAAGGTTCGGATGATGGGTGAGGAGCACGGTCAGGGTACTAAAGATAGGTACCTACTTAGGGCCTCAAACAAAAAGGGAGGGGCGGGGGTTGGTGGTCTTTGTTTTATGTTTTTCCTTTATGAGAATTTTCTTTTACGTCGGACGCTTGGCGTGCTGGCGCTTCCACTGTGCTCACTAGCATATCAGTGTGTTGTTCAGATCAGAACACGTAGATAGTAAACCAGCTGCCCGATTATGTAAGAATAGTCGATCAAATCGTAAAAGTTCGGCGTCAAAGTAAAATAAACCATAACAGCATTGAATTAGAGCTCAATTTCGTGTTTCGAAATTGAGCTCTAATTTAATGCTGTTATGGTTTATTTTACTTTGACGCCGAACTTTGACGATTTGATCGGCCATTCTTACATAATCGGGGGGCAGGATAGTAGGACAGCGAGTAAGTAGACAGTGGTCCGCGCGGTGCAATACGCGGTCCGCTTTAGCGGGCCGCGCAGCCACGCGCCATACTAGTTATACTATATATAGCTCGATTACCACTCACTCACTCACTGACTGACTGACTCATTGACATAATTGTTCTCCTAGAAAGAGACAGAAAACGATATAATGATGTAGGGGAGATGTGTTCGGGTGCGGGATTCGAGTGGGGAAAAATTATGACATTTCGGAAAAACAAGATGGCGGCCGACGTGATTCTTGTAACTCTTTTGTTTTCCAACCGATTTCGTCACAACTCGCAATTATTGAAGAAATTAGGAAACGATCAATAGAAAAAGTGGAAAAAATTGGAAAAACAAGATGGCAGCCGAGCTGTAGTGCTTTAAAATTTTTGATTTTTCGACCCCGAACCGCGGCGCCACAGATCCGAAACGGCGTGGTCGAGCATGATAATTTTTTCTTTTTTCGACTACAATTATCCTGCATTTTGACAGAATGGGAGTGGTTTTTAAAAATTCAAGATGGCGGCTGTTGCGGCGGCCTTTTTGTTTGAGGTACTAAAAATCGCAATTTTAAAATTCAATTTTCTCACAGTTGGCAACGTCGGAGCGTTTCGACTTGTACGGTGCGATTGTGTGTACAGACTCGAGGTATAGATTGGGGAATAAAATTACCCCATTTTTCGGGAAATTTTCAAGATTTACCCCAAAAATTAAAAAATCGAAATACGCACTTTTTGCAAAATTCGAGTACGAGCAACCACGTGTCCCACTTGTACAAATGACATTTGGGTATTTTCGTCGCCGAGTTCTGGCAACACTGGAAATTATCAAAGTAAAAGTGATTTTCGACATGGTCTTTTTTCAGGGGCTATCATTTCGGCTGGGTGCGAGCGAGATGAAAAATTGAAACGTCATCGGGAGCGGTATATCCTGTAGTTTACGGGAAAATTATGAAACTATGTAAAATGTTTCTGTGAAACGAGGTGGCGGCCATTTTGTATTCTTTTTGTGTTTTTCAAAATTTCGATCACGTTTTTGAGGCAGTTGGCAACATTTGGGAAAGTTGACATGTATGGATCGATTGTGTAACTCGACCGGCAGTATCGAGGTATCTATACAGTGTTGCCACATTTGGGGTAGTTTTCGATATTTACCCCAAAAATTTCCTCCTGTAAAATTTTGTATGAAAAATTTTTTTTCCACTAATGGCTTCGTGTACAAGTCAGAAAATTTAACTTGAAAAAAATATGGAGACAGCTGATGATTGAGGATTTCGGAGACGGGTAAAGAGCACGGTCCAGGTATTGAAGATAGGTGGGGGGTGCTCGACCAAATGTCATTCGAAACTTCATCCAATTGACAATGAAATGAAAAAAAATTCAAAATGGCGGATTTAAGATGGCCGCCATACAAATTTATTTGGTGTCTATCTCGGAGAGTTTAAAAGATGGAAGAGTGGTTTCTTGGCAAAAGATGACCAGGACGAGGACGTCTTTTTAGCGAAATGAAAAAAATTTCAAGATGGCGGAATATTTTTTTTCATACCAAATTATATGGCGATTAGGACTCATTGACATAATTTATTGTTCTCCTAGAAAGAGACAGAAAACGATACAATGATGTACGGGAAATGTGTTCAGGTGTGGGATTCGAGTAGGGAAAAATTATGAAATTTCGGAAAAACAAAATGGCGGCCGACGTGATTCTTGCAACTCTTTTGTTTTCCAACCGATTTCGTTAAAACTCGCTAAGATTGAAGAAATTCGTAAACGATCAATAAAAAAAGTGGAAAAAATTAGAAAAACAAGATGGCGGCCGAGCTGCAGTGTTTTCAAATTTTTAATTTTTCGACCCCGAACCGCGGCGCTACAGATCCGAAACGGGGTGGTCGAGCATATAATTTTTTGCTTTTTCGCCTACAATTATCCTGTTTTTTGGTACATTGGGAGTGGTTTTTAAAAATTCAAGATGGCGGCTGTCGCGGCGGCCGTTCGGTATGAGGTACGAAAAAACGCAATTTTAAAATTCAAATTCCTCACAGTTGGCAACGTCGGAGCGTTTCGACTTCTACGGGGCGATTGTGTGTACAGACTCGAGGTATGGATTGGGGAAAAAAAATTACCCCATTTCTCGGGAAATTTTCAAGATTTACCCCAAAAATAAAAAAATCGAAATACATATTTTTTGCAAAATTCGAGTACGAGCAACCACGTGTCTGACTTGTACGTTCGATCACGTTTTTGAGGCAGTTGGCAACATTTGGGAAAAATGACATGTATTGATCGATTGTTAAACTCGACCGGCAGTATTGATCTGACTTGTACGTTCGATCACGTTTTTGAGGCAGTTGGCAACATTTGGGAAAGTTGACATGTATTGATCGATTGTTAAACTCGACCGTCAGTATTGAGATATCTAAACAGTGTTGCCACATTTGGGGTAGTTTCGAGATTTTTCCCATCAATTTCCTACTGTAAAATTTTGTATTAAAATTTTTTTTTTCACTGATAGCTTCGTATACAAGTCAGAAAATATAACTTGAAGAAAAATATGGAGACAGCTGATGATTGAGGATTTCGGAGACGGGTAAAAAGCACGGCCTTGGCCGTGCTTTTTACCCGTCTCCGAAACCTACTTCAATCACCTATCTTCAATACCTTGGTATTGAAGATAGGTGGGGGGTGCTCGAACAAATGTCACTCGAAACCTCATCCAATTGGCGATGAAATTAAAAATATCTCCAAAATGGTGCATTCAAGATGGCCGCGATACAAATTTTGTCAGTGTCTATCTCGAAGAGTATAAGAGATGGAAGTATGGTTTCTTGGCACGAGATGATCAGAGCAAGGAGGTCTTTTTAGCGAAATGAAAACAATTTCAAGATGACGGAATATTTTTTTTCATGCCAAATTATATGGCGATTAGGAACTATAAAAACGTCATTGTTCTCCTAGAAAGAGACAGAAAACGATACCATGATGTAAGGGAGATGTGTTCGGGTGCCGGATAAGAGTAGGGAAACATTATGACATTTCGGAAAAACAAGATGGCGACCGAGGTGCTTTTTGTAACATTTTTTGTTATCCAACCGATTTCGTTAAAACTCGCAATGATTGAAGAAATTAGTAAACGATCAATAGAAAAAGTGGAAAAAAAAGATGGCGACCGAGTTGTGTTTGGCCGTTCGATTTGAGGTACAAAAAAACGCAATTTTAAAATTCAAATTTCTCACAGTTGGCAACGTGGGATCGTTTCGACTTCTACGGGGCGATTGTGTGTACAGACTCGACGAAAGGATTGGGGAAAAAAATTACCCCATTTCTTGGGAAATTTTCAAGATTAACCCCATAAATAAAAAAGTCGAATAACGTATTTTTTGTAAAATTCGAGTACGAGCAACCACGCGTCTCACTTGTACGTTCGATCACGTTTTTGAGGCAGTTGACAACATTTGGGAAAGTTGACATGTATTGATCGATTGTTAAACTCGACCGGCAGTATTAAGATATCTAAACAGTGTTGCCACATTTGGGGTAGTTTCGAGATTTTTCCCATCAATTTCCTCCTGTAAAATTTTGTACTAAAATTTTTTTTTTCACTGATAGCTCCGTATACAAATCAGAAAATATAACTTGAAGAAAAATATGGAGACAGCTGATGATTGAGGATTTCGGAGACGGGTAAAAAGCAAGGCCAAGGTATTGAAGATAGGTGGGGAGTGCTCGACCAAATATTATTCGAAACTTTATCCAGAAAAAAATTCAAAATGGCGGATTTATGATGGCTGCCATACAAATTTATTTGGTGTCTATCTCAGAAAGTATAAAAGATGGAAGAGTGGTTTCATGGCAAAAGATGATCAAGACTTGAACTTCTATTTAGCGAAATGAAAAAAATTACAAGATGGCGGAATATTTTTTTTTCATACCAAATTATGTCGATTAGGAACTATAAAAGACGTAATTGTTCTCCTAGAAAGAGACAGAAAACGATACAATGATGTACGGGAGATGTGTTCGGATGCAGGATTAAGTAGGAAAAAATTATGACATTTCGGAAAAACAAGATGGCGGCCACGTGATTCATGGAAATCTTTTGTTTTCCAACCGATTTCGTTACAACTCACAATTATTGAAGAAATTAGTAAACGATCAACAGAAAAAGTAGAAAAAATTAGAAAAACAGGATGGCGGCTGAGCTGCAGTGTATTCAAATTTTATATTTTTCGACCTCGAACCGCGGCGCCACAGATCCGAAACGGGGTAGTTCATGTAAACGAGATATGTTCGGGTGCGGGTTATGAGTAGGGAAAAATTATGACATTTCGGAAACACAAGATGGCGGCCGATTTGCCGAAATGAACCGATCGAAGCATTGAAGAAAGGGGGGGGGGGGGGGGGGAGGGAGACTACAAGTGTAGAACTATGCAAGATTTTGATACGGTTCCGTTTTACCCCCGACGGGGCTCCCTGGGATTACAAAACAGGAAACTGTTCCGAAAATTTTTAAAAATCAGCGCCATTTTGAAATTCTTTGATAATTGACTGATTTCGTTCAAAATCGATATTTAGGACTCAATGGGATCACAAAACAGGAAACTGATAACAAAGTTTTAAAAAATCAGCGCTATTTTTAAATTCTTTGTTAATTGACCGATTTCGTTCAAAATCGATATTTAGGGCAAACCACATCCCGTGAGCTGCTTTAGCAGCTCGCGCACAGAGCGAAAAACTAGTTAATTAATATATATATAGCTGCTCGTGCTGACTGACTGACTCATTGATCACCTCTCCTGTAAAATTTTGTATGAAAAATTTTTTTTTCACTCATCGTTTCGTATAAAAGACAAAAATTCATTCAGAGGAAAAATACGGAGAGAGCTGATGATTGAGGATTTCGAAGACGGATGAAGAGCACCAGCCAAGGTATTGAAGATAGGTGGGGGATGCTCGACCAAATGTCACTCGAAACTTCATCCAATTGACAGTGAGCTAAAAAAAAATTCAAAATGGCGGATTTAAGATGGCCGCCATACAAGTTTCGTCGGTGTCTATCTCGGAGAGTATAAAAGATGGAAGAGTGGTTTCTTGGCAAAAGATGATCAGGACATGAAGGTCTACTGGATGAACAGGAAAAAAATTCAAGATGGCGGAATTTATTTTTCCATAGAAAAGGGTATTGAAGATAGGTGGGGGGTGCTCGACCAAATGTCACTCGAAACTTCATCCAATTGACAGTGAGCTGAAAAAAAATTCAAAATAGCGGATTTAAGATGGCCGCCATACAAATTTCGACGGTGGCTATCTCGGAGAGTATAAAAGATGGAAGAGTGGTTTCTTCGCAAAAGATGATCAGGACATGAGGGTCTACTTGATGAACAGGAAAAAAAATTCAAGATGGCGGAATTTATTTTTCCATAGAAAATGTATGGCGAATATTGAAGAGGCTACAAGTGTAGAACTATGCAAGACTACGGTTCCTTTTCAAGATTTGTTTTTATGGAAGAAATCTCATTTTGACGAATGGTTCGGAGAAAAAAATATGGAGAGAGATGATGATCGAAGGTTCGGATGATGGGTGAGGAGCACGGTCAGGGTATTAAAGATAGGTACCTACTTAGGGGCTGCTCAAACAAAAAGGGAGGGGCGGGGGGTTGGTGGTCTTTGTTTTATGTTTTTCCTTTATGAGAGTTTTCTTTTACGTCGAACGCTTGGCGTGCTGGCGCTTCCACTGTGCTCACTAACATAGCAGTGTGTTGTTCAGATCAGAACACGTAGACAGTAAATAACTGCCAAAATATGTAAGAATTGTCGATCAAATCGTAAAAGTTCGGCGTCAAAGTAAAATAAACCATAACAGCATTGAATTAAAGCTCAATTTCGTGTTTCGAAATTGAGCTCTAATTTAATGCTGTTATGGTTTATTTTACTTTGACGCCGAACTTTGACGATTTGATCGGCCATTCTTACATAATCGGGGGGCAGGATAGTAGGACAGCGAGTAAGTAGACAGTGGACCACGCGGTCCAGTACGCGGTCCGCTAGCGGGCCGCGCAGCCACGCGCCATACTAGTTTAGTGATATATAATGGCTACCTGACGTTAGTGTGGCCCAAACGTTAGGAATATTGGTAGCACGTACACGTATTCCCTTAGGGGAAATTGCAGTTCACGTTATGTTCTCAAGTAAAATCTTAGGAAACGCCCTCCATAGTGTCCCAGAGCCCATTAAGTGAACGAACGAGTATTGAAGTAGCAGCGAAAAATAAAACTGTTACGTCATGGCAAAACCTTCTTTGAAAGTGTACTGTATGTATTCGTTCAGGTAGGTTGAAAGAGGTACAATTTGGTACAGGGGTATTTTGTACCCCGGGGAAGGATATTGGCTTCTTTTTATCCCGGAAAATTGAGGAGTTCCCACGGGAATCAAAAAAACATAAAACCACGCACCACGTGGTCACAGCTGAAAATCAGCGCCTTCTTTGTATGCATTTTTAGCATAAGACGCAAGGCAAAACGCTGAGCTGTACACCCTTTCCGGGTGGTGTCACAGACTAAAGAGTTACATTTGTATCTAGTTTTGTCTGTGATACCACTGTTGAATAAACTGTTTTTCTTTCTTTCTTTCACGCGGACGAAGTCGCGGGCATCAGCTAGTACTCAATAATATTTTGGCAAATCGTCAATCAATAGACGTCCATCGATTCCTGGTCTCTTGCAGGGACTTCCACAAGCCGTGGTCCACACCTTATCCCGCTGGAAAACAGCGGCTCCCTGCGACTCGCGTGATGTCGTCCTTTTGCCTGGTGGTGTAGGGTCTGCCAACACTGCGCCTTCCAGTGCCAACTATTCAGTACTTTAGTACCTCAACATCTACTGGCTCTTCGAACTATGTGCCCCGCCCCATTGCCACTTCAGCTTCGTAACAATGTCCTTTGTCCAAGTAAAATTCCACGCCTAGCTCGCATATTATTTTACCGGCGATAAAGCGTGTCTAAACGTGGATTTCAACGCCTGAGTAGTGTCCCTAAAATAAAATAAAACCGGCCAAGTGCGAGTCGGACTCGCGCACAGAGGGTTCCGTACAAACCTGTAGTAAGCTTTACGATTAATGAATTTAATGAACCGCAAAACTTACTTTGTTTGTAGAGGTTTATTGTTAATATAAAAAAAACTATGCTAGTTAGAGCGTTGGTTTTATTTTTCCTGTAAAATATACATAAGCTTCTATTGACCATAATTATTTCAGGTTTTTCAATTGGTACTTAAACTTCGGAGATAAGGGGGGGAACGGTATTTTTTTCGACATTTTGCCCGATAAATCAAAAACTATTATGCATAAAAATAAATAAAAATCTGTTTTAGAATGTAGAAGTATAGCCCTTTCATATGATATCCCACTCAGTATAGTTATCATACTTTGAAATTTCGAACCCCCGATTTTCCCCCTTTTTTAATTAAACTAAAAATAATTTTCGATTTTTTTTTATTTTAATGATGTTAGGCCACTATTATACACAACTATTCCAAATTTCATGTCGATAGCTTTAATTGTTGCTGAAATAATCGACTGTGACAGACGGACGGACGGATGGACGGACGGACGGACGGACGGACGGACGGACGGACGGACGGACGGACGGAGAAAGTCGCACCATAAGGTTTCCATTTTGGTACGGAACCCTAAAAAAATGCTATTGAATCGAAGCAGGCGTTACTTTGCGGAAGTCCATGATAATGAATGAACAAGCAGTTTAATTCGCTATAATCCGCGACAGTAGACAAATCTATGTGGTACAGTGCGTGTCCTTCACCAATAGCATGCGAAATTGTTGGGTGGTGGGTGTTCGCATGCTATTGGTGAAGGACACGCACTGTACCACATAGATTTGTCTACTGTCGCGGATTATAGCGAATTAAACTGCTCGTTCATTCATTAAAAAAAATGCTGGTTCTTCTCGGTACGAATGGTATTCTGAACCAGTGGTAGATTCACTTGACGATTCAAAAGCACTTGTAAAAGTTTATTTAAATAAAAAACAATTGTTTTTTTTTGAAATGATTTAAATCAGTCTCATTGTTTCGCTGGATTTATATAAGCAACTAAGACCGCAAAAGACCTAATGTACCGAATAGTGGATGGCTTAGAAAAAATGTATAGAGTTACAATCCATATTCTTATTCATACGTCATAGTAATGCAAGTCTGTTTGTCTGTCTGTAACCTTTTCTCGGCCCATCTTGGTCGAACTTCTGAACTTTCCGCAATTACCTGTTCTAACAACGGTGCTCAACACTATGTTAAAATGATTTTGGATAAAAATAGTTGTCGTGAAAAATGCTTTGCCGTAATCGAACTTTGCCGTACTTGAACGTAGTTCTTGAACTTTGCAAATCAATGCGCTATTAATATTGTGAGTTAATAAATCAGTGCAAGTTTCCATAGGATCTTCCTAGGATCCATCTTCCTTGATAAACAGTTTACCATGACACTAAATTCTATTATACATTCACATCAAAGGGCTCTTAGGAGAATGTCTTAAATTAACAAGGCCGTACGTTATATTGTAATCTAAGGGTTAACGAACACATCACCCCATACAAATCTATCCCTTTGTATTAACTCCGGTCCTTAGTCCAGGCGTTATAATATTGCCCCGTTTACGAAGACCATGTTCCTATTGTATTAAACATAACGGTACTAAATAAAAGTTGTTATGTAAACTTTTACAAGTTTACACAAGTTCGTTTTACTTTTTACCTATACAAGGAAATATAGTAAAAAAAAATTTTTTAATTTGATGACAAGCAATCTCACCTGTTGTCTTAGTACGAGAGGTTGCATATCTCAATAACATCAAAGTAAAATAAACTTCGTTTTTCTTACTGGGGCCGACTTTTATACAATTATTTTTTACCAGGGCCCTGCGCGCTGGCATGTGGCTACATGAACGAAGCCAAACGTTAAAACATAGGAGGAAAGGTCCACATTTTATTGTCATACTTCCATGATCGAAATCTCTCAAGATTGTCTAAAACGCAAACTCGTTCTAATGCTTGCTGGTTGTGAATAATAATGGAAAGAAGCACAATGCATACAACCGGTGCAACATATTTTCTTGCGGCCTTTGTTGTAAAAACATACGTCTGTAAAAAACATCGATTCGCTATGCTATGCTGTTCAAAGGGACAGGGGTACATTCATAGCTCGTCTTGGTGGAGCCCCTGCCGTGCCTCCTGTATAGAAGTGAAACCACACATAGTATTGACCCTGGTTTTGATTTATGAAACCTTAGAGCAAAAGAGAGCAGGAATTAGCAAAAGAAGGTAGGTATGCAGTCTTCGAATAAATTTAATATGTTTAAGTATGGATTCCTAATATTCGTATTGGAATTTTTTGTCAATATATTGCGTAGGATTTTCTTAATTTCTTTGATATTATCGACATCAAAAGCAACATAATTAGTTGGGTTCTTAATTTTTTACTTTGCTTAAATCGGTTCTTTGTTGGTCTAAAATTAAAATACCAATTAAGTAAATACTTACTGGAAAATTTTAGAATACTTTAGAATAGAATGATTACCTAAATCGACAAACTTTAAAAAGCCTTGTGCATCATTGATGTAGAATTTTAGTAATGTTGTGCATAATTGATCTAAGGCGCTCGGCTATTTATAGGAGAAACAATTTATCCCGGAAATTCAAATATTCCCCCGAGATTTCTGAATAGTTAACTGAGGTAGGTGCGCGTGTGATGTTGAGACCTAAGCAGGTATATTATAACAAGATGATAATTAACAATATGTAGATAGGTATGTAAATAAACAATGCGAAAATAACACATTTTTTTTCGAAATAAAGAATTTGTTTTGGTAAATTAGCTTAATTATAAACCTTTGTCTGTATGTCAGTTCAAATTTACGCTGTTGGTATATTCGTATCATATAATTACGTAGCTATATCGGGGTACATTTCACTGGAAGACGTATGAAAGCCTCTTTGTAGCGTAAGGTAACTTATACCTTCTATTGATTCACAAAACCTTCCTAACATAATATCAAAGCCTTTGTAAAGCCACGTTTACATGACGATAGTTCCATTGCTAATTTCGTGGCCAGCAGTGCGATATTAATGCACACGTTTCAGTTTAGGAATTGTGTTGCCTTTTACGTAATTAACCTCTGTCGACCTCCCTGGCGCAGTGGTGAGCGCTGTGGTCTTATAATGTGAGGTCCCGGGTTCGATTCTCGGCAGGGTCAATTTGGGAATTTATAATATCTGAAATTTCTCTGGTCGGGTCTGGTGAGAGGCTTCGGCCGTGGCTAGTTATCATCCTACCGGCAAAGACGTACCGCCAAGCGATTTAGCGTTCCGGTACTATGCCGTGTAGGAACCGATTAGGGGTATGGGCTAAATATAACTGCCGTACCCCTAAATAGATTAGCCCGCTACCATATTAGACCGCATAATCGCTTATCATCAGGTTAGATGAGATCGCAGTCAATGTGCCTAATGTGTACCTATAGTGAAATAAAAAAAATATCTATACTAATATTATAAAGAGGTAAAGTTTGTTTGTTTGCGAGGTTGTAGGGGGTAATCTCTGGATCTACTGAACCGATTTTAAAAATTCTGGGTACCAATAGAAAGCCACATTATTTGTGAGTACCATATGCTATAATATATTAACCCGAAAAGTTAGGGAGGTCTCGTGGGAATTTAAAGAACTTATTTCACGTGGACGAACTCGCGGGCATCTGCTAGTATAATATATTTAATGTCATTTAAAATCTGTTGCTTATCATCTACTGAAGTTCATCCATAAGTAGCTGAGGTAACATGCAGAAGTATTTTATTTATGGTTTACCGGACTCCTCCTAAACACGTGTACACCCTTTTAACAAAGAAAGTGTCGTTTCAGCACTTTTCTTATTCAAATAAAGTCCCTCACAAACGGACAAACATTGTGAATTATGGATGCGAACCGTGGAATATTTTTCACGGCAGAATTGTTTGTGGTGACCTTTTTAGTCAGGGAGTTGGTAGCAATTTCGGTATATGACTAGCTTAGAGAAAACAACACTGGACAGGACAGGATGTCTGTAGAAACGTTCGCTTTAGAAGGGGGCAGACGATTTGCTTCAGATTGAACGCTCTATATAAAGTAAGGGTACGCAGTAGTTATCTGCTAGTCAATATTTCCCCCTATCGTGTTTTCGCTGTAATCGTTGCAATTGAGATTTGAAGAATCTGAAAAGGTTTGTTTAAATAATAAGATAATTAATTATACGTCTATTGGAAGATCTGAACTCATAGGTCGTTGAGGTGGGGTTTCTCCCGCTACTCCTACTGGTATCTTCATCGCTGGCATTGTCAATATGGCATTGATAATATTGCCAAGCTGAGCTTTTAGTGTTAAGTTCCCAGTTAGAAACTGCCGTTGATCACTATAGACTTTATGCATGCGAAGGTATGATTTTGTTGCCACCGGCTCTCTTTGTATATTCTGAAAACATACAATTTGTCACTTCACGCCCTTCATGCCATCTTGGCCTCCCGTTTGTAACAGATTTAGAATATTTTTCTTTTGCTTAAGCTTAGGCGTAGCAATTTTTATCAATGACAGGACGTGCCCATTTTACTACTGCCCCTACAAGTCAGGTATTATGTTGCGTTCTAATCATCGACTTTAGCCAAGTGATTTTTGGAATTGGCTTAAATGTAACTTAAACTAATATTTTTTATTTAACCTTTTAGATTTCAGTTTGCCTTTTTAATTTTTCACTTATTAATATTAAGGAGTTACCTTGGAATAAATTTGATAAACAAGGGTGCGATCGGCACTAAAAAGTTGATAATACGTAATGAGCCTAAAATCAAAGTTGTTTAAACTGATGGGTCATGAAACGGTAACTGATAGACAGGCAGGCAGGTATATAAACAGACAGACTTTCAGACACGACGGTAGGAAAAGTCGCGAGCTTTATTAGTTTTTCAATTAATTGCTCTACAAAATACGCTTTAATCAAAAATTTATCCCCATCTTGATATACTGTTACCGTCTTTGAAGTAAATTAATCACCATTCAAAGGGGGTCCTAAGTCTTAAGACAAAATTTCCAAAATTAACAGTCCCATGCATCACATAATCCTCCAAGGGTAAGCGTACAATGTACATTTCAACCTCATACAATGGCCTGTCCCTTCATATTAACTCTGGCCCTTAGACCGGGATTATAGAGCCTTGGTAACGAAGGTCGTGTATGTACTCTTCAGTATTAAGCTCGGGAAAGACTGTATACATATTTACATAATCTGTGTAAAAGGGTCAATGAACTAAATAATTATCAAGTCAAATTAAGTCGGCGATGCTTAAGCTTGAAATTACTAAGTGAGTAAGCCTTCTTCATATTATTATCTGGTGATTAAACAAAAATGCGGTATGGAAACGTGAAAAAATGCTAAACTGAGAAAAAACTGAGGGCAGTACGCTTAGTTTTCACATTGCAAACTCGATTGATCGTATTGAGCGTTCGATCACATTACTGTCCAAATAAAATGGAACTAAAAGCACATAAAAAAAAAGTTCTCGAATTTAAGTAACAAATTTAGCACAACCCATTTTAATTTAAAAACGTATCGTTTGGAGCGCTGACTTTGAATACATATACTAAATTGAGCTCTATAGAAATATAATTAAGGTTCATGTTACATATTATATCAATTCGCAATGTAAAAGCTTATAGACTAAGCGTCCATCAGGAATAACAATATGTCGAAATGCAACCCGCTGTCGAATGCAATATGATAACTTCCAAACTAATAATAATTAAATTAATAAAAAAATATTAACAAAATTTAAAAAAAAAACGCTACCTTAAGAACCTACCTACTAAGTTAAGAATACGCGGAGTTATTGTTTACTCAAGTCTCAGAGTGAGCATTTTTCATTTTTATTGGATGCTTGGTATTCTTCTTGGGCTTGATTTTCATGTCCTCTCCCCAGTTCATTTTAAAAGCTTGGAAAATGGTACGCCTGGTATAGCCCGATGAATAATTCACGGTGGCACGAAACGTGCGTATTTACATAAGCAAATTGGTTACAGAGCTACGCGCGGGAAACTAAACGGAAAATTATGTCTTACTTGAATTTAAAATGTTTTTTAAATAACTGATGTATTTTATTTTAATACGCTAGGCTTTTCCTGGAATAGCGACCAAAGAAATCAACAAGTCAACAGAATGAAACGCCTTAAGTTAGAAATCGCATTGCGAAGGCCCTTACAAGCGAAATGTAACGGCGAAAAAACGTTAGGGAACGCACTCACGAAGAACGCAATCACGTTTTGTCCTGTTTTGCGAGACTGTGCAGTTCCATATAAAAATTAATTAATTACACGGAATTTTCGCCGTTTTGTGTTTTCGCTCTAAAGGCTAGCGCAGACCAAAACTAAGTACGTGGAGTGGTGGCGAGTGGAGTAAAGGAGACGCTGAGCGCACTATAATTTTCATTTGTCGATTTCAACCGTATGCCAACGAAAACTGATTTTAAATTTATACTAATGATATAAATGCGAAAGTGTGACAGTTTGTCTATCTGTAACGCTCTCTTTAACCGATTTTGATTAAAAAAAAAAAAAAATTGATATAAAGATAGGCTTCATCTCGGGGAAGGACATAGTCTCCCGGGAAATTAAAGAGTTACCGCGGGAACCAAGAAACTTTATTCCATGTGGACCAAGTTACTAGTAGGTAAAAAATGAATGCAGCGCCTCCGTGGCACTCCTCCATGTATGTGAGCGTTGCGCTTTATGAAAATGAACCTATAAGGAAATAAAGGTTTTTGTGTGCCATTGTTAAAATTACGATGTCGTGACGTGTAGGCCGCATTGTGAATTATATATATTATACGATACCGGGATCGTTTTTTACGTCTCTTTTTTATGTTCTGTAACCCTTCCCGAAGAATAAAGGTTGTCACCACACGCTATGTTTCGCCTCGGAACTTTGTAAATTATTTAACTAGGTACAAACTTCATACGAATATAGAACAAGTACCTGGGAGCGACCGATCTTCGCAGCGTCTTTCAATTTGATTGGTGAATAATTTTCTCGAAGGTGTGTGAAGTCTGCCAATCCGCACTTGGCCAGCATGGTGAACTCATGGCTCGAGTTCAGTAGTAAACCGGCAATATATTAATAAGAGAGAGAGAGGGAATGGGAACTTGTGTGCAAAGTTCAGCTTTCTAGGTTCATTGGATTGGGCTCGGTGTTATTGGGCGACTCAGGACTTTTCTTCTCTTTATGTGTAGAAAAAGAAAGAAGAGAAGTCGCACAAAATACCGCCATAGGGATCCTGAATGTTATTGAACTGAGCTATAAATCAATTTACCCAGGCTTCTGTGTGCTTACTATGAACACTCACACCATAAAATTAAATCCTCTAGGAGCTCTTGATTTCCGCGATAAAATGTAGCCTATATCTGTTTCTAGAATACGCTTGTATTCTAGAAACAGATATAGGCTACATTTTATACATACAACAGATATAGTCTCGAGCATAATTATGTATTATGCATATTATGTACATTCATACACGTTATAGCAAGGATTTATTTCTAGCTGGATCTTATTGTTGAGCCAAGGCTTTCCTTTTATTCTTATCCCGGCCTGTGACGAGTATGCTTCGAAGTCTTCTTTAAAATAACAAATAGTGGGTTACGCAAATTCAGGCAGTTGCAGCTCAACCTGACGAAATTTTTGTCGCTATGGTGAGGTTTGTTTGAATAGATCTTAATAAAATAATATAATGCACTCCCCTACATTCAACATTCAGTAAAATAATAAAATACAGACGTAACCGGAAATAGTTTTTCAATTCAAAAAAGATATTTCCTTGTTGAATGGCTCGCGTAGCTTCGTAACCAATTTGCTTATGTAAATTCAAAGGTTTCCTCCTTGAATAATTCATTCATCGACTCCAAACATTTCACTGTCTTTACTTTTTAAAAGTTACGGGTACCTTCGATATAGTGTTTGTCCGGAAAACGTATAAAAATATTTATTTATTTTATTCATTTCTCAACTAACAGGGATTGCCCTAATTTACTAGCGTAGGCTTATAATAATTAAAGTAATCAGTAATCAGACCACAAAGCAACTACATCCTCGAAAAAAAAAGATTAAAAAAAACCATACTACACAAGATTTAAACTTCCAAACCCCATCCGAATTAGCCTACTGCCGTCTTGGATTGCATCATTTATCGCAGTTAGGGTTAATAAAAACTCTTTTTGTCTATGACAGTGTGTCTGTTCGTGGCTAATTTGCTGGTTAACAAGATTTGATAATAATTTTAATAATTAAAGATATTTTCTCGCATAAAACGCTATACTTAGATGTAATTTGTCATCCAAATCAACACGGTCTAACTTTGCGAGCTGTTGCTTATCTAAACAAACCAACTTAGATTGGATAATATACATATCTAAGTTCTGAACTAACTCACGATATCGATAATAATTGTACCATCGAAGTTCACAAACTCAATTCAAAATATTTTAAAGTTTTAATTAAATCTGCCCAAAGCACAGAGGGTCAAATCGTAATTGTGTTATGAACACTGGACCTTGATTTAAATCCCAGTTAGATTGCGATATTTCTCGCTTCAGGTCCTGATCTGGTAAGAAAAGGTTCAATAAAAACTTTGACACAACCTTTATAGCCTATATATCACTATATTCTTTGGATCTTTCACATACAATTATTTTGAATTAAGTTCAGACGAATGCATTAATTTAAATTAAAAAAATCCCGGTCGAGTGCGAGTCAGACTCGCGCACAAAGGGTTCCGTACCACCACACAATATAAATTATTTTAGTAAATAACAAGAACAGCGCGTAATCAGCTCTTACTGTACTGTACTGTAGTAAATAACTGCCTTACGTATGGCGCTATACTAACATTAACTATGAGTACGGAACCCTACTTAATGATTTTAGGATTTTTCTTATACTTGTGCTGTGAAACCTTGCTTCTTGCCGAATGTCATGATTCTAGGTCAACGGGAAGTACCTACTATAGAATTTGATTTTGTAGTAAATAACTGCCTTACGTATGGCGCTATACTAACATTTACTATGAGTACGGAACCCTAATTAATGATTTTAGGATTTTTTCCTATACTTGTGCTGTGAAACCTTGCTTCATGCCGAATGTCATGATTCTAGGCCAATGGGAAGTACCTACTATAGGATTTGATTTATTGGTGGGTTTTAAAAATAATTATTATGCAAAATATACATAAACATTCATAAGCATATACGGCCGTATCTTTTGATTGCGTTGACTTAGAAGCTTGATCTTACAATATCTCCAAGGGACTAATACAGTTCCAAGGGACCGTAGACTTAGTATTTGCCGTATTACTATAATATACCGTATATTATATCTCTCTTTGCGTCGTATTCTTCATTGCTGAGGGTCGTGACCCCTTTCCATTTATCAAATAATGGTAGGAGTTTTCTTGGGATAATAAAGCGGTGGGTTCCCACGTCCTTCCGCATAATATATACGGTATGTTACATACCGTATCTTAATTTCAACTTAATTAATTCAAATAAATAATTTCTTAATTTCCACGCGTTCCCGAGAAAAAGGGTGTTGACAGACACTTAAACAGACGGACAACAAAGTGATCCTATAAGGGTTCCTTTTTTTCTCCTGAGGTACGGAACCTTAAAAAACAATGTGATTTCTATAATACAGCGATAATTCATTCATTATTCTGATATAAAAAATATATTATATAAAAAACAGAACTGTTGAAGCATAGTCAAAAATGTTCAGCGACATCACACCCATTGATCCTGAAAATCAATGGCCGCTTAGGAGAGGTTGAAGTTGTCGGCCGTATGTAAAAAAGGATCCCAGCTTTACTGACATGCTTGGAGTTAAATGAACACCTACATAATATTGTCGATTCACTTCAATTCCTAAATGGGTTAGCTACTCGTGAGGCTACTTGTGAGGCTACTACAAAACAACTTTCTACTATCTTTAAACTTCTTTTAGTATACTAATACTAATAAAATACTAATTGAGGTACGAATGGCCTAGCTGTGACAACGCATATCAGTCGATTGCGATTGTTAAGCAACGTTGACCCAAGTCAGTAACTGGATGGGAGACCGAATTTAGACGTTCAAACTTGGCCTTTTCGTTTCCTCCGTGCCTCGGAGAGCACGTTAAGCCGTCAGTCCCGGTTATTATCACTAACATCTGGTAATAATCGTTATAAAAACCCTAAGAGTGTAAATACTCTTAGTCGAGTCGTATGCGGAAGGACGTGGGAACCCTGCGCATTATTGTTCCAAGAAAACTCCTGCCATTATGTGATTAATGGAAAGGGGTCACGACCCTCAGTAATGAGGAATATGGCGCAGAGAGAGAGACTTATAAAATATACTAAAAGATGGGCCATGAAAGCGTAGCAGACAGACACACTTTCGCATTTACAATGTATCATTTTTAGGGTTCCGTACCCAAAGGGTAAAAACGGGACCCTATTACTAAGACTCCGCTGTCTGTCTGTCTGTCTGTCTGTCTGTCTGTCTGTCTGTCTGTCTGTCTGTCTGTCTGTCTGTCTGTCTGTCTGTCTGTCTGTCTGTCTGTCTGTCTGTCTGTCTGTCTGTCTGTCTGTCTCCAGGCTGTATCTCATAAACCGTGATAGCTAGAAAGCTGAAATTTTCACAAATGATGTATTTCCGTTGCCGCTATAACAACAAATACTAAAAATTAAAAAAATATATATATTAAGGGGGGTCCCCATACAATAAACGTGTTTTTTTCGTATTTTTTTGCTCAATATTAAAAACGGTAACAGGTAGACGGTTCAAATTTTCACAGAATATTAACTTGTATATTACCTTTGAAAATAAATAATTAAATATCAATAAAGTAAATATTAAAGGGGGGCTCCCATACAACAAACGTAATTTTTAAGCAATTTTTTTTAATAAGTCATAAATCGTAAAACTTACTACAGGTTTGTACGGAACCCTCGGTGCGCGAGTCCGACTCGCACTTGGCCGGTTTTTTACCAGTTATCAGGGCAATTAAATGTCACCCTCCCCCGTGCGGGACTTCTATGAAAGCGCGTGGGATCTATTCGTGCTAAGCGGCTGTGAGTCTAACGAGAAAATTTAATTTAAATCATGTAAGAGACCAATATCTTTAGAAAGACTCCAATTTGTGACCAGGTGTCTCTTAATAAGAGCTTCATGATATAAAAGCAACCTTTTGAACGCCCGCGCGAAAAGAGGTTGCCGTATAAGTTGAGTTGGGACCGCAGAGTTATCTTACAAGAAAAATCTAGTTTTTATTCCATTTTTATTTGCCTCAAAGGAATTATATGATTTGAATCCTTAAACAGATACGGCGAGGAAAAGTTTGGTAGCTCGTTACTACGTAAGATTTATTAAAGCGAGTACCTTTATATCACTATAAATATCTACAAGCTTGTATTATATCTTTGCCTTTGTGTTTTGGATTTTGCTCAACAAATTCTAACTAACTTGAAACTGACTAAGCATAGCTTACCTACTTGTTGCCTTAAAAAACAAACTGGCATTCGGCTGAAATTTCATCATAGTAACATAATAATTATAAAATTAATTAAGTTGGAAAAACTTGAGCGTCCCTCGTCTGTTCCTCAGCCTTTAGTATCTAGCTTCTTCCCGATACCCTCTTTAAATCAATGGTCCATCATGCTAGAGGTTAGTCTCCAATCTAGGACTTTATGGCTTCAACGGATATCGCTACTCAAATCTCGTAGCGAATCAAAATTAAGTTTTCTCTTTAAATTTATACGATATCACTTGGCTGCAATCAGACCAGCTGTCGAGTGGCACCTCGTGCATTAGGTGGAGCGCGCTTTCCTTGAAAGTGTATATTCACTATAGATTTAGCTGAAGTGTGATATTTTAAAGAGAAGTCCTGTACAGTGTCACAGTAGCAAAGAAATAGGTAAGTTACTCGTACAATGATATAAGCATAGGAAGTATAATATTGTTTTATCATAGTTTGAACAGAGCCCATAAAGGTTCTTTAGGCTGGCCTTTGTGAGATTTAGATGGGTTAGAAGGATTTTACTGTAACTGTTTGAAGAAGAACCTTCATATTTCTCGCGCAGGGTGATATTTATGGATTATGTGAATATCTTGCGGGTCACTCCTCGTAAGCCTAGATGCTACACGGAAAATACCCGGCTGAGTTTGACGTAGGCTCTTCTCAGACCAGATTGCGTTTGGAGCTGTCGTAGCTTTGGTTTTAAGATAAAATTATCACAATGCACGTCCATAAATTAATTATTAATGTTTAAAAACGGTACAGTGCTACCAACATGCTTTAAAATGGCTTTTAAGGTTTTCGTTTGATGTAGAATAAGTTTTCCAAACCGGTGGTAGAGTCTTGACTTATCATAAGGGACACAAGTTGTCCTACGTGGAATAAATAAATCATTGACTATGTAGATGATGACCCCGACTACGTCCACGTGGTTTAGGTTGTTTCAAAATCCTGGAGCTCTTTGATTATCCATTCCGATAAGTAGATGTTGTATTCTACTGCTGGATCTTCATTTAATAAACTTCTTCGCGTTGTTTTTAAGAGACAACCTCTGCTTACTAGGTAATAATGTCATCCTATCAAACCATAAAGTTTCCTTCATTGCTGTGATCTAAAATTGGATTCATAAGAAGCTTCAATCAAAACAGCAAAACCGTTGAAGGTTCAAAAGAGTCTACGTAAGTCTATCTGAATAGAGGTTCCATATTTCTTCGTATCGTTATCGAGTAGATATAGTATCACTTTCATGTTACGCACTCCCACTCGTTTTTGGTGCTCGCACATACAAGCTCTGCAAAATCCGTACGGAATAAAAAGCTTTGGCTACAGCAGTGAGGTTGTCTACGCAGGGATGTGTATTTCCTATACCGCGGAAAGCGGACGTTTAAACAACCTGCAGTAGCGCTCAAGACCATTACCACTGCAGCGCTTTGGCTTGCCGCACTAAATAGATTGGTAAAGCACCCTGCGCAAAGGTTTAATAATTATTAAGGTCACGCTTCGTTTTTAGTTTACAATGTTCATTGAAAATTTACTGTAAGAAAAATTTGCGCTGCGTGCGGTTTTGATTAGTTGTAATGTGTGATTAACCTTGAAATGATCTGAAGTAGCGAGCTGATAACTCATTTATTTATTTGTACAATCAATCAAACGAGTCTTCTTGTCTTTACATTATAGTATTCAAAAGTGTATTGCACTCGTACAACGTAACGCTCTGCTGGCTCTTTGGCTTGCATTGGAAGTTCGGTACGCCTCACTGCATCAAGACGATTGTTCAGGTTCAAAGCCATAAATCAACAGGGACAGACATTATTGTCATCGCTTTCTATTTGTTGAAGGGACTGTTTCTTTATTGGAACAATAGCAGTACTTTCTGGTTCGATATCTCATTAAGTCAGTCGGGCGTATTTATTATGAAACCTCTATTGATGATAAAAAAGGCTTAGTAAAAAATGACACGAATGAAAACCTATAAATATTATTGTTTATTTTGTAATAAAAAAATCCATACTAATAATATTATAATTGCGTAAGTGTGTCTGTCTGTCTGCTACGCTTTAACGGCTCATCTTTTCAACCGATTTTGATGAAATTACGTTATACCATACCTACGCTCAAATTTCATTTCTCATGCCGGTTCAGACAAACTTTTCGGTCCAACCCGCTCAACATTTGGCATGCCGAAATTACTTTTAGGTTTGTTACTAGACTTGTTTTATTGCACTAAAATAATTTCGTACTTACATCTAAAAGAGCAGAGCTGGATAAACTTATTCGTTTTAAACCGAGATATAGAATATTTAAGGAGCTTTAGCCGAAAAAGATATAATCGGTAAGAACCAGATTACAAAAATCGTTGAAGTGAACTATTTATAATTATTTATCAATCTTCACGTGAACAAGAATAATATATGTCCTGAGACTAAGATTCGTATTTTAAAACAACAAGAAATAACCTGAAGTTGGAAGTTGGCGGTGTTTCACCTCCGTGCCTTGCAGAGTAGGTACATAAAGCCGTCTCGGGTCGTGTCGGATTTTCCGTCCATCAGGCTATGAGAGTAAGGGAATAGAGAGTGCACTTGTGCTTGCGCACACGTTTGTGCTCTATAATATATCCAGCGCAGATGACAAATCTCAGTGAAGATTGACAGCCGGGACCGAAATTCGGAGGAAATTATTATTATAAGCGTTGCTACAATGACACGGGCTGTCCCGAGACTGAAAATTATGATTCATATCCGTACAAGCTTAGACCAACAAATCAGTCGTTCCTAGAAATACCTATTTGAAACTCGCAAACCGCCTTCGTACTTACTGAATCTATCTCGCCCCCTATGATTTCATGCTTTAGGCACCGTTATTAATTTAATTTGTTCGAGTTCACCCTCACCCAGCAGAAGTTACCGTCTAAAGTCAATAAGACTCTAGTTCATAGAATACTGTATTATTCATGCTTGCTTCTACTATATAAGCTCACTACATATAAGGCTACTTACAAACGTAGCATATAAAATGTACACGTACAGTATACACTAACGGAAAACGCGCGCGCAATTTTCCACTCAATGGCAAATATTCGCTCTTATATTGTTATGCTAGCAGAGCGTATAATCTGTGCGGAGAAACGCGATCCACATTGATCAATTATAAAATTCCGTACCTACGAGTATATTCCACATAGGCTAAGGTCAAAGCGAAATTTCACTACGATTATAACATGAAAAGCTTAGAATGTGGTTTAATATATTATGTGACACTGAAGAACGCGCATTTTCTTAAGTGTCATATTCGTACAATCTAGATTACTTTTCCCTTGCCCAATCCGGCATATTATGTGCAATGTGCTCTAAGTGCTGCAAGATTTAAGTAAAGTAAAATTCAGCCCCAAAAATCCCACTAGCAGAATTCTAATAAGTTTGTCCGTACCCTTATGTTAGTCATACATGAGACTTCCAAATAGATGTAAAATTAAATGTTTTAACTAGAATTATGATAAGTTTATTTTGCAGAAATAGTAGTATTTTTAGCTAATAAAGAAGCTACTACTGATGCAATCAAAGGTAAGTATGTAATAAATAATTACTGCCAAGGGCCTTTTTAAAATCGCAGTGCCAACATCTCGTCCAAAAAAAATAGCACCGGATCAGTATCAGAATTGTTTCACTTCTAATACAAAAGGATAATAATATACTTGTCTCCTCCAACTTCGCTAAATTTTAGAGCTGTATTTAGGTCGATAACGCTCTAGAATATTCAATCTACATTCAGGCTTTATTTAAAGCTGCCTTCAAAATGTTACTCGTTTCGAAACTTCCGAATGCACGTCGTTTGCAATTCATACCTACGTGTAAAAATTTGAATTTTGAATTGTAAAGTGGTTTTACGCTTCCACGTGTACGTACGTAAACACGTTTATAAAAACACTATTTATCGATGATTTAAATAAGGAATATAAGGATCTCTACACAGTATTGCTAGGTAAATCCGTTTGAAGCCTCAACATAACTGGATTCGCTGTGCTACTTATTTTAAAATAAATGAAGCGTATAGAACAGGAAATTCCACTCTCGTAAAGAGAGAATAAAAATTTAATGATGCTTTTATTCTATTATATTATGTACTCTTTTATTTATGAACATTATTCTAAACTAGTTATTATTTGCGTTTATTCCAGTGCTGAAATGGGCGGCCAATTATTTCGGCAACGTTAAAGCCTTTCCAAGAGATCCTTCAGAACCATTGGATGGAACGTTTTTGTACACTACTCATCTACTACTTAAAGTGAAAGGTATTCTGCGCCAAAAGTTTTCTTTCAGATAATATTATGAATATGAAGAATTTCTCAAGTTACCTCAACAGCCCTCAAAAACCTATCAGATTGTCACTCACACTCCACTGCAACAATGTTTAAAGCCTTGGCCTTTAGTGGGGGGTTTTTTTTTATTCTTTTTAATTTTAAAGGGTTTAAAAAGATGACAGTCACCAATAATAATCATATACTTACGTATTTTTTGTCAACATGTCTATAAGAAACTTTTTTGTTGTATGTTGCATGGAACTCCAGTAGTAGGTAGTAGTCTATCAGGGGAAATAGGAAACATCGTGAACGTGTTTTTAGTGGTAGGAAAGTTGGTAAACAATCTTAATAGACAACGAATCATAAAACGTTATTTAATAAAAATCAATATAAAATAGTTGCGAAAACATGTAATTACATAATTATGCAAATAACTAAGACGAGAGACCCTCTAAAATATAATTAATAGAACGTCCTTTATCTCAAGTCTTCAAACTACAGGGCCAAAGGAATTTAGGAGAATTAATAAGCCTTTTGGTAGAGCGAAGTTTTCGGGCGAGCAAACAGTAGCTATCTAGCCTAATCTAAAGGAAAGGTATTAGGTAAGGTTATCAAATTTTCTTATTTATTTGAAATGATTAGCTTATAACCATTGTTTTGGCGTTGCTCTTTCGGTGCGGTAAATTGTGCATAATAATGAACCAGTTGGTCTCTAGTTTATCGAAATCGATTCAGTTTGTATTGGAACATTCCCTTTGAGTCATCATCAACGTTTGAGTTTTAATTAGAATTGAAAAAATTCAGCCAAAATCTAGGGATGTAGCTTATAATCTAATCAATTTTTATATACTGATCAACTAGGCCTTTAGATGATATTTGTTTGAATTCTTATAATGTAGGTAACTAAACGTTAACTTCTTATAACAGTGGTAAATTTTAACGTAATAGCTTTCCAGGTTTTTAATACAAGAACCAAACGGGAAACGAGATTTTTTTGTAAAAATAGCAAACGAAAGTTAATTTAGTACGCGGTGAAAACGATCAATCACTAGCACGTGTAAGATGATTTATTATAACAACAGCGGTTTCTACCTTAACAACTCTTTAATTTTGCGCGTTGAGTAACATTATGTATGTGCATAACTTTGTATTAAACAAAAGTGTACGGGAATTTTTGAAAAGGCTTTTTTTATCAAAAAGAAATATGCTAACTAATCGTTCATCAATCAAGTTTGCAACTGACTTATGCAATACATTTAACAGTTACTTTTTCGCCATCATGATGATCATTATCATCTCCACAGAAAAAGGAATCTGCATAATACTATTCTTATGTTCTGTGATCATCTCAACCGATCGCTGGCCAGGTACTTAGTACGAGTCTCTTCACTGAATGAGAACAGCCCCTCGATTGTGTAGGGAAATCGTAATCGTAATCGTTTGTCAAAAAGATAATTCGACCTGTTTATGAAGTTCATAGATGCTTGCCCGTCAAAAAGCATGTATGAACTCCTTAAACAGTTCGAGTGATACGTTTTAAGTGTCAAATGATGTTGTTTTGCTAACACAATTATTGGGCCTCTGGTCATAGTCCAGAACACAGGTGGCTGGATTGGCAGACTTCCTACACCTTTGAAAGAAAACATGCAGAGCTCGCAGGCATTCATGACGTTGATTATAGATTTTTTTTTTTATCCACTACAAGATGTTTATATGAAAAGTTGTAACAAAAGAACGCAATATTGTAGATATCTTATTCTTCTGTTGCAACCTTTGCAATAGCACAGTATAGGTAATAGTACGATTAGTCGCATTTTAACTATCCCAGGCCTCAATTTTAATAAAAACCGGTCAAGTGTGCGTCAGACTCGCGCGCAAAGGGTTCCATACCACCGCACAATATAAATTATTTTCGTAAATAACACGAAAGATGTCATAACAACGCGTAATCAGCTGTGAAATAACAAGCTTACATATTATTAGGGCGATGAACTGGTCGCGCCTGACAAAAATTTTGACACCCTATCAGCACGGAATCCTAAAAATAGGTTATCGGTTTTTACCTATACTTGTGCTGTGAGACCTTGCTTCTTGCCAAATTTCATGATCCTAGGGTCAACGGAACTTACCCTACCTACAGGTTTTGATTTATTGGCGAATCTTGCTATTGCGTTTATTAAGAAGCTTGATTTTTTACAGCCCTAAGGGACCGTAGACCGTTGAGTATTTGATATTAATTTTAACTTGATACCTCCACGCATTCCCGAGAAAAACGTAAGCACTTTCTGTCAACCGACCGACAGGCCAGGGGTCCTTCTTTCCTATTAAGGTACGGAACCCTAAAAACGAAGCATTGATATGCATTCTGATTTTCAGTTTAAGAAAGCGGTTGCAATGCAGATAGTTACATTCGCACTTGTTTTATGTTGTGGTCACTTACTAACTCACCACTGTTGTAGTTCCTAAACACCCAATGTATGTGTAGAAGTTCTTGTTATTTTCAAGAGGTATAAGAACATTTTTTATAAAGTGTAAAATTCTAAAGGGAGAGCATGTAGAGACCACAATTAAAACACTAAGTAAAGAGAAAGCTCGTAAAAGAAGATACTTCTAAAAGAATCTTTTGAAAGAATTTTAAGCTCAACGGTTTTTAAGGTTCACCGCCTGTGTATCTGAACTGAAGCAGCTCAAAGTGCATTAACTCATGCATTTTTCACGTTCCCGCCGACTGAGGGACGGGAGTTTTAAGAGTCAAATTGCTTTTTGCCATGCTGCTACGTAGTAATCTGCTTCTTTTTAATCGACTTAAAAATATACTAATATTATAAATGCAGAGTATGTTTGTTTGTCCTTCAATAATGCCGTAACACAGCAAGGGATCGACGTGATTTTTTGCATGAGTATGGTTGAGGATTTAGAGAGTTACATAGGCTACTTTTTATCACAGACAATTAAGGAGTTCCCATAGAAATCAAAAAAACTTATCCCTCGCAGTAAAATGACACCACAAATTTTATTGCTATCCATTTCATAATACTCCCTGCGGAAAAGACCACTTCTACATTTAGTCCAGTCAAAAAAAAGATCCAGTATTTGAGATCATGTACAGCAGAATTAGCCACAGTATAACGTATTAGCTATAACGTTGGTAGTAAATTAATAAAATCGTATATTAATTATATTGTACTTACATAATCAAAGCGGCATTTATGAGAGCTATTTGTCCTTTATATCCACAAACTCTCGTTTAGCATTACTAAGATGGAATTTAGAGAATGTTGTATCATATAACGGGGAATTTAGAGCAAATACAACGTCAACAAATACCATTGACACTGTTAAAGTGATGTTGACGGATTCAGTATTATATTAGTGAACCAGTAAATCCTTTGGTAGGATCAAAGGGAAAGGTCGTAGATGAAGGCCTGGGTCTGAGTTTGTAAGAAGTGAAGCACATCATCATCCCGTTATCATAGTGGAGTTAATATAGCTTAATTATTTATTTCCTTACAATATTTTATTTAGAATTAGTAGGTTAGTAAACTGTTTCTTAAACTATGTTAGTATCATTGTAAGGACGGACCGCCTATTGCGGTAAAAGCCTCCTACATTAGCAACCATTGCTTTATGTCCTTAGCCACTCTCGACCATGTATTTCTTGCCACTCTGACTATGTCGTCACACCATCTTCTAAAAGGTCGGCCTCGTCTGCGTTTTGAGTCACGTGGGTACCAGTTTGTGACTATGCGTGACCACCTTTCGTCTGCATCTTTTTGTACATTTCCATTTTGAGCGAAGAATATGTTTGACCGCGTCTTTTGCTTTAATTTTCTTCCTTATGACAACATTTTGTGTAGAGAATAATGGAAATGAAGTGGAGTAGTGGAGAATATTGGATATGCTAAAAATATTCTTGAACACATTAACATAACCCGTTACTATGGGTTGCCGACAGTGCAATTGCGTATATTATGAAGTTATTTGGGCGCATCTCCAGCGTTTGTTAGTACAGGTTACAGGGTCAGGTTGAAGGATAACGAGCCAGAGGACGTTCACATACTCGAATGATAGATCTATTAAAAACAGTAACCCAGACAACATTAGAAAGAAATCTCAGGCAAACAGGTTTCCTCACGATGCCTTCACCGTTAAAGCCAGTGATTTTTAATTTATTTACACGCCCAACTCTAAAAAGTGGTGGAGTGCTCCCGCAATGCTACCAACCGTAACAAGTGGTGGCGCGGGAGGCGGTGCGGCCCATATTAAAGAAGTCCAATGACGGCTAAAACGTACCTGCATCATCCCAGCAGCCATGACAACAAAAGAGTGCACGACTGAGAAGAGATTTTAGTTTTTGAGTTCAGGAAAAAAGGCATTGTAGAGTGACATATATTTTCCAAACACTCATTTTAATTTACTGCTTCAGTATAATAATAACTTCGAATATAATAAAGGGGATAAGGGAGACGGCTATAAAATTTGTACATTTCTGGAGTTCGACATAGGGTATCTGGGTTAGAGCAATAATGCCAGGGCGACCCTCATTTCTCATAGTTCCGATAATGGAATTTGAAACAAAATACGGTACGTTATTAAATACCAATAAGACCAATAAAATAGGAATATCGATTTAAGGGGCATACTATCATCGCTTAAAGCAGTATTGTTTTAATATTGTTTATGTCCGTGTTTCAGAATTATTGAAATCATTTCAATATAAATTTAGGGACGTCAAGGTACGTGACATAAAACTGACACTTAGAAAATATAATATTGATTTATGCGATGATAGAAACCCTCATGATCAAATACATATATAGGTACAGCGTCAGTACAAGACTCTCCTGAAATAAAACTACGTAACAAAATAAAAAAAAATCATAATTCAAACATTTTTTCATCCCATGTATTCGAAAAGGACGACTTGGTTCGCCTTTATGTGCGCCCAAAGGTGGTGTTTTCTATAAGAAACTTTTAGCGGGCAGTAATGAGTTTTTAATCCTCTTTATACTCGTAAGTGCGCCGCAATTATCTTTGCCGCGCACTTATTGAATTTGGAACATCTTAGTGTTCAGCGCCAACGCAAATTGACGACCTCCGTGGCGCAGTGTTGAGCGCTGCCGTCTTAACGTGCGGAGGTCCCGTGTTCGATCCCCGGCAGGGTCAATTTAGGAATTTATAATTTCATTTCTGAATTTTAACTAACGAAAGGGCTATATGGATATATATATTTAAAAAAAAAAAAAAAAAAAAAAAAAAAAAAAAAAAAAAAAAAAAAAAAAAAAAAAAAAAAAAAAAAAAAAAAAAAAATTATAATTAAATAAATATTATTAAAAAGGCGAAAGTTTGGATGGATGTGTGGATGTATGGATGTGTGTTACTACTGTGTTAGATAGATTTAAAAAAAAAAAAAAGATTATAGTCTGGAAATAGCACATAATATGCTTTTTATCCCGGGAAATTAAAGAGTTCCCGCGGGAACCAAATTTTCTCATACAGGGTGATGAAAAGTAGAGTGTATCATTCGGGCGCAAATATATTTTTGGCTCGGGCGACGTACTTTGAATCCCTCGCTACGTTCAGGATTCTACTAAAGAATCCCTCGCTACGCTCAGGATTCTACTCTAGAATCCCTCACTTCGTTCTGGATTCAAAAAAGCGCCCTCGCCGTAAAAATATTATTTTGCTCCCTTATAATACAATCTACTATTTCACCTCTCATGCTCTAAATAGACGTCTTATAGCTTAGCGTAGGCGGACTAAAGTTAGCATTTAGGGTCTAGGGATTAAAGTATTTTTTTTTAATAATTGCTGGCGTTATTAAGATATAGGTAGTAAATGTGTAGTAAAAATTTATAATCTATGGTTAATATCAACAGCCCAAACTAATGCACAGAGTTACTGTGAACTAATGTCGCAGACACAGTCTAATAAGATACTTTCTTTCCTACCAGTCGTTCAACGAAGGCATCTAGACAAAGCAAAGCGGCGGGGTGATGGGGGCGCAACGAATGAAACTAGCAGAATTTTTATAATTCAAAATTCTTTTACTATACGGTCTTTTATGCGGTACCATACATGGACTACACGTACAGCTAAAACTGTCATGGTATGATGGTAGTCAATCTCACATTTGTGTGAGCGTCGACCCAGTGTATGAAATGAATAAATAGTTACGCTATGTTAATACGATCCACACAGATTATGTTGCTACTTTTTTGTTTGATTTTTGAAATAATTTGCACGCAATCCTTTGTTGAATGTAAGTATGCGTCAATGTGCTAATGTTACCCATCGTCACCTACACGTACGCGCGTACAGCTCAATGTCTATGGTTCTTAATGTTTTTTTAAATTCCTTCTTGTTAACAATAAGGAGAAAAATAAAGTTGGTATTGCGGATTGCCGAGAAATCTCTAATATTTTTATTGTAATGAATAGATTTATTTAAAGGGATGTTTATTCAATCCATTTCGGATTTCGATGCACAATATTACAAGGTGAAGTCAAAGGGTAAAGAGAATGTGACTATATTTTATTTGTAAATATCATCAAGTGAAAATAAAGATCTTACTCCTACTATTAAAATGTAACAATAGAATGGCAAAAAATAATTAAAAATCGTTGTTTATTTTATTTTCTCGCAAACGAAGGGAAAAGTAGAGTGTTTACCACGGGACTAAAAGCCATTCTACTCGACACTATAGAATACCTCGCTACGCTCGGTAAGCTAAACATCTCGTATGTAATAGCTCATTTTAGTCCCTTGATGACCAATCTACTATTATCAAACAAACTTTTACAAGTGCTTTTGAATCTTCATGTGAATCTACCACTAGTTTGGTGTTCCATTATGACATACAAAATAACCTAGTGTCATGATTAAACAAACACTAGGGGTTTTGATTTATCAAACTAGGAATCGCTGTGCCAAACAGAGAGTTTTCATAAACCTCTAGAGATTATATTATCTTCTAATAAGGAAGTTGTACGAAATTCACAGTTGTGACGTCATCAAATTTCAACGCACTTTTTTTCTTTAATCTTTATTTTAAAATGGTTATCGAACTTAAAACTAACCGAGGATGTGAATTTTAGGTCTTTTGGAAGACCCTCTATTTAATAATCAGTTAGAAATAATTTATTTTTGATATAGGCGTCATCCCTATTCAAGAAGTATTGTAGTTTATTATATTCTACTTCTACGGACACTTTCATAAATTCATGTTCCAACGACTGCTACTCCTGCTATAGTAATATTGACTTGAAAAAAGTTGATCTTAAAGCAAAACTGAGCAAAAGTATTGTAAAAAATATTTTTAATTCTAAAATTTTCCAGAAAATCTATCCTTTGACCTTTATAGATCCTGTTCAAACAGTGATAGACCAATATTATATTTAACGATGTAGACCTTTGAATGAAATAAAATATTGTTACAAAATTATTTTTTCTTCATTCCTAAGGGGTTTTTCCTACTTCCTTTTAAAATCGAGTCTTTGATATTTAATGTGTTCACTACAAATCGAAAAACAATACCTACGAGTACTATTTTAACCGACCTGCAAAAAGGAGGAGGTTCGCTCTTGATATCTCTTTGGTGGAGGCTATACTTATTGTTGGTCACTATTAACTTTTGTTATGCACAAAATTTTCAGTACAGATTTTTTGTTGCCATTAATTATTAAGACTTTTTTACTTCACTATAGCTCAAAAAGTGCGCCTTTGCTGCTTAAAACCAGTGAGCAAAATTCGTTTTTGCTCACTCAGTGAGAAAAAGTATTTTAAATTTTTGAGTTAGTGAGCTGAAATAATAGCATTTTCTATAATGAGAGAATCTTGCACACGGAGATTGTAATTTAACACTATTAAAGTAAAATGTAATGTTATAGGTATACTGTTCAATCATGGTAGGTAGGTACTAGTTATTTGTGTTATATGGGGCCAAAGAAAATTTTTGTTCCCCGAGGGCGCTATTTTGAATTCAGAGCGAAGGGAAGGATACTATTACGCTCGGGATTCTAAAGTAGAAACCTGAGCGTAGCGAGGAGTTCAACAGGAAAACAAAAAATTTGGCCCCGAGTGACACACACTATTTTTCATCATTACGTATGAGAAAAAGCTAGGAGTATCAACCTACTATGTATGGACATTACTTATACGTTTAAGCACCAATCAGAAGCACGATCGCGGACCAACCAGAAGTTACTCCTATCAACCTTCTATATTGTATAGACATTATAGACGTATATTTAAAGTTTAAATAAAACACAAATAAATTATTATTTCCTCTTTGGACTAGCAGCCATAATTCCGTTCGAAATTCAAAAAATGTAAAGACGTAGGTATATCCAATCAACAAATTGATCGCGTGACTTATCGAAGACAACAGCCACTTAAACATTTTTGGATTTCGAACGGAACGAGCGATCGACAGGTTTCTGCGACGAACGCAGTATACTAAAACACGAACGCGGACCAATCAGAACAGATAAATGAAAAGTCCTATGGGCCTAAAAATTACATTTTGCTCCCGCTATCCTTTGAAGCCAATATTCGTTTTTCGAATAGGTATGATGAAATAGTACATTGTTCACCGAGGGGAGAAAGTGACCGATTACTAACGAGGGTGTAGTTTGAGGCCCGAGGCGTAGCCGAAGGGCCGCAATACACGCGAGGTAGGAATCGTACTTTCTCCCAAGTGATACATAGTGCTTTATACTACACCTGCGAGGAAAATAAGCGATAATTAGTGATTAAAAACGAACTTACAAAGGTTTAGGTTAATAGTTAATAATATTTAATAGTCCTTAATTAGGTTAGGCTAGCTAGCTTTAATTTCTATTGTATTGTTTTCAATAAATTAAAAAAAAAATAATTAAAAAAAAAAGTGAAGTTCTATCATAACTATATGAGTCGCTTCATTCGAAGCTTCACTATCACAACTAGACTACATTTTGAGTATTATTTCGATCGACATCGATATCGACAATCTTACGATTTCAACGACATATTAAGGTAGGAGAATAGCTTGTATCCTGGAAAAGGAGATGCGCATATTACTGTGGTGGTACGCTGGCTACTTTGGAGCTACGCTGAGTACTTTAGCGGTACGACGAATACTTTCAAGATATGCCAGTAAAATTGGTGGTACGTAGACTACTTTGGAGGTAGGCCGACTACTTCAGAGGTACGCCGACTACTTTAGAGGTACGCAGACTACTTTTAAGGTACGCCAGCTACTTTAGCGGTACGCAGACTACTTTGGTGTTACGTAGGCTACTTTCAAGTTACGCCAGCTACTTTAGAGGTACGCAGGCTACTTTGGAGGTACGTAGGCTACTTTGGTGGTACGCAGGCTACTTTTAAGGTACGCCAGCTACTTTAGAGGTACGCCGGCTACTTTGGAGGTACGTAGGCTACTTTGGAGGTACGTAGGCTACTTTGGTGGTACGCAGGCTACTTTTATGTTACGCCAGCTACTTTAGAGGTACGTACGTACCTCGTACAGCTCTGCGTACCTCGAAAGTAGCTGGCGTACCTTAAAAGTAGCCTACGTACCTTAAAAGTAGCCTGCGTACCTCTAAAGTAGCCGGCGTACCTCTAAAGTAGCTGGCGTACCTTAAAAGTAGCCTGCGTACCACCAAAGTACCCTACGTACCTCCAAAGTAGCCTACGTACCTCCAAAGTAGCCGGCGTACCTCTAAAGTAGCTGGCGTACCTCAAAAGTAGCCTGCGTACCACCAAAGTAGCCTACGTACCTCCAAAGTAGCCTGCGTACCTCTAAAGTAGCTGGCGTACCTTAAAAGTACCCTACGTACCACCAAAGTAGCCTGCGTACCTCGAAAGTAGCTGGCGTACCTTAAAAGTAGCCTGCGTACCACCTAAGTACCCCACGTACCTCCAAAGTAACTGGCGTACCTTAAAAGTACCCTACGTACCACCAAAGTAGCCTGCGTACCTCGAAAGTAGCTGGCGTACCTTAAAAGTAGCCTGCGTACCACCAAAGTACCCTACGTACCACCAAAGTAGCCTGCGTACCTCGAAAGTAGCTGGCGTACCTTAAAAGTAGCCTACGTACCTTAAAAGTAGCCTGCGTACCTCTAAAGTAGCCGGCGTACCTCTAAAGTAGCTGGCGTACCTTAAAAGTAGCCTGCGTACCACCAAAGTAGCCTACGTACCTCCAAAGTAGCCTGCGTACCTCTAAAGTAGCTGGCGTACCTTAAAAGTACCCTACGTACCACCAAAGTAGCCTGCGTACCTCGAAAGTAGCTGGCGTACCTTAAAAGTAGCCTGCGTACCACCAAAGTACCGCACGTACCTCCAAAGTAGCTGGCGTACCTTAAAAGTACCCTACGTACCACCAAAGTAGCCTGCGTACCTCGAAAGTAGCTGGCGTACCTTAAAAGTAGCCTGCGTACCACCAAAGTACCCTACGTACCACCAAAGTAGCCTGCGTACCTCGAAAGTAGCTGGCGTACCTTAAAAGTAGCCTACGTACCACCAAAGTAACCTGCGTACATCTGTGGTCCATACCATATTTACTTAAAATTAAAAAACAACAGCGCGTTAGAAATGGATTTTCATACAGTTTTCTCCCCGCTTAGCACGTTAGAAATGAAATTTCATACATCTTTTCCTCCCGCATATTTGGTTTGTAGCAATGACGTACTTTCTACCTCGTTTTGACACAAGCAAGAGGGTACTTTCCGAGCGGGTGTAGTATAATAGTAGATTGTATTATTAGGGAGCAAAATTATATTTTTACGGCGAGGGCGCTTTTTTGAATCCAGAGCGAAGTGAGGGATTCTAGAGTAGAATCCTGAGCGTAGCGAGGGATTCTTTATTAGAATCCTGAACGTAGCGAAGGATTCAAAGTACGTCGCCCGAGCCAAAAATATATTTGCGCCCGAGTGATACACTCTACTTTTCATCACCCTGTATGAGAAAATTTGGTTCCCGCAGGAACTTTTTAATTTCCCGGGATAAAAAGCATATGTGCTATTTCCAGACTATAATCTATCTCCAGATCCGTTCAGCTGTTCAGGCGTAATTGAGTAACAAACATCCATACATCCATACATCCACACATCCATCCAAACTTTCGCCTTTATAATTTTTTTTTTTTTTTTTTTTTAAATATATATATATCCACTACCTTTACTATTTAGCCCTTTCGTTAGTTAAAATTCAGAAATTATAAATTCCTAAATTGACCCTGCCGGGGATCGAACCCGGGACCTCCGTACGTTAAGACAGCAGCGTTCAACACTGCGCCACGGAGGTCGTCAATTTGCGTTAGCGCTGAACACTAAGATGTTCCAAATTCAATAAGTGCGCGGCAAAGATAATTGCGGCGCACTTACGAGTATAAAGAGGATTAATAGTAGATTGTTACACAAGGGACGTAAGTAAGCTATTACAGAACAAGATCCAATTTGGCGCCAGTGCGAGCGCAGCTCGCATAGGGCGCTAATGGATCGCGTGCACCCGAGATATTTAGTCACACGAGCGAGCGCAGCGAGCGAGGGTGAATATAGTTCGAGGGTGTAATAGCTACTTGCAACCGAGGTAAGCATTCTACTTTATATCATTCTTGCGAGGTAAATAAAACATTGGTAATGCAAAATGAAATTTTAATTAGAATAATTAGCAAATTTAGAGAAAAAATAGAAAAAAATGGTTTTTTTTGCGTAAATAGTTTTCCATTTTTTTTTACGGCTCTGAGTTCCAAGGAGTTTTGCATAGTTTGAAATGTATGGAAATTAAATGCCGCCATGTTCAGTGTTTTTTTTTCAGTAAAAAGTTTTCTTACCATTTTATAAGAAAAGAGATTGTTTACCAAGGAGTTTTGCATAGCTTGAACTGTAATGTGAACATTACAATTCAAGCATAGTGCGACGTAATGTTGCCTTGAATTGCAAACACCAACTTACAAGGAGACTTTCCACCATAGTAATCCCTAGTTACTGAGCAAGTATGATATAAAAACTCATTACTGCCCGCTAAAAGTTTCTTATAGAAAACACCACCTTTGGGCGCACATAAAGGCGAACCAAGTCGTCTTTTTCGAATACATGGGATGAAAAATATTTTTCTTACTTAGTGGTAGATCATTCGACTATTCGCACTTGTAAAAAGTCTATTTGAATAAAAAACTTTTGAATTTGAATTTACATCTTGTATTTTCTCGCTAGTGAGTGATGTATCAGACGATGGCAAAGTTTAAAGACGTGCCTTTAAATCCCTCACTACACTCAGGATGCTTACAGGATTCAGCATTATCACACGGCAAATTCGTGATTCTATAGAATAATAGAATCCTTCGCTCGTTCGGGATTTAAACTAGTCACTCGCAACAAAAACGAACTTTGCTGTCTTGTTGAACAAATAACTATTAACTGACATGATCAACCTCGTTGGTCTAGTGGTTAGCATGTTTGACTGCGGCCGACGAGGTCACGGGTTGGAGTCCCGGTTCGGGCCATAATTAATTACCTATACTTATTGGGTTTTACCGACTAGAAATTCTCAGTACTAGCCTGGAGTTAGGAAGTTGGCGGTGTTTCAGCCCTGTGCCTCGGAGAGCATGTTAAGCCGTTGGTTCCGGTTATTATCACTGACATGATAATAGTCTTTAAAGCCCGCCAACCCGCATTGGAGCAGCGTGGTGGGTTCCCTCTCTCCTATGAGGGACGTTAATGGGCTGTAGTGGACATGATCAAACACAAAGCTTCCATTAGTCACCACTCAATATTTTTTGAAACTTGTACAAAATGAAATAAAACTTGATGTAACGAAACGAACATTCCAGCGATTATGCTAGAGATATCAAAAAGACTTTCAATCCTTGATAATTGTCTGGTGGAAATAATATTTACTGAATTCAAATTGTACTGAGAAATGTACAATTTTAATAACTTCTATATTTTCTTTCAAACAAACCTTTATAATTGGACAAAGTGATGTGGAAATTAGATCGCTGTCTTTTGTTAATAATTGAACAGAATATAAATGGAACATTTGTTGCGAATTAAATGCTTCATTGTAAGTATGACAACTCTTTAGACCTATTATTAAACCTAAGATTACAATTACCAATTTTAAATACACAACATTTCCAAAACATCATTGTACAATGTCCTCAGTAGTAGGTATCCCGTATAAAAATAGATTAATCCAGCAGCTTAGCTAGAATCTTGCGATTCTGTATTAAGGCTGCCGGATCAGTTCTCTGCGTGGCTGAAGATTCATTCTTATATTTTTACTACATTTCTATTCTTATATTTTTAACAATTAAATTTTCTAAACTAAAATTACATTGGAGGAAGTTTGCAATGAGTTTGTAAGTAAATGCCTACTGCATTTTGTTAATATCTAGGTAGCTTAGATATTTAGTTTTCATAGTACATGTATCGAAACATTAGAAATATAATTATTAATTTAAAATTCTATTATTTTTTTCTTACAATTATATTATGTTAAATTCATTGGTGTTGATAATATTTATAAAGGTGTTTTAGTTTGTGTGGGTGTGTGTTGTGTGTGTGTTCTGTCTTGTATGTGTGTGTGTGTAGAAATATCCAGTATTTATCTGTATGTCATTTTCATTATGATATTATGATAACAGTAGGCAGTGTATATGGCCATGTACATTTTACAATAATTAATGCCTCAATGAAAAGGTATCCTGTGCGTTAGGGCCTTTTCACGTTGTGATACCTAAAGCGTAGCTGGCGTTCGTTTTACTGCACGTCAATGTTGCCAACTATTGCGAGTGCAGGCAAAGTTAAACAGTCGGCAGCGTATTTAAGTTGTGCTTCAAATGATCGTAGAAAACGCCATCCTATAAGTAGGCACATAATCCATACAAACTTTCGCTTTTATAATATACTAGCTGATGCCCGCGACTTCGTCAGCGTGGATCGAGGTTTTTCGGTTCCCGCGGGAACTCCTTTATTTTCCGGGATAAAAAGTAGCCTATGTGCTATTCCAGACTATAATCTATCTCTGTGCCAAATTTCATCCAGATCCGTTCATCCATTGGAGCGTGATTGAGTAACAAACATACATCCATACATCCATCCATCCAAACTTTCGCATTTATAATATTTATTTGATATTTGATTATGTACATCTACACTTGAATACTTAAAAACTATTATAAATGCGAAAGCTTGGATGGATTTATGTTTGTTTGTTACTCAATCACACCAGAACGGCTGTACGGATCTGCATGAAATATGGCACAGAGATATATTATAGTCTGGAATAGCACATAGGCTAGATAATGATTTAAATAACCTTTATAAAAGGCGGGGCTTTTTATCCCGGAAAATTAAAGAGTTCCCCGCGGGAACCCAAAAAACCTCAATTCACGCAGACAAAGTTACGGACATCAGCTAGTAATCCATAGTTTATGATAAACCGAGCAAAAACCCAGCCAAAATATGGTGCAGGTAGAAAGATCTTAAAACTCACCTAATTTGTTACCTAATTTGTTACGGGGGTTGTTATATGGAACACAAAATAACTTAGTTTTCTATTAGCTTTTTCATAGAGGGAACTAATATTGAACCAATCGGGAATAGCATTCAGAATGTGGCGTAGATTTTTATTCCAGCCGTATATTTTTTCTTATAAATAAAACAGTCCACCAAACCCAATATTTCATTCCATAATATCGTATCTGTTTAAGCATGCAAATCATATATTTCCCCGAAGGTGAATGCAAAATGTAATAGAAACTAGATTTTTCTTCAAGCGCAATTCAACACTGGCAACTCAATTTATAAGGTAACTTCGTTTCGTACCGCATTCTAAAGAGTATTTTATTTAGAACTTCAATTTAGTGCGATACCCATACCTGATCGTATATTGGGCCCGTCTGGGGATATTATGTAAGGCACTGGCTACGATTTTATTTTCCTCTAGATCCTTACTCGTATTGCAATTTCCCCTAAGGGCTTTCTCGACGTGCGGCCAATTTTCAGAACGAGTTATGTTGCGAATCTGTTTTAGAGGCAGCTTGACATTTGCCCAGTTAAGAGAAATTCGAAATGAATTTCACTAAATTGAATTGCGCAATAATATTTCAAAGTATACTTCCTAATTGAAACTTCAAATGCAACTACTGGATCTTTGTTTTGTAAAGAAGCCCCGAAATAAATCACATTGTACAACAAATTAATCAGATTACGACAAAACTACTAGATGCATAGTTTTTATTCAAAACAGCAATGCAATTCAAAACCTGCAACAAGAGTGATAGTTAATTTAATATTAATTTTAGAAAAAATGCTAGAGTTTTTGTTTCTAACTTGAATTAAGTAATTCTGAAACGAACGCACAAATGTGTACATGTTTGTTATGAAAAATGGCTAATTAATAGAATAACTCAGTCACAAATTATACCTACATGTATCAAATATACAATTCAGAATGAATCATAATGACGTATGAATTTTAATAAATATTCAGAATTATAATTTCATTTCATCCTGATACCAGTTCCAGTAGGCAGGAACTGGTATCAGGACCCGTCTGGGAATATAATATTGTATAAGACGCTGACTAAAATTTTATTTTCTTTAGCAACTTGCTCGTATTGCGATTTCCCTTAAGGTTATATTAGACGCGAGGACAATTTCTTAATCACAGTTTGAATCTATTTTGGTACATCTGTTATTAGAGCTTTCGAGAATTTCTAGATTTATTTTAAACTAGCTGATGCCCGCGACTTCGTCCGCGTGGATTGAGGTTTTTCGGTTCCCGCGGGAACTCTTTAATTTTCCGGGGTAAAAAGTAGCCTATATGCTATTCCAGACTATAATCTATCTCTGTGCCAAATTTCATCCAGATCCGTTCATCCGTTGGAGCGTGATTGAGTAACAAACATACATCCATACATCCATCCATCCAAACTTTCGCATTTATAATATTTATTTGATTCTTCATGAAAATTCTATTAGTAATACGGGTCAGTTTAGAATAAATACATTAAAATAATTTACTAAGCGCTCGACGACCTAGTTTCCTACAAAAAGGAACCTTTTAACGTATCACATCCTTTTTTTATTCCCTTTTAGACTTCCGCAGTAGCGTCAGGCCATACATTAAGCCATATCCGTAAAAGAGGTTTTTGTCGAGAAATGCAACCACTTTTCTACGGCCATCGGTCTTAGGGACCAGCCCGTTGCGTGTATACTCAGAGACCCGCTTCTATGAGTTAGCAACTTTATAATGCTGAAAGAGGTCGTTGCTGAATACGTTCCTTAAATAAATTCACGAATATTTTTTAGTACCTACCAACCTTATTTTTGATCTTCGATAAGGGTTACAAACGTTAAGTTATTCTTTATTGACAATCCCTAAGATGCAAAGTATCTAAGGGGTGTCCCTCATAGAAAATCATCTTAGCGCAGCACACTACGGACAAAATATTCACCTCAATAATGAGCGCATACCTACTCTGGCGGTCAGGACAAAACGTTGTGACTTTTGAGGCGGACGTTACGCCCGGAAAATTATTTTGTCCTTTCCGGTTGGTAGTGTGTTTTGGCTTTAATGCGCTAAGCATTTGAAAATACTTAAATCTATTAAAAAGAAAAAAGCTTAACATAGCCCTTCGCTTTCATCAAAAACTTCGAATATTAATGTACCTTACCTTCAGATACTTGAAAAATATTGTGAGGAAGCACGAAAAAACTGTGTATCAAGAGTGACGTGAAACAAAACAACGTAACATACGAGATTTTCCCTTACTCGACTTCAACGTGAAAAATGCATGAGCTAATGCATTTCGAGCAAATTCAACGGGGAACCTGAAAAACGCTGTAAATCTGAAACTCTAAACATTTACATTTTTGTCAATACTGTGAGCACTATCCTTATGTTTTAAATAATAATTAATATGGGGTCCTTGTGACCCCATATAACGTCTATCGGTTTTGCGAACGATGTGCCATTGTCACTTCAGCTTCGCGACTCGTTGGGCTATGTCGGTTACTCTAGGTCTTCTACGAATCTCCTCATATTGAGAGGGGAGGACAAATTTAAAGCGAAGGGATACTCCGAGCTCTTTCCATCGCCCGCAGACCGTGACCTAGTCTCATCGAACTATAGCAAGCGACCATGTTTCGGAGTCGGAGCAAACGTGGCTAGCCGTCAAATTTGTACAGTTACTACTCATAGATGATGCCGTGACTTAAACCGCGTGGATATAGGGTTTTGAAAGATCCTGTAGGAACTTTTTAAGTTTCCGTGATAAAAAGTAACCTGTCCTGCCCCGGAACACCTATACCAATTATAATAGAAAGAAAGAAAATGTGTTTTTATTTGATCACTACATGTAGTTTTAGACTAATAAAATTAATATTAAGAAATTATAGTAAAATGTGACCAAATAAAGGTTTCCATCTCAGCATCATGCTGCAGCAGACTGCAGCGCTGGTTTTCAGTGGAAACCTTGATTATAAGTGAAGTCACGGACGGAACTATGAATACATAATATGCGTGCAATATCTATCCTTATATATTTATAACTTTAACTTATAATATTGTTGTTACGTATAAATATTACATTATGTATCTAAAATGAAAGATACAGTTTGGTAAAAAGAGAAAACTAACTAACATTCGTCGTCGTCGTCGTCGTCGTCGAAACCTATAGACGTCCACTGCTGGACGAAGGTCTCCTGCATGGATCTCCACTGCAGAGCACGGTCTTGTGCCGCTTGCTTCCAGCGGCTTCCAGCTGCACGCTTGAGATCGTCCGTCCACCTAGTGGGGGGTCGTCCAACGCTGCACTTCCCGGTGCGAAGCCGCCATTCGAGCACTTTGGGACCCCGCCCATTGCCCCGCCCATTGCCACTTGAGCTTGGCGACTCTTCGAGCTATGTCGGTTACTTTGGTTCGCCTACGGATCTCCTCATTCCTGATTTGATCACGCAGGGATACTCCGAGCATAGCTCTCTCCATCGCCCCCTGAGTGACCCTGAGCCTTCTTATCAGGCCCATAGTTAGCGACCATGTTTCGGAGCCGTAAGTCATCTCTGGCAACACGCACTTTTTGAAGACTTTCGTCTTCAGGCACTGAGAGATTTTGGACGAGAAGATGTCGCGGAGTTTGCCGAACGCTGCCCATCCGAGTTGGATTTGGCGGTTGACCTCTTTCTCGAAATTGGACCTACTTACTGGACTGTATGTGACTGGACTGGACTGTATGGGGGGTAAGGGAGTGCACCTCCATCGCAGCACTCCAACTGTCAACCTCACCTGCCCGTGGTACCCCCTGCTGATTTACAAAGGAGGCTCTGACGAACCGATAAATACCCATTTCGAACAAGCTGGACTGGACAAAATATGGCACGGGCTGGTGTCGGGCAGCAGCGACACCAGTGCAAGCAGTCTAGCCCTGCGATCGCCAACCCGCATGCCCAGAGTGGCGATTATTGGGCATAACCCTAAATGGATAGGATAGGTAACTAACATTATATAATAAAGTAATTAAATAAAAAGCATAAAAACAGGCGTAATGGAATAAATGACATTGGTAAAATAATAACAAATGCGGCATAAGTGCTGAAACGAAAGCTTTTTCTGAGATAAACTAGAGTGAATAGCAAAATTTCCTATAATATTCTGACAGCAAGTTTCTACTGAAACATTTATCTTTCTTAGAAAGTAACGTGTTACTATCTAGCAGTCTTACAACCTCAATAAATAATAATCACGTGGTTGTAGGCAATCTAATTAAGGCTTAGCTGTAACTGTTAATAATAAATGTCGGACATTGTTTGTCTTGGCTTATTCTTTATTCGCGTTCGTATCTGATTCTTTTATATATTTTGAGATATATTTTGACTAAACGATGCCCGCGACTTCGTCCGTGATCTCGGGATCTGACAGTGCCTTTAGATAGATACATAAACTTATTATGGTAGGTATATTAATGACTTCCTCCACCGCTATAAAGCTGTCATGTTATAGTGCAGAAAAGCTTCCTCTTAAAACGAAACCCATTAGATTACTAGTGAAATGGAACGGAATGCTGAACTTAGGTCCCTGAAATTCTGAAATATCCATTCCCCAGTCGACGGGAACGTGAAAAATGAAAGATCTAATGCATTCCGAGCTGCTGACACGTCATGAACTTTGAAACTCCATACCTACTGTGTACCTGGAGGTAAAATGTAATTTATTATGTAGTTCTACTTAAGATTGTTTTTTTTTAATTTTGAACGTTCTTGTTTTACATCTCTATTCCTTGTGAGGGTTGTGTGAGTGCCTACTCATATTATAGGTCCCCTACAAACCCTAAAAACCCCTACATCCCTTAAAAACCAAGAGGTTATTATTTAGTAGTGATCGTTTATTATCAACAGATATAATGCCAGCGACTTTGTCCGCGTTGATAAAGTTTTTTTTTGCCGTAGGCTCGCCTCAATTTTAAGGATGACCAATAGTGCAAAAGATGTTTTATCAGTCTGTTTTAATTTCACGACTAAAGAAACCTCCGACAAATTTTGCTTGCATTACTAGTAGAGCAAGATCCCGCGACGATCAGACCTACGTTATTTTATTAAAGCTGAAATTTTTTGTATGTATGTCTCTAATAGAGGTATAAACCCTGTTGTTTTATAATATAAGAGTGTCTGGCAGGGGGTTGCAATCGTACTAGGTGTCTGACAATGGACAACGTGGTTTCTAATATTATTCCAAAGCAAATTATAAAAAAAGGAGCTTAATACTTTAACGAATTTGAGGTGCCAACCTTTTTACCTGATACCTTCCAAAGCAACCGCGATCCAAACTTCATAGTTGGGGATTGTTTATTCCTCTATTAGCGACATACATACAAAAAATTCAGCTTTAATAAAATAACGTAGGTCTGATCGTCGCGGGATCTTGGACCATAGAGTAACTCTAAAGTTTGCCTCAAGCTCAGGGGCCATATACTACCATAGTACAATTGCTTAGAAGCAAAATTATTTCAAAATATCAGTTTTATGTCACGTTCCTTGACGTCTTTAATATCCTTACTAATCAATCAAATAAATATTATAAATGCGAAAGTTTGGATGGATGGATGTATGGATGCATGTTTGTTACTCAAGCACGCCAGAACGGCTGAACGGATCTGGATGAAATTTGGCACAGAGATAGATTATAGTCTGGAATAACACATAGGCTTTTTATCCCGGAAAATTGAAGAGATCCCGCGGGAACCAAAATACCTCAATCCACGCGGACGAAGTTGTTGCATCAGCTAGTGAGGATTATATTATTCTAAAGCACAAACTACACCAATATTGAAACAATACAGGTTTAAACGATAGTAATGTCTTCCCGACCGAATTTCGGCCACGGCGGCCAATCTCCAGAGATATTAGCCATCTACGCGGGAGATATTATAGTGCACAAGTGTCTGCGCAAACACAGGTGCATTCTCTGTTCCTTTACTCTCATAGCCCGATGGGACGGAAAATCCGACACGACCGGAGAGAGATCAAGCGCAGGATCGACGGCTTAACGTGCTCTCCGAGGCACGGGGGTGAAACACCGCCAACTTCCTCCGGGCTAGTACTGAGATTTTCTTGTCAGAAAAACCCAGTACTTGTTGTGACCCGACCCGGGACTCGAACCCGGGACCTCGTCGGCCGCAGTCGAACATGCTAAACACTAGACCAACGAGGCAGTAAAACGATAGTAGTATGGCACCAGCATGCATTCAAGCTAAAAAAAAATTAAAAGTCATAGGGACTGCCGATAGAAGTGAAAACGAATATTTAAATATTTTTTTTTAAAATATAAACCTTAAAACTTAAAAAAAAGCATGTCGGCGCGGAGCAATGTCGCATGTCGGTAACGCGAATTCACAAGTTTACCCCCTACCAAAAAGAGCTCAACGCGGCTAAAGAAGTTTTCACTTCAAAAATACGTACCTACCTGTACGAAGTTAGAGTATTGTTCCTGTGTTCTTTATATTTCTGAGTTGTTAGCGAGCTCGCGTTATTTTGTTATTTATCTGATGGTCGGACGTTATTGCTACCTTCATTAATCTCTTGGATCTTGAAGGAAATCCCGCAAAAAGCATTGTTGTATTCCCTTGATGATAAATGGAACGCGTTGTCTTTCTCTCTTTTCTTTTACATATCTGTTATCTATTCATTCGTGTGGAGCTTTTTGTATCTCCGAATAGTAGGTAATTTACCCCGACAATACTGATTCTGTTGTACACAATCTCTAAAATAAACTAAACCTTTAAATCCAGTTCTGTCCCTTTCTGCAGAGAGTATAATGAAAGTGTTAGAAATATTTTTAATGCTGTCTACGTGTGAGAATCAGCCCCAATCTGTTTTAAAAACGATTGTTTAAAAAGTTTTGTGAATGCTATGATACATACCTATTATATTTTTTGGTAGTCACATAATATCATATTATTTACATGAGATCAACGAAGGAGGATTAAAGGCATTAGGGAGAATGTACTTGCCAAGAAGATTAGGTTTACTCCTCTGTTAAAGCTAGCTAATTTATTTGTAGACTAAATACTAGACGGGATTAGTTACTTACCTACCATAGGCTGAAAAAAATGGAAAAAACACTAACTTTGTATTAGGCAAATAAATGAGTAGGTACTTAAGAACGTTTTACAAGACCCTCGTTACGCTTAAATGATTCGCTTAATTAATAAAATAACCCGACTTTTGGAACTTTTATTTCAGATAACGATAAAATCGAGTCCTCAAAAATTCAACACATAAAAAGACGCCTTCGTTTGGCATTGAAGTCTCGCACTAATTGGAAGATTTCAGTATCGATCAAACAGTTGGCAACTTCAAAGGCGTTTTAAATTTAACTTTCCCTCAACTTTGCCGTAAATATCGAGACCGGCGGTAAAATGAAACACTCAATTTCAAAGTAACTTTCAAGGATTGACCGGATATAAACAAGACGTATTCAATATTTGCTAAAGCCAGGTGAGAAATGGCAGTTTAGAGATAAGAACGACTCTTCTATTAAATAAACTAGGTTTTTATCATCTTTTCCTGACATCCTATCATTAAGAGTCGCATCTTTGACCATCGAGACATTTTTCATGTAATGAAAAATACATCCAATCCAATCAGCTTGTATGCGTCTAGTACTGGACGGATACAATACTGAAGGGAGTCGTTCCCATACAGTTGTTCAAGAGACACATAAATTATGTCTGTAGTAAACAAGTTTGAGTTTTGATGAAATTGGTTTCACAGAAGCTATCAAAAGCTTGATATAAAGATTATAAATAAACTTTGTCTTAGCTCTTTTTTAATAAAGCTAAATTCAAAACCGCATATTTTAGCAACTTAAGTACTCGTTGGGATAAAGTTCCTTGAATAACCACAAGAATAGTATTCTTGTGGTAAATTTCCTGAGAGCCAAAGCCGAGTAAAGGGCTTATTAATCCTTAGAAATTCCAATGGCCCGCACTTTGAAGAGACTTGAGGTAACAGTGGGGCACAAAGGCCCATCTATTATTTTAGGAGATCTCTCGTCTTGGCGGCATGAATAATTTCATCAAAAGATGTAATTTTGTTTTGTTGCCCTGAATTTAGTTTGAGCACCTTAAATTATGCAAGGTCCGGGCATTTATTAATTTATATTTTATTCGTACCTGGTCTCTTTAAATAAACTATACCTAAATTTTTTATGAAAATTACCCCTTAGATTTTATTATGTACAAAATTTTCTCGTCTCTACATGTTAACCAAAACTAGAATTTAATACTTTTTTACAGGTTCTAGATGATGTCCGCCACTCCTTCTTTTTTATTCCCGCTGGAACACTTTAATTTTCCGGGATAAAAGGTAGCCCTTCCCGGGGATGCAACCTACCGCTGTATAGAATTTCATGTAAATCGTTTGATAAGATGGGCCGTGAAAGCGTAGCAGACAGACAGAGAGACACACTTTCGCATTTATAATATTAAGTAAATAAGTACGTATGAAGAGTCACTAAACCTATGTGGCAATGAATGATAATTAATTTGTTTTACTTTGATTTGGACGCTAATAAAAAGAAAAGGCGTGTAGGTATCTTATCGTTTCGGCTGAGTTTCCTTTATAGTAATTTAAGCATAAAAATCATCGTCTTAAAAGATTGAATTGCAAATTTTACAGTAAAAAATAAAAAAAGGGAATTCCTGCCATCGGTTTTCCAGATAACGCTCCAAGGTGTTTTGCTGATTGATTTGGGATACCCAATACTCGAATTCAGATTAATACAGTTGAAATTGATTTTTCCTACTTTCGACATTTTAGATACTGTTTACTAAATAACGAAAATAATTATTCGCTTTCATCTAAAACAAAAACATTATCTGGGTATATATTTTGTTTTTAGTTGATTTTCTCAAAAACCAATATTTAAATTTCCATAAAATGTATATGGTCCCTCTGAAGTATGATCAACCAAACAAAAAAAAGAATTATCAAAATTGATTCATAATTGGCGAAATGATCGCGTAACATACATACAAAAAAAATACAGTCGAATTGAGAACCTCCGCCTTTTTTGAAGTCTGTTAATAAAATGAAAATGTGTCTCGTGGTATGATGCCTTTGCTTATTTCCAGGATGATATAGTATAAAAAAATGCAGAATACAGCCAGCCTAGTTAAATTCCATATTTACCGTATAAGAATAAAAATTGGTTTAATGTGTAAAGTTTAATGTGTAATCGTGAAAAGGTTACCGACAGACAGACAAACTTTCGCATTGATAACATTAAAGTATGAATATAATAATATCTAAAATACATTGTCAGTAAACACATCTGTTATTGTTTTACGAGTAGGTATACATCATAAACTGGGAAATAACGATTAACTTTTACTGATTGCATCCCATCAACTTTGTTGCCATTTTAATTATTACACTAACTTTTAATATTAACGTTTTGTTGACTTCTGGTACAACCCTCATACAGAGTTACCGGCTAATTTCAAAATAATTTCTGTACGTAATACTGAACAACTTTTTTTCAACGACTTTGTAAAATTCCGAGAAATATTTATATTTTTTTACCATGCTGCGTATTCTTTGTTGTCATCTTCGTAAACCGAATATATTGGTCACTTGTAGGGACTTCCACACTCCGCGGCGCAAATCCGGAATCCAGCGGACTCACTTGATGTCATCACCAAATAGGAGGTTTTCTTACATTTTCCAGTGCGGGGACACCATTGCAGCATTTAGGGACAAACATTTTTGTCGGTTTTTCGAACATGTGCCCCAACCACTGCCACTCATACTAGTAGTATAAAAATATATCTCATATTTTTATTATAATATAGTAAATACATATCTCTTTGAGCAAAGTTAATCGATTAAAAAGCCAAAAAAAGCAGCAAAATCCTATCGCACTTTTTGCTCGAGCTGTAAATTTTATTAGAAAAGCAAATCTTAAAAATATGAGATGAAATGTTTAAGAAAGCCATCACGTAAAAATATTCTATCCCCAAGAGAATATTATGTTCTTCTTTTTATTTTATGTTTACAGTTTTAAAAATAAAGTCCAACGGAACGGAACAAAGTTATATTCTCATGTGACATTTAAAAAGACGAAGTTCATGGCCGGTGAGAATTGCGCCTAACTGTCCATAAAGACGTACCACAATCTTTTGGTACCTGGTTTAACCAAAGGTTTAACCTGGTATAAAATTAGCCGGGGCAAAAACTCTAGTGTAGTTTACTGTAGAAGTATGAGCTCAACAAATCTGGCATATCTACCCCGCTTTTAGTCTTCTTCCATGGTAGACTGTATCATCATACGTGTGACTTACCATCAGTCAAGGACTAATAATTAGCATATGAACAAATAAAAATTAAATAAATTTGTATGAAAATGCTATCGTGAACGAGTGGGCAATACTAATACGGAACTGTTGCCCCATTGGGGCAACAACGAAACTTTTCATCGGAAGACGCACGCGGCGCAGCCGACCTCGTTTTAAACATCGTACCAATATTGGAATTTGTGGCTGTGACATCGCAACTTCTGGGACTTGCACAAGACTTCACACGAACACTACTTAGGTAGCGATATTTTTACCGTTGTGGTGTAGCTGAAGTGTGGTCCATCTGAATAAACACTTAAGTATGTAGTAAAATCGTAGACCCATGGCTATATAGCAGACTGGTTATGCTCTGTTAGGATATATAGCAAGTGGATAAGCTCTGTAAAAACATTATATGGAACAATATTGGTGGCCAAGTTTCTATATCTAGTTCAATGATGTTTATAGTAGTATCGACGGCCTCCCTGGCGTAGTGGTAGTGTTGAGTACTGTTGTCTTAACGTGCGAAGGTCCCGGGTTCGATCCCCGGCAGGGTCAATTTGGGAATTTATAATTTCTGAATTTTCCTTGGTCTGGCCTGGTCGGAGGCTTCAGCTGTGGCTAGCTACCACCCTACCGGCAAAGACGTGCCGCCAAGCGATTTAGCGTTCCGGTACGATGCCGTGTTGAAACCGAATAGGGGTAAAGGTTTAATATAACTGCCATGCCCGTAACAGGTTAGCCCGCTACCATCTTGGACTGCATCATCACTTACCATCAGGTGAGATCGCAGTCAAGGGCTAACTTGTAGTGAAAAAAAAAAGAAGTTTTGTTTAAAAAAATGCTGCGACTTCATCTAAGAGCCTGTGCACACGGCGTATTTAATACACGCAGACGACGCGATACAAACGCGATTCTAACGCAAGCCAGCCGCGTCAGTCGCAGCCAGAAACTTCAGCACACGTTTATAAAAATTCAGACACGCGTTTGTATCGATACAAACATTTTTACACACAGTAAAGTTTCTCATTCTCATATCTCAGAACAAACTGTTATAAACTTTATTCCAATTTGACTATCGCTTGAATAAAGAACTTATACAAAAAAACTAATACATTATTTATAAATCAACTATGTAACATACAAAACATGTATGTTAGTAAGAAATTCTTTCAAATTCCATTCACACACAAATTACTTTTAAAACTAAATCACATTTAAACATTGTACACGAAATTATAATTTATTATCAAAAGCGAACAATTATGGTTTGAGGGAGCCCTACTGTTCAATAAACAATAGCTAACCGAACGAAATATTTAACGAAAAATATTTGTAAAATTTAATAAACAATTAATCAATCACTTTCAATCAGAACTTTGATATTATGATTAGTATGTAAGTTAGTAATTGTTATTTATATAAGTTCACCATACTGAAATATTATTTTTAAGCATGAATTATTATTGTAAGTTAAGTTTATCATGTAAGTGAACTTTGTTTCTTTTTTGGGAAATAAATCTCTTCAAACCTAACATTCCTATAGCTTGAAATACTGGTTATCCAAACTTCAAGATTTTGCACGTAGGTTTTCTCTGTAATGTAGAAGAATTTCCAGGAATTCCCTCTGAACGTAGCTGAGTAGAGTCAGATTATTTCAAAAAGCCTTTGGTCTGTATTAGAAAATTTTATTCCATATTACTTACTCAGTAACCTATAGGAATTTATTTATGGGCCATTTACCCTATCAGGATGTTGTTGAGTTGCAATTTAACGTTGTTATCATGCACTGTATACACAGTTTAGTATAATAACTATCAATTTCCTATGCAAAGAGCAAACTACTCGTGTGTTTGAATAACCTTGGCGTGTGCAATAAAAATAGCCAATTGGCAAGCTAGTAGATAATACTCTCTGACGACCTCCCTGGCGCAGTGTTGAGCGCTGTTTTCTTAACGTGCGGCGGTCCCGGGTTCGATTCCCCGGCAGACTCAATTTGGGAATTTATAATTTCTGAATTTTCCCTAGGCTGCAGCGCCTGCTGCTGCGGCCGTGGCTAGTTACAACCATACCGGCAAAGACGTGCCGCCAAGTGGTTTAGGGGTATGGGTACCATCAGGTGAGATCGCAGTCAAGGGCTAACTTGTAGTGGATTAAAAATAAATAAAGATAATACAAAAATACAGATTAGCTATTATTCATTTCATATCATAAAATAACACTCATTTAATAAACTACGTCTTACTTATACTGTAACATTGAATGCACGTAAATCAATGTTTTCATTGAGGGGTTCGGTACTTCGTCTTCTAAGATACAAACCTAATAAATAAAGTTCAAATAAATATGTAAAGTATGTGTATGGAACCCTCTCTCCTATGAGAGTGGAGGCCTGTGCCCAGCTGTGGGACGATAATGGGCTGTAGTGTTGGTGGTGTTAATTATGTAAAGTACGTACGTGAGTAGAGGATTTTAATCCAATTAAACAACAGTAAAAGTTGATATCATTTAAAGCATTTAACAATACTTTACTTAATGAAGCAAACAGTTGAACTTGGTACATTAAAAACTAAACTCAGTCAGTGCCCCGAGTTCAGAGACAACAAAGAACAAGAAAACAAAGAAAAAGCACTTATTGATATCACAGTTTTAAAAATTCAAGACATAGCAGATGTTGTACAACGCTAGGTAAATCTTGTGGAAAATCTAAGAACAAAATCTAGGTACACTGGTACAAATTCCTAACGACTACGATCAAAACATTGAATGCACGTAAATCAATGTTTTCATTGAGGGGTTCGGTACTTCGTCTTCTAAGATACAAACCTAATAAATAAAGTTCAAATAAATATGTAAAGTATGTGTATGGAACCCTCTCTCCTATGAGAGTGGAGGCCTGTGCCCAGCTGTGGGACGATAATGGGCTGTAGTGTTGGTGGTGTTAATTATGTAAAGTACGTACGTGAGTAGAGGATTTTAATCCAATTAAACAACAGTAAAAGTTGATATCATTTAAAGCATTTAACAATACTTTACTTAATGAAGCAAACAGTTGAACTTGGTACATTAAAAACTAAACTCAGTCAGTGCCCCGAGTTCAGAGACAACAAAGAACAAGAAAACAAAGAAAAAGCACTTATTGATATCACAGTTTTAAAAATTCAAGACATAGCAGATGTTGTACAACGCTAGGTAAATCTTGTGGAAAATCTAAGAACAAAATCTAGGTACACTGGTACAAATTCCTAACGACTACGATCAAAGTAATTTTCTTTCAAAATAGTTTTTAAGGTATTTGCAAGAAGGACTATAATTGAATAAAACTATTGTTTGTTGGTGGGAACATGAATACAATCTAACTTTTAACTGTTTGTTGGAAGCGCATTCCATAAACACCTGTCAGAGTGGTCACGAATTGAAAATGAACTGCTTTTAGTCATGCGAGAGTGAAAAAAATGGTAAAGTTTGACTCTAGTAATAGTAGTAGTAGGGGTTTCGTAACTATCCTACTTATATTATTATAAATTAATGGGAAAGTTTAAAAATTTGTTAAGATTTGTACCTAATATGTACATAATATTAGGTAGAGGTTGTTTGTTACTCTTCACGGCACAATGAGCAGCCATAGGCTGAATTTTTTTTTTCCCGGTCAGTTACTGCTACTATTTAATATGAACCTTTTCTCTGACACAATTGCTTTTTCTATGTAATATCACAACTATGCCATTCCAATTTTCTACTGTTCTACTGTTTCTGCGGTGGTCTCGTCGCAAGCACAGAATGGACTAGGGGCAAGATTAAACCTAAATAGGTACCTTGCTTTTAATAAAAAATTGGCTGAATATTGGAATGGACATAGCTTATAACCTGAATTGGCTACATTTTATCCTGGAAAATTAAAGAGTTCCCGCGGAAAACAAAAATCTTTGATAAACTCGGGTGAAGTCGCGGGCATAGATCTAGCTCATTAGGTACCTAATCATTATCGTGGCGCTAGCGTAGCAGTCTGAGTAGTATTCGTGGTCGTCGTTCGTAAACCGATAGACATCCAGTACTGGATGTAGTAAGTCTCTTGCAGGACCTTCCACGCACCGCAGACTGAATCACATAAGTACCAACCTGCAATTTTATTGCAGGGCAACCATCGATTCAACCTTTCACTGAAACATCCCACACCGCTCTTTGGCAAGTAAGTAAAATAACCATTGGATACCAATTTCATCAACTAGAAGGTGATGGAAGGTCATCAACAAGCTGATGATCTCCAAACGGCTGAACCAATTTTCTTGAATCACAGCTAAGAACACTCTCGACAAGTCAACTTTCAAACAAAAAAAGCTAAGTCAAAATCAGTTCATCCGTTTGAGAGGTACGATGCCACAGACAGACACGATATTTTATTTTTTCTGAAAATTTCATCATTGCATTTCCAGTTCATAACTGCATTGCTTGTTTTAGGTTTACTTTACTTCTGTTTACCTTCTACACGTTAATCGCATGACGTTTCCGATGCGAACCTGGGGATCTGCCTGGGATCGAACCTGGGACCTCCCAGCGCTCAACACTGCACCAGGGAAGTCATCAAAAAAGCGTTGTCTGATGCTCCTATTTCCCCTAACTAAATCCTCGTTTGCGCAGCGCTAGTTGCAAGTCATTAAAATCGCTCAAACTCAGCACTTGCTTGAGAAAATGAACAATTACGCCGAGCTACTTGACTGAGCAGTTTACTCAGTGCAAGTTGAGTCTAGATATCTCCGCTTCGCTCAGTCTACAATCCAAACGTAGCTCTACGTTGTGCGCGGCATACATATTGTATCAACAAAGAACGCGTTTCCTTAGAAAATATTTGTTTCTCAAATTTCAGTTTTCAGAGACGTTATAATCACCCACAAACATTTTTGACCCGGTGACAGCGTCGCTAGTATGAAAAAAAAAAACTTAACAGGCATAAAAATTAGTTCCAATTTTGACCACCGGGTCAGATATTAAGTTTGACGGACTGTAACTCGCTTTTTGCCTTTAGCATAAGTGGCAGTGGACATGCCATGTATGAGCCAATGGTCACTGAAGCTGACGCGATCTGGAATGGTGTCCGCTTATAAGCACATGCAGCGTGGAACAAGCCTAATGGCACAACTGATGAGAAAGTTGTTTATGCCACGTAATGTTATGCCCTTGGAAAGCACTTATTCCAACCACCACCACCACAACAGCCCATTCCTAACTCCTAAGTACCTACTGATAATTCCTAGTCAGAAAAACTCAATGATCAATTATGGCTCAAACCCAGGACCTCGTCGGCCGCAGTCGAACATGCCGACCACCAGACCAACGAGGCAGTCACAGTCACTTATTCCAACAGTAAACGTTTCGCGTTTATTGTGGCTGATGAAGATCCTGATGACTCCTATTATACCTAACTGTTTGAGTTGGCAGGTGCCTTCTTCAGTTAAGTAAAATAAACTTTAATAGGCCTTGTTTAGGCCTTGTAGACATTACAAATTAATATTGGCTTATGTTTAACACCATACCAATGAATAGAGTAAAAAGTTATAAATCCAAAATAATACATTGTTATTGTAAAATGGTGGTGTAAATGGTGATGAAAACCACGAAAATTAGTTAAAACTGGTGTAGTTTTTAATAAGGGTCTCTTAAATTCTCGAATAAACACGGTAAATATTGGGCCATTCTCAACGCTAAATAATGCCATTTTTCTGCATTCCTAACGCAGGTACATTAACCAAAAGTAAATTAATTAATTATGCCGTGAACTGTATTATGCATTAGGCAGTTAGGCCTGCACATTTATAATGCTAATCTCTTCGGTCGAATCCTCGTATAATTATGATCGAACTTCACTTACAGGTAAGTTCGTTTAATCATTAATTATTTTAAATGCATTATTATTAGTAATAGTATGTTGATGAAAATTACCTTATAATGTAATGTAGGACGTTTACGTTAACTTAACGTGAAGATCGTATGTGAAGCTTTTAGATATTAAAAAATTGCGTTCTTACGAGAAAAACCCCCAACCAAAAAATATGTAATCAATCTTTTCAACTACGATCACATTAATGGACTCTCGCTCGCGTAAAACAAATATAAAAAATATCCCGCATGCCGCAAAAGTATTTTAACTGAAGCTACGCGCTTTCAGAATTTCGTAATTACTCATTGTGATTAAAAATTTCCTGTCCCGTCAAGCCATCAACTCGACACAGAAATTCCATTATGTAATGCATTGGCTGCCATTATATCGAAAGCTTTTAATAACTTTCCTTTGATTTTTCAGAAGAGTCGCAGTTATTGAAGGGTCCGTATCTACACACGTCGGAATTGGGTTCTTTACATGAAATATGAACATTACTATACAGCAGAATAAATAATAGTTATTACTGAATAAAACAGTCGTATGTTGAAACTAGCGCAGACAATAAAGTAACTACATTTAATATTAGTTACGAATTAGCAAAACAAAAAGTTCAAGTTTAAGTAGTTTTCCATCTGAAAATTTTGATTTAGCGTGAGGAAGTTGATTTAATTACAGACGATCATACTTATATATAAAAATGCGAAAATCACATCACAACAGAGCAAAATGAAAATTTTATGTCACGTACCTTAGTCATAAATATCAAGGATTATATTATTATTCTAAAACACGAACGTCTACAGTTTTAAAACAATACAGCTTTAAGCGATGTTAGCATACTAGCCCCCAGGTTGTAAAAGCTAAGTCCCTATAATAATTAAAAGTCCATTCAGTTGTAAACAACAAATTTTATTTGAGTATAAATTTGGCCGGTGCTATAAAAATAATTACTTGATAATATTCTTGAAATAGAATAGAACTATCCAAGGGTGGATTTTGTGAAATAGCTTTAAAAGCTAATTTTATAAATATAATGTCATAAATCAGCTAGAGCAGTAAAGTTCTAGAATATACCTAAACGTATTATGGATTAAGCAGAATCGTAAAGCTAAGGACTTAATTAACGCCCCCCAGCTTACTCGACATTTATTTGAGCATGAATTTGGATCGGAACATTCGGAACTATAAAAATAAACAATAAAAGGCACCAGCTGAATAACTAACCAGTCACGCGTACGCATAAATGTGGAATGAAGGTACGCCATGGATTTCTAAAAGTATACAGTGCTCGACAATGCTGAGTTTGTTACCTATTGCTTATTGTTAGGTTTTAACACAGATATAATAAGTGCATTTATTGTAAAACATTATAGTCGCATAACAATAGTGTAAGCAATAAAGTTTTTATTTATTTATTATTATTTATTATATTTTCTACGCGAATTTTTGTTCAGAGTAGAAATACATATTTAGTTAACTTTTGTGCTAATTTAAAGCCGAATGTCATTATATTATTGGACAGTAATCATATTGAATTTATCCATATCCATACTAATATTATAAATGCGAAAGTGTGTCTGCCTGCATGTTTCGTTTTCACAACCCATTTTTTCAATCGAATTTGGTGAAATTTGGTATAGTGATAGATTGTATCCCGGGGAAGGGCTTATGCTATTCTTTATACCGGAAAATTAAGGAGTTCCCGCGAGAATAAAAAATCTCAGCCATCTATTACCTATTCTGTGCCATAGCGACGAGTCGCAGACGAAGTTGCGGGCCTCATCTCATGTTATACCTAAAAAATTTAAGAGACAATTTATTTGTATGGTACTCTAATAAAATTGAATAAGCATAATATCTTTTTGAGTAATAAAAATTAAAGCAAAACACTTCTTAGCAATCAAGGTACCTTTAATATATTATTTTTAAAAGACTGGTGTTTAGAGGTTTTAATAACGGTTAACTATTCTGGATAAAAAAATATGGAACCTACTGTTGCTATAAAAATATTGCCAAATTAGTTATTACGAAATTCAGGTAACCCACATCCAATATTTACGACTGGAGGAAACTTCAGTGCGAACACGAAATTGGTTCAATTTGGTCTCGAAAGGATTTTTCAGATTGCCGGCAATAAAATTCCAGAATCCACCAATGCTCATTACAGGGTTACATAGACGTGGATCGACAAGGACTTAATTAATATACCTCGGAGTTTTGCTTAACATTTATTTGGGCATGAATTTGGTCCGATCAATAAAAATAAACAAAGGCACCAGGTGAATACGCCACTCGTATTTGTACTTGGAAATAGAACAAAAATACTAGGAATTCTTTACCTAGGTACCCATTGGATTTCATTTCTGGAAGTGTACAATTCTAGACTAATATTTATAGGTTTTGCAGTTAACTTGAGCTGAACATCAATCGAAATATGCAGGTAACACCTTTTCAATACGTGGAATAATTTTCATGCCTGGTCTGGCTAATTCGGTGGAGTACACAATATCTCTACCATTAGCGACAGTGTTTTGTGCACCATGCTGATCATTTACACTGCGTATATTTTTTGTAAATATAGTTAGTAGTAGTTTTAAAATCTATTTATGTATTTGTGTGTAGTTGTAAATTCTGTTACTTTATCTAAAAAAAAATGTTTTTTTACTCTTCGAAAAAACTAGTAGAGTTTTCATATTTGATACCTTTGCAAATATGCTATAAGTATGTTAAATAACCTAAAACACTTACCCTAATTAAGTTATGGCAAGAGTGAACAGGCATCTTCTAGGCAAGCGCATTCCAACCTAGGCCTCATCATTGCTTTGCATGATTGTCGTCAAGCGCAAGCCTATCACGCAATAAAAAAAAAAAGATAGCTCAGTACTTATTCATTTCTTAAAATATTATAAAAAACCTTTAGAAGTTTGGAGGGAGACAGTAAAATCTTATTATAACTTTAATTTAACGTTAACACGGATTGCGGCTTTGTATTTTACTATGTAGAGAGAAGATTGGACACATTAAGATACGCTGTTATAATATTATAACGTAATTCTTTACCATGTTCAGTGTTGCCATAACGATCGCATCACAGTCGAGTATAATAATGTCACATTTCATTTACAGATGGATTTTAACTGCCACAAAGGGGCGTTTCAATTAAACTCTGCGGGGAGGCCGATTGCGAATGAATCTTTGAATTGCATTCTACATTTATATAATTACGTCGACTATGATGAGACTACAGTAAAATACAAGAGGTACATAAAATTAATTACCTATCTCATTCGATTAGGATATTTCAATAGCCGGGTTAGGCTTTCTTTATGAAATACTAGAAAGGTATTATTTAGTGTTCTGTGATGCGTGGGATCAGGACACATACTCGTATGTCGATTAAAGTCTGGAATAACACAGACTACTTTTTATCTCGGAAAATTAAAGAGAGAACCAAAATACCTCAATCCACGCGGACAAAGCCGCGGGCATCAGCAAGTATTCAAATAAACTTTTAAAAGTGCTTTTGAATTGTGTAGTAAATCTACCACTGTTTCGGAATGACAATCGTACCGAGAAGAACCAGCAAGAAACTCGGAGGTTGCTCTTTTGAAAAAATTAATTAACAATTACATCAATGTGTAGATACATAAGTTACCGCAGTCCTAACTCCTAAGTATTCTGGAGCGAGTCAAATTCATGCTCTTTTATCATTTATAATATAATCTTCAACAGTAGGTACCTGTATTTTATAGGTAGCTTTTTTCAGGAGCATTCTTTTAAAGGATTTCTTAAACTTGTGTAAAGTCAAGTTTAAAACAGGTTGAGGAATTTTGTTGTAGAATAGTTCCTTCCTACCCACTTTCGTGGAAATGGGCCGCACAGTTGTAGTGTATAAGTGTAGCAGACATACATACATACATACAGATCCAGTTCGTAGGGAGGCAATGACGTTACGACAACAGGACGTCGTAGTATATAAAATACTTTAGTCTTAAAGATTCTACATTGCATAGTATTTAAAGTGACTAACCTAAAATATTTTAAGACATAAATTCATGAGATGCCTCTTTGTACGTCAATACGAAAAATTTCGTCGTCGACAAGGCATACCGATTTCGAATCACTTCGCTTAGCATGTCAAGGTAGCGGGTGAGGTATTCCCTGGGAATTTGTAATATTTATGACTCTTGTGAGTTTGTGCTTTCCGTACAAATTTATCTCCCCCTAATTTAAGAGAAATACAAAAATATTATCTCAGTAGGTATGCTTTTAAAAACTCAAATCAAGCTTAGCCCTGGATTGTATGAGCATTTGAAAGTGTAATGCTAAGCTTTACATCCATTTTTGACGGTAAAAGAGTATAATATTAGAAAGTAAAAGTATTTCAATCGATCACTATCATCACCATTATCACCATTTAATAAAAGGTGGAGACGCTGGGGTAGTGGAGTCTCAAGATCTAGCCCCATTACAGAGGCACGGTGCGGCGCGGCACGTAGCGGCAAGTATTCTGTGTATGAGGTTGTATAGAGCTGGGCCCAGTTGAGCGACGCGGCACGGAGATGCACTGCGCGAGTAACACACACAGCCTCGTACAAACTCATACAAATAATATTTGCCACTACACGGAAAAAAAAGAGTCTTGAGATTTTGTTCAGCTAAGAAAATATATTGTTTTAAATATATTTCCTTAAGTCAAAGTAAAACGTCTTATAATACAGTTATGTTAAATTGAATTGAATCCATCAATTTCTCAGTTTAATTCAACAATATTATTTTAGCTTAATGCACATTTAATTGCTCCAATAGTATAAATCTTCCTTGCCTTCAAATAACTCAAATTTTTCTTTCAACAGTAAAATTTGCTTGTTCAAAGAACATATCAAGCCAAATCAAATATTTTGTAATCTTCAATGTAAATGAGCGATACATTCCAACTGAACTAATGGAATGGTAGGACGATGCGATATTACTTTACTTCAAGAAAACGGTTCTCTAAGTTCAAACCAAGCAATCTTCTTGGTTAGAACACACGACATCATAGTATAAAACACTCTATAATTTCGTTTAAGAGTTTGTACGTTACTATAATACATATTAGAATTTTGATACAAATAAAAAATCACTTGAAATAAGTAAAAACATACAGGTGTTGTAACTAATTCAAGTAAATATTCTTCTTCACTCAAACATACTCGTTTTCTTGGATTGAAACTGATAAATATATTGAAAGGAGTCGATAAATGGGCTCAGCTTAATCGTTTTTGTTTCTTAGACGAAACAGTGTGATTGTATTGAATGGAGACATTTTGCATTTGACCCGATCTAAATTTGTCTTTCGTTAAACTATTTTTGATTTTTAGTATGAATACTGTTCGACTTGAATTATTTAGAGTTGCCGTACGACAGAATAATATCGATAGCATTATTATTTATCGATATCTATACCTGTATAAAGACTTGTTACATAAAGCCAAGAAGGACAGTCCCATACAAAAAGCATCAATATTTTTATGCCAATAGGGAAGATGCATTTTTGAAGTAAAAACTTTAGGCGCGTTGGACATTTTGTGAAACGCGGTAAAACTATTGAACTCGCGACACCGTCATGTTACCTCATCTGACCGCTCATGACTCATCTGTAGGGTAGTCTGCTTTTAAATATCGAATACCCAAACAATGAGGGGGCGCGCATGAAACTAGCGACGGCCGAGCGACGGCGACAGCGGGGCGATGGAATTCGAGAGCTGGCGACGAATTTCGGGAAGGTGTCTTTAGGCAATCTGAAATTGTGGAAAAATATAATTTCGTTCATTGGCGAATCCAGTTCTGCCAGTCTGGTAGAGCGTTTGCGGTTATTTCGCTACTGCGCAGCATATAACATTTTCAAAAAATATCCGAAAAATCATTTTTTTTGGTAACTTCATTTTTTTATCTTTAAATTTTATACTTATAGAATTCGAAAAAATAAATCCCAGACTTTTTTTCGGTTATAAAGTATTACCAGACCTCTTTTAAATTGTTCCCGAAATTCGTCGCCAGCTCTCCGACTAATTCCATCGCCCCGCTACCGTCGTCGCCCCGCTACCGCGCATTTCGTGCCCGTACACTGAGCGCTAAATCACGACTCAAAACAGACACACGTAATTGTTCAAGTGTTCACTCTGTCGGCACTGCCGGAGGGCCACATAATTTTTTCCTTTTAAATTTCCAACCTTGGTTTCATAGGAAAAACATGTTCATATTGACACTATCAGGAGGTTCATCTACCCTGTGCTATCAGTCCACTACCTTTTAGGAAATGTCAGACGTTATTTTACACCCTGTTTAGACGTTGGGTTAGCAACCAAGCAAGTCAGTCACTATTAAAAATTTCCCTTTTCCATCGACGAGTACAACTACATGGTGGCTTCTGAGTTCAACCACCTGAATCTGTGTCTAGGGGTAGATGTACGTACCTCGTTGTCTTTTACACGTACCTATTCTACATTGTGAATTTATAATAATACTAGCGAACCCGACCTAAGTTGTACTGTCCTTACGTTCTTCATGAAAACGCGGTCACGACGGTATCTACCGGGTTTAATTGTATCTTCAAACCACCTAGATATCCATTGAAATATACACACAAAATTTCATCCAAATCGGTCCAGCTGCTTAGCCTAAACAGCTGGACCGATGGAGGGAATCAGTAACATACCGACTGCAGCGCCACGTACTAGGTCTAGTTGTGTTTTCAAACCATCCTGGAACCCATTCAAATATACACACAATTTCATCCAAATCGTTCCAGCCGTTTAGGAGGAGTTAGGTGATAAACACACGTACAAAAGAAGTAAATTAATATTAATGGGAATTTGCTGCTATATTATTTTCGATCTAACCTATAATATGTAATTTATCACAATCCACCAACCAAAGTATCAATAATTCGCCGATGTTAAAATGCACATAACGAATCTTGGACGAATCGAATGGATCAAAATATCACAATAAAATAATGATCTGTGTAGTGTGTACATATTGGTCGATACTCGATGTATGCATCGATGCTCATACAGGGCATGGCGCATCCCTAACCGTAGCAATTACTTTTGAGTTTGCACTTTGGCGTCAATGGCGTCGTACAAGCACGTACTCCGTACTCGTAGTGAAAGTGATTAAAATTATACTCCTTGCGTACAAGAAGCCGTTCTTTCCAAGTGGCAAGTAGAAAAGAAATACTTACTTAGTAAGTTTTTAATTGGAATTCAGAATATGGATGACTTATTATTACTTTTAGCGTCATGGGCGATTCCCGAAGAGGTTATAGAAGCATTTCGCAGTGAGTTACATACCTACCTACTTTCTTTTTACTTAAATTTGGAATATGTTTTGGTAACAATAATTAATGATTAGATTTGATATGATGATATACCTACTTATTTACCTATCCCCAAAACAAAGTCACAATAAAAGTAAGGTTAGTTTAGTTGCCCGCTTCGGAGACGTACCTAGGTAAGTACCTACCTACTAAGTATAGTTCGCGTACGAGTTGAATGCAGAGCAAATGTATGGTGACACATACATTTACTCTGCATTCAACTCGCGCGCGAACTGTAGGTAAGTACCTATTTGGAAGATCGTATGAATGAAGTTTAGTGTAGGTAGGTAATTTCTGTTCTGTTTCTGTTCTCAATGGCTTTAAAAGCGCTATTCCATTAGGCAAGTTTCTTGCACATACAAGTTGCATGCAACTTGATCAAACCTGTATTAAGCTACAAGTTGCATGCAGGTAGTTTGAACTTGTAATTTTTATTCAACTAAGCAATTTATAGCTTTCTGCATGCAATTTGCACACTCTTGAAAAGATGTTTCCAATACAAGCAACTTGTAGGTACCTATGCAGATATGACATCAAACTTGTAATACAAGACTTGCCTAATGGAATAGTGCCTTATGAGCCGCAGTCAATCCCATTCTAGATTGAATGACATGACTGTAATTCCCTATCAGATTTTCTGGGTTCATCCTTTTTCCTTATGATAATAATCTTAGACCTTAGTTTAAGATATAACAACAGATTACTTCTTGTTAGGTACCTAGTACCCACCTACTTACAGACAAAATAACTGGCAAATAGAAAATCTTGGATAACTATATTATCAAAATAGTGAGACAAAATATAGCCATAATAAAATTATCACCGGAATAATTTGAATCCTTATGAGTTTTATTTAATAAAATAATATTTCTTTTTTAACCGTCTTCATACATATTACAGTATGCAGCAATAGATACAATTTGTGTTGCACACATACCTGCACATTTGATGTATGTTTATTATAATGTGCATCAGCCCATTACATTTTCATTGGCCGATAACTATTTGGTGGTGTGCCTTCTTCTTCTTTATCAACCTATAGACGTCCACTGCTGGCAAACTCGTCTGTCGCCTACCTACTTACAAGGAATTTTAATGTTGTGCTTTCAGGTAATGGCATTACCATTGATGATCTAGATCAACTGAGTCAAGATCATATAAGAGAAATTTGCCCACTACTAATAACAAATTGGATACAAAAAGAAAAAATCGCTTAACAGATATTATCATAAGGCATTTATTTACATTTATAATAAATAAGTGAGTATTGATTAACAGATTATATTATAGGCTGTTAACTGTGTGTATGATTAAATCGTTATTGATATAATTATCTTTTACAGGCGACTCACTTATGATGACTACAATGTATTAACCGGAAAAATAATCACTTTATTTCCTAAAGAGTGTCCTGGTACATATTTTACCAGGCCAGTAAGGAAAATCCATTGCAGCTAGAGGAAAACTGGTCGACAAAGTTTGAAACTTCTTATTTCAAAGTAATGAAACAAAGCGAGGTGCAGAGTTAGAAAATAATCCTGCAAAAAAACAAAAAACAAATGATATTTTATTAAGTATGTATTAATTTAAATTTCTTTTATCTTATTTCTGCTGTCTTTTGGTTTTAAAGAGACTGAAAAAAGGAGGCTCTTCATTCACTGTATTTTTGTATCCAGGTTTAAATACCTCTGTAAGCTGCAAACTGTATTTATTGATTTATTTATAATTTTTTTTATTATAACGATTATTTAACAAACTTCAAAAATCACAGTTAACTAAAGTAAATAGATAATGAAGTTTTTATAGAAAAAAAATAATGTGCCATTAGCAGTGAAAGTATAAGCTGGGGTAAAAATCGTTTGTTCCCATTAAGTCATCCTAGCTCGGGCAGCACTGTTACACAGCGGAAAAAATTACTCAATGCAACTATTATTTTTCCCAATGGGTAACCTTCATGAGATTTAGCCGCATTCGATAGCGACCGTGTCAAAGAAGAACTATATTTCCATTATGTTGCCTCTAGTTAGTAGCACTGTAACAAACTTCATGCGTATGTGTACCACGGCTAAAACTCTGAGGGTTCCTCATTAGGAAAAGTAATAGTTGCCTTGAGTAATACTGTTACTAATCGGGATTTTTTTCCGTTGTAACTCAAGCTAGGAGGACTCAACGGGAACAAACGATAAAATGTATACGTTTCAGGTATACATGAAGATGACATTACATGGCTCAATAACAATTATGAACCATGGTCAGAAATAAAATCAAAATGGCACAACAAAAAAAAATCAAAAAGGACAAGTCTAGGACAAGGATAATAATTAGCATTTTTATAACACAATTGCAAGTGAAAACAATATTTCTGAAGGTCATCAAAAATTACACAACATTTTACACATTTCATGATGAGAAATAATTGTACTATAAGAAATGTTGTATTGGACTGTCAGGGATTAATGCAAATAATTAAATCTTTATAGCTAAAATATCAGCAATGTATGGAACTGTATTATCAAAGGGGATAGAACCGATCTGGCATAGCGACCTGCCGCCATTTTGATTTTTTTTCGAAATTGCGGCGCACAATGAAAGTGGTATGTATGGGTAGAGGACACATAGACGAACAAATAATGTCAAGTAACATAGTACCACAAAGTGTCACGTTACCGAGATATTTGGAGGTAAAAATAGAAATATGAGGACAACGACAATCATTAAAAATAGACTTATTACGTGTCTACAGGCGTCAGATTGTATCCAAATAATCGTTTCTAGGTTGATTATTATTATTACTATATATTAGAAGAGAGTAGGTACATTACATACTACTAGGAGCACGAGAAAACTACTACATACCTACTATTATTAATTATTTATCTACTAAAACGCATCGCAATAAAACGCAGTCGACATGTCGCGTTGGTCGCATGTCACTTAGCTTAAAAACATTTTTTTAAGTAGGTAAGTATTGCAGCTAGTTAGATATGTAGACAAGCCAACACGCGCGCGCGAGATACTTTGACATTTATAGCGTTTCATTGCGATGCGATGCGATTTAGTAGGCAAATAATTAATTATTATACCTAGTAGTCGTTTTCTCGTGCTCCGAGTAGTATGTAATGTACCTACTCTCTTCTAATAAACAGTAATAATAATAATCAACCTGGGAACGATTATTTGGATACAATCTGACGCCTGTAGACACGTAATATGTCTATTTTTAATGATTGTCGTTGTCCTCATATGTCTATCTTTACCTCCAAATATCTCGGTAACGTGACACTTTGGGGTACTATGTTACTTGACATTATTTGTTCGTCTATGTGTCCTCTATCCATATATACCACTTCCATCATGCGCCGCGATTTCGAAAAAAAATCAAAATGGCGGCGGGTCGCTATGCCAGCTTCCATACAAAAAGGTTCGAACCCCTTTGGTATAGATATTATAGACACACTGCTGAATTATTAGATGAATATGATCACTTGGTTTTGGATAACGCGCATTTAAAACATGATAAGATTTGAAAAGAATGTACTAATATATATATATATAATATATAGAATATATATAATATATAGAATATGTCATTGGCTTCTGTAACAGATGCAAAAGTATACCTAATTTTGTCTATAACAATATAGGCTTGGTGAACTTTTTGTAGCGTTCCGAGTAGAATGACGTAAGGTTGGACTTGTAATTTCCTTTTTGCAGCCCTATCGATCTGCTTCTGTAGAACAGAATCAATATCCCCAGGATTCTGAAAAAAAAAAAAATATGAAAGAAAAATTCTGTCCCTGATTGCACTTATCATGTTGTGGGTTGGCAATCGCAGTGCTAGGAAGATTGTAATTTTTTTTTGTAACGCCACCTAGAGTTTCATTACTGTCATGTGTAGTTTAAAAGAAAAAATGCAACTCGCCTCTACTATTATCATAATACTGTCCAAACATTCTTGAGTTGAAAACTTTCCAGTTTTAGACACACGTCCTTTTGGTGGAGCAATATTGGCAAGTAATGTCAATTCCGTGGGTAATGTATCTGCGAAAACACAATTCTTATTTTATGAAAATTTTATTTATTATAATTTAATAGGCGAGATGATGTGGTGCCTCTACTCAGACGACTTTTGTACAAAGCTTTTAAGTAATAATAATGTATAAATTCAGGCGACAGAGCACTTGATTACCTACTTTCAATGTCATTAGAATTGATTGAAATTAGCAAATCTTTCTTATGTTCATCTGAATTTATTTCTTCTTTTTTTAATTCAATAAGATTTAAGTCTGTTTTGTATTAGAATATTCAAGGCCACTTCTATTTCTTCTTATTCTTCTTCAATAAATTAAGATTTGTATTTGTTTATTAAAATGTTGTTAAATAATTTGTATTGTTTTTTACTTTAAATAAATATTACTATACTTACTTATAGAAACTCTTTTATTTCTCAAATCAATCTTTGAAGCCCCACACGCAAATTAAGTTTAAAAGGGAAACTGACAATGTTCATCTATATTCTTAATCTTATATGTTATGTTTCAGCAGCAGTTGAACCTACACGTGCTCGACTCCATGGATTTCATTGGTTAGGGAAAAAATCTTATTAGGGTAGGCACCGTTAAGCATTCTTTACTCTGTACTCATACATACTGAAACTGGACTTCAGGCATATTGTAACTCACATCGGCTTATACGATGTATCAGCAAACAGGTGCGGGTGCCAATGTGCTGTAAAACCCATGTTCAGTATGCATGAGTAAGGAATGCTAAACGGTACCTATTAACCTAATGGGATTTTTCCCTTAACGAATAAATTTATTTGGTTCGAGCTTTTGTCAGTTTCCTTTAAGAACATTAAAATTTAGCCTTAGACAATATTTTCTCAATAGAATATTTGATTAAATTGAGGCAAGTAAAATAAATAATTATTTGAAATATTTCACTTTTCATCTAATATAACTGCATGTTTGGTTTAAAAAATAAAATCTTTACAAGAACCCGATCATACTTTGGGCTAAAACATTATCATTATTGAATAAAACAAAAAATAGTTTAGAGCAACATATATTTCACTTTATGTCAATCGAATATAATATTAAGTCAATACTTTAATTTCTTCTGCATAAGCGTACACACTTTTATCGGAAGTATTTCGTTACACTTATTTTCTTGGTACAAAACATTATTTTCATAGTTGAAAAATATGTCGCCATAATTTATGCGAACAGAGTTCAAATTAAGAGAACCGCTGTCTTAACTGAAAGCAAGAAAAAGCTTACAAAGTGTTCTAGTAAACTAATCTTTTTGAATTAAGACAGTAGTTATTTTGGTTTAAGATTATATCAGTACATGACTCCTATCGGAAACAATCTATTGTCTTAATTTGAGATAAACAGAGTTCAGGACGAGACATCCGTTACGTTAGGTTTACGAATCGATTGTCTTGTATATTTTTTCATTAACCGATCATTCGAACGAAGAGAATCATAATCTATATTCAAGATTTTATAACATTCAATAAATCGCCAGTATTATTTTGATTGAATCTATTTTTTATTTACATAATTAAATATTACTTTGAAATTCAAAGCAATATGATATCTTAACTGGAGACAATTTACTGCATGGTGCATATATATGCGAATATTTGCTTGGATTAAAGAATCCTTTTTTACCGTGTACGTGTCGCGCTGCTCCGTGTATGTTAAGTGGGACTTTTAGTGCCAAAAATGTCTTACGAGACATTTCACTGCGGTTAACAGCCTAATCTAATGACAGAAAGGCTGGCTCATTTTTTGCACGTAGGATCAGCCTGGCTATCCTGAACTGAAATGCAGTTAAAATTCTTACCACCACATAATATGTAGAAATAGTAATAAGTTTAGACTAGCTATTTAAATATTTCATTATAACGTTTTCAGTAAAGGGGAGAAATATTGGGAGATAATAATATTATTCCAGTTCAAAAGGTAATAGGTAGGTATAAAAGCAACGATTTTATGAGTTAATGATGTATTGGCGGATCGAATTCTGAAATAAATCTTTATATTATATACCTACATCATTACAGCCTATTAATTTTGAATAGCTTTTGTTCAGGGCCTGGACAAAAGCTGCCTCGTTGGTCTATTGGTTATCATGTACGACTGCGGCTGACGAGATCCCGGGTTCGAGTCCCGGGTCGGGCCATAATTAAGTGTTGGGCTTTTCTGATTAGAAATTCTCAGTACTAGCCCGGAGTTAAGAAGTTGGCGGTGTTACACCCCCGTGCCTCGGAGAGCACGTTAAGCCGTCGGTCCGGGTTATTATCACTAACATGATAATAGTCGTTAAGGCGCGCCAACCCGCATTGAAGCAGCGTGGTGGGTCTAATCTCTAATTCCATCTCTCCTATGAGAGTGGAGGCCTTTGCCCAGCAGTGGGACGTTAATGGGCTGTAGTGGTAAGTGGTTTGTTCAGGGATTTTATGATAATTTTTGTTACATCTAAATTGCAGTGATATAGTGAAATGTTTTGTTTCTTACATGCCGGCAACAAACTACTGACGTATTAAGAAAACTTCAGTTGCAATAAAATCGTGTGACCGCTATAAATACAGACACGTTCTAAGCAAAGCTTCATTCTAGCGTCTTGCACGTAGCTTTCAAAGCGCTCGTATCCCCGAACGTTGAAATCAAATCGAATAGCTCGTTTGACCGACGACGTTTACATCGTGACCACTGCTGATAACTTCATAGAATAATATTAATTTTCATCCCACCATCTCGGAAAGAGTATTTTTATTCTTCGATATCTGATGGTAAAAGCCGTTATTATCATCTAGAGGATAAAGTAAATTGAATTTAGAACATCGTGTGCACGTTAGTAAATATCATTCGTCTATGAAGTTTGTGAATTCAAAACATCATTAAAACCTATTTACTTGTACCTCTATGGTGCCGAATTTCCATACAATCGTTTTTAATTTGTTAAAAACTCACACTCGTAACCTTCTTGGTGTACTTTTTTAATTTGCTTTGCGCGCACCATTTTCTTTCACGTCTGTTTAAAATTAAGACCGATTAAAAACAAGAAAATTGAAAATAAGTGAAAAACCTAAAATGAGTGATTCTAGTGACGAAGAAATTAACAGAATTGAATTTAATCTTGTGATTTTTTTTGCATTTAGTCATTTCCTCGCTGAGATGGGATGAAAAGTTACCTTGTGATTTTTTTTGCATTTAGTCATTTCCTCGCTGAGGTGGGATGAAAAGTTACGTGTTGCACTCGAGTGAAAAGATTTTTCACCTCATGCTCTTTTGATTCCCTCGCTGACGCTCAGGATTCTAATTTTTGAATCACTCGCTCCGCTCGTGATTCAATTTTAGAATCCTTCACTTGCTCGGTCATCAAAATTGAGCACGCGGTTAAAAAACAACTTTTCACTCTTGTATAACAAATAACTATTATCGTGACACCTGTTAAAAGGACTTACATGTTCCAATTTTTGGCAGTAAGCGCTCCCTCGTACATGCTTTATACTTACAATGATTAATTTATAGTTTTTTGGCGCTCTTTCTATCTGCTTTAATCTT